>JAWWES010000133.1:42909061-42944668 GCA_035583135.1 Lophotriccus pileatus | reverse complement strand
CTGGTATAGTTCTGTACAGCTGGTTTTTAAGATGTAGATAACCCTCAGATTTCATGTACCTATTAAACAAAAACCCAACCAGAAAATATTAAAATTTAGGAGTTCTTTTTCTACAAAGGTTTGGAGAAAGAGTTAAAATAGCACAAGTATGCCATTTCATCTCTGGGATCACAGCAGTGCCTATTAGCTAGCAAGAAACTCTAACCACCTGAGCACTTTGTAATCACTCCTGTTCGTATTCACAATCCAATGTTGTTTTTAAGAATTGTCCAAAGAGAAATATTTCATTTAGGCAATCTCCTTTCACAAGGAAGACTGCAGCATTGCTTTCTTTTATCTTTCTTCAAGTAGCTACGCTGTGTAGCAGAACAATTAAGAAATTATTTATTAAAAACATCCCAAGAATGCCTGAAGCATTCTTAACAAACTGACAAGGTCCCTTCCCCATACTTACTGGTTTGACTCCAGACACCATGCCTATGTATCCTGCAAAATTTGTAGACTTGAACACTGTTTTGTTGTTTCTCTGGAAGTCCAAGAGTACCACTAAAGGCTTCAGTTCCCGAGTTACAGTCCAGGAGTTATTTCTAACATCCCACCTGCAGAACACAGTACATAGTTTGAAACTTCCCTCTCTCAGTAGCTTTTAAAATCTCCCTTCACAGTATGCAGGCCTGCTGTGTGTGATGCCTACCCTCTGATCTTATTCATGTCAGGCAACCACTGCTCCATAGCTACCTGAGCAGCAGCAGCAGCAAGGAACAACTAAGAAGTCTAAACAGACAGGCAGGCAGTGAAAATAGCCAAGTTTTGTTTGAACTAAGAGTGCTTAGGATTAAACAGCACCTCCATGACAGCTGGTTTGTTGTGAACACACATAACTTCTTTCTGTTTCTGATGGCAAAGAGAGCTATAGGTACTGCCTCTGACACCAAACTTCGAATTCTTACTTACGGAAGGCAGAAGAGAAACCACATACTACTGGATTTTCTGTACATGAAGGGAAGTCCCAAGTCAACTTTGTAAGATAAGCCAGACAAGTTTGTAGGCAAGAAGGTGATAAAGATCACTTAGCAGATCTTTACATTTTCTGAAAACAATTCAGGCTCTAGGAACAGCTTTGAAAGTTCCTTTAGTTCAGGGAGCATGTTCACAGTATTTCTGACACCTGAGAGAAGTTCAATGCCAAACTGCCAAATGCCAAACCAAGGGACTGCTGGAGTTACAGTTGACAACATGGAAGTTTTTGATAGGCAGGTGAGAATTTTAATGAAGATGAACATTTAAATTGAGTGTCATCTGGATGAGTGATGTTACAAAATATACTGGGGTAATAAAAGCAAATGCTGAACTACCTGACCATGGGGTATGAAATGAGATCTAAAAGAGAATGCAGTGCTGAGCAACAAACGACAGTGTTTGTATCCAAATGAATGACAGTGGTAGATCAGTGGAATACAAATCACTGATTTCTGAGTGGAAATGATGAGTCATGGGAAGTCCCAGTAAAGTATAGGTACAGTAACTAGGGGAATAATCTGAGAAAAGAAAAAAAAAACCAAAAACATAAAAAAGCCAAGCCTCAATCTAATCCCCATTTCACTGCATACAATAAAATTGATGCTTGATGTAAAGAACAAGACATACTGTGCCTCAGAGATAAGGTTACAAAGGCCATTCTTTGGTTTGAGACAATTTAAACTGGGGCTGAGAGAAAAACTTATTAACACAACTGTTCTTGATGCACTTGGGGCAGTTTGACATACAGCAGAATAATCCTTTTAATTTTAGCCTTTTTGCAAAACACACAATGCGGAATTACTTGTCACTGTCTTAACAACATCCAGTTCATCAGTTAGACTCAAAAAATGCATGTAGAAATTTCAAGTTCAGCTAGCTTTTTCTTTGGGTTAAAAAAAAAAGTCACGAGTTTAGGTACTTACCCTAGAAAGAGTCCAAAATCCAAGTTTCTAGCATGGTACAGTTTCCCTATAGAACAAACAAACAAACAAACAAAGATTTTTTAAAGAAAGAGACAAATTTCAGCTTAGAAACACGAGAAATGACTAAGCAAGCAAATACCTGGGAAAGTAAGCAAGGAAAATACCATTTCTAGTTGCCTTTTTCATAAGTACAGAATAATGGTGGGGGTTTTTTTGATCAAAGAAATGTTTTGCCACAACTGAGGTCAATTAATCTTGCAGACTGCTGTCCATCTGAGCCTCAGATGCTTTCCACATTTTCTTAATGCAGTGACAACACCTTGAGCTTCCTCTAAAATGGGACATTTGTAAGCTGTCTGAGAATCCCTTAGAAACTTCCTAAGCTGGAACAGGTGCAGACAAGGGCTGCAGAACTGAGAAGGGGAATGAAAGTCTCCCTTCTTAAAAGAGACAACCTATTTTGTCAATCTCTAGCATTATACATATGCAATAGATAGAAACCAGATGCAAAATCCTGCATGGCACTGAGAAAGTTTCAGGTGTCTAGCTGGTCTTTCTTTCCCCTAGAAAAACAAACACCACCTACTTAAAAAAAACAACCAACCAACCAACCAACCACAAAAGAAAAACACAAGACCCCCTAAACTGACAAACAAAAAAACCAACTATACCAAACCCAAACCATATTTGAAATTATTTGTCCTTTTTTTTTTAACCTAAGACACCTGTGATCTCTTATTCCCTTCTCCAGGAATACCTTTTTATTATCCTTGCTTTTAGTCTCTTTACTAGACCCTTTTGCCTGCAGCTGAAGACTGTATTTGTATAATTAAGGTGGAACATCTTCTACATAAAAGAAAACTATTAAAATTATTCTGGGTTACATTACCTGTGTTATCTTCTGCCACTATTGATGTACATACAGTAAAAATTTCATAAAAGATGTTAAAAATAACAATTTCCCCTGGAACAAAAAGAAACAAAGTTCAATAGTTTGAAACTTTTGCCAGGAACAGGAAAAAAAATGGTTAGAAATAAGCATACTGCAAAGTTCAATATATTGTCGAATTTCTGTTCAGAATTCCTGTTTAAATCTTATTTGATCTCTGAAAATAACTGGTTCAACAAAATCAAGAGCTTTCTGAAAGGCAAATAGAAGGATCAGAATCCCTTGGCCTTCTGCCTTACCATAAAGAAAGCTGACAGTCATTGCTACTTCCTCCTCTGGAAACTTCACAAGAAGCTAAAAAATATACTTAAAAGAAGAAAGCTGCTATATGTACCTCTACTCCCATGTAAGAGCAGCTGCCTAGCACCAGGTCAACAGTCCTTCTCTGTTTCAATTCTGGAAGAATTCAGTGCCTACTTCTCACCTGGAATGGTATGCTTTTGCAGGAAGCGCAAAGGGAAGGCAGAAGGAAGTGGCAAGAATCGCAAGGGACAGGAATCCAAGCATGAGACTGAGCTTGCCCTTTGTATGTCAACAGCAGACACACAGATGAATGATGGGAATAAAGGATTACCCCAAATTTTGGTGCACAGGAGCTGAGACCTGCTCCAGTTCCCAAAATGTATGAGAGAGAAACTACAGCTCTACAGAGAAGTCCCAGCCAGATGAAAGGCTTATGTGATTTTATTCCGTTCTCTAAAATACTGGTTTTACTTGGTGTGAGATGCAATTTATTGCTTCATCTACTTAATCAATAATTTGTTAAGGTCTCAGATAACTACAACTAACCGCAGACTGGGAAACATACTAATTTTAAACAAGTCTGGATTCCTAGTTTTCCACTATGTTAATGAGTGTTGAAAACTATTACCCAAAGGAATCCCAGATGAATTTGCAATCCCTTGGAGTTCTTCATTGAAAGGATAAGGGAGTGTGGCGGTCAGATGAGCCTGAAAAGGAAAGTTTTGTATGATGTATGTTTAAGTTAACACTATTTTGTTACTCCCCAACAGGTACCCTTCTCACAACTACTGAGTATTTAATTTCTGTGCAGCCACTAGAACTTGAAGATGTTTGTAGAGTCCTTTGAAGACAAGTACATACTTAGGAAAAGTAAAAGCTATTACTTATCAAAATACTGACGTGAGCAATGGAGACCAGCACAGTATCTTAGCAGTAACAGATGGAACAGAGTGAAGCAGGACTTGTATATATTAAAAGCTCAACTGGAATTTAGCTTAATGTCAGTGTTTACTGGCAACCCCAGCTTTCCCACATTGGTATGACTACCTGTGTGTGCTGCCTGTATGTTAACCCCATCAGGCACACAGGGATAGGCTGCAAATGAAGACGGGGAAGAGATCTGACCTTATGCTGTGTCTACGCTACACTGCTTTCCCCTGTCCTGATAAAATAAGCCAAAGCTTATTTTAATTTGAATCAGATGAGGCCTGGTCAAAGTTGTCCCTGTAATCAGACTGTTATTACAGTTTTCAAAACCTGATTTTATGCTATAGTTTAAAAGGAGTACAACACTGCACAAAGTATTCCAGTGAAGTGTTTTGCTACACTAACTAAGTCAGTAGTGTATTTGCCTAGCGTGGCTTGAAAAGATCTTGGGAAAAATTAGAGGGGGAAGAGACACATGCATTTTTTTTTTGATGGTTTCAGAGCTGACAAGATGGCAAAATTTCAGAGTGACTCTTTAAAATAGCATTTCTGTTCTTTTCTGGAAGTGGAATTAAGAACCTGTAAATTAGGAACTTTTAAAGTTCTTAATTGCCAAATTTAGTAGCATTTTAATTTTGGTAGTCAGAGCACACAGTAATAAAAAAGCTGAAAATACTTACTATTTTGTTATCCACTATGTCAACAACTTTGCCGCTGGGGAAGAAGGTATTTGCTATATCTTTAATATTCTGGACCACAGCCTTCAGCTAGAAAGAACAAGGGCTTTTACTGAATAGAAACTCTTAATCATAGGAATTGCTAGAATATTAACAGAAACCCTTCACAGACTTTTCAGAAAAACATTTCGTTGAGAAAATCCTTATTTAAATATAGTGCCAAATGTGGTGTTCTTTGTGAGAAAAACACCTCCAACCCCTGACTAGAATCACTCTACAAGCTTTGCTCAGGTAACTTTTTAGATTGGTTCCAACATGTGCTTCTGCCAGAGAAAATGAATTACAGGAAACCCATCCTCATCTTGTGCTCCTTTGATCACATTTTAATACTCTGCACCATTCTAACTTTAAAAATGTTAATTACAAGCTCTCTGTTTAAGCTCTGATATTTTTGAAGACAAAAATACTTGACAAAGTTCTTACAAAAGTACATGCTTTCCATTTGCGACACGTGAATGGCCACAAATAACAGCTCCTTTCCATGTGATCTAACTCCAAAGTACACAGGAGATAAAACCTTTCAGAATTTAAGGTGCAACCTGAAGCTTCCAACAGTCACTGGTTTAAATGAGACTTTAAAAATAAATATTAGCATGTAAGTAGAATTTGTCTGGCTTTCAGAGTTGAAAGCTCAAGGTCAGCAGAGGTATAGCAAAAAGCCCTGGCCTTGTTTGAGAAATGAATTATTGCTAAAAATTCAATTCAGTAATCTTCAGAAGAACAGCTGTTTTAAGTAGTTTGAAACAGGCTCAAGTATTTTAAAAAATATTTTTGCTGTGTAAACACCAGTGCTACAACCAGCATCCCTGAAAAGGGCAGGAAGTTCTTGATTTCCCCCTTGCCATTTCACCATCTCATGCAGTGTTTTAAGAGAAGCAGGGTGGTGCAGAGGAGAAGGGATGCTGCCTCAGTTTCACTTCAGTTTGCTGAGGCTGTTCCTTTGGTGTACTCCTCCACCTTCATCCTGCACTGCTTCATCACTAAGGGGATTTGATAAATCAGATGGCACACACTTGCTCTATGGCACAGTGTTTTTTATTCCTCTACATCCCAAACATCAGTGCCTCTACATCTGATGCTGCTAGGTCAACTGTTGAACAGAAAAAAAAATTTACTCAAACATTATTTTAGGCCAGAATCATATTGAAAAAGTCAACTCAAAATATTATTTCTTTCATACATTTTTAGCACCTGTATTCCTTTCCAAAACTTTTCTCAAAATAAAAGGCCACGTGCTAGCTTTATACCTGCTAAGCTTCAAACAAGCTCTGCATATCCTACCTCTGTCTTTTTGTCCTGCATCAACTTATCCCATCTTTTGCTGGGAGGTAAATCAAGATTTATGATATATGTGGGTACATTCCCTTTGAACCTGAAACATAAAACACCAGAGATCAGATTTAAGAAAGGCTCTGAAAAAAACATTTGACAAAACAGGTGCTTCCCACCTGTAACAAGCATTTTCTAGATCTGCAACAGGAATGAGTTTCAAGAAAAAACGCTGTTCAGACTTGCAAATCGTGACTTCTCTGTAATTTGCTAGACAAGTTGAATCAGATTACTTACGTTGGTCCAGAAGGAGGGTACATTTTACTCCTGCACTCTTCTCCATACTGAAAAGACAGTGAAACATTACTATTTAGTTTCTTTGTTAAAACACTATTATTCTAGCATACTTAATTTTGAATTAAACCTTTAGGACTAGTCAGTTAATTCAAAATCTTGGAACTTTGGAAATGGTGCAGAGAACAGAAGAGGTAGGGACAGGCAGCAACTTCCCCATGCTGTCTGACAGACCTTCAGACAAATTGCCTAATGTAATCCAGGGCAAGCATAAGTTCACGACAAAGATACAAATCCACTTTTACTCAGTGTGATTTAATGAAGAGCACTTCAAAAGCATATTCTTTATACAAGCTCAGAAAACTTAAACCTCAGTACGGACCAGTTTGTTCTGTCTGTCCAATTCATAATCCCATGCTATAGAGTCATTCATAATTAAGTTTTAGTGTTAAGTTTCACTGTGTAGCTGGGGCAGGGAAAGCACACTGAACTTTGGGCATATTACTCAGCTGGTGGAATGTGCTAAACAGCAGGACTTTTGATTCAGTGTGGAAAATGCTGCTGAAGTGGTGCAAAACATTATGAGGTGCATTTCAGGAATATAACTAAAAAATAGTTACCTTCATTACTGCAAGCACGGCCAGTTACGAACGAAAGTTTGAGAACTATTTTAGGTGTACTCAAAGTGAACGCAAGGGTGTTTTCCCATTAATTACATAAAGCATGCATATAAATACATAAACATATGCATATATATGCCACAATGATAATTGCATGTTTTACCTAGTGAAATACAATCAATTGCCTACTAGGTGCCTGTACTTCTGCTTCAGGACAGTTGAGAATGGACCAAATTTGGTCCCTAAGCCGTCTGAGAAGTTCAGTAAGCTCCTTAAAGCACAATATGTCCCACTAAGAAAAAACAAAGGTACATGTGCTGTTTTGGCAGTCCATACAAAGGTTCGCAAAGCACAGGTGTTTGAGAGACAGAACAAAAATGCAAATATGCAGGAATCCTTCCACCACTTCTCTTCCTCCCCACCCCTGATTTCAAATATTTATTTGGTTGTATTAATTAGATTACTTTACAAGTGTGTCCTTATAATGCATTCTGGCTCCAATGAAAACTGGGACAAGATCTCCAGTAGCGACCTAACTGAACAAACTAAACTGGAACAAGCTAAATAATGTCCACGTTCTCTCTGGTCTAATCCCATTATCTGGTTTTAATGCATTAATATAGAAAACACAATGTCTTACACAATGCCACGGACTTTAAACACTGGCCTGATTAGAACAGCGATTCTAAATTGGGATTGCTTTCTGTGTGTTGTCATGTGCTTTCTCTTTGTATTGTTTCCAATTGCTGGGAGAAAGCATGAAATGAATTTTGGCTTTCCAACACGTGAGACGAAGGTATAGGACCAGCAGCAAAGTGTTTCCTGGATTTCACTGCAATGCTGTTATAGCCTTTGCCTTACTGGAACAAAAGGTCAAACGCAAAAGGCCGTTTAATTCTCAAAATGAAGAAGTGTCAAAACAAGGAGGGTAGGGATGGATATCAGATGACTAATTAGGCAACAAAAGTCACGGGCTTTGTGCAAAGCCAGACAAATGCTGAACAATATTAATGCAATTGTCTTGTGAAATTTTCCATCCTGCAATACTAAAATCAATCCGAAAAAGTGACATTACACATGCATCCTACTGCAATGGGTGCACAGATTTGGACTTTTAGGAAAAAGCTGCTCAAAAATATGCTTCTTGACAGATAAAGCCCGTAACAAAAAATTATCTGAAATGGATGAAAGTACAGTTAATCTGTCAGTATAGCCCATGCACACATGGAGGAAGCAGTGGCAACCATGCAAGCTGATTTCAGAGGACTGCAGGTGATGTTCCTTCCTGGTGCTAAATGTCACCTGTGCTAACACTCCTAAATGTGACCTACTGTCACTCCTGACACTTCTTCCTGAGACTTTAATCCTGTCTTTGCAGCTATTTTTATCTTACCTTTGCAACCTAAGCCACAAAAGAGGCGAAGAAAGTAAAAGGGGGAGTTAACAGAGAAAATGTTTCCTCCTCACACGCAGTAATTTTAGATTCCTCATCTGTCTATGGATAAAGCAAGCTAAAGGAACCAATAATTCCTGAAAAAACACATACATCTTCCAAAACTGCTTGATTGAGGTATCTGAAGAAAGTCAAGATTACTAGTAATTTCTTTAGGTAAACTATTATATCATAGAATCATAGAATATCCTGAGTTGGAAGGGACCCACAAAAATTATCGAGTCCAACTCCTGGCTCTGTGCAAGACACCTCAAGAATCCCACCATGTGCCTGACAGCATTTTCCAAACACTCCGTGAGCTCTGTCAGGCTTGGTGCTGTGACCACTTCCCTGGGGAGCCTGTTTCAGTGCCCAACCACCCTCTGGGTGAAGAACCATTGTCTAATATCCAACCAAAACCTGCCCTGACACAACATCAGGTCGTTCCCTTGGATTCTGTCACTGAGATCAGTGCCTGACTCTCCGCTTCCCCTCATGAGGAAGCTGTGGACTGCGATGAAGTCTGCCCTCAGTCTCCTCCAGGCTTAACAAGCCAAGTGATCTCAGCCACTCTTCGCATGGCTTCCCCAGGCATGTAAGCAGAAACTTAAAAGACAACCAGAAAAGCACATGTGTTTTGGCTTCTGTTTTTTACATAAAGTTTTAACAAGGAACAAAAGTTGTTCCCTTCTGCAATCAGCTAAAGAGTAACTGTAAATCTTTCTGATAAGGTAAAAGGAAAAAAAAGACACCTAAAGGATTTTCTTGCATTAACAGAAAAAAACATCAAGCACTTTTTATAAGCAGAATGAAATAAGGAGCTATAATAATAATAAGTTACTGCTGTGGTCAGTGAGATTCTCCTCTCTGCAGAGGCTTTACACCAGAGGAGGTGGACCAACTCTGGCATCCTTCCTTAATATTCAGTGTTTCTGATCTTCATATGTAAAAATAAATACAAAATTACCTCTGAGTTATTAAATACAATTCCATAGTTTAAGGACATTGCATTCAGTCTCCTTCAGTCAATCTGTTATATTCAGCATCTTTTGGTCTATAAACTCTGTGGTCTAACACATTTTTCTCTCTGCTCCTCTTCCCTCACAGGATGATGCCAAACCAGCACTCTGTTGCGCTGCAGCAGTCCCAAAGCTGTTCACAGAGTTATCTCGCAGCTCTGAAGGAATGGTGACCAAGCCAATTTAAATTGCAGTTTGGACAAAAAGCTCAGTATGGTTGAGGGGGCCTAAGTGAAAGCTAAAGGGACAGAGAGTCTGCACCACTGAGGTGTAATTCAAGATATTTAGCTTCCATGTTCTCTGTTCATGAAAAGAACCCAAACTGCTGTATGTAGGAAGACAATTGTTTATTCTTCAGCAAGTGATGCAAGCCAATATGTCAAACAAAAATAAAATATCCAAGCCCGATATGTGGCTGCATAGCAGCACAACTTGCAACCTGGACACAGAGTGGATTAGATGCAAGGGCAAAGATGTACCAAGTGCAATCAAATGCAAAAGTCAAGCTCTAATGATAAGACTTTGCTGATAGCTGGCATTTTTTGCTAGCACTCCATACCCCAGGATACTTTTGGCTAAAATTCTGACGGTGTTTTAAGCTGGAGCTGGCTTATAGTATTGGGAAGCTTCTCTGAGCTGGGTAGGATGGGACAGGAAGGAGAGAGGAGAGAGGGAAGAAGTGAAAGGTGAGAAAAGAGCCCAGTTCTGTGTAGTCAGAAAGCTAAGGGAACATGGGTCATCCAGATGTCTACAGTCCTTTCCTGCAGTTCTCCTCTCTCACAAATTCAACACTCATTTTCCTAAAATCAATATCATTTCCTAAGAAAAGTCTTGGAGCAAAGGAAGCAGATGTTCACAAAATATTTAAAAATAGACTGCAAAATATTATTTTGAAATCCAGAGATATTTAAAACCTGTCATATTCAGAGAAGACGAGGAGACTCAGGAACTGAGGAGATGAAAGAGCACTTCGCTACTTCAGGAATACAAAACACACCAGGAAGCAAGAGCAGCTGTTTACATGCCCAAAAGATGGAAGCCAGCCTGTAACTACCAAGTAGCCACCTCTGCCCCATCCCAACCTCACAGTTCCGCCAAAGTTAAACATTTCACTTATTCAGTTAAAAACAAACAAACAAACACCAAAACAGCAGAAAGAACAAGAAACGACATCCCAAGCCCGCCTACTCTACACTTCTCCCCTTGGGTGAGCTACAGCAAATACGCTCAGCAGATTCCAAGGTGTCCGCGCTTTCAGCAAGCCCATCCTAACTGTCCTTTGGGAAATCGCCGCTCTGGTGTAACAGGGCAACACTGCCCGTACAGACGCACATGAAACCGAGTGCAGGAGCGAGCAATGACTTGCACCACACGCCGGGGGCACAGCCCGTCCCGGCCGCGCCGCTGGAGCCATTTGGAAGCTGCCGTGGAGCCCGTGGGGCAGCGGGACACCCCGCACATCCACACGCGTGGGTCCGGGGGCTCGCTCGGCCTCCGGCGCGGGGAAGAGCGGCCGCATCCCCCCCGCCATCCCCCGGAGAGGGCCGGGGCCGGTCCCACCCACCGCACCGCCCCGGCTCCCCTCCCGCCCCGGGCTCACCGGGTCCGGCGCCCAGGAGAGCTGCGCCAGGACGAGCAGCGCGGCGGGCACCAGCAGCGGCCGGCCCCAGCCCGCCATCCTCTTTCCTTCTTTCCTGCCTGCCCGGCCCCGCTGCCCCGGCGCTTCCCGGAGCCGCGGCCACATGACACGGCCCCGCCCGGCAGGGGCAGAGGCAGAGCCCGCCCGCCGCCCACACGGCCCGCCCCGTCATTTACAGCGGCGGCAGAGGCGGCGCTTCCACCGCAGGGAAGCTCCGCACAGGGAAACACTAAAGCAAACCCGTGGCACCAGTTTTCACTTCGCTGGGATTTTTAATTACTCTGTGTCGCTAGGAAGATTTTAGGCAGGCTTCGTGGTAAGGACATGCCAGGCAGGCGCTTTCTTTGGGAAAAAGATCTTGCCTGCTTAGGAGCGCAGGAAACAGGCAATTGGGCAGACTAATGAGAAAGAGAGGGCATGAAATGTATCCAGCCATAAGCCTGTTATTTGTTCACTACTATATATAAGTGGTATCTATTTCATAGAATCATAGAATGGTTTGGGTTGGAAGGGACCTTAAAGATCATCTAGTTCCAACCTCCCTGTCTTGGGCAAGGACATGACCCATTAGATCAGGTTATTGTAATGTTTGTTGCAATATCAAGTACAAGTTAGCAGCCAAATAAAGTGCATACTCCAAATAACTTACAGTAAAAGGTATCATTTCAGTGTCAGCAAATAAACATTTAATGACTGTGTATGTTAGCAACAGTTGTGGGAAGTGCTATGACAAAATACTCAAAACCTTGCAGGCTGCGTGTGTTTTAGCTTGTGTCATGTGCTTTATGTAGTGACCAAGATGTGTCATATGTTCTTAGGCACACAGGAAAAGTGATATAGCCTTTAATATAATTACTTAATTGCCTGTGCAATTAACTGTCTTACAAAACAAACCGGGGGTGGCAAGAAAAAGAAGGGAAGTCCTTGGCAAGAAGGTCGATTGGAAAACTGCAAGGAACTGCAGAAATTAAGAAACAGGAAAGGATAAAAGAAATGTATTGTAATGTGGGAAAGCCTTGGGTGAAGGGAGGGAATGCAACAGTGTGTAGGAAGGAGCCAGCTCAGCGCACAAGCTGGGAAATTGCACAGAGCTTTAGGCAGAAAAGCATTAAGTACTGGTGAAAGAAGATAATCAATCTGTGGATTTAGAAAACAAGTAAAATTACAGCATAACAGGATAAATCTTGAGATTTTCGCGGGAGTGTTCTTTCAAAAACAGGAAATCAGGCAGTTTCTACAGGATCTGGAAAATATTTTTAGTTGAAAACAAATACATGTAAGACAAAAATCCTGTATTTTCTTGCACAGATCTGAATATACTATTAGGGACTATGGTAAGAAAGAGTGTGATTAAGTTGGTCCTGTTATTTTCTAAACATCTGCAGCCCCTTTTGCTTATTTTTTATTTCTGGAGTAGACAGCTTTTAGGGACTTTACTAGCTTTCTCTAGATGCTTTATCATCTTTATTACATTTTTAACAGTACAAAATAAATATGACTTTGGAAAATGAAAAACTCTTTCCAAATGCTCTGAAGACAAAAGGACACCATTGTCACATTACACATTCACAGCATACTTTTGAAGCCTCTCTGTACTTCTGCTTTAGGTCTTCCACTGGTAAAGAAACTCTCAGCTTAAGAAATAGTTAACATCTTCCAGTACCCATGTTTCTCTGACTATGGCTGTTCTTCTGTATTCCTATCAGAGTATCTTCTCTCTTGAGGCCACTCCAATACTTTAGGCCCTCCGTTTTGTTGTCTAGGTTTCTTCTGTCTGTTTTCAAAAGTCTGAGTTAAGTTAGAAGAAAAAAAGCTTCTTAAGATGTGCAGCAAACTCACTAACTGTACTAATACAGCTGATGTCACTCATACCTAGAACTTATATCCACCTCATACTCACCTATGGCTGTATTACCACTCTCCAGATCTCTTCCTTCCTCCAGAAGTAGAGGCTGCACAAATTACTTCCCCTTTTCTGTTTTAGTTAAATTAAAGCTCCTTGTGCTAACAGTACTGCCAGGACACATCTCCAAGATGACTCCGTGAATATCTCCAATAGGAAAATATCCCAATGGACTCCTTATAGCATAAATTAAATACACACACAGATCTTCACTGTTGTGTCATACCTCTGATTTCATTTTCCTGGGATCAGACTTCCAGTGAATTCCCCAGATCACTGTTTCTGTGTATCTCAGAACATGTTTCAGCTTGAATCTAGTATACCATTAGTCCCAACACAGAAGGCAACCCCATTGCTACTATAACATCCTTATTCTCTGCAAGGCTGCCAGTCCCTCACTAATTCTAGTACTTCCTCCTCTACTTGGGGCAATCTCATTTCATTTGTTCTGCCATTTCTTTTTGCTTCACCTATTCCTAACCCTGTAACAAAGATGTCTCTCAGTTCTGTTTTTCCTTTACTAGCACTTACAACACCTGCACCTTGCATCTCCTATTTACACAAAAATGAAATGGAATGTTCTCTTACAGCTGCTGAGTACTCCTTTCAGCACTCTTCCCACCAGCACAGAGCAGATTTCTCCTTCCAGATGCATCCATATTTGAAGTAATCATCTTTGTGAATTCTACCAGACAAGTTTTTATTCAAACAGTAGATTCTTGAAAGAAGGACAGATGCTATAATATCAATCTACTTCAACCATCAACATTCACTTCAGATGTATTTAAGATTCATGGTAATTGTGGATCACTGACACCTGCAATGAACTGTCCGATAAACACTCACTCTGGCCTGCAGCCTGCTCCTTGCAGTGCTGCCTCTTGCTCAGTGTTTCTGTGAGTAGTTTTGGCACTATGCCACTTCCAGGTCCACAATGTTGTAATGGTTGTACATCAGGTTACTTACATATCTGGGGAGGGACATGTAGCATGGTACCTACAACAAGAACTAGTTAATGAGGCCTAATCTAATCCTCAATCCTAAGCCAAGCTAAGGAGCTCTAGAGAACAATTTTTTTTTGTTTGTTTGTTTCTTTCTTTCTTTTTTTTTTTTTTTTTCTCTGACAGGACAGCTCACAGCTATGCTGCATTTTTATCCAAGAATTCCTCAGACTGGCCAGGAACATTCTTCTGTTTATTTCTAGCTTTTAGCCTCCTCCCCATAAATTCAGTACTCACACCTCTGTCAGACCTGAGCATGTGCAGTGTATCTTTTCCAACGATACCTTTACTCACTGTGGAAAAGACAACATAGCCCTCTTCTTTACAGTAAGTCACAGAGCATATGGACACACACAGCAATTGAAAAGCCCCTAAGCTACATATAAAATCAGTTCATGTTTTTGACCATTTCTCCTATTGGGAAAAAGCTATGGCTACATGGCTTACCTGTTAATGGGGTGTTGATTTTTATTTGAGGGAAATCAAGTTACATACAGAGTTCCCTGTAAAAACCAACTATTCTCCCTCAAGATCACTAAAAGCCAGGGAGCTCTCTCTCTGGACTAAATCAGTGTACAGTCTGTCTCCCAGGTCTTAAGGTATATGGCAAACAGCTTGCCATTGGTAATTGATATACCTTGAATTTTTCTTGAATTTCTTGAATTTTTCTTCCCTTCATACAAGTCAAATACGCACAAGTGATACAGTTAACAAGATTTTATAACTGGGTTATCAATATGTGAGAAAATTTTAATATAATTCTGAAGATACTTAAGAAATACCTTAAATAAAAAAATTATAAAATATTTTACTCTTGTTTTCAATTTGACCCTGTCAAAGATGCAGAAGAAAATGGACCAGCTGGATGTCACTTGCAGTATCTATCCGCTTTCACTTTTGCTCTCCTATATAAAAAGAGTGAATGAAAGAAGATTTAGATTAAGACCAAATACAATTACACCCCAGGAGTGTTCTCACATCACTTGCAATTATCAGAAATAATTTTCTGCATTCCACCCACTGAATTAATGCACATATTTATACCATATACTGGCACAAAAGGCTTTAAAAATTTAAGACAGTTTCTAAAGCCTCAGCTCAGGGAGAAAAAAATTAAATATTCCCACTAGATAACACAAAGTCCTAATAAATGTTATTTCTCCTTAAAATGCAACTTCTGTCTCTCCAAAATGTTCAGGGGCCAGGCCATAGGTCTTGAAAAATGTTAAAAATTAGCTTAGTTTTTAGGATTAAAAAAATCCCTCTACAACTCTGCAGTAAACACACTGAACAACCTGAATTAATTTACAGGTGAATCCAAACCTGCTAACTTCAGCTAAAGAAGTAAAAATTTAGATTAAAAATAAAGAAAAAAAAAAAAAAGTAACCCCAGAACTCAGGCACAACACTCACCAGAGAAGAAATGCTCAACAACCTGCCTGGAATCGAGCCCTCTTTTGTACCCCAGGTTTACTGTAATTCCATCTCACAGTAGTTTTTTTAATCAGTACATTATTTCTTGTATTTTGAAGTACCTGTCAAGCAGCATTTCATGAAAAGTGCCTTCTTTCCTGGCTTTTCTAAGAGCTTTTGTATCTTCTTTGCTTATTTTAAGTTTTTTGTCTTGAAAACTTTGGAATTTCTTTCTGTAAGGGGGAGAAAAATAAAAAAGGGAAATGTCTTTAAAATTTTGAGTTTCAATAAAACAACAGTGATAAGAGTCTTAGTTTCTATTATGCAGCAGACAATTGGCCTAATAAAATCCAGCAAACCATCCCAGTACTACGGTTGCACTAAGGCTTCTGTAGGTGAAAATTATTCTATTTTTTTTGGCAGTCTAAAATAGGAATGAGCCCCTATGTGGTCACGAATTCTAAAGATCCCCTTCTTCAATTACTAGCATAAGAAATCAGGGAACAAAAGTGTATTACTGGATGTAGGTTGCAAGGTGCTGACAGCGGGGGAGCTGCAGGGAGTTTTGCCTGTGAGAAAAGGCCAGGAGCTGCCCTGTGCTGTACAGAGCTGGCTCTACAACACAGGACACAGCCAAGTCCCATGAGCAAAGCTGGTGGCACCTCTATAAAGACAGATTTGAGAAAGGCCAAAATTCCACACAAGCAGAGGAGAACAGAAAAAAAAACCCAAAAGTGCAAAATGGCAGTGTGAATATCAAGGACAGAGAAAAAGAGGGAGGAGAGGCTTCAGGCACTGGAGAAAATATTATCTTTCAGTCCATGGATAAAACCATGACAGAACAGGGGAAAAGTGGGAGAGGAAAGGAGTGGCTGAAAGAAACCACTGTGTATTGACCCATATCCCATCCTGCTTCTGGGAGCAGGTAGAGGAATGTGGAATCAGGGGGAGCTTGGGAGTTGGGGAAGGAAAGGTGTTATTTTTAAATTTTGTCTTTTTTAGTACCCAAATCCATTTAGCAGGCAACAAATTTTAAGTAATTTTTCACTGTTGAGTCTGTTGCCTGTGACAGCATCTGCTACATGATCTCCCTGTCTTAATCTCAATCCATGAGCTTTCTCCTGTTTTCTTCCCTTGTCCTGCTGAGGGAAAAGCAAGTGAAAGGCTGGGTGGGAGTTTGGCCCTTTCGCCAAAGATGGCCCCAAAGAGAAGTGAAAAAAGGTACTGGAGCCTGTTACCAGCTCTAAAGTACTTACACATAATTGATTTCACACTGTTTAACATTTCCTTTGTCTTCTTGTGGAACTTCATCTTTCTTCTTAGCTTCCCTTTCAGCACAAGTGCGAATCTAGTAATTGAGAAAAAAAAGCGCAACTAAATCAAAAAATACCTATATTTCTAAAATCGTAAGCTACAGGTTAAAGATGACAACATATCCTTCATGACAGAATGAGAGTCACAGTGACTTTTCAAGTTCACAGGTTTCTAACTGGTTAACTAGAGACTACTGCAATCAAAGCAAGAGCTGCCCAAAATGTGGGGAATATTAAGTGTAATCCTTAATACTTACTGTAAGACATAATTGCCTTCATCTCAAAGGACCACCATTACAGTTCTTAGTTTTGTCAGAGGCAGTTGAGAGCCTGACCTAAAAATTATTATTGCTCTGACTAGTAGACACCTATCTCTATGTGGAGAGACACATATATTTTCCATGTTTAGATAAAGTCAAGATAGTCTTTTTAGATTCCCCTAAAAGATCTCCCCTTCTGCATCGCTCTGGTAAACCCTTCTCTGTCCCTGATTCAGTCATAATTCACCTCTTCCACACCAAGCTAATTAGAACTACCTGGAATATCACATAGACTGTCTTGCCCTTTAACATCTTGCCCTTTTGCAGTGGTAAAATATCTTCCTATCTCTACTGCAAGTACTGAGAATTTATGCAGCCTTGGTCCTCATTTACCTTTCTTGTGGCCAAATCACTTGAGAGCTTACAGAAAGCAATAATAACTGTATTAACAGTAAATTGTGGCACAGAGACACAACTGTTTGCTTGTTTGAATATCCCTCCCAATCCTGTATTAATTGTAGAAGTTAAGAGATTACCTTTATCATTTCTTCTTCGCCTGCAGTTTTGCTTTTGGCTTCTATATCTCCCTCTTCGTTACATCTAATAAAACGGCTACTTGCTGCTAGTAATGCCATTTTCTTCTGCAGAAGTAAAATCCCACATTGTTAGAATAATGAGATTGTATATATTCCTTGATTCATAACATTTATCCTGTACAATACATGAAAAGTCTCTGGAAATGCGTTTTATTCTTTTATGCATTTCAATAGCTAGCCAGCAGACTTGCTGGCTTCTCCATTCTTAAAATGCTTATAGCTGCCAAAATGCAGTAACTTGAAATATTTTAAGAATTTCCCATTATGGCAAATGCATTACAGTTGGGAAAACATAGTATTAAAAACTATGATATGTAAGAGACTGCAAAGCAGTTTTACTTCACAGACAAAAAATACCAACATAGATTAACTCAAAATACAGTCAAACATTAGGAACTTTTCCAAAAAGCTTACATCTTGGAAGACAGGTTCCCATTGCTCTCTTGATCCTATTGCATCAGAACGCCCAACAACGAGTCCCTCTGAATTTATACCAAGATATTTGCCATAACCAGATTTCAGAGCAATCCTCAAAAAGAAAGTGCAGGAAAAAAATATAGAATGTTTTTAATTTATGCAATTCCCAACATCCAAGATATCACAAACACGTTTATTATTAGACGATGTATTTAAAGAGAGTATTAAAACATGTACTCACACAAAAAACAAAGATAAGTATCAAAACTTGAAACACTCTTAAAGGAATTACCTTGTATCAGACAACTTTACTGCTGTAAACTGCTCAGGAGGACTAGGGCCTTCATCATCTGAGGAATGAATTTTCCATTAGTTAAGTATGAAGTATTAAACATAAAATATTTTAGCCTATTAATACTGCAGTTTCAAAAAGAATTAAACATTGACCATTGCTAAATACTATGGAAAGTACTTATTTCCTTAAAAATTCCTTTTCTGAGTATTCACAGTTAAAAGAGCAATGCAGGTGCTCATTTATGTTCATATATTTAGAGTGCTTAAAACAAGACACAGAATAAAGCTGACCCCTGCGTAAAGAAACTTGCAGTTGAGAATGTTTTTTAATTCTTCTGGTGGCTTTGAAAACCTTAACTTCCTTGTAATGTTACTTTTTTCTTAACAAAATGCATTATGGTTCAACCTATTGTAACTCAGCTCAGTATCCTAAAATCTACTAGCCTCTCCATCCCTCAAAACCAAAATGAGAGAATATTGCCATCACTGGTTTGATCTCATCCTGGAGGTAAAACATACACACTGTCAGGGTTCTGGAACAGTCTGTGCCTGAGTGATGGCTCTCAAATTCAACGAACAAGCTAATTATCCCAGCACATTAGTAGCCCTCTTGTGCAGTGACAAAACAAGCACACTGACAGAGGATGCAGCAATAAGCCTGAAAACTCATCTACCTTGAATTTCACTCTTCAAATGACACCATAAAGATTTTATAGGATTTAATAAAAATTATACTGCTTGTTATCCAGCAAGTGGTATGGCCTTTAACAGGTAATCATCTCCAGTGCAGTTCAATTTATTGTACACATAAACCAGCAAGAAACTAGATGAGTGAAACTGATTGGTAGTCATTAGGTTTAAGTCATCTGCATACTTCATCTACAACTACTGCAGTTGTAGTAAACTGTTTTTAGCTGTAAAACTGCTTGCCTTTAAGTGATGCTAGTTTTATGCTTTCAGGCATTTCATTGTTCAAACTGCTTATTTCAAATTTTCTGGAACAAACCTTTATGTGGTGCTCCAAGTGTAAACAAGCCATTGTCGAGGGCATGGACGTAAGCTCCTTTATCCATTTCGATAGCTATAGTTCCTGTAATTTCACCAAAATTACTGACAGCCCACCAATTTCCTGTAACACAAAACCATAACAGTTTATTAACAAAGTAATCCCAACTTCTGATTACAGCAGATCGAGGGGATATGTATGTGTCTTCTCTGAAGAATTTGAAATTCTAAAGATAAAATTTCTATTGCTATCTTGAGATCTTTGTGCACTATTCTATAGTCCAGAGCCAATTTAATGGTGAACGATGTTGCTGCTGCATCAGAAAGTCCTGCTCCTCTTCCCACCCTGTCATCCCTAGTTACAAGCTCCTTTGCTTTATCCCTTTTTTCTGTTAGCCCATAGAGCAAGTTGATTTATTCAGATGACACAACAAAGATATACCTTGAAAGGAAAGTGTTTGGTTTTTTTTTTTTCCCCCCTTCTGACCAGTCTCCTGCAGTTTTGGGGTCATATGCAATCATTATTAGGTACTCCAGCAAAACAGAAGCAGATACACTATTTCATTTTACTCTTAAATTACTTCATGTGAGCTGTAATCCTGAGACTTCAGTTGTTCAAGCCAATCTGTGTCTGAAGATTTAAGTTCACAGAATCCTACCAAATTTAAAGGTAACCCTAGTAATGTGCACAACTTAAGATTTATGACTTTTATATTTTTTGGAACAGTAAAATTTTCTCCTTATATACTGTCTTAGAAATATTTCTTACCTGATTAAGATAATAAGTATTTTCAATTATTCAATCTGAATATGGTGTCTTTTTTCCACATGATAAATCTGGCAAGTCAATCTGCCATGAGCAGAAATGACCTTTTCCTGTCTTTATACAATACACAGAACTATTTGTCTTGTCCTACATAGTCAGAGATCACCGATCAATGTATGACTTTTCCAAATTTCTCCCACTTTTTCGAAATCCGGCTAAACTAAAGAATACAGAATATCTGTATCATTCTTCTAATGTAAGGCACGAGAGGTAATTTTCTCATAACTTGCTTTAACATAGGAACAAGAATGACTTCCCCCTGCCCTATTTTATCTTATGCATACTTATCTTATACACATAATAAAAAAATTATCTCGTAATGTGCACTGTGCTATAGAAAACATCTGTACCTCTCATGATTTTGTGGTTCTAGCTGCTTTTGTTTGTGAAATGAAGTGTCCTTAATCAAGAACATGACAGTGCCAAGAGGCAACACTGTCAAGTTATTGCTCATGACTATACTCACTTTGATCATTCTATTTTATGAAAAAGTAGTTATGAAAAGTAGTTATACTTCATTTCTGGTTAATGTTTGTGTCTTCAGTTTCAATGTAACTCAAAAAGTTACCCACTGGGGGTGGTGGGATGGTGGAAGAGCTGATAAGCAGTTCCAGATTATCTAACAACATATTTAGCTAAAAAAAAAAAAGTGGAAAATCCATTCCACTGGCATCAGAAGTCCCAACTGGAGTCTAGGAAGATCCCAATACACAAATAACATGTTGTGAGAAATAGTTATAAATCTCTATAGGAACTATACTTAGTTTACAAAGTCCCATAACAATCTCTTCAGCTTCTGCTATATCCCCCCCAGCTTCTATTCTGTAACATAACTCCTGGAATATTGCTCACCAACAATATCAAGCTGCTCTGCTGCATCCTCCTCCCTTTTCCTTTTCTTCTCCTTGTGCTTCTTCTTGCTGCAAGGAGAGATGCAAAGAAATGGGAACGAGCCCCCGGCCCGGTCCTTCCACCCCTCTCTCTCACGGCCTGCCGCCCAGGCCCTGACCGCAGCCGAGAGCCCAGGGCCCGACCCCCAGTCCCGGCCGGGAGCCCAGGGGTTCCTGCGGCCGGGGGGCCGGGAAGGTGAGTGCGTGGGAGCCCCGCGGGCAGTGCGGGGAGCCCCAGGCTCCCTGTCCCGCGCTGCGGCAGCCGCGGGGCCCGGGGCAGGGGCGGCGCGGCGGGCAGCCCGCTCCTCACCTCTTCTCTTTCGACCCTTTGAGGACGAGCTTGGTGGATTTCACGCAGGAATACTCCGCCATGTCGGCACACGGGAAGTGCCGGCCCCGCCACAGGCGGAAGCGGCGGGGCCGCAGCGCTCGCTCCGCCCGGCGGGGGCGCGGCCGGGCCGTGTCGCTGTTGGGGTGCCGGACACGGAATTTGGGGCGGGGGTGGTAATAAAGAAGGGTTTAAAATTACGTTTAAGAGCCTGTCCCTCAGCACCTTCACTTTCTAAGTCTGGCTCGGCTTCGTGAGTTGCTGCAGCGCTTTGCAGGACTGCAGGCGAAGAGCGCTAAGGAAGGGGGAGCCCAGAGCCTCCTCTGCAACCTGTGCGTGTGTGCATTATAAAGCACGTGTAATGGGCATCAGCAGAGCCCTGGGATGTGATCCCTCTGCGAGGGCACCAGGCCTTGTCTCCGTGGCGGTGTTACACGAGCCGGGGTGTCTGGCAGTGCTGGTGCGGCAGGAGAAGCTTCAAGGGAAGCACATGAAGACAAGCTGAGGAAATTAAGCTTGTAAAAGTCACCAAAGTGCAACAAGCTAGGGGCAAAATGAGGTTTAAGACATTTTTCCCCCCATCGTGTTAGCCACTTGGTGTTCCACAGAATAATATCTATCTCAGGCTTTCCCCTGGGGATATAACGACATAAACATTTTTCTCACATGCTCAACTTGCCAATAATCCTTTGGGGAACAGCCTTACCAGCACATGCGTGATTAAAATCCCAGTTGCAGCAGTAATCTGTGTTTGGTCTTCTGTTGTTTCTACTTCACACTAGGGAAGTGGAATTTGTGCCCAAAAGGTGGTCTGCTGACTACCATAGATGGTCAAATCCTCTCTTACAGGTACACATACAGAGATGCTTGCATTGGATTGCTTCCTTCTAGTTTCTTGAGTTCCTTTCCTATCTATACTTGCAAGTGCTCAGTACCTCAATTGTATCTTCTGCAAGTAGGAAGTGAGAGTCTTATACATGGCTATGGCAAGGCTTTCAAAATCACTGAAAGGCCTGGCCTGGTGATAAAGCTTGGCATGTATGAAGTCCCAGTGAAACTGACCCTGCAGTTGGTGAATGACTGCAGGTGTCTTCCACGGATACTTTAATTGGATCCAATATCCTGCCTATTCTCTCCAAAATCCTTAGAATTTCTCTCTGCATGCCTAAGATGATGAACCCCATATTTTTGTCTGTGAAGCTGGAGTGGTTACACCTGCCATATTAAAATTAAAACAACAGTAATGGACTTTCGTGAGTTTTTGGCAATTTTGGCAATTTTGAAGCTTTGGAGAGAAGGTGGTTGGGAGTAAGCATTGGGCTTGTTAGCAAAAGCAACACCTGATTCAAGCTCCTGGTGCATGTAAATTCAGAATACTTTTTTTTATATGCGTCTCAGGCGTGCTACTTCCCTGCTAGTGTCTTCATCTGTTGCGGTTTTTCAGTGGAAGACAGTCCCTGATCAGTGTTTGGGCAGTGGATAACTTGGAGCAGTGTGTTGCTGTGGTAGACAGTATGTGACTTGATTGATTTATGGACTTACCAGTCCCAGGAACTTGCATCTTGCAATTATTTCTTCCAATAAAAGCTGAAAAAATAGGTAGAATTGAAAGCTGCAGACAATGATGGACAGCTTGTTGATCTCTGCATGGAGCTGTGATGAGGAAAGTATTGCGTTAGCAAAGTCGTGCATCAAATCAGGTTGTGAAGGTCCTATTCATATTTATCTGTGTGAAGGACCAGAGAAGATCCAGATTTTCAGTACAGGATTGAATATCTAGCTGGACTATTAGCAATCTATCCTTTTATTTCAAACTCACTCTCAAGTACATTCTATTTTCTGTTCTCATGTTTCTACAGATTGTTGCCTGACTCCTTGAAAACTTTTGACAAAAAGTTTTTGTGAAAGTGGGCCAGTGTCCACTGATACACCATGACCAGCACTTCGCAGTACACAAGTGCTTGCTTGAGAGGTCATATGAAAGAGGAAAAGGTAAGAAATAAAGCATTTATAAGAGATGTAATACCTTAAAAGTCATTAGGAATTATTTAAGTTTGATATTTAGTTTTTTATTGTTAATTTTAAAAAAACCTAGAACAATTAACAGCTTGATGTTTATTGTATGATGGAACTGCGTTTTGCTATTTGTCCACCAGATGCTGCTATAGCTCCAAAAATAAATGCAGAGTAAGGCATCTGAAAAAAGAAGAAGTAATTTTTATTTTCATTTCAAGTCACCCTTACATATTGTGATGCTGGAATGAATTACACACGCGCTTATATTTTGTGTAGGGAATAGTCCCAGTGAGTTCAATTAAGCAGCTTATTCTGTGTAAAGTCAATTGTGGTTGTAAGCTTTCTTAGGATGGGGGTATATCAATTATGTTTGCTATTTTCTTAATTTGCTGTTTCCCCCATTATGAAGAGAAAGAGGGAAAGACAGAAGGACAGAGACAACACATTTCTTATTTTAATAGAAATGTGTTTGTTTTTTCCCAGGCTTTCATAATGTAAAATATATTTTCTTGTTGATGAGTATAATTTTATTTAAAATTCATGTCATTTAGGTTTCTTCTGAAATTTAGTGACTACAGCAAGAAATAGGCAGCAGTAAAGTATATGCAGACAGTGGTAAGACCTTTTCCTGCATGTCAAAGCAATGGCATCAATCAGAAAACTGTATCTAAAATGGTACCACTTTAGAAAACTATTTAAATTCTAATTTGCTAGTTAGTATTTTTGAAATTAAAACATTTCCAATATGTCCTGGCTATGATTGCTTAAAAAAATATAACAGTTGTTTTTCTTTATGGCAATGGAAATAAATGGAGCCTTTGTGTTTGCAATTGTAGAAAACAAATCACTTTTTTAATGACTAGATTTTCCTGCCAGCTTGGAATTTGCCGCATGTGCATTTTATTTTGAATGCCTAAAGAGTGAAATCATTTGCCATCTCTCATGCAGATGGGGCAGATTGGCTGAGGTGTCATTTGCAAAATGTTCACTTTCATCATTCAAGTTTGAAGGGGATCATTACAAGCAATGCTTTCCATAGACACTCAGGATTGATGCAAGTGGAGGGCTGAGGCTGAGCGTCCATGGATATAGTCTAGTGTCGTAAAAGCCTGGACCAAAACTGGTGGTTTGGAGTTTTCTTTCAGCTTGTTTATTTATGCTAGGAAAGACTAAAGTACCTTCCCAAACCAGAGAAACTTGAATTAGCTCTCTTGATAGCCAAGCTGGCAGATTATGTGCTTTTTTCCCTCTTTTGTTCATAAGAGTGGGCCCCATGTGAAATATTGAAGCTCCTGACTAATGTAGCAGCCAAGATCGATATAGTTTTGTTTACTCATTTACATAAGGAGTGAAATCTGATGTGAGTTAGAACCAGAGCAACTATATTTTAATTTTTCCCCATTGGGACAAAGTACATACTCTAGAATGTTGCAGTGGTTTCTCATAATGTTCAGCAGCAGTTGTGTGAGAGGGTTGAAGCGTCTCCAGGACATGATGATGCATACCACAGTGGCATAACAGATGTAAATAAAAAGCTAATTGGATTGTTAGCATTTTTAATACTGCATGCTGAAAATGCCTTTATTATAACTTCCAAATTTTAAATGTGACCAGAAATTACATTTTTTAAAACAACAAAAAATGTTTAACGTTAGAGTTTTAGCACAAGTAAATAGTTATTCTCAAAATTTCATTTCTCCTACTCAGCTTATTGTGCAGTACTTAAATTAT
The DNA here is from genome assembly GCA_035583135.1 of Lophotriccus pileatus. NCBI lineage: Eukaryota > Metazoa > Chordata > Aves > Passeriformes > Tyrannidae > Lophotriccus > Lophotriccus pileatus. The sequence goes on along the minus strand of JAWWES010000133.1, from coordinate 42,919,603 downwards.
TTGGAAAATAGGAAGAGTTTCTCAACCTGTCAGGAGCAGGATGGAGCTCCAGCTCAGATTCCCCAGTCATCAGCATCTGTTGTACAGAGACTCTGTCTTGGTTCTGGCTTCTTAGCTGCTTCTGCTTTGCCTGATCACTCCCTCACTTTCCTCTGCTGTCACTCTGTAAAGTTTTGGAGTGAAGTTTGTGTAGTTGGCCAGATCTTCTCAATATCTGTTTCCCCAGACACTGAGACCCTGCTCTGCAGTTTGGCAATGAGGAACAGAGCAGTCACCAAAATCCCTTTCTGCTGGACACTGAGGGAACACGAAAGAGAAATGAAAAGGCAACTCAAATGTACAGTGGTCTCATGCAGATGCCAACTCTGTATGGTGTTTACTTGGGCTCAGACCTTCTGGTTTCTGCTTGTCATCTCAAATACACATCTCTTAGTATGTGTATTTCTTCAAATTCTGTTGTTCTTTTCTACTAAGTGCTCTGATTTTTATTATGATGTTCTAAGGAAAATTTTTGTATGTGTGTGAACACGTTTGTCTCTTTGCCTATGTTTCTATGTTTTTGCCTATTAGTCTATGTTTCTTTATAATTTTTTTTTTTTTTAACTGGCCAGTTTTGTTCCAATTTAACAGACACAATCACAACAATAATTGAAATCTGGTGAGTTCCGAAGCTGCTGTTAGGTAAGTAGGAAAAAGACCTGTAACTTTTCTGACGGAGGAAAAGGTTGCAATAAGAATTCCCATCTTACTAGAGATGGGAAGAGAACCTTCATGCAGAAAGGAGTCTGTGAGAAAAACTCCTAATAAATTATAGGACACTAATGAGTGACAAATCAAACTGCATTACTTCCAGGTTTAAAAAAACTGTTGCTATGTACTATAATTTTGATTTTTATGGTATGGAAATTTGATTCTGTAGGTTGAGTGTATGATTTTTGACATTTCCTGAGAAATATCATGTTCAATGCAAATGTGGTTGAAAACCCCTTCCCTTATTCACTGATACTGTATGGCAAATGCAGACTTGACTATAAATTAAAGATGATGAATTTTTGTGGCAAGTTACCTGCTTTGTGCTATGTGTTCATATGCAGACTTTTCCCTCTCTGGGACATCCTTTTTTTTTGGTCTCCAGTGAGCCTTGTTTCCCTTGTTATATGGGGCTGAGTTTGTTTATCTCATTAGGAAAACCACAAGATCCATGGGGGAAGGATTTTCTGTTTCATGTATTTGTAGCACTGTTGTGGTTGTTTTTTGTTAGCCTATAACCAAGTTTAATTTAAATACAGTTTCTAACTGGTGCCTTTATTTGTTTTTTTAATTGAGTGTTTCAAAAACAATTTCTTCGTTTTTGTATTTCTTCTGTGATTTAATAAGAAATAAACAGGTGTTTTTGCCTAGTCTTTAAGGGTGTACTCACATTCACAACATTTGTTCTGAGAAGGGACTTACTAAGGGTAACCCTCCCACCCCTCCCAATAATATGTATCTTCCTTTTGGGCTGTATATTTTTCTTACTCCATTTCTTCTGAGACTACATGGGTGTCCTTTTTAATTTCAATGGAGATATGAATTGGCAAGACTTAAAAGAAGAATGAATCTGTGGCAGGGTATTTATTTTCAGTGCTGCTATCCTCCTGACCATAAACCAGTACTCTTTTCCTTAGTAAATTATGTGAAATTATTGTAAAATTTCTGCATTTTTTTTTCTATCAGGACTGCAGCATTTACCTGCTATGTTTGTTTGCATCGGCCATTTGAATAGCTGTTGTAAGTGATTTTCTTCTCTTATCCTCTTCTCCAATCCTCCTGTTTCTGTGTAATTTGTCTTGAATGCAGATGCTCTTCCATAAAAAGACAGTTTTTACTAATGCAGTGGCAGGGGATGTCTTGTAAAAATGTTTTTGTGTGGATAGCAATTGTGGACGTGGAAGGGAGACCTGTAGACTATGGAAAAGGCATAATCTGGGCAAAGACAGAAAAAGCTTTTTGTGCTGGAGGGAATTCTGAGCTATTCGTTATCCTTGTCCACTCACTTCCTTGTAAATGTGTAACATCTAAGATGCAGTGGATCTACTTGTGGGCTTTTTTCTCTCCTTGGGCCAAATGTAAAAGAAAAATAACTACACTTAACTGTTGCTCATTTGTGAGGGCCTGACTCAGACTGTCCTACTTGTTTTTTTCATCCAGAGAGCCTCCAAATGTTGACAATATTCATTAGATTATGAGGCAGTTAGAGATGAAAGGCAAATGTAGATCTTCCTGATCTTTGCCCTTATTGGGACATCTTGTACTTCTGTTTTAGTTTTGCCCATCACATATCTAGTAAGTCTGGTTTGCCCAGATTTTTGTGTTATACTTTCTAAAAGCAGCACAAGCAGAACAGAACAGGTTTACAGTTATCCCCTTCTTCATGACATTAGGGAAATAAAGTTTCTAACCCATAGTACAATACATATGGAAACTGTTTTGAAATATGGCAGCTGGAGATGGCAGCATTCACCATCCTAATGCAGCTTGGCTTTTTTTGTTTTTAAAGCTTCAGTAACTTGAAGGAATGAATGATGTCAAATTTTTAGCTTCCACTGAAAAAATGCAATGCAAACTAGAATTCCTGTCCCTCATGGACATGAAGAAGAGATGTAAGACCTGATTTTAAGAGTTTAAAATTTTGAAGGGCAGAACGAAAGAACAGCACATTATATTTCCTTTATATACTGCATTTAAAGCCATTGTTGTGAGTCTTGTAGCCTGACTAATGATTGTTGAGTGTTTTGGGTTGGCAACATCTGTTCACTTGTGTCCTGTCACATTAAGTAAGAAAGTGGGAGTTGAAACTGCTGATCTTCCCAAGTTCTGATCCTGAGAGAAAAGGAGAGGAAACATTTCAGTATGCGTTACCTGCTTTCAGACTGTTTTCCCCACAGCGTACCCTTGGTGTACATCAGTGTTTTTCTTACAGTCTAGATGCAGCACAAAATATTTTTTTCCCAATTAAGCTTTATTTTGCTGAGGGGGTCTCTCCTGCTCCTGAAAATCCCAACTCTAATTTGCCAAAGATAAAAATAGTCTTTTTGCTGTCACAGCTTTGTGAAACTATGTTGTGACAAGGCATGATCTGGTTTAGATCTTAAAAGGTGAGATCTGTGAGACTGGCTAAGGTGTTTCAGTGCATCCCAGAGTACTGGCTGGAGTGGAGTCCTAGGAAATAAGCCAAGAAGGATTTCTGGTATGTGCAGTAGATGGGGTGTAATTTATACAATTAATTTCTTAATGGAGCATTGAGCCATATCCATAGTGTTCTTTGGACTTTTAGGGAGCTGGAATCCCTAGGGTGTGTGTGTGAGGATTTTCTGTAACCAGTCTAGAACATTAGGCCTGAAATTCTCCCAGACATGGTTCAGGTGTTTAGCCCTGTGGCAGGTAGGAGCTGGTCTCAGTTCTGGTTACACTGGGCTCCAGGGGAATAATTCAACACTGGCAAAGTACATTGATGCCATTGTCTTTGTTTGCAGATGGCCAAGATCTAGCTCAGATTTCATCACTGCCTGAGGTACCCAGAATTCCCTTATCTAGGAGAGACAAAATGTCTAGCTCTGCCAGATCCATGAATGTGACATGATTTTTTTTTTCAGTATCAGGAGGAAAGCAACAAGTAGTCTAGTTAGAAAAACCAAACCATACTTCCCAGGACCTAAGCAGTACCAACAGGCGATCTATGGTCTATGGTCAGAAATGTAGGCTGTGCACACCGTAGCATTGCATCTCATTTTCCCATGGAGACAGGGGAAAGACAGATTCCCTGCGTTCTGAGCAAGGCAAGCAGTCTGCTCCGGTGCATGCAGAGGCCCCCTCACCCAGGGATAGGATGCAAGAGGATGGCCATTGCATCTGGCTGAAGTTAGAGTGAAAAAAAAAAAAAGAACAATGTTTCATTATCCTCCCCTCCCTTTCCCATTTAGTGTCATGAAATGCAAGGAACATGGTCATGTTGTTTAAGTAGATCAAGTTTTGTAGTGTAAAAATAATGTTGGTAGTCCTATGGTGTGAAGCAAGGAGGAAACCCTGCAAGGCAGGCCACTTAGTAATCCTTTAGTGCTCCTTTGTTGTGCTGGGACATTAAAAAGAAGAGAGGATGTTTATGAATAGGTCAGTCTTCTTCTCAGGGGTTGACAGAGTGTATAAAGGACTGTTCTTCTTCGTAGCAGTGTGTAATAGTCAAGATTCACGACCACATAATATTTTCAAATATTGTTTGAAACACTGTTCACAGTAGTTTACTGCAACAGTCTGGAAAGCTTCAGCATCTGTTCAGACTTACTGTACTTCTGTGTTGTACTTGGATTATGGGCAGAGACAGATTACTCACAGAAAGACAGTAAACATAAACACTGCTCACATTGTGACGTGAAATACTACAGGCAACGAGAAACAAAAGCACCCTGTGGGATCAAAATGAATCCAAGGCATTACATTTAGTAAAAGGCAAGGATTTGTAGCAGTGTAAGACCCAGCTCACCCTTACCCACACCTGCAAATAGAGCCTTTGTCCACCAAATGACAGTGATAACTCTAAGAAGATAGAAATGGAGAGGATCTTCTGGATGCTGTGTGAAACCCCCTTCCTTGCTCTACCTAGCAACTATCTCACCCCTCTGACCTGATAGTGCCAGGTCTTTTCTTCCTCTGCTTCTCAGGGTGTGGGTGGTGATTAGAGATGCTAAGAATATTTACAGGAATCATCTTTTGTTTTCCCTCCTGCATGTGGAAGTGTGTGACAAAACTCCCCAGACTTGGTGCCAGTGATGTTTGAAAGAGCACCTAAAAAGCAGTTGTGCCTTCAAATGTGATGCTGGATTGAGTAGCAGTGAGTAGCAGTGATCCATTTGATTAGTTCTGCTCTCTTCAGCAGGTAAATACATGTTAAGACTGGGAACCAAATTTACACTCTCTGTGTTGATGCTGGTTTGTCTGTATCAGACTTACTGCCATGACTACAACTTCTAGCAGGTTGACTGCTTGAGTATTTGCCTGCTTCTGTGCCTTATTCTGCCCTTCTCTGAAGTTGATGAACTTGAGAGTAAATTATCTTTAAGCCATGGTAGCAGTGATACCTTCACAGAGGGGCATATCAGTGTGGGAGTGCAATTCAAATGAAAGTAACCTGGAGGTGGTGGGGTATCCTGAAGGTTACTTGTGAATCCCTTACTAGCGGAAAGTGGAAGAGCAGCTGAAGACAGCTGTTTTCTTCAAATGCCTCCTTGGATGTTGGTGACAGAGCACTCATTTTATCTGGATGCATAGTAGTGTCTTATGCCTCCACAAACTATCTCCCTACAGAAAGTCTAGGGAATAATCCTGTCTGGATTGATGTCATGGTTTTGGCTACTGCTGGAATTGTGGTCTGTTCTTGGCATGAGAAAGGCGATGTAGCTATTCTCTTGGCTGATATCTGGAAGGTCAGATCCTTGGGGTTTCCTGTTTCTTCCTCCTCTTGAAGTGCAGTAAGATTCCCTGTGCAGGCTATATGCCTTCATTCATTCCTGAAACATAGTCAGCTCACAGAAATTTTGCCTTCTGTGGCTTCCCATCTCCCATAAAGAGCTGTAGACATCTCTCTTTTATTTTTTTAACATTTATTTGGCATGGATTTTAAATCTGTTACAAACCTGAGAATGGAATAAGGCAGTTTACACAACTGTGTGCCAGTTTCTGGAGACTATGATGTGTCCATCTGTTTTGGAGACAGTTCCCTAGTGCTGGAATCATACAGTACCTCAGGCTATTGTCTCAGAACAGTTAAATGGTATTGTGAGTTTGTTTTTGGGAGGTTGTGTACTTTGTGTGTAGCACAGGATGTGATGGACAGGTGGGGATGGAATCAGAGTGTCAAAGTGAATCCACAGCAAGCTCTATCTTGAGCAGAAGATATTGGCAGACTTTAAATTCTGAAGTTGGGAAGCAGGTTGAGAATGGAGTCATGAGAATACTAATGAAGGTGTATTTATGGAGCTGTTTAGTTTCCAGTGAAATACCAGTAACTTAACTAGAACATTACAAGGCGAGGATTCAGCCCTTTAGTCATACCAGTAAAAATGATGTGGATCTTGAGGAAAAATCTTTCAACCTAAAATTGAAACAAGGAAAAGGACAGTATGTGATTGGGTTCATATTGCTCATATTTATGAGTTTCATCTAGAAGCAGAGAGAGCTCATGTGGATTTATTTTCTCTTAAAGAGAAGTTGTAAAGGCAAAGAAGTATTTTCTGAAATGTTCTGAAAGTTCATGCAGAAGACTCGTTCGCCTACTGTGTAGCTAACTTTCTAGCTCTAATTTTATGTGTCACATCATGACTAAACAAGATAATGCAGACCTATGGATCAGCCCTATTTGTCTTTTCCTTTATTTCATTGACTGCACAGAGGGGGTGTATGTGCTGGAAAGTTCAGATCGAAAAGCTATTCTACAGCCTGGTTGGAACCCAGCCCTCTAGTAAGCCCTCAGTATTTTGCCACAGGTGGTGCCTGCGGCTGATAGTTTGCTGATTGGTTTGTAGTTCGTATCATCTTCCATTACCTCCCTCAGAAGGCCACTAAGGGCATTATTCTGTTTTTTTTTTTTCCAGTGTTGTGCAAAGCAAAACAATGAATGCTGAATCAATAAAATAATCCACGGTTTAGCTGCTCTAAAGCAAAGAAAAAGCAATTTAAAACTATATATTATTTATTTTTATTAAGGCATTCTATTGGCACCATCTTTTTGTGTTTTACTTGAAATATCATTTGGATCCCATTTATGTGAAAATCTTTATTTGAAACTTTTTTCAGGCTTAAATTAATAGATTAGTTTTAGTAGTGAGCCAGTTGGAGTTCATCAATTGAGAACAACTGTACTGAGATTCTCTAAGCTGGGCTGGATTTGAAGGGTTTAATTTTAATCATAGTCTGAGAGCTACAGCTGCTTCATGTTTGTTTAGTAATAGAGTTGATGAGCAGCTAATTTGAAAGGAAAGCTCAAACACAGGTGTGAAATTCCTCATGGGTATAAGAGAACTGGCCTTGAAAGTAGGAAGATGGTGCTGGACATATTGCTCTACAGCAAGCCAAAGAGGTTTCTGTTTAAATATTTCTAATCTAGCACACGTGGCATAAATCCCTTGACCCAAATATCCTTCACCTTTTTATCAGACCACTTAAGTGATTATCCAGTATGTCAGAAACCAGGATTTGATACCCTACTCTGTCTGGTTTTGAATATGTATCTCCAGGTTCCAGGATTTGTGTCCTAGTGATAGCAGTGCTCTGAGCAGGTCTTTCATTTTTTTCCATATGATGCTATTACAGATTGCCTAGAAAAACTAATAGCAATTTGATTTGAGTTACTACTGTCCATTCTATGTACACACACAGGATACAGAGGTATGAATCCTCACCTGGGCTAGTTGCCTCCTTGGACTTCAGGGGAGGGAGGGTGTAACTTCTGGAAAAATTCATAATTGAAAATACCTTCTCTGGCATTTCCTACTCACTAAGTTATAAGCTCTGTGAGCCGTTGTGTTTAGTCCTAGCAAATTCTGCTTATAGTAAAGGTTCTGATTTGTGATCCCTGTCATACTTGCTGTGATTAGCCCAGTGCCCCTGTAGCAGTTACTGCAAGTCATAGCTCACAGATGAGAATATTGACTTTGACAACCGTCTCCTTAACATCGTGCGAGCGTACAGGCCACTGAGTTATGAGAGCCAAGGAGACAACATGTCATTTGCTCTGTCCCCTGTGCTACAAGATTGGTCATCCCTGTGGCAGGTGAATGGGCTGCTGCTCACAGATATTGCTGTCAGTGTTGAACACTTCTGCTATTAGGCCTTGGGTGATTTCCATGGGGCAGGATTCCCTAGGAAGGCAGGATGCCTGAGACAGGTGTTGTAACACAATTGCTATTGCAATCTTGGAATTCCTTCATGCATCTGGTCCCAAAGCGCCAGTTTTACAGCAGGCTAGCATGGAGGAGAGAGCTGGGTGAGATTCAAGAAAACGTCAGGAGACATTTAAATAGTCTTAGAAGATTTTGACCAGAGTATATGTATAAAAACCTGAGCTGGTTCTCTAATTCTGCAACCTAGGGACAAACTGATGTCGGTGAAAATATTCTTCAAATTCACATGAAAAGGAGGAAAATACCTTAAAACCTTAGTTACATTAACGACCTCTGCATTTTCTTGATAAGATCGTAAGCAGAAATACTGTGCATTGCTATTGTAGTAAAAATTTCCATAGGCTCCAAAACAATGGGCCCAGTCTTGGAGGTTCAATGAAATCACCAGATTGTAGGGATAAAAAATTAGTTCTCTGGCTTCTCTGAATCAATTAAAAAATTAAGTTCTTAAAATAGTTTATTATTAATGAGGAATGTTACTAGTATTCCTATTATGTCATTAGATGTTAGTATCTATCTTATTGCAAATGGTAGTGAAATGAAGGTATACAGAGATATACAAATATTTTGAGAGTATGCAAGTCAATGACAAGGGGAGGCAGTGATGCAAAAAATCTTGAATTTAGTCTTCTGTGAAGTAATCAGATTTGCTGTATTTCCCAGTGTAAAGTCGTGCAAATCCTTTTGGAGTTAATTGGACATTATTATCAACTGTATTTGAGATGAAGATCAATGAGGAGAGAGACATACTTTTTCAATTATAGGAACCTGAGTTGCTGCTGCTAATTGATTTTTCCTGCTCTGTAAGAGGAGCTTCTATGATTTGAAACATGTTTAGATACTTTTATAGCTGTGGGCTAATAAGGCGAATCATGGATTCCACAGTGCCTTAATATTGTCCAATTCTGATAGAATTTCCTGTTGTTATGGTTATTGTGCTGGCACAGAATTGATTTCATTTCACAAAAGTGGAGTAACTGTTTTTTCTGACATTTTAGTTTCACAATACCTGTCTTAGAGAAAACCACTGTGTTGTGAAAGGCATTGGATGCTGTAGCAAGAATAACATCCTGTGCCTGGAAGGCATTGTGAGCCACCGGAATCAATCCAAGAACCTTATCAAGTACAAGTAAACAATAAAATGAAACCCACTTATCTGAACTGGCAGTAGAAATGGACAATATGAGGAGTGCTCACTTAACCCTGTCAGTGCCAGCACGGCAGAAGGAGAAAGTTTTGGGATTCTTTCCTCCTGGTTTCTCTTGTATTCCATAGGATTCTAGGCTTGCAGGGAGGGAAGGAGTGTGTGCATGTGTGTATCTCTATGCACAGATATGCAGGTAGGTGAGTTTACACATCTTCTGTTTCAAATAGAAAAATGCAAAACTTCATTTTTGACTAAGGTTTAGAGAACTAATACACCAACCTGAAAAGGTTTTCACGTTATTTCTGACTACAAATATAAAAATAAAAAACAGTCTTTGACACAGTCTTAAATAACCCTGCCTGTAGGACTTGCTTTACAATCAGAAAGACTAGATACAACCTGTGTAACTGAAAAGCAGTTGTGCTTCGAATGTGATGCAGAATGGAGTAGCAGTCATCATTTATCAAGGGTTGGGCTTGATGATCGAGGATCTTTTCCAACCTGTTTGATTCTATGACTGTGTGATTTGATCAGTTCTGCTCTCTCCAGCAGGTAGATACATATTAAGACTGGATATCGAGTTTACACTGTCTCTGATGATGCTGGGTTTGTCTGTGTCATACTTACTGCCTTAACTACAATTTCTAACAGGTTGACTGCCTCAGTATTTGCCTGCTTTTGTGCCTTATTCTGACCTTATCTGAAGCTGATGAACTTGAGAATAGACTAAGTTAGTTTGGATATGACTTACAGTAACTGTGCTTTTATAAAGCCCCAACATAGGTTTTTAAACACAGCACAGATGCCTTTCAATATGCTGTTGGTAGAGTAGCTGTTTGGCTACAGGCTTCAGGGTCTAAAAATTTTTTTAGTTATTACTAATAGTAGTAAACATAACTAATAAAAGTGAGTTTTATAGTATTTTTATTGGTACTTGCATTCTAGGATCTTTTTTCTGCCTGATGGCACTGCAACAATAAGACATTGTGTGATTTTAACTTGTTTTCATTGAGTAAGAGGGCACTGTGATCCTGGCAACCTTCTCTATCTGACCCTGCTTGAGCATGTGGGTTGGGCTCAAGGGGCTGGATCTCCGAAGATCTCTTCTGAGCTAAGTGATTCTTGGACTAGAAAACAGGAGGTGAGAGAAGGTAACTATGCATTAAGTCATCATTAATAAATTTAGTTTAAATTCAATCATAGAATAATAGTAGGTTAAGAAATTCCAACAGAAAATACATAGTACATTCAGCTGTAGAGTTATAGAATCATTTAGATTGGAAATGACCCTTAAGATCATCAAGTCCAACCATAAACTTAACTCTGTCAGGTCCACCACTAAACCCCAAGTGCCGCATCTACGCCTCTTTTAAATACATCCAGGTATCATAGAATCATAGAATTAACTGGGTTGGAAGAGACCTCCGAGATCATCAAGTCCAACCCTTGATCCAACCCCAC
>JAWWES010000133.1:42807351-42899629 GCA_035583135.1 Lophotriccus pileatus | reverse complement strand
TTTTGCAGCTCTTTTCCTTTGCCCTTGCTTTTCCCTTCTGTTTATCTCAAACCAGAGGTAGGTCTGAGAGTAGAATGGAATGCTTTAATTTCTGATAAAGATTAAGCTTTGGGGTTGAATGGGAGATGATAAAAATAGGCTTGGTGCAGTTTTTGGTAACAAATTCAGTACTTAATTTGCAGACATGATCCTAGACTCTTTGGTGGACAGACAAGCCATGTTTTTTTTTAAAACAATGCTAATTTTTGGGCACTGGAGACAAATTTCTTTATTAAATCATCTGTATGGATCAAATACAAATGGCAAAATAGATCCTAAGACTGAAATAGAGATAGTAAAGAAAGATTCAAATTTAGGCTAATCTTCCATTCTGTGAATTGATGTGCAAGCTTATATGTACAAGATTCTTTTCATTGTACTTTTGGTAACTGTAGTTAATCTTACTTCCTTAGCAAGTAATTTAAGGTAGTTACCTGCAGCTGTAAGTGTCTGCTTGCTCTCTTCCCTGACAACTATCAGAACAATATAAAACAGAAAGCTGCTTTTGGCATTACATCTGTACTGTAGGCAGCTCATCCAGTAGTGCCAGGAAATGATTTAAGAAGGTTGTCCAGGAGCTCAGTATCTAATTTCACTCTGAGTGCTCCCATATCAACACTATACCAGTGTAGATCCATAAGCAGAGCAGAGATGACAAACAGGTGTTTGGTGAAGAAAATAACTTCTCAACCAGATGAAACGAAACCACAGGAGCATAAAGTAGCTAGCCTAGTAGCCTAGTGTCATTGTGAAGCTACTGCACCCTCTTTTCCCCTTTGCACTGAATCAGTCTGAGCTTGGTTCCAGAAAACCTGTTGCTTAGCATGGTTGGGTGTTTTGGCTCAGTCTTAGATGGTGAAGCTATCAAAGCTCTGACTGCCCACCCCTGCTGTTTCAGCAGTGTTCTTTTGTAGTTTACCCAGCATCTGTTGTCTGTGCTGTATCTGATTGCAGGTGCTCCTGCTTCTTCCTTCTCTCATGAATAAATATTGATGCCTGGTGTTGTAATATGCTCAGGGAGACAGGAAAAAGCTTTTCTCATGCAGAGTTGAGTTGGGCCCACTAGCATTTCTTTGCTGTCTTACAGTCTACTTGCAGTTGCAATAAGATGTTGTGCATTATCTTACAGTTCAGAGTCTCCAAACTCCTTACAATCAATGCAGTCTTCAAGAGATAGGAGTTTGAAATGAGAAAATACATGTCTGATGCAAGTAATGTTACAATATTAATTGAATCAGGAAATATATACAGGATGCAGAAAATATTAATAAAATATACACAGAAAGTTGTAGGCTTAGTTTCTCTGGATTAGGTATTATGGTGTCTGCACTCTAAACTGATTTCTGGGGTGGGTTTTGAAATGTTTTGTTATTTCTTTGAGGCAGATGACAATGTTCTTTTCCATGGGAGAAGTTACTTCATTATGCCTTCTTTTTTTTTTTTTTTTTTTGTTCCTCAGTGGTGATGAACACACACAAATCTGTACTTTTTGCCTTTGGGCTTCTACATAATGAAAGATAGATTCTCTCTATGTAGAACATAATATAACAAATGGTAGATTTATTAGGTAGCTTTCTACAGCGATGTCTTTTAAATTTCCAAGCAAGGGAAATGGTAGAATGATGTAGAAGCACTCAGTTCTCTTCACCTACAAGAAGCTTTGTCCTCCACAGGATGTTAGGAGGAGCTGTGAAGTCCTGGGAAAGATTATCCTGCCAACAGCAGAAAGAGAATGGTATTAATCTCCTGTAGAGATGTAATTCTTTAGGCACTAATGAACTGCTTTTGTATTATGATGCAAGTAACAGACAGTTTTTCCTTTCGTAAGAGCTATTTTAGGGTTTTCAACCATTACATTCAGATAAGACCTATTAAAAACAATCTTATGTACAGATTGAAAAATAAACCTCTCTCTACAGCAACCATTAATAAATGCATGCTGTGTAGTCCTTTTTTCTGTATTTTATGAAATTCTGAAACACGAGAGGCTGATGGAGTGGAGGATATAGTTCCCATAGCGGAAACAACAAATAAAAGAACTTGTTTTTGAGCAAGAGGCAATTGGAGAGTCTGTGTACATTCATTTTCAACTTGGCCTGACAAGCTATGCTGCAGCTGTGGAGTGAGGTCTTAGTGAAAGACTACTTGCTAATTCACTGACCCATAGCCTGTTCATCAGACATGATGCTTAAATGACTGTCTAGATGAAGATTGTTAATGAGCTCCTGGGAGCTTGGCGTTGTTAACAAAGGAAGAATAAGTAGTACTGGTTGTCCACACAGTTGTAGTTGTAATATCCAATTAATATTTGGAAAACATTATGATCTTGGATATTTGCCTCATGTCAAAAAAGAGTTAGCCAGAGAAAGTACTGTTTATATCTGGTATCAAGGACAAAAAAGCATAAAGGCCAGACTGATGCTGTCTGAATGTTCCCACAGTTTAATATGCAATTTAATGGTTGCAAAATTTCTTCTGTAAACAAAAATGCCAAGTAAAATACAACAAGAGGTAATAATATGTGGAAATGTGTATCAAAATGCTATTGATATACAGAATGCTCTCCAGGAAAATACATACGAGGAGTTACTGATACAAGGACAGAGACATGATTCAAGGGTCTCAGTACATGCTTAGGTGAATGGATATTCTGAGAATTAATGTGCATTCTGAAACTGAGCCCCTTTGAGTCCTATGGCAGAAGTAGTGGATTTTCTATCCTAAAACTCTCCAGAATACACACCTTACTGAACAGATATATGAAAGAGGATTCAGCACTTTATACAATGTCTTGAACAGGATTTTTAAAATAGATATCATAAGAATGGATACTTGATGCTTTTTTTGCCTCTTCTTCTTTTGTCTCTTTTCTCCTCCCTCCCTGTATGGGTATCCCCCATACCTTTTTTCTTCCTTCCTTCTTTGCAATTTAATCTTTCTTTTTGGGCATGATTTTCAAGGGAAGAGTCTGCTTCTATCCTTTCCTCTGCCTTTTACTATTCTTAATAATAATAATAATAATAATAATAATAATAATACAGAGGGTTTTAACAGTTACAGGTTGGAACTGGCAGTGTGTAAGGTAGTAAACTCACACCTTGCTGTTTTTACTCCCTTAGATAAGTAATATGTCTAGAGAGAATACAATGGCAGGTAAATGGGATTTGTGCTTAACTACTACTCAGTTTTTTACTATGCATGTATTTACAAATATTTGGAATTGAAATCATGAGAGAATCTTTGCTTCATTAATTACCATTGAGTCTTCTAAAAAAAATAGTTAAACTCTTCATGCTCAGATTGCTAGGAATTGGACTCTATGATCTATTCTTATCAATGCTATTATTATTATTATGGTCTATTGTGTTGCTGTGAGGGTTGTCTCCAACATCACCAAGATGTGGTAAGTAAAGAAACAAACTAATTTAGGAAATGTGAATTTGGATGCCTTAAAAGAGTTTTTAATACTCCATAAAACTTGTATGCAGTATATTTGTAATGCAGTATATTTGTACACAATTTTGGGGTGCGTAGGATCTGACAGATTTTTTTTCTGCTTCTTAGAAACATGTTCAGATATCACAGTGTTGATGTATACTAGTATATAAAGTAGAGGAAAAACCCCAGCTTTAGTTAAATTTTAAAAGATGTTGTACTTTTAAAAACAACAAAGATCTGTTGCAGTCACCCCCTAGAAATAAATGGTCTTCATCACTGATACTGAAAGAATGAAGTGTTTGTGGTGATTGTTTCAGTTTCTCCTGTGGTGGTTTGCAGTGGGTCTGTAAAAGTGCTTCTCTCTCCAAAAAGAGTGATTAGGGTTGTACACTAACCTGTGAGGGAAGCTAAACCCTATACTTTTTCCATGATTTCCATGTTGTGAATGCTTCTAGCCTCAACTTTAATGGACACTTCTCATTTTACATCTGGACCTGCACAGCTGTATAAATTAGTCTAACTTGATCTAATTGAGCTATGTATGCTAACAGGGTTTTCCACCAGCATCATATGTACCTCCCTACAGTATGTTATTGTCACAGGTGTGCTAAAAATGACAGGAACCTGATGGAGTCACATCAATCAAATCTGACATTAATATTCCCTATTTTTAGAAGTACATAAGAGTGTGATCTTGCAAACTAGCATGCTCATTCCTGTGTTAACCTAGTACTGCCATAAGAATACTGTCATGATTTAATGCCGGTATATGTGACCCTGTGCTAAGCCAGAGGGACATACGTACACCCAACGCCCACTGGTGGTTGCTGTGCTCTGTAATTTAACCCTGTAATTCAGTACTGTTTAAAAAACAACTAAATAGTTACCACATGGTGCAAAATTAGCAATAGGGGACTCAAATTTTCATGCGGTATTAAATCTGCACATGGAAATTGTTAAATATCATCCTCAATGCTATCCATGTGTTTAGTCACATTGAATGAAATGCTTATAAAACATGACATTATTTAATTTTTATAAGGTTTCCCACAACCAGTAAAATTTATTGCAGTTGCTTTGAAAAGCTTTGTGCAGGTGCTTTTTGAGCTGAGCTCACTCAAGTCAGGACATCACACACACTGTGTGCAGTTAGTCACTGGATACATAGTATGGTATTTATGTAATCCCATAGTAAATTGATTTTTAGTAATCCAATAGTTTGGTGGGATTGTGTTTTTATAATTCACATGCAGAAATATTGAAATATAATCTTCAAAAAAGTGTGACATGACAATTTGCCATGGTGGAGAGTCTTTTGACATTGTGCAAGGGGGTCTGTGGTTCTCTGTAAGAGTGGTCGCATTTCCTTATTTCTTTTCTCATTTCATAGTCCAGGGAACTAACTTAGGAATACCAACATCTGCACAGGAAAGGTACTAGACATTTGCTGACCTGAGTTCAGCCTTATACTGATAAATGCCAGTACTGATATGTCAGGGACATTAATTTTGAGAGTCAAGAGGGACTCACTTTGTTGGTTTTGAGTATGTAGTTGAATTTTCCTTTTCTCTCAATTAAAACTATTTGGTAAATTCACAGAATCACAGAATATGCTGAGTTGGAGGGACCCACAAGGATCATTGAGTCCAGCTCTCTGCCCTGCACAAGAATCACAAGCAAGAGTCACACCTAAGAGTCACATCATGTGCCTGAGAGTATCATCCAAAGCTTCTTGAACTCTGTCAGGCCGGTGCTCTGACCACTTCCCTCGGGAGCCTCTTCCATCACCCAGCCACCCTCTGGGTGAAGAACCTTTTCCTAATATCCAACCTAAGCCTCCCCTGACACAACTTCAGGTCATTCCCTCGAGTCCTGTCACTGGTCACCACAGAGAAGAGATCAGTGCCACCCTTTTGTCTTCCTCTCATGAGGAAGTTGAAGACTCCAGTGAGGTCTCTCCTCAGTCTCCTCCAGGCTGAAGAGACCAAGTGACCTCAGCCACTCCTCACACAGCTTCCCCTCAAGGCCCTTCACCATCTTTGTGTCCCTCCTTTGGACACTCTTTAATGGCTTCATATCTTTCTTATATTATGGTGCCCAAAACTGCACACAATACTCAATGTGAGGCTGCCCCAGTGCAGAGCAGAGCAGAACAATCCCCTCCCTCAGCCAGCTGGTCATGCATTGCCTGATGCCCCCAGGACACGGTTGGCCCTCCTGGCTGCCAGGGACTGCTGACTCATATTCAACTTGCCATTGACCAGTACACCCAGATCCCTTTCCCTGGCACTGCTTTCCAACATCTCATTCCCCAGTCTGTACGTACATCCAGGGTTGCACCATCCCACGTGCAGAATCCGGCGCTTTCCCTCGTTGAACTTCGTATGGTTGGTGATTGCCCAGCCCTCTAATTTGTTGACGTCTCTCTGCAGGGGCTCCCTGCCTTCGAGGGAGTCAACAGCTCCTACCAGTTTTGTGTCCTCTGCAAACTTGCTTAGTATCCCTTCCAGTCCTGCATCCAAGTAATTTATGAAGAGGTTGAAGAGCACAGGGCCTAAAATAGAGCCCTGTGGAACCCCACTAGTGACAGGTCACCAGTCTGTTGTTACTCCATTCACTATTACCCTCTATGCTTGACCCATGAACCAATTGCTCCCCCACCATATGTTGTGGGTATTCGTGGTACACAGGTGATATTTAGGAGCTTGCTGATAGTCAGGGATTTAGAGTGGGACTGTATACCTATATGAGACTGTAGATAAAGTTATTTTGTTCACAATTAAATTGGGATTTGTTCCCAAACATTAAGCAAGGTGTGCCTTTGGAGCCTAAAACTTGGTTCCACTTAGGTTCATATCTGTGACACTCTTATCTCCTGCTGAACAAAAATAATGGTACCTGCTAAAGGAAATGTTGAAGACTATTTTCCCCTCTATAACTGAATCCATGTTAGCACACCATGGAAAACTGTCTGTAAGGAGGAAAGTAAGGTTCTTCTCTAGCCCTTGGTTGACCAAACTTCCCTGACTAGTGCATACTCAATATCCCAAGCAAGGCTTTCATTGAGAAAGAGGGAAAAGTGTGCTTTCAGGTATCATATGAAGGCAAGTGAGAATCAGAACTGACTATCAAACATGCATACATGCATCCTTTTCTGGGTTAGAGGTGTCTCATCCACCTGTCTAAGATGGTATTAATGTGAACAGGCTCCCATGAATGGGACTCCCACTGTGTTAAAGTCAACGTCTGGTAATTTAACATCAATTCAGCAATGGGATTTAAGGTCAAACTGGGTAAGGAAGAGGCTACAGCCAGCCATTGCTGACATCAGGGTCTGGTATTGGCGTGTCTCCACCCACTTGATGCCTTCTGGGTTGAGACCAGTGTGGAACTTTTTGGCAGCAGCTTACCTCAGCCAACCCAGGCTTGCTGCTGACTGGCGAGGCAGCGTAAGCCCAACTCATGGGGGTCCCGTTGATAGTAACAGCACTACCTCCCATGCTGCTGCCAACTTTACCCAGTTTAACCACCTTGTGGGTGGAGGCTTACGCTACTCTCAGTTAATGCATTTTGACCCTAGTATGGTAATGATTGTTATTGTGTGACCTGCTTATGCCTGAAGTCCCATGGCAGTTATTGATTTTGTGTTAGAATTCTCATCTTTGCCTCTGATAGTGACAACAAACAATATGTTGGCAAGGAAGGGTGTGGCTGTTTAAATAGGTTAATGTATGGTAGACTAGGTGTCAATTTGCAGCCTGTCTTGTATCTGGCAATTGTCTGCATGTCTTTCGTAGATACCTGAGGAGAAGATAAGTTGCTTATCACTGGAACACAGGCAATTTATTTTACATTTGTTATAAGGAGCATATACTTTCCACTGGGTCAATTATTGCAGAATAGCAGATGAGTTCCCAGTTCATGCTGCAGATGATATTTCAGTAATTTATTTCTCCATCTACTCCCCCAACCCTCCCCACTCTCATCTTTGCCCATGGAAAGTAGAGCTTGATCAGTCTTTCCATTGACATCAGTGTGCTTTGGATCAAGATTTTACCCTTTTGCCTGTGTTAATTTGAGCCCTTGTTTCTCTGAAAATTGTCTGGTGATCACTTTCCATGAAGTTGTAGTAGCTCTATATCCTTATAGATATTCAGCTGCTTGTGGTAACTGTTTTATTTTTTTTCTATTGCTTTCTCTAGTATTTACTTGTAATAATAATTTTCTTACTGCACATCCAAATCTTGGAAGGCCTTGAAAAAAAATTAAATCTAAGTTGGCTAAAAGTCATTACAAACAATGAGGACAGATTTTTACAGTTCTCTGTGTATTGAGGAAGAAAATCTGAAGTCACAGAGGTACAATTCAATGTACTGCGGTATGATCTATCCTTCTTGCTACGCTTGTAGTGGTAATATCTTCTTCCTGGGAACTGCTTTTGACCAAGAGTGTTTAACCATATATCACCTTCAGGCAGGTGGCAGGTGATCAAAGCCTTGAAAAGCTGCTAAATGTAACTACCTAAGTGTCAGTGGTTTGGATATATTTTTTTTTTCCAACCACAGCACTTTTTTTATTCTGAGTTTCTTTAATGTAAAAATAGAGCCAGAGCAGGAATTGTCAGAAAGCTGCACAGTGCAGTCACTGCACTTTTGAAGCAGGTTCTAAGATTTTTGTAATGCTTCTTAAAAGTCAAGTGACCAGAGATGTCTTCACAAGCTAGACTACGACAGCTGTTCTTCACAAATAGTGATTCTATAGTGTACTGACCTTTTCTCTCATGTAGGCACACAGAGAGGAGGTTATTTGCAGGGGAGTCTGAAAACACAAGTGAAAGTTTAGAAACAGCAATTTTTTAGACATAGAGTACTCTTTCAGTACTCATTTTTTGCTTATTGTGAAAAACTTACCAACTTAGAATTTTCCATCTGAAAAAACATGAAGTTTAGACATAAAAACTGTATAGAAAGGAACACAGTAGGATATGCAAACTATCCAGCCCACCCATAAACTTTTACTGAAAAGAACAGAAATCACAGATTGTCTTTTTTTTTTTTTTTTTAATCAAAAGATCCTTTATAGTCTAGCAGAACAGGAAATAGTGAGCTTAGGAATTAGATGCACACAATGCAGGTAGAGAAAGATAACATATGTTAACTACAGTTCCTTGTTGCTAAACAATAAGTTTACTTGTACTGTACGTTCTCATTATGAAAATAATTAAATTTAAATAACTTTCCAAGTCCATCTCGAGGGCCGAACCATTAAAGAAAATTAAAGACCTATAAAGTACACAGGATTTGTTTTACAATTACAAGGTAAACTTTCTTTAAAGAGTAAGGACTTGCAAAAGTTGAAGCATTTTAATTCCTCTAAAAATCATGTGAAGGAAACATAGAGGCAGAGATAATGCAATTTCTGTATGAGCATTCTGTTGGACTGGTTGCTGCCATACTCCCATCATTTGTCCTAACTGTCAAAGTTTGGATTTAAGTTTGGATTCGACTCGTTTGAAGAGGCAGCCTTGTCATACTTAATTTTTTGATTGGAGTTCCACTAATGCAGTCTTTGATTGAAACATATGAAAATGAAAGCATTTGTATGACAGACTGAACACTCCCATGCCTATCCAGGACGTTGTGCTGGGAGGTTTCCTGTGAGAGCCCCAGGACCAGCACTGTTTTCAGTTGAACACTCCTTTCACACTAGAGTACTGGCTCAGAATAATTCCATTTGTAGCGAAAGGTAGAAGAGGAATTCCTGTGGTCCACAGAGAGAGCATTGACTGCTGAGGAGGAGGCAGAGCAAGTCTGCTGATATTTTCCACACCATTGTGCTTATTAACATCTCTGAATTGCATACTCTGTGGAGGTTCACTGAGTGTCTATTTCCTTTCTTTCCCCTGCTCTCACATCCCAGTGGGTACTTGACTGAATAATGATTATGGTATTGGTGCATGAATTTGGCTGAGAAGCTCCATGGCAAGGGTTGAGCACATAAGTAAAAAATGACACTCGCTGCCCCCCCTCCCCCCCCCCGTTTTGATCTGAGGGGAAAGATATTGAGCTTATTTCAAGTGTTTTGTGATCATAATGCCCTATTTCTTTAAGCCATATCTGCTGGAGTGTTGCGTTTTGTAAGTATGGCTCTTCACTGACATAAAACGCACCTAGATCAATACACAGGGAAAGAGTTAATCCTAAAAGTTTTTATTTTTTTCTGGGAGGTGCCAGTAACACTGAAAAAGCAACACAAGCTGTGCAAAAACTGTGTCTATACTGCCTAATAGAATTGTTCTACAGTGAAGTAGTTGTCTTGTCTCTATGGTTCATCTTCTCTCAGCACCTGCAGGAATATTTTACAGTGAGACTCCCGTTCTGTATAAAAGTAATATTTCACTGCACTTGTGGCCACTGAAATCTCCATCAAGTTCCAGAGGGATTCTACTCCTTTAAATGGCTGCTAGAAGCTATAAAGCTGTGTACTTTAGTATTGCATGACTGGCTTTTTTGAAGGGAATCTGGTACTATAAAAAATTTAACTGATCATTTAGACAAGACATAATTAAGTGAACAGAACTAATGAAACAGTGCAGGAGTATAATCAAATATGAAATTCCAAATGCCCCCTATGGGTGCTCGCTTGATGAATGACTACCCAAAAGCACTGGCCCCATCTTTTGAGAGCATGTAGTCATTTATTTTATACTTCTTTGAATTATGGGGCATCCATGATACCTTTACATATTTCATTAGCATACATTTCAAGCTCGGAGTTGTTCACTAAGGAATCAAAACCAGACTCATTTTAGTAGAGACATGATTTGTTCAGTAACTGAAAACCTGGCCTAGTATTGCAGGCTATTGTGAAAGCTTTATTTCTGAGGATGTAGGCGAGCTCCTTTTGTTTATGTCATTCTACAGGACAAAATTATTGTCGTGCATTGTTAGTAGCTGACTAATCCTCATCTTCTGGAAAAGGATGACTTACTGGAAAGTACTCACCTCACCCATGCTTCTTGTGGAAATTAATGCTTCCTGGTGCACTGTGCCTCTGAATTGAAGGAAACCTGGGAACAAGGAATATTTAGATGACTTTGGGCTTTGCTGCACTTACACAAACCATTCCATGTCACCGTCAAGGTCTGTTAAATTACAGTGGAATAACTATGGCCCAGCATTGGAGTGAAGCTCAGGAATGAATTTTTCAGTATTATTGTGATGGCTGAGTTTTCTAGGGAATTTGCTGAGAGTTTTTATTTTAATTTACGCACAAAACTAAAAAATACCAACCCTCAGAAATTGAACAAATGCAAACCTTAAGCAGGTTTCTGCCCAGACTTGCCTCTTCACAGAAATGTGATTATTGCATACATCCATCTATTCATCTTTGGTAAAGCTGCTGCCATTCTTATCCTGCTTTCTTTTTACCAGTATAATTTCAAACAGGGAAAGACTCTTGTTTTAAAAATAAAATCAAGGATACCCAAAAAACCTTTTGGGAGCCATTTTGATTTCATGCTCTGCCTGTGAATATGAATATACAAAAGCATGGCAAAGAGTAGGACAAGCTGCATATGTGAACTGACACTTGGCATTTTTGCTCATGAAGGCAAATGCAAAGGATAAAAATATGATGATGACCCAATTCATGTCACTCACCCGTATATAACAATACAACTGTTCCAAGAGAGGGCAATAAAGTACCTAATGGCTGAGACCTCCTAGGACCTTTTGTTTCCTGAGTGATAGATCACAAGAGAAAGTAAAGGTCATAACAGAAGGCAGTTTTCAACTGTTCCATCTATAATCCTGCAGTGTATTTTAAAATACTCATCTTATAGACACCATGGAGATCTATATGAGAAAATAATGTTAAACAGAACAATAGGAGTTGCATGATTTTTTCAGCACAGAAGAAAAGCCACCCTCTCAGTGTTTTGTAGGGTAGGGGCATCAAAAGTGATAAAAATAAAGCATGGTTTAGTAGATGAACATTCTTAGGAGATGACTGTAGATTTCAGATGCATCTCTCGAGGGCTTATTGATGGTCCTTTTTACGCTACTCAGCACTCCTTATTCAAGCAGAACTGATGTTATTCTGATGTAGAATTCTACTAGGCAGAGGGCACACAATTCATAAACAGGAGTTTAAAAATCTGATCAGAAATTAGTTGAGAAGAAGCTGTGTTTGTATTTAAAACTTGGTTTTTAAGTAAGATCTCAGAGAAACATGTTTAAGATTAGTGAGAAATTTGTGGGTTTAACTTGCTGTTAGTCACAAAACCACAGCTACAAACTAAGAATGCGAAACCTTTTGAATATATACAAACATACACATATATATGAAGACCATATGCAAATATAAAGCTTTTAGAAGTAACTGCTGATAGAGATGTGTCAATGTGTGTGTGCTTTTTCTTTTTTTTCCCCCAGAAGTCTTGCTTTTAAAGAGTGTTGTTAGCCAGTCTGCTTTCTCTAGGAGTTTTCAAGTTTGTTTTGGAAGCCCAGAAGTTTGTGGATGATACTTAGCAGGAATTAAGAACATAACACAAGTACAGGAACTTCTGGTATTAAATTCTACTGAAACATCAGGATTTACAAATCCTTCCAGAGAGCAGGACTGTTTCTCCTAAATACTAAGGGATGCATGAGTTTTAATTGCTTGTCCACCAACCTGTGTTTGCTCTTGAAAATAGAGGGATTAAGTGCAATCAGTAGTATTTTAGTCTTCTGAAAGACTGAGGAGTTCTTTTCTCCACTGCCTTGATGCAGATGAATTGTTAGTGGCACAGTTGACTCAAGGTTCTTCTTTATTAGCACTTTGACTGCAGTGATCAATCTGCATGTCTTGACTCACCTCACATGTCCATATAAGCATCATTGAATATGTCACAGGGATACCTGTAATATTTCTTAGAGTATAGAGATATGCAAAATTGTGAAGAGGTGGTTAGTATTTCTAATGGCAACCTAGGAATCTGTAGAGAAGTGTTGTATTTGATTCAAGCAGAGGATCTTGCTCTTCTTTTGCTGAGCTTAACTCTTCTGGTACATATAACATAATTATCGATATACCTAAATTTGAGCAAGAAGCGGAAGTTTCCTTTTTTAATGCTTCTTATTTTTTTTTTTAAGGAACAAAGGAGGAGCACAGATGTGCCAAGGACCATTAGAACTTTTTTGCCTCCCTTCCTGCTGGTGTTTAAGAAGTCAGATCCATAGCTGAAAACTACGTATGAAATTAGTTCTGCAGATACCAATGGAATTTTGCATGTAATAAATGTAAAAAAAGATATATTAATATAAACAAAACCTCCTCAGCTTTTTAAGAATGCTCAGTATTTCTCTCTGTATGTGTTTATATTGGAATTCTTTTGCTATATTGCACACATGTACACACATTTCAGTAGATCATCTTTTTACTGGGTTTCTAAGCATAAAATGTGTATAACTGGGAATAGCTCTGTTCCCTGCAAAGCAGGAAGCCAGTGTGCACTATAGCAAACGCTAAGTTTGCTAAGTGCATCTTCAGGCTAGTCAGGTTTCAAGAAATAGATAGCTTTCCTTTTATTCTGAATGAAAGGTAATGGAAGGGCTAGATGGTGGCATTGTATATGAAGACTGATATGATGTCTCTAAAAGTCAGTTAGTGGTCCAGATGTTGGGTTTTGCTTGTGCTAAAGGAAGGTGGCTCTTTTCCTGCTTAACACAAACCTTCTGGTCCTTTCATAGAAGTAAAAGTAATGTAGTGACAAAATTACTTGACTGCTCTTTTTCTCGTTCATTTTCACTGACATCACTTGGCATGAAGAAATCCTTTAGGAAAATCAGAGAAAGATCTCTCTTCAAAGGAAGCTTAGAGACAAAATTAGATAAGATGTGAAGTTGACTTATGTAACACTAATGGTTTTCCTTTTATTTAAGTCTAGAGATGCCTGAATACCTAAATCTAATGTAGACAATAAAACAAAGATGAACCTGGGAGTATTGTGTATCTTAACATCTATCCAGACATGCAGGAAACTGAGAGTGTATAGGAGTAAAAACAGAGCCTCAATAATTTTAGCACTCATTTAGCTGAGGAGAAGAGAAATTTTTCTTACCTTGTTTTCCCCTGAGTGGCAGCAGGAAGCACTTGGTGTTCTTTGGGGAAAAGGCAGACGGGTTTTCCAAGAGATTAATCTAGAACAGCACTTGCCAGAAATGTCACAGCAGCAGATGGGATCAGCAAGAGGGGATTTGACACCAGCAAAAGAGCAGACATTTTGGTCTTAGGATGCTGGGGTGTTGCAGAATGTCCTGTGCAGTATCAAACTGGCAGGCTGAATAATTGGAATAGCCAGATCAATTAAAATGTGAACAATTTAGATTGTATTCTTCACAATCTTTGCTGTTGAGTCTGAATATTTTCCTAGATGACATGTGCTGTATCCCCTACTTTATGTTAGAATATATGCTTGCATTTTCAAGAGATTCAGAGCGTCTAAGTAAGAGGCAGCAAAAGCAGTTAGTTTTATTCTGTTTTCTGTCCTTTAGAATCTCCTGTGTTTAAACATATACCAGTTGAATACCTCACAGTATGATGACTCTGGAAACTTCTCTGCTGAAAAGATTAGTTTTTCTCTTCTGCAAATGCTAATTAAACTGTCAAAAATATGTGCCTGTCAATGTTTATCAATATCAGGCTCATTTGCCAGCTGGGAGCTAGCTGGACTTATTGATTTATGCAGGTCAGATCAAGAAACTGGAATGTGGACAGTGTGAGACTCTAGAGATAGTTTTGGGAGATGCTGTGTATGAACACAATAGTTTATCTTGCTAGTGGAGCCATAAGGAAAGGTTGAAGAAAGAATCAGAGGGTTAAAGTGACCATCTGATCAAAGAATTACAGTGGTCCTGAGAAGACAGTCCTTGGAAGGAATGATGAGTAGTTGTTTCAAAGCAGTGGGCAATCAGTCACATTTGAGCTAAGGACTACTCTTTAAGTCATCAGAAAAGAGAGCAGTAAGGCATATCTGGTAAGCAGAGAAAGAAGTTCCCACTGACATTTAGCTTAGTTGGAAAAAGGAACAGTGGAAAGTGAAGAGGTGTGAGGTGTTAGGAGAGATTTGTTGATGTCAAAGTTTGGAAATTTTTTTTTGTTCTCTCTAAAAGCTGCATTGAAGTAAGAGAAGTGCGAAAAGAAGGGCAGTACAGGAGAGTGGCCCAGGAATGTCAGCGGGTTAGAGGAGGCGGTAATGTCTTGGTAATGTCTTCAATGTGTTTTCTCATCTTAAAAATGAGGTGTCTACAAGTGTCAAGTTTAAGCTTTTACACAAAACAACTGTGACTTATAAAAGTGGTAAAGAGTATGTGTTACAATGATGATTCCACAGTGGCTTGTGATATGAACAAAGGGTGCTGTAGAAATTGAAAAGAATACATATTAGCTGTTTTATTAACCAAACCCAGCATTACTGAGTTTAAATGCTCTGCATAAGGAAAAGACAAACAGTAATCTCCTTTTCTTTGTGCCCAGTAGTGCAATGATTGCAGTTGAGAAGCTCACCAACAATGTCACTGCCACCACAGTGGGGAAAATACTATCTTCATCACATTTAGGAGACTGTATTTTATATTTTGGACTGCACACAAGGTCTGAAAAGAATAAATTACAGAGCTTACAGTTGAATAATTGGACATTTTTGACACTAAAGGGTAATTTATGCTTGAAAAATATCTGTACATACATTTGTTTCTGTTGCATTGTGATTTCAGTTGTAAATATTGCCATAGAGCAATGCTAAGTTCCCAGAAATGACAGAGGCACCAGCAGAGGAGGTGACAAGAGCAAAGTGAAAACAACTGCTTGTCTTCAAGATTTAGGATCAACTAAAGAATTTAGACTTTGAACATTGTCTTGTCAAGTCTGCTAATAAATGCATTTGAAGCTAGATCAGGTATCTCTATGTATCACTTTGTAGACATGGCCCTAAGAAACAGGGAAGTCTTCAAAGAAAAAGCTTAGAGCATTTGACATGTTTATGTCTTTGTCAACAAGGAGTTGTGGACCATCATCAAAGTAAGTCTGTTTGCTTCTGAAAACAATTCCTCTTCTTCATTAAATGTCCTACTATCCATCATTTAGTGAACCACTAATGTCAATAACCTTTATAGCGTTATTAAAGATAGATTAATGTCTTTGAATTCTGCATCAAACAAACAATAACAGGAAAGCCATATGTGCCACCACTATTGCAGTGTTGGTGATGGTCTACCTTGATTTTTTAAATATGGTGGGCAACAAAATAGTAACAAATTTTCACAGTTTTGAACTGATACATAGCCTTTTTAAAAAAAAGTCTGCCTGTTTTTCTTAAAAAATCCCCTAAACTTTTCTTTGCGTGTCAGAGGTTTTCCTGCTCGGGAAGTTTTCGCTTGTGCTTACTTAGTTTGTTTTATGAAGTGGAATTCCTTCTACTCCGCTCTCAATGCCAAATTTCCCGATTAGCATAGCTCCAAGTGCCAAGAAGAAAGTCTTTCTGGGGCCTCATCTGACTGAACAGAATCTCAGAAGTTGTGTGTTGATGTGGCTCTACAGTGGCCCTTTGGATTCAGTAAAGATGAGGATGTTACGGCAAGGCTCTGCCTGAGCACACTGGCCATTAGAGTCCCCCACGTTCTGGCAGTTGTCCTGCACCCCTGTGAATTGCAATTATAGTTTGGAGGTTGGTCTGAATGGAAATTCTGTTCTCAGGAAACATTTGCCTTACCATCCATGTGCCAAGCCTGAAGTTTGATGTGAAGGAAAGGATTTGACTGTTAGTGTCCTACTTAGGCTTGTAAGTAAACAAAATGCTGTCTCAAAAGAAGGTTTCTCAAAGCCTGAATTTTGATACTAAAGAAACACTCTGTGGCTTCTGCACAATTTCTTGGCCAATTCTCCCTGACGTATTCCTCTTCATTTTGGAAAAAAAAAATCTAAGAAAAATACAAAGTTATGAACACATGTTTTGCAATATTTATATGAATGTGATTACCTGCCAAAGCTAGTGACTGTGTAGGCATGTGGTGAAAGGGCTTAAAAGTGAATGACTTTTGGTTTGGTATTTGGTAACATTTCCACTTTATTTCTTCTTAAACCAAGACTGATTGTGTGAAACCATACCAATGATAAATTGCACAATATTTGTTAGACAGGAAGTGTAACCTTTAAAATCTTCAGGATCTCATAATCTCAAAGTCTTTTAGCACATCAGGTCTAGCACTGTTCTACAAAATATATTAAAGTCTTCGTAATTTTGTGTGTACATGTTCACATTGCAATTAATAACATTATAGAAACATTAAGTAAACATCAAGTAATATGGTGATCAGTGATCCGTTGCAGTAGTCGGTGCCAGAGATGTTTACATATTGATCTCCACATGCTTAAATTGTAAAATATAGTGTTTCTGCCTGAGCATGTAGATTCTCTACTAGAATAAATTACAGACTAATGCAAAATCACTCTCAGTCTGAGTGTCTGTTAAATTAATCACTAGAAAGAAAAAAAAACAAACACGAACAACAAAAACTTCAAAGACATGGCAACTGTGGGATCTGGTGAAATTAGGAAATTGGGACAGCTTGATAGAAACAAAAGAGATGGAAGTTGCTTTGATGCATTTCAGGTCAACTGTTAGAAAACTTTGGAAAGAAATCAAACTCTCCATTCTAGCCTAATCAAATCAAACAAGGTCCTGTTTGTATCTGCTTGTCTGGCGTGTTTTGAAAACTGAATTAAAACAGCAAAAGAGAAATGCAAGAACTATAAATATGTATAAACACATGCACATGCAGTAATATCTATTGTGGATGATAAGTTTTTTTCTGTAAGTAGCCACATGCTAGCTAGCAAATATATAAAGCACTACTATTTTTTCTTATTTAACTGATTCAGCCTTGTTTGCTAATTTTCTTCCTCAGTCACTCTGAGAATGTAGCATCACATGTACAATCATCACCAAAATTATGAACACTCTTCAAGAACAAATATTAAAAGTATCTGTTTTGAGGAGCCTGACTGCCTGTAATTGTTTGCACAACCTGTCTTTGATGGAAATACAATTATATTTTAATCCATTTAAGTCAGTCAGAGAGTCATAGGGCTTGGCTCAATATGGAACCAAAGCATGTGCTTAATTTTAAGCATGTGATTAAACCTGCTTGTATGCTGAAAGTTAAATGCTTTGCACGTTAGGGTCTAATGTAACCAGGCTGAATAGACAGGAACACCGGAAAACACAAAGCAGTGATGGTACTCCGTACTTGTTTGTTTTTATCTAAATACCTTTGCTTTCTCTAAATCCCAGCTTCCTATGACCTCTTAACCCTTTCATCCTCTAAGCAGTGACAGAAAAAAAATCCAGCTTTCATAAGAATATGCAATAATCAAAAAGCCAAGGCCACGTGTAACACAAGTCAAATCCTCGCCACACTTTTGGTCTCACTACTTATGAGCAAACACACAACTATTCAGAGTTTATGACAGAAGTGGATTATATTTATGTTTATTAGAAGAACATCTGTTATGTATGCTATTTCCATATTATGTATATATTAGAAAACATTATGATAATATACAATACCTTACATGTCCATTTCATACCACATACTCAAAGAATTCAAGGGACTAAGGCCATTTTTTATTGGCCAAATCCTCCCCTTAGATTACTTAGACTTTAGAAGTAGCAGACTCAGACTCTACATGTTGAGAGTAATGAAGATAACAAGGACAAAATTTTTTAAAACATGGTTAAGAACAGTGAAAGGGATAATGACAGAAGGGCAAGAAAGAACACGGAAAGCGGAAATGTTGAAAGAGAGCTTTAAGGTGACACAAAAGTAAATCTTATAGGAAACTAAAGCTGTTAGCCCAAAATACTGGCAAGAAGCCAGAATAAATGTGTTGTGAATTAAGGAAAGACAAACAGAAAAGATGGGTCCTGTTGTTGCTTAAAGTATGAACTTGATGCCAGAACACTGCGATGATGTTTGGAGTGTGAATTTGGTCTCAGAAAGTGTGGCTATGTTAGCAGGGGCTGGATATTTAATGATGGACATCTTGAATTTAGTGGGCAAGTCTCAAGGATTTTGCTCTAGTTGTTATATACAAAATAGAAGCAAAGTCTTTATGCACAAGACACAGTGTGCTGCTGCATTTTTACAAGGCTGATACTGGGATTTTAAGTCCAAATTCTGAAATGCCACAAAAAAGTACAGTTTTAATGATATTTAAGGAAATGGACATGAATAATCCTGGCATTTAGAATATTATAAATCATAAATACGTAATTTTTTTGTGAAATTGGGTGACTTGATTGTTCAGAAATTAGTTCCAGTTCAAGAGTAGCTTGCCATCAACATACTGGATCAGAGAATAAGCAATACTTTGAGAAATATGAGATGAGCCACATTTGGAAAAAGTTAAGAGCATTAATTGGAACTTAAAGAAATAGAGGGACTTAGGCTGTGAAAAAATGGTATATGAAAATCTTTGTTTGTGAAAGAAAATTATGCTACGTGGTTAAAATTAATATGAAATGTAAACTTTGTATTAGATGAAAAATGATACATTTACTAACTGCTTGATTCCAGCTTTCTGTCCTTCACAAACACTTCTAAATTGTGGAACAGCTGTTTGATATAAATACTACCAAGTTTCTGCTGTTCTGAAAAAGCTTAAGAGCTTGTTTCACTATGAATTGCTCAATTACTTGCAACTGTGACAGCTTCATATAGCGTATTTTCTGATGAAGCCACCAAAAAGTTTTTTTGATTTTCCTACACCCGTAGACTCACTCTCCTTTATCAGCCTAAATCAAACCTCTTTTTTCTAGGCAAGATTCAGAGATTAAACAAAATATTTCATTACATCTCTAAGGAGCTGCTTCGTTGAAGAGCATGTTGCTTAACAAACCCAAAATTATTGCAGCCTGAAGAGGGCAGTAAAGATAAAGCTTTATTTTTCTTCTGTTTTCACTGTTTTCATTGTATGCTGTATTCTGAAAAAGCGTTACTGAACAGCACATATTTACAGGTGTTACACATTTCTGGGGCTATGCTGCATTTGTTTAGCCTGCAAAAGAGAAGGCTTAGGGGAGACCTTTTTGCTCTCTACAACTACCTGAAATGAGGTTGTACCCAGGTGGGGGTCAGCCTCTTCTTCCAGGCAGATAGCAACAGAACAAGAGGAAATGGCCACAAGCTATACGAGGGGAGGTTCATATTGGACATCAGGAAGAATTCTTTCACTGAAAGGGTGGTTAAGCATTGGAAGGGCTGCGCAGGGAGGTGGTGGAGGCACCGTGTCTGTGAGCGTTCAAGAAATGACTGGACGTGGCACTTAGTGCTGTGGTTTGGTTGGCATGGTGGTGTTCTGTCAGAGGTTGGACTTTATGATTTTGGAGGTATTTTCCAGTCTTAATAATTCTATGATACTATGATAAAAATATCATAAGGTGAATGAAATCCTTTGTTGGGGTTTATCCTTCACATGACACTGCAGAATTGGAAGACATGGCCATCACTTATTAAAGTAGCTTGCAGGTGATGAATTGCATGAGCCACCCTTGCTTCAGCTAGGACATTCCCTTAAAATAAAACAATTGAGTTCTACAATTGGGTTAAAAGAATAATTTTACATGTTGCCAAAAAAATGAGATATTGTTTTTGTATTTTGTCTTAACCATTTTGAAGAGGCCAAGCTCCCTTCAGAAATGGAACAGTGGGATTTTATAAGAGGAAGAGGGTTTTATGCTTTTTCCATTCATCTGTCTTGGGAGCTTCCTGACAGCCAGGTTTATACTGAAAATTAGGTCATTTTCCCTGTTTTAAAGGGCAGGGAATTTTATATGGTAAAAAAATTACGTGTGTGCTGGGAGGAAACTGCAATTGCAGAACAGCAGAAATCTAAATTGTTCTGAATATTCAGTATGTTCCTTTCTGACTAGGCACTGTTATTCCTCAGGAGCCTGCTATTTGCTTTAAGCTCAGGAAATAACATACCTTTTTAAAGCTGAGAGAAATGTATGGGTTTGCATGTTTTGTTTGTATGGATTAACACATGGCCACCATTATAAAACTTACTTTTAAGGATATTTTGTACATGCAGATTATAGTGGACTTGTATGTGTGTGTGTGTATTGCCATACAGATAGAGTATACCACCCATACCTATTAGGAAACAGCAGAAAGATGGGAAAAGAGTTTGAAAAAGACAACTGATACTGATTTAGTCAATAACTCTTAATCAAGAAAGTAATGCTGAAGTGAATGATATTTCAGTAATAAATCAATGTCAAGCCAATATTGAGGCTGACAGTGTAGGATTCTTAACATTTGCTGAGAGTATCCCAAAAAAGTCTTGCAACCCTCCAGAGAAGGAAGAGCTCACATTTTCTGCAGATCCCTTCTCTAGACAGCAATACAAGGACTGCCAGATACTCTCTCCATTGTTTAGTAAAGCTGGTAAAGTCATGGTAAAGAAATAAGGTAGGAGAATACATAGTGAGGGGACAGTACTAAGAGCTGGCAAAATAATAATTCTGCATCAGAGAATTCAAAAATACCAAGCTTAAAATGTAACATTGAATTCCTTTCCTTCATGAGAAATGAAACATTTTCTGTTCATGACAATCCCTTAAAACTTGTAAACAACTGAATTATTTTAAGTTGAAAAATTCAAGCATTACTTTCTGAAATTACAAGGAAAGAACATTTCGTTTTGGGGAGACACATTATTTTCACTACTGTGCTCTTTTGACGAAAACTCCCTATCCTGTAGGGTATTTCCCTATGAAATGTAGTTCAGTTTTGTTCAAAGACCTCAATAGATTTATTTTTCCTAGTTTTTATTAAGTAAGAATCTTCCCAATCATATGTTGAGGCAGGTACTGAGCTGATACAAACTGGCGTGGCTCCATTGAAATACAAGCATTGGCCAGCTAAGGAAAGAGAACAGTACAGTTAAGCACATTTAATTCTTTGGAATGGCTTCATTGTACTTGAGATTTAGCATTGGAAAAATCATAAGGCAGAAGCTGAAAATAGTCCTTTCTCAGACACAGTTCAATGAAATGTTTAAACACATGCTTCAGTTCATCCCTACTTAATAATGCACTTAAATAATATATTTAACCCTGTCACATGTTGATGTACATTTCTTTCCAGACCTTTTAAACAGAGCTTTCACTTTTGTCCATATTAAAATGACAGTTGTCCACTTGCCAATATGTAACTAAGTGATATTTCTATTTTTAAAATGAAGTACAAAGACATAGGAACCACTCACTTTCTTCTGAGGAAGCATAAAATAACACTGGAGTAATTTCTTCATAAGCCGAAGTGTCCACTTGTGGTATTTATTTGGCTGCATGTTTCAGGTGCCAATAAACAGAAACAAGCGCAGATCTGCTTATAGTATTTATAACATACACGTGCATCCTCCTAACAATATTTGAATCATAAAATCTTTGAATTATAGATTGTTTGGGCTGGAAGGGACTTTAAAGATCATCTTGTTCCCTGCTCCCAGCCATGGGCAGGGATACGTTCCACTGGACCAGATTGCTCAAAGCTCCATCCATCTTGGCCTAGAACACTTACAGGGGCTTCGGCATCCACAGCTGCTCTGAGCAACTTGTTCCACTGTCTGACCACCCTCACAGTAAAGAATTTCTTCTAAATATCTGATTTAAATCTACCAAAAAACATTTCTTCTAATGATAAGAGTGTTAAGGTGTGTTTTGGCAAACAGTCATAAAAGATAACACATGTTAACCCACTGGAAATGGATTGGTACCTGTGAATAAGTTGACAGGCATACTACTTCTGAGTAGTTTTGCCTGTATGTTGCGTTTGGCCTTCCTGGAGTTCTTTCCTCTTTTCTGAAATCACAGATAGCACTTTGTGGTGAGAAGTGCCCAGCAACAGTGAGGATGGCAACACAGCTCCTATGTAACTGAGTGTACTAACCCTAGGCACAATGCCAAATTAACCAAGATCCAATTAATCAAGATAGCAGCTTTTTATCATGCGTGAGATGAGCTTGTTGACAATTTCTGTCTTTCAGTTATACTGTGCATAGCCTGTATCCTTCTGGATGGCATCTGCTATAATCTGGATTATTGCCAGACTGAAAATAAAAGTGGTTACTTTTCTTTTTAGCTGAAGTAATTTGTTGTTGATTATGCTTGACCCTGGCAAACTTTCATTGTAGTACTCTTATGCTTACTGTGTGTCTGGTCACAAAACAAATCCCAATCCTGTCATTTAGACAGAAAATGAACACACTTGAAATATAGAAAAAAGTATACAGATAGGCAGTGTCTGTACACTAAATACACTTAGAATTTACTCTGAGGCCATGCTTTTTGTCATTTTGATTTGAAGTAATCTCCATTCAAATTTTTACAGAAAATTATTTTGAAAGGTCTTCTAAATATATTTTTTGCAGCTTTCATACACAATTTAGACTTTTATATACATTTTTTTGGAGCAAGTATCTGTTCTTATCTTACATTTCAAGAGATAAAAACCAGTATTTCGTTTGTTCCTAGAAGGAGATTCTATACTGCTGTAAACTAAACTGGTCTGTTATGCAGTCTTCTGTTCCCTTGTTGCATTGTTTCCTGTAAGACTGGACTTAGACAGGGTTCAGCTGCTACGTGTATACTATGTTAGAAAGTATGGACTTTAGTGACCCAGTGACATGTTTTAAAATAGGACAATGGGCATCCCTGCAATATGGCAAAACCCTACCCGACTTCAGAGAAGTTTTTTTTTTTTAGATTAAAAAATTATGAATTTTTGTAAGCTCTCCTATTAGGAATGTGATATGTATTTATAGTACCCTCAGGTTCTGCACAATAAAAATGGTTAAACCTTTAGTCCTTTTAGTAGCTCACAGTTTTATTACAGAAGTTATTTTGTAGATTTTATGCTTGGAGCAAGGTCAGTCTATTGCACTGTATAAATTATTCTAAGTAATTGCTCCGTTATTTTATAGCTTAGTCACAGGATTTTTTTATTATTAAACATAGTCTTTTCTTTAAGGCCGGGAAGAGAAGGTCGCTATAAATCACATGGCAGCTTGCCATTTGGGGTTTCAGCTTTACCTGTGATAAGGATTTAATAACAATCTGGCCCAGACACCAGTTCCCTCTCAATTACCTTTCCACATGGGCATTAGTTCACACTGTTTATTAAAAACTCCCCTTGTAGTTGTTTTAATGGAGTGTTTCAGATTAATGGCCCCTGTGGAGTTTAACTTCATTGCACTTCATTAAAGCTAGATTGTACAAAAGGTTACTTCAATTAAATCCAGAACTCAACCTTAAATCTGTACGGATTTTTTTCAGAAAATGTGGTAAAATTTCTGTGCCAATCCTTTGAGATTAACAGAGCAACATCCTCTTTTTGTGACTGAAGTTCAAACTATGTTATACCTGTTCCAAATTAGCTTGCAGATTGATATTTGGATTTCAGGAGATTACAAGATGAAAGCAACTGAATGGTGTATAATCTGTAAATGAATTGGCTAAGCAGTTTTTTTAGAAATAGGACAGCCTAGGGAAGCTTGAGGGCTTTTGCTGGATGTTTCACAAAACTTCTGTGAGGAAATAACCATTTATCCACAGTGCAGGTGAAAGTGCTTCTGTAAACAAAACCCTCACATTTTCTAAACGCAAGTGCCACAAATGACTGCCAAATACACTACCACTTTTGCATGGGTAAGCCTTTCAGTGGAAAAAATTTTGGTGTTCTCTATTTCCCATTTCCTTTCCAAACGTCTTTGCAATAGCAGGTGTTGGGAGAGGTATCCCTTAGTAAGGTGGAAAGAAAGTTTGATGCAGAACTTTGCTGGGTGGGAGTGAGGTCAGTTGGTTTAGAAGGGAGAGAAGGAGCAGTAGAGTGATGATGAGGTTTTCTTAAAGAAGTAGATAAACTTGCTAGTCTTTCTGCAAAAGCCAATGGTTTTGATGTCCTAGAAAACAGGGTAGAGGTACTGAATTTGGTGGAGTGGAGAAATACAGTAGTCTAGGTTAGGACATTTTAAGAAATATTATCATAGCAAGGGTTTTTAAATTTTTTTTATTTTACTCAGCATCTAGGTAAGATTTTAAAATAGGCTCTAAGTGCAGCTGCAAACAAAATTATATATGTATGTGTTCATATATTTTATGAATTTTATAATTTATAATATTATTACTACGGTGGAGTCCTGATGCTTCACTCTAGATCTGACCCTGTTTTGTTACAGATTCTTCAAACTGTGAAATGATTTGAGATTGGCTTTAAATAGTTTATAGAGTAGTTGAAGACAGTGTCCAACACATGCAAATGTCAGGGAAGTTGTGTATACAGAATTTCTGAATTGTACTGTTGGGAAGAAGTGGCCTAGCTCTAGTAAACAAGTGGTTATGTTGGGCAATGGATATGGCCTTCTGGTAAATTCAATAGAGTTGATCCCAAAATCTACAGGGAGGTAAATTAATTTATAAACTTTAGGACAATCTCTTGGTTAAAGATGCCTGTTAGATGTTGCTTTTCCAAAAAGTGGCTTGGCTTAACCAGCTAGCTAGTGCATATTAAAGAATAGTGTCTGTCCTCTAATAAGATAAATCTGGAAGCCCAGTCTATAATATTCCTGTGTATAAAAATAGATTTATCCTATATCATGTAACGTGTCCATGATTAGTCTGTGTTTTCTTATCAGTGGCAAGAATTTCAAAGCGAAAACTGGTGATAAAAGCAACATTGAATTCTTTAAGTTCCCTCAGTTCTTGTCAATAGATAAAATAATCCCTAACTCAACAGTATAGATGATTTTTGTACTAAGAAACTTTGTAGCAAAGTTTTGTGTCAATCTCTCATGGGGGAAAAAAGCAACAATTCACACTTCTGACATGACCTAAATGAAAAATTTAAACTCCTGTTATTTGTTTCTGTGTATATATAGAAGCGAAGAGCCAAGGTTTATGGCATTCCATAGATTCACAAATACATCCTGAAATTACTGAGATTAAGCAAAGATCTGAATATTTAGCATTAGACACTCTGAATTTATTTTTAGATCTGACTCATCATACCAGCTATTAAATGTTATATTTAAAGATATTGTTTTAGGAAAATTTTATACAGATTTATATAAAGCAAGAATATTTGTCATGATCTTTGAGAGCTAGAATCATATATTCTCTGCTAAGGGGAAGTGTATTTCAGGTGCAAACAATAATTAGGCATGGATCTTGTATGTATCACAGTTTCAAGACAGAATATGGCCCAGCCTGTATCTGAAGTGGGCACAAGAGATACAACCACATATTTTGGGCTTTCTGTTTCAAGATCATTAGTGTTTAGGATGTTGTTTCCAAGTAGTCACATCAAACACCTTTTCTCCTAACAGTTCTCAGTAAATTTGTGGAAATAAACAGAAGAGCTTTTGTCATTAAATCTTCCTAAAGTACTGGGAGATCTCTTCGTCGTGGTGCACAATCTGGGGTCACACCATCCTGGTTAGTATCGTGAAATTTCCCCTGTGATTTTAAAAGAAGGAAATCTAACAAATTAACCAGTTGTCTTCCACTCCCCTGCCCCACGAAGTCCTCTTTAAGCCAT
This sequence comes from Lophotriccus pileatus, assembly GCA_035583135.1. Taxonomy (NCBI): domain Eukaryota; kingdom Metazoa; phylum Chordata; class Aves; order Passeriformes; family Tyrannidae; genus Lophotriccus; species Lophotriccus pileatus. The sequence goes on along the minus strand of JAWWES010000133.1, from coordinate 42,873,509 downwards.
TAAACACTATCTCTCCTTAAAATAACTAGTTGAATAAGCACATGCTATTCTTAATCAGATGATGTAAAGAGCTGTTCATAAAACCCCATATATTGCCTGCACTCTGAAGCACTTGCCTTCTAACTGAGCTAGCTGGGCTGAAGGGTGAGTTGGTAGTATAATATGTTAATATAAATGAGATAGACACAGGAAAGTCAATAAAGGGAAAAAACCTCCCAGTTTCTCTCAATATAGGAAGAAGAGGACAGTCCGTTGACAATATCAATGGGCAGACTTAGTACACATGAAATTAAGATTTTTTTTTTATATGACCCATACTTAGGTTTTACAATGAAACTTTCAATTCATAAAATCTGGGAAATGTGATTGCTGGAAGGTGGAATGGCAAAATGGAGAAAGTTTCTTCTGTAGTTGCTCTATTTATGCTCTTCCCCATGGCTTTTGCTACTGACACTAGTTAGAATCATGGCTTTCATGGTCACTTTTAAGTCAGTCCTTGTCTCTGGTTGTGCAATCTCAAGGATAGCATCCACAGAAAAGAAACCAGTTGCATCAGTGTGTTTGGGGATTTTTTAACTGTTTTGTTGTTTTTTTTGTTTCAATCCTTGGGCTCTCTGTGTACATATTACCTTTACTATGGTATTGCTTCTTTCCTTATGCTTTGTTGTGATTACAGAAAATGCTGAGGCTGGAGCTGTCATCACGTCTAGGTGGTGAAATGACTGGTGTAGCAGCTGTCTTTTCGGCAGGACTACAGCTTTACATCTGACTTGCTTCTGCCAACTCTGTGGCTTCCTGCTGGTTTCCACCTCTGCGTGGAAGACAGCTGCCTGGAGCTGAACACAAGCACGTCAAAGAGAGCTCTGGTAAAACAAGGTCCAGTACGTCCTCTGCAAAATGAATCTATTATTGTTTGTCAAAATGCTCTGCAAACTGGGAAATTAATCTTTTAGTCTCAAACCACTACATACAAAGCTCATGACAGAATGAGAAATACATTTTTTTCAGCTACAGCTGATCAGAAATTATTTATCAAATAGGAAATCTATCCTCACTCCCTCTGCCTCTTTGAATCTGCAAAAATGAGGGATACTGTGCCAATCCAGCAACGCTTTTAAGTGTATGGATTCCTTCAAGCACAACTGAGGCCATTGATGCTAATACTACTGTTCATATACTTACATGAGAGAGTGAGTAAATTCTTTGTGACAGTGACCTGCAGTACTCTGGCATTATGCAAGCTCTTATCTGTGAGAGTGTAGGTCTGATGAAGACTGAAACAGTTTTTGAGAACGTAACATTCCGCTTCTTACAAAGTACCAGCCCATTAGGACACATCATATTGATACTCATCTCACGATTCGGACTCCTCACAGGATGCTACACTAAATTCAAGGTCATGGTGTTAATCTTCAAAGTCCTTCACAGAATTGGTACATGTTACCTCTGAGAAACTCTCTTTGTGACTACAACCTCTCTTGACAGCTGTGTTCCTCAGGAATTATGAAGCTGTCAACCTCAAGGGTGAAGCCTGAGAGGGTAGAAGACAAGGCCTGCTCAGAAACACAGCCAAAGCTTTGGAAATTATTATCTGAGCAGATAAGAATGACCACAAATCTCTCTGTCTTCTAAGCGAAGTATAAAAATTACTACAACTTAGCTCCCATGGGCACAACTAAAGACAATAAAGATAGAGGATAAAAAAAGTTAACAGTAAGGAAAAAGAAGAGCAAGAGAGGAGAAACAAGGAGCAGAAAAATTGTTCTTGCACTGCCTTCTCAGAATAAAAGCCATAGTTCTGATTTGGGAGAAGTAGTGGGAATATTTCAGGTATTACAGAAAAGGCACTTAGATTTGTTCATTAGACATTATATTTTATTTTAATTTTTAGCATATAGACATTTGTTTTTGTGCTCCTAACCTGATCTCAGTTTCCTTTTAATATAATATTACTCCATTATTATTAATGGAGTACATGCCAGAACACCTGTATAAGGCCAATAAAATGATAGGTAGTTCCTTTTAATTATTAAAGATATGTTTTTTGGCAAACCATATAAGAATATGTCAGATTCCATGAGCTGTCTTACAATGCATGAAGATCACAAATTGATTCATCAGGATGAGAATATTTTATGTACTTATAGGTAAAAAAAAATCAAAGCCACTAACATCTTGTGATCTTCCACCTTCATGACAAAGGACTGGTCCTTTATCTTCTTCTATATTTCCCTGGGATTGTCTGCTTTTGACTTCAGTCAATATACATGGCTCTTGCAAGTGTGAATTAAATGTTCATAGATCTGTAGTGCAACTTTACATCCCAGAAAGAGAAAAAAAATGGAAGCTTTGGATGTTAATGCTGTGAAAAGGAGACCTATAGGAACAGGACAAAAATACCCATAAGTGATGTTTTTATGCAAAGGAGATCTAGTGGCACTTATCTGCTCTCAGTGGCAATTGTCTTTCTGATACAAGTACTATTTACTTTGCAATTAGACACCTCCTGATTAAATCCACAATCTCTGTCCTCCCCACTGGAGAACTGATTTTTGAAACCAGATATTTAGCCATTCTAATAGAAATACTTCTAAGATATGTTGTTACTAGGCCTTAGCTTATATCAAACCTATTTTTCTGGTGATTATTCCCTGTCCTTAAGCATTCTTTTACTAAAATAAAAATATGTAGAGTTTTGATGCTTTAGTTCAGCTTTTTCAAGACATCACTGCTGCTTTAAACCTGCAGGTCATACTTCTTGTTGGCAGCAGTGACAGTGCCATCTCTTGTGGTTCAAGGATATTTGTGCCCATGTGGCATCCCCTCAAAGACTATGATGTAGCCTATTGAGTTGAATGAGAATTCTGTCACTGACAGTATTTGGCTCTTGGGTAATGCTGAATTTGATCCACTGCTAAGGAATAACAGGGATGCATTATAAATTTAAATGCCTCTTTATAAACACAGAGTAATGCAAATTGCCTGTCTCTTATGATAAAACGTAACCCATTCTACAAAATTAATATATATTTTTCCTAAAATAGCTTTACTTTTGGCATTATAGCTTCTTGAGAAACTATCTTCTTTCATCTGCAGGCAAAACACCTGCTACTTGTGTGATTGTTAGTTAAATCCCTTAAAAGATTGGCACTTGCTTTAAATGGCAAATAAACTATTGCATTAAGTCACATTTGTTTCTACTGTACTAAAAGTTCAATAATCTAGTGTACCTTGATATGTACCGCATTTCATAGTTGCAAGCTACAGGTCAAATATAAAGATCCTGTAATAACAGGTAATAAAATACAGAAATAGCCTGGCCTGTCAAAACCTAGACATGCAAAGCAGTGCAGGACTCCTGGGCTTTTGGCTCTTGCATTTCTGTCAGTGCATATCTGTCGTTAGTTATAGGAATTAGAGGCAGAGATAGCTGAGTAAAGAAACATATTTGTGAGTTGTTCTCCATTTGGCAGAAAATAAAAACACTTCTGAGTAGTTAGTATAATGACTATTTTTGACTGCTTTCAAAGTTGATTAGCAAAAGAAAATGTACTTATAAGTAAATAGCTTAGCAAGATATAGGAAAAATTATTAATCTGTTCACAAATAGCCTTCAACCATCTGAAATTCAGATTGCTAAAACCACTCACACTGTGCTTTTTAGCTTGGAAGAGAAAGTGGCCTTTATTAGGATCACAGCTCCACGTTTACCCTCTCATTTTCTGTATCTTTTAAAAAGGAACACATCTTGTCCTGTAAGCATGCAGGAGTGAAGCTTACTTGAAACATACAGCACATCTCAAAGGCTTGTGATATGAATTCCTTAATGTCAAGGAACAGTGATTAGTACAGCCAGAGTTAAGCACTAAAGAGGAGACCACACTTTACTGTGCTGCAGGCATCTAGCACAGCACTGCACAGAATAAAGTCTGTCCAGGAAACAGACATTGCTGCCATCAGAAAGCCAATCAATTTTGGATCTATATATAACACAGCATATCTATTGTTGCACTAAAAGCCATCTGTCTTCCAGTCAATGTTTCTTTTTAGAATATGTAATGGAAAGGTTTCTGTAAGAGGAGATAGTTTGTGAATTGCACTGTTGCAACTGGTCAGGGGTCTAAAGTATTTGTAAAATGCAATTAATGTTTAAGATGTACTCATTTTGATCAAAGAGGTTTCTTGGACTGACTCACCATGTGGACACACATCTGTTAAATGTCAGACATTAGGTAGTAGTACCAAATAACTCCCAAAAGAATCATTTTACATTCCCCACAAGTCACAACTCGCATCATATTCAGCTTTCTGTTGCATATGGATTTGTTCCTAGCAGGCTGTATATATGTGTGAGACAGCAGGGGCAGGCATGATTATGATGAGTGTTTCTGTCAAATCATTATTGTGCTTACTACCATAAACAGGCACACAGCTCTAGCACCTGCCTGCTCCTTTCCTGTAAACAGCTAGGATCAAGTGACAAATATATTCTGACAACAAGACCTAGATTAATAATTACTTTTGTTATAAATGCAGAGTTGTGCCCTACTTATAATTTATGAATGTGGTGCAGTAGTGCAAAACTCTATGTTGGCTAGCAGATTTCCTGTAAATGAAAAAAAAAAGTCCAACTGATGAAAATTGTACTCTTTTCTGAGATTGAAAAAAACATGGAATGAACATTCTAGCAGCTGCGGCTTTCAAGGCGGAGCAAACACTGTCGGTTAATTTGCCATTATTTCTCTGTCACAAAGATTAAATTGAATAAGAATAATTAGATATCTCATCCCAAATTACTGTCTGTGCATGAGTATCAGGTTTGGTGGATTTTTTTTTATGTGTTTGCAGGTGAAATACACTGGATTTTTTGTAATTGCTTGTGTTTTCAGATTGCACTGAGAGTATTAGTCATAAAGATATATCCTTTCTCATAATATTGGATCTTTTAAGTGGTGAAAATTCTATAACCCTGTGAGTTTTTTTAAGTTGAAGTTCTTTACACTTCATTGTGTGATCTCGGAACAAAGGCTTTTATAAATTTAGCTGCAAAAAAGCAAAGAGAAAAAAGGGATGGGGAAAAGGGACAGTGATAGTCTGTAATCTTTTTTCTTCTGCTCAGTTTAATAGAGACAGTTTCTTGTCATGGTTCTGTTTATCAGTCTGTGTTTCCTGCTCAGGTTTCTCAAAATCTGCTTTTGCTTTCTCTTTAAATTTTGTAAGAAAATTTTATTTTTGTTTAAATACTATGATGAATTAGTAATTCCCAATATCCTGGTTTTCTGCATGAATCTATAGAGAGGACAAAAACTTTACTGCTGTTGAGATACAAAGTGATGCCCATGCACTGTGGTTGCTAGTAAATATGCAGGCACTGCAGTGGAAAATAGCATGTTTACTATAGGGCAGCCTTTGTACACTGTGGTTAACTGGAACATTTGATTTCCACACATTATCTCTTAATGTAAATTATAGATTTATTCTTTAACATAAATACTGCCTGTGTAATTATCTTTTTGAGAACTACTAAGTTTGTTACATGAAAGACATTTGTGATAGTCTTTTGTGTATGCTTATTTTTTTCTTATTAATAAAATGATGGACCAAAAATCATGTTTACTGTTTTGTCCGGAGGAGATCACCTGAATGTACTTTGCAAGAATTTCTGCAGGAAGTAAAGATTTTCTGGTACCCTTTGGGATTTGTTCTTCCATGTGGTGAATGTTTTCCACGCCACCTGTGATGACTGATGTCAGACTCTATCAGAGTCACAGTTTTACTGGGTTTTGTGTCCGGAGAACTCGTGGAGTCCATATGTTAGTCCAATCAAGAAGCATAGTGTTTTTATAGAGTCAGATAATTACCTCCTACGGTCCTGTTTTTACTGGCAGAAAGTAATTTTTAAACATTACCTGACCCCCCAGTTCTAGTAGGTTTTAGGTTTTCCATCAAAAGCAGTCTGCTCCCAATCCCTTCTGCATGTAGTCAGTTCCTCAGTTCTAATGACCCACATCTGTCATGGTGAATGTGACAGTAATTCAGAAGTGTTATAAGGGGCAGGAGGCACCTTACATCTCACTGAAAATAAAGCAACTGTTTCTAAACTTAGATCAATTACTTAGGTATTTAAATGTAGCTATATGTGGGAAATCTTGATTTTTCGCCCTTTAAAATGAAAATTTATTCTCTTAATTTTGCAGGATCTTTTTATACTTGGAGCATAACTGACAGCATGCAAAGGATGCAGTGAAGAATAAGATATAAAGAAATCTTATTAAATGGAAAAAGTGCATGAGTGAGATATGATTAAGGAGAGGTAGTCATACCCCTTCAATTGGAGATTAAAAGGAGGTAGACACAGCAATTTTGTTATCTGGTCTGTACATATATGCTGAGAGAGAATTTTTTTAACATTTAAAATTGCATGTATGAATATTTTCGTTTGGAATGGAAGGGATGTTTCCTCTGCCAGAAACAAAGAAGCGTTGGTGATAGAAAAAAACATGAAAAAGATTCACTTGCTCACCAACCTTTTCCTTTTAAGTTGTATTAAGTTTAGATGGGGTACCTGCTGTCACCTGTTGTAGAAGCCTATAAAGTACAGAAGTTAGGAAACCACTGAGCTAGTAGATGGCAGAAACAGAGGCTTGAGTAACATAGAAAAGATGGATTGACTCTCTGCCTAAAGGTATATTAAACATCATAGTCCTTAATGAGAGATTTTCAGCTATCGATCCATATTGATTTGGATACCAAATACCACTTAGAATACCTATATGTCCTCTCTTATCTCCCAAGACATAGCCTTAGCATATCACTGTGGATTTTTGGCAACATGAGAGACTGAAACCTGAAATGTCTAATTCTCCTCTTGCACAGTTGCCCCTATATTGTCCTGGTAGGTACCACTTCCTATTGAAACCTGTTTAAGGTGTAAGTGAGAAGCAAATAAGGCTCAGTGACTGCAGGAAAAATTCGTGGCAAGAGTACTGTGGTATTCAGTTCAGCCTCAGGATTTCTGCACAGGTCAGTGAATACTGTCATTGCTTATGTTGCTTCAGGTGAGGGAAGTTAAAGTGCAAATGTGGTAGTGTTAATTATCATTCAGTGGGAACTTATTAGGTTGCACAGATTGTTAACTTTCCCTGCCAGAGAGCACCGTCACTCTTTTCTCTAATTGTAGGGAAAAAGGAAGGCTGTGAGGGCAGAAGCCTAATTTCTTCTCAGCAGGTAAAACATGTCTTTAAAATATTTTAACAGAAAGTGATTGTCAGGGGGTGAAATGGGGCTGATGGGAAAATTAAGTAGTGTGGAGTATATTCCTTCTTCATTACAAAACAGTTGTCTCAATGCTCTTTCAGGCAGAAGGTTTCTTTTCCACAGAAATGTACTCCAGTCTCTGCAAACCTTACTTTTATATTTCGAGTGAATGATAAAAGCCCCAGTACCTCACCATTTAGCAGACATTAGGTTTAGGACACCAGGTTTTTCTTTTTCATGTTATTTTCTGTTTTACCAAACTTGTCTTTTATGCTAGACCCCAACCTGCTCTAACTGGGTAATGTTAATAGAGCTTCATTCACTGATACATTTGCCGAAGGCTTAAGTTTATGTTGATTCTGACACTATTTTATCCATTCTCTCAGTGGATAAAATAAGGCTATGGAAAACAAGGATGACGTAGTGTCATTTTGAAAAACATGGCAGTTTTTCAGACTCCGGCTCATAATACCAAAGTGTATTAGACTGCTAAAAGAGCTTGGACTATATGTTTACAGAAGATGTCAAACTCCCAAATCCCACCTATTTGGAGTTCAGGGGCTAATTCAAAGTTGTATTACAAAACCTCAGCTCATTTTCCTTACCTAATCATGGACAGAAGTGCGCTGAATAAATTCTTATCTTGAAATTTCCTGAGTCTGAATTTTTCTCATTAGTCTGCTCAGTAAGAATCTGTACTGCTTTGGTCCCTGGAAGAAGCTTTCTTTCTCTATGGTACATGCTCTGAATGTGCTTTACTAGGTGGAATCACTAGAGCAGACAGTGAAAAAGGTTTGCAACCTCCTCTTCCTTCATACAGTAGCTCAGTGTTTAGATCTCTTACTGATTAGATATTGTGTTGTCAGACTGGATCAATCCTCCGCCTTAAAAGATGTGAAGACAATTCGGATATATCTCATGTCACAGAAATATTCCTTAGTATCTGAGCTTAGTCCTTTTTCAGATGGAAAGATCTTCTCTTTATGAGTCATCATAAAGAACAGTCGACTGCTGTTTATTTTACAACCACCTTCTAAGTATTGAAAACTTATAATTTTCCTTTTTCTTTTATCTAGATGAAATCAGAGAAGCTTTAATCCCAAATAGCAGTTTCCCCTAAATCTATTTATATTTTTGTTGGTCTTCTTTTGGACTTTTTCAAGTTGCTATATGTCCCTGTTAAAGTAATTATCCAGGACAAAGCACATTCTTTTTATCTGAGGGCCCAAAGCAATAAGTGAAATAATAACTCCCATATAACGGATGAAATTCCAGTTAGTATATTTGAAGATGAATGTCAGTATTTCACAGTGCATTTTGCATTGATAACTCCTTACTGACTTTATGGTTAATTTGCTGCTTCTTCATAGTACCTGACTTAGACATATGTTTCAAATGTCATAATTGGACATTGGGTTTCTTCACTCTGAGTACAGTGTTACCACTGTATTCATGAATTTCAGCTTCTGATTTTGAATGATTTCTGCAAATGTTCATAATTAGCCTGAAAATACGAGTGAATTCAAAGTGTTTGCAACACTTTTAAGCTTTATTATCTGCAAGTTTTTAATTTCTATTTTCCTAGTTCTTCACAGTGCATGTTGCCTATTGTTCACATCATCAATGAAAGTATTGACTAGAAAATAGGTTTTTTTTGTTGTTGTCATCTGTTTGAAATGGTCTCCCAGTTTGACATGGAACTGCCGAAGTCTTTACTTGTGAGATTTTTTAAGGAGTTGTTCTGCCATGTTACAGGGAATTAATGCAGACCAGATTTTCTTAGTGTACTTATGAGGCTGCCGTAGAGAATATTTTTTTTTAGAAAAAAACCTAATGTTTATCACATCTATTGCTTTCCTGTTATCCATTAGCTTGCAACTCTGTCAAAGAAATAAATTATGCCAGTCTGATAGAACCCTTTTTCTTGACAAATCCATGTCATATGTTTTTTATCATCTTATTATTCTTGAGGTGCTTATAAATTGCTCAATAATATGTTCCAGAATCTTTTCAGACTGTCTACAATTCCCTAGCTCCTTCTTTCACTCCTTCTTAAAGATGGTACCAAGATTATCCTTCTCCAGTCCCCTGACACTTTCCAGTTCACTGTGAATTTTAGAAATATCCATTAAAGTCTGAGAGACTGTTTCACCTGGTTCACTGGGTTCTCAAGACGGAATTTGATCAAGCCTTGCAAACCTGTGTACATGTAATTTATCTAAATATCCCTTAACCTATTTTTCCTCAACGTGGCCAATGCTTCTGTTCCCTCTTAAAATATCTCGTTACAATTCAACTTATTTGTAAAGAACAAAGCTATTTGATATATCAAGCTTTTCCTTATCATCGACTGACTGACTTCCCTGTGAAACAGTCAACTTGTATTTTCTTCTGTTTTTGTCTTTTAGTATATATATAGGGTCTTTTTCTACTGCTTTGTTAGTTGATTGGTGTCTTAGCCTTTTTGTTTCAGCTCTGTGTGCTTGTGCTTTATATTAATAGTACAATTTGTATAGTTCTTTTTGACTTTCAGAGTTCTTAAAGAGGCCTTGAAGTAATCATTAAGGTCTTAATATTTTTTCTTCTTATTGAATTAGTTGGAAAATGTGATTTTAATATAGCATCTTTCAGAGATTTCAGTTGCTTTCAATAGAGTTGATGCAGTCCTCGTGAAGGACCAAACACAGCTTTTGCTTTAAATTTTGCTGTGGAGAAATGTTATTCATCTGCATTTCAAAGCTTAAAGCCATGAGCTCTGCTGTGAAGTGATGGATTCAAACTGTCTTTCACTTTCTCCCATTGAAAACCTCAAATTAGGTTTTGATTAGATATGGACCATTTTCCCCCCTTACATTCTGTATTTAATTTCCGTATAAAAAATCTTGGGTTTAAGTAATTACTTTTGTGGCTTTGTCAGCATTCAGGAACATAAAGACATATCTTTTCCTCAGTCTATATAAAATAAATCAATGAATTTACTTGGCCTTTCCATAGTTTCCGGGATTCACCTAATTTCCCAGTTTGTGCTGAATCCGCCAGTATTACTGGGTTGCTTTTATTGTGTGTGTGTGTGGTTTGGGTTTTTTGTATTAATTTTAGATTTATTGAAGAGCTCATTCAAGGCTTCTTAACAAGATAAAAAAATTGAAGTGTGCTGTCTCCAAAGATGAAGGTTTTGGTTGAGGAAGTTCCTACTTGGGAAATGGAGAAAGTGAGAAATGGACGTAGAATCATAGAATAGTTTGGGTTGGAAGGGACCTTAAAGGTCATTTAATTCCAGCCCCTCCACCTTTGACAGGTAGGATAAGGTTCTTTTGAAAAGCTCTGCAAATTATATCCTTGCTTTTCCAACTGCCAGGAAATTCCTTTTTCTTTATAGGGAATACAAAGGATGGGGAGGGCTCCTCATTGGTTACACACACAAAGAATTCCCTAAAATGCCTTCCTTGCAAGTGGTATCTAACTACCCTGTGTCCTGAGTCAGAAAGGCCTCTGTTAGTAGGATGGTATAATTTACTTTCTTTAGGCAGTCGATTGTTTTTGCTGGTTTTCTGCTTGGCATACACCTGGTGAGGGTTTAGCTTAGTGAGAAATATGCAAGTCATTTGCTTGTTAATTTACATGTGCTGTAATAGATTTCTCCGCATAAATAACTATGGACCAGAGGCAGCCAAACATATGATCATGAGTGTGATAGTTTTCTACTATAAAAAGGTGCTTTTTTGAAACAGGAGCCTAAATTTGTATACTTACCCTTGTGCAAATTGAGTCCATACCAATGACCACTTAAATTGGGTGAATTGTGAATTTGCTTTAAGCTTGCTGCCATTTTCTAAATCATATAATCCAATATTTCTTCTATTCTTATGTTTATGTTATGTAGGCTATCATTGTACACTACAGTTAATTTAAAAAAAATCTTCTTTAGAGGTGCCCTGAGATTTCCTTCTTTGAAAAAGTGCTATTCATCTTGAACTTATTGTTGGCAAAACTTTGCACCATAAAATTGATATAAGGATCAATTGTTTCTAAGGATTTAATACAAAGGGATTTTTTTGGAAATGATATTAATACACAGGATTATGTTTGTTAAGATTTGCTAACTATTAGAATGGCTAAATTTTCTTGGGCCTGATGATAGGTTTATTATATCACCTTTACAGATAATTCTCTTGCCTACATTAAACTTAAATTTAAAACATTCAGTTAGGTAACTGTCCTCAGTTTTCCTTCACTATTAGATGGAAAATTGCTGTGCTCATCCATTTTATAGCTAAAGTCAAAGAACTGTAGGGGAATTTTTAGCTGTCTGATTAAGTAATTATGTCACATACATTAAAAGAAAAAGACATCTAAAATAACATGAAAGTTGGTGCTGGTCAGATCCTTTTCTAAAATACTTTATTTGATATAGCATTAGATGAACAGTTATATGTAAATGGAGACAGAGGGAAAATTCTGCCTGAGCAGATTAGCTTGAAAGGTTGAGGTCTGTAGTTCAGCACTTCAGTGACATTTTTTCGTATTGATTCAACTTTGCCAAGTCCACAAATAGTCTTCACTGCCTGATAACAAACAAAACGAGACAACACACTTTTCCTAGGATTCTTTTCTTACTTTTACGAGTGGACATGGGATGATAAAACAAAACATTAATCCAGTCTAAAAGTTCAGAAAGAAAAATCAGATTTTTCTAGTTCATGCAGTTTTATTTGGGTCATTACCTAGCAAGGGCAAAGATGTCAGAAATAGAGAATGTACTTTGGAAAAAGTATCCAGCAAGGCAGATGGAGAACTGAGACCGTGGTGAGCAGCAGGATCTCCCAGCAGTATCAACAGGTATTGTACTATTGTCAGCAATGTTCAGCTTTGATGGCTTTTGCCCATGTTGTTCCTGCCATCAGTGGAGGTTGTCGTTGTTGTCTTATGAGAGAAAAATGAGTTTCTTTGTACGCCTGCCAGCCTAACACGTCTTGGCACATCTGTGATTTGCTTGTAATGAAGTACTAGCAGCTTTGCATGTTGTATGTTGATATACACTGTGTCACTGTGCCTAGCATCTGGCAATTAACTGTCAGTTTGCAGCATCTTCATTTTTACAACTGAAGGGAAGATCAAAAGGAAAGACACAATGCAATATCTAGATGAATTAGATATAGAGAAAACAAAGAAGAAAAAGGGGCAAAAGACATTAAATATTTATAAACTCTTGCTTTATACTGCTTATTTTGATGTGAATTCTATATTCTATGTGAGTAAGCCACATACCATCCAAAGAATTTCACTTACTCTGATAGGTTTTGATTTTCATTTTTAAAAATATTTTTTCTCAAGGATAAGTGGGCTTTGTAATTTTTATACATCTAGGAGACTGTGTAGTCCTTTCTTCTTTTTTTTTTTTTAAGAAACACAGTAGTAAAAGCAGGTGCAGATGTAATATGCAGAATATTTAAACCACGTGCCTTATCCTGATTAATAAGTGTTCTATCTGTCTGTTTACCGTACTTCAGATTTTATTTGTTTGGTGTGTAGCCTTTGAGCTGTTTTTCTATTTGTGTGTGCTAAACTTGCATCTTCTTCGATGAGACCTTCAGGATAAGCTTTCAGCTTCAAGTTGTCCTTTGCTTGTCTTGGTAAGACCTTGAAGTCAATTTGTTCAACACAGAATGTGAAGAGCAGATAAACAAATAGTTGTGTAGGCTTTTATTCCTGTCAGTTCATTGTTGCAGATGAAGTTTTTATTGGGTAAGTACTCTGCTTCATGATACCTAAGGAAATGTCTGTATCTGGTTGGGTAGAGATATAATCAGGAGCTCCATCAGGAGCTTATAAATACAATAAATCTTTAATATACCAAAGGTAAGTTAACAGAATTTGACAGAAAGATTTTTTAGAGCAAGAGAAAGATCTATATGTCTCTCACTTAGGATGCCACCTAACTTATCTGATGATTGGATAAGCCTCTTGACTTCTAGCTGTTGAATTTCAGCTCAAGCCTTGCAGACTGGATGCTTCGTTGAAGGCACTTTCTTGTGTGGCTCACTGTCTAGTGTAACCCTATCATGACTGAGTCTGGCTTTGGCCATCCCTACCTGTCATCATTCCAGGTCTTGCAGCTTTTTAACCACCTCCTCTTAATTTCTACAGTTTCCACTGTAGAAATTGGACTTTCTATTGCACTAAATTTACAACCCCCCAAAAAAATTCAATGACATTTTGATAGCCATACCATGTATGTGATGTTGCAGTATGACAATGTAATTTGATATTTAGCTACTTCTCGGGGAATTTCTTTTTCAGCAGAACCCCTTTGATTACAAGCCTTGCTAGGGAGACAGAGACTAGGCTCTGTGGAAGCATTGCATCACCTAATCTGCTCAAAACTTCCCTGACACCCACTGCACGATGTGTCTAAAGAGGCAGCAGTACCCAGTGAATACTTAAAAATCTGAGCACTGTAGAATTACATGGAGAAGGGACAGAAGGCAGAGTTTGGGTACAGCTTTAGTAACTTCAGACTGCATCCTAAGAACTCCATTTTTTGCTAGATTTTCACAGCCTGTTTTAAAAGCAAATGCAACTTGTCTATAGGCAGGCCTAACAGTACAAAAACTTTACTCATCTTCGCTTTCATGTGAGGGTCTGGGAAGCAGCTGAGCCCATAGGTTCCTGTTGAACATACATTTAGTTAGTACTGGGTTAACATGTCCCATTATGGCATTTGTAGTAGTGGGATGAATTAAGTAACATTAACTCATTGCATCTTTTCAAACATTGGTTTGTCTTATATTGAGAAGGAGATGTTGAATGGCTAACAAATAATTTGGCTTCAGAATGAATATTTTAAGGAGCTGATTTAGTAAAGATAACTGGAATTCCATTTTGAAAGAAAGAAGAGAATTCTAGCAATTATTTCATCAAGAGCTACATAAAAGAAATGTGGATGGATAGATAAGTATTATCCAGTAGCATGCCGATAAAAATGGCATACACTTCTCCATCAAAACAGAAATCATTGCATAGAAAAACTTGTCTTTCCCCACCCCCCTCTACTTTCTGGTAAATGGAAAAAAACCCCAAACCAAACCAAAACCCAAAAATAAAACACAAGAAAAAATTCTCATTAAAAATTTCAATAAAAATACCTTTACTCACAAGGTAGGTATGATTTCAACCTTTTCTCTAGCTCCAGTTTCATATTTAGAGATCCAAACCTCTTCTGCTTAACACTTAATGTAGCTCTTTTCAGTCTCATTCGTCCGTGTGCCTCTGTACAGAAATTGTTTCTCTTCCTCAGATGCCTGAATATCTTTCAGATTACCCCTTCCAGGGTCACAGGTCTGTTAACAATACACCTTTACAGCATACATTAACTACTTTTCCATGTGAAAGAGGCTGTCCCTAAGTGGGACATAATGCAGTTTGTCAGTTTTCAGTAGGTATCTTGGGAAATCTTTTATTTTTGCTCTGTAGATAATGTATATCTGTTTAAGCCACAGTCTCCACCAGTGAAGCCTGTCTTACACCTGATAATCTACTTCGATGGGAATTGGATGTTTTGAGAAGATTGCAATAACACATATCAGACTTATAAGTCTTCTACCTCACATGTTAGAGCAAGTAAAAAAACCAGCAAGATGAAATTGCAGCAGGATAAATCCTATCATTTTCAGAATTTATGGTATCTTTTGGATTGATCTAACGCCGACAAAATTGTTCTAGGGAAGAACAATCTGCTGTGAAATCAAAAAGGACGGTTTTCCTGAATGTTGCAATGTCTTGTGAAAATGAATCCTGTGGAATGAAGTCAGAGTCACAACTTCTGTTTATAATGTAGAGAGAGCCCACTCTTGCCTCAGTTTAACAAGTGGGATTTTAGATGGCCAACAACTGTCATACATTTTTTGAGGGGCAAAGACAAAACTGTCATAAGGGGAAGGAATAAAGTATTTTTTAGACCTCTGTAGGAACAGGAATTTAAAAGTCATCCTTAGAGCAACTAACAGTACTCTCTCCTTTTCATGAAACATTTAGGAGCTACCTGCAAGGGATGAAAGTGTGGCAGAGACTCGCAGAGTCCCCAGGCTGTGACACAGCTGGAAGCCTGGGTGCCCAATAGTGTTATCTCAACTATGGTCATGTGGCTTGTTGTGGTCTCAGCAGAGGGATGAATCAGAAAACCATATAGGTTTGTGAGTTTGAACAAACTACATAATTTTCCAAAGAAATTTTCAACTGCAAAATTTTTCTTGTCTTTATTACATATGTGGTAATAATGCTGTCTCCCTACTCTAAAATAGATGGACCAGATGTTACCAAATGTACTCAGCTGGCACAAGTGGCTGTCACTCCGACTAATTTCAGGGTAAATTCTTCACATGAATTCAAAATAATATGCAAAATAATATGCCTTGTCTCTTAATTATTTTTTTTCCTAAAAGTTGTAGTCCCAGCTTTAACACCTGCTCTCCTTACTCAGCTGTAATTACACAAAATGCTGAGCAAATGCAAAAGAAGACAGTGTGACCTACTTTACTGAATGGAAAGATTAAGTTCTAATTTTGCATTGCTTTCTGCAACCCTTTTTCCGGGACCAAATCCGTCTACTTTTGGATTATGGGTGCCCCTGTTTCATATCTCACTTTCAGTAGTTTTGCATCTGTATTAAAGTAGAGCGATGGTGGGATGAGTTGGAGTGTCCTTACAGTATCGTGAGTTGTAATTAATTTACTAATCTGCCAAATTAATCTTTTTTTTATGCTGTTGGATAGCTTTAGTTCAATACCCTTTATGTTTTAAAGTTTGCTCTGTCTTCTTTGTATTGGATGTAAATACTGGCAACTGCTCAAGCTGAGACAGATGAAGGAAATTTTAATTACCTTGAGGGAGTGAAGATTGTTTTTTCAAACATTATAGTCTATCACTTAAACTGGATTATTAGGCTTTCCACTTTATTTTTCAAAAGGATCAGCTGTGTTTTTAATGGATATTCAGTTCTATATTGCACCATTATTATTCAGACTTACATTCTGCAGTTTGCATTTTTCTTTAAATTTTGGCAACTGTTCTACATTTTTTAAAATAATTTTTTTATTGCTTTATATTGCTGAGCTTGATATTTTCTAACAGCTTTTGTTAAATACAGAAGTTAATATCTTTCAGCTTTTTATTACTAAAAGCTTTTCTTTTTTTTCCACACCCATGTTGTTTTCTTCTCCCTCCTTTTTTCTTTTTGTAGCTAGTTGTGTGGAAGAAAAAACCCACAATTTTCTTGACAGTACTATTGTATATGACAACAGGAAAGACAAAGATAAAATAATACACACATATCAGTTATTTGAACAATATAAGGAGAGAAAGAATGAGTTTCTTTTAGCCACCAGGGAGCAATGAATTTGTGTGATTTGACTGCAAGTAATATTTCTGATATAGTCTTTGAAAAAAAAATTTTCAAGCTTGGTGTATATACTCAGAGTTTGAGATTTTGTGTCTTTCCCACTCAAATCAGTGTAACCTTTTCTTGGATCAAACATAGACAGTTACAAACATGTTTGGAATAAATTAGCTCATAAACATTTTATTCTCAGCCCTTAATGGGGAATGCTTCACAATGCATTGTCAAATATGATGAGATTTCTCATTTTATGGCTCACTTTATCAACAGTCTAGTAATTGCACTTTTAATGGCACAGTGTTTGTGTGGAGCAATGGTGACATTCTGTCCTCAGTTAGACTACAACATGATTAATCCTCTGCATACATTGCTTAAGGGTCTTATAATTCATATTCTTTTGCTTTACAATGGCAGGTATGAGAGAATCTGAATACGCAATAAGTTAATCTACATCAAATATTAAGTTGCTTGAAATATTGAATATATTTGCCAAACACCTGACCACATAAGAATGATCTGCAAATATTTTTCTAGCTAACAGTGCTCAGAACTGCACCTGGGGATATGGGAGCTTATACTGGTTTTGGAAAAAATCTGGAAATGAGCTGCATTATGTGACATGCAAACTCTTTATAAGCTTTTCTAGGTGAAGGGTTAAGTGTAAAAAGCTTTATCGATAAGCATTTGAGAACCATCTAGTCTATCAGGAGTCACACGTGAGTGGATTGTGTTGTGAAACACTATTATGTAGGAATTTTAAAGAAAGCTACATTTTAGCTGGGGAATTCAGTTCTGTTTAAGTGAAACAGAGAAAATAGTTCTATTCATACCTCTTGAATTAGCCTGCGTAATTTCTTGAAATTAGGTAGGAAAGATGTCCATCACTTAGGCCCTCTTTGTGGATCTTACATGCAGTAGTCTTCTAGTGCTTAAGTCCTTCAGTGTTGTAGGTTAATCTAACATACTTTGAGGTGACCATACACTTATGAAATATAGCTGTGGGTGCTGCCTTTCTGAAATGCAGTTATTGGGTGAGGTTGCCTATACTATTGTCTTGGTTAGGGTATTTGTGGGAGACCAAAGCTCAGTTTTTTCTGTTTCAATGAGACTGAGGCCAATTTTTCTGTCATGTTAAATTTGGTGGAAAGTAAAGTCCTTTGCATTCCAGCTGGTCCTCAGATATCAGAGGGGCTGGGGGTGTCTGGGCTTAGATTATGAGTGTTAGCCAATTCAACACCAGCAACAGAAACACAGAGCCAGTGTGGCACTTGAAGTCCTGTCGCACTCAGTAAGAACCATCATTACATGGCAGTGGATTCACAAATAGTGCAATACACTCTAGCTCTGGTCATGCCCAAGGAACTCTCACAGCTGGACTAGAAGTCTGGTTATGTTCACTAACTCTTATGGGCAGGTGCAAAACAGTGTAGTTTACTGAGCAACAGACAGACATGCAGATTCTTATTGGATTGTCATTGATAAATGCACTGCAGAGCCGCACTTAGTGCATACCTAAAGTACGAATAATACAGCCCGTGACAAATACATTAAATCGGGAGATGACTATAGACCACTAAAAGTATGATCACAAACACAAGCTTGCTCTCTGGATTTCCCAAAGAAGCACTTGGTATAGCTGAGTGTTCGAGTCTTACCCGATAGGCATCCCTGTGGGGAGAGGAGATAGGTACAGCCTGTTGACCGACTCAGCATGAAAGGGTGGAATCTCCACTTACCTCCCCCTTAAGCTATATTTATATTGTTTTCTTTGAGGGAGGGGTAAAGTTACATTTGATGCCTTTTCATATTTAGGTGGAGTTTCAGTGATTTTAGTCACTAACATTCTGGTGGCATGAAAAGTACTATGTATTTTTGAGTTAATGAAGCAAAGCTCATCTTTCAGTGATCTTTTGTGTCATTCCTTTGGCTTAGTTCCCATTAAGCGTGGTTTTTTTTTATTTTGACAGATCATGGCCACAACAGTGCCTTGTTGCTTCATTCTTTGTTTCGTATCTGCACAGATTTCAACAGAGCATGAGCATAGCAACTTCGTGCCTCTCTGTCCTTTGTTTCATGTCTCCCTTAGAGTGGTCACCAAGTTCCCTCAGTGTTCCCGCTAAGAAGGTATGCAGACAGTTTGTCCTGGTGAACTATAGCCAACACAGGCACTTCTTGCTGAACTTTGTTTTCAATGTTTTCCCCACAGTTACTTCATAGATGCAAAGATACTCAAATCCCAATTTTTTACTTACCAATGTAGAATCTTTTTTGTCAAACTATGTAATGGATGGAGAAGGGAAAGCACTTCTTACTGTGCCAGTGTGTAAAATATCTACTGGGCAGGAAAAACCCCTAACAACATAGCTTCAGAAGACAAGTTTAGAGCAGTGACCTGTGCTTTAGTTCAGTTTGAGAACAAGAAAGGGTTTTCAGGACACTGTTGGCCAATTTATTATCACAAGATTAGAAAAAATTTGATTTCTAGCTCTGATATGTGTGTTTTAAATGGTGTTTTGCATTCCTCCTGTGTTACCCTCCATTCAGTAAAACAATTTGCATCCTTCAATCTTTGCTGATTGAAACATGTTCAAGATTTCGTACTTAGCAGGGCAGCAGCAAAGCTGGAATATCTATAACTCATTAAGACTATTCTATCAGGCTTCCCCATGGCCCCCCTGACACCCAGCCCTTGGGATGTATTGTACTTTTATCACATGCCTCTTCAGCTCTACTGGCTAGGTTGCTTTGTTTCTTCTTTCTTTGCTAACTGGGGGCTTTGCCTTAAAGTCATGGTCCGGTCTGTATGTTTGGATGCAAACATCAATAGCCAATTAATCCCAGGTGCAAACCAACTGAAATCAGTAGAGGTGGATTGGTTGGAACGAGTTATTTTTTCTTTTCCTTCTGAGCAGCCCTGCTGATTTCTCTTAGGCACCTGAGGGCAGAATTTATTTCCTGAAGTCTGTTGCAGAGATGCAGCCGTGTGAGCTACCAACAGCAGATTGCGAGTACTGGACTGAACTTTCTTGTGGTGCAATAGCTGTAAGAAGAGGGGTCAACTTTAATATTATGTGTCTGTGAGTTTAGTCTGGTCACACAGAACTGTGACTCTTGCTGCTTAGTTGAGTTCTTGCAATTGCAAAAGGCTTGTAGCAGTCACCATCACTTTGCCAGTTTGCAATCACCTGATTTGCACGTCTCACTGTTCAAACCCTTCCGTCCTATCTAGTCTAATTTCCAGTACAGTCCCTGGCTTTGTTTCCCCAGACAAATGCACTGACATCTTACTGCCGACTCCACAGCCTATTTATTGCCTAAGTGCTTGTCCACTCACTGTAGCAGGATGCTCTTCCTGGCATAAGGTAAAACAACTTGAACAATGATTCCTCCCTTGGGTGGGGAGGCCCCTCAAGGTTACTGTACCTCGAGGCTGAATGAAAGATATTTGTCCATGGTCATTGGTATGGGTGAGTGACATAAATCTCTACTTAATAATTGTTTTTTGCTAGTTTTGGTATAATTACTTTAATATAATTGTTTTAATATAATTGTTTTAATATAATTGCTTTGATATAATTGCTTTGATATAATGCACTGCACTATACTATATTAGTAGTTTTTAGCTTCTATATTGTGTAGGAAATAATTCTGGTTAAATCTTTTTGTGTACTCATCATCATGAATCCTTCATTTTGATGTAAATATATATGATTTGCCATCCTTAATATTGCTGGACAAAGTTGTACAAAGGTTAAATCACACCTCTCTAATTCCTTAGACTTAAATGGCTGACAAAATCCAGGGCTAAGATTCAGCTACACCCGTGCTCCTCTCTGCGAAGAAGTTTAGAAAGCAAAGGGGTCATTACTGGACCTTGTGACTCAACAGGAGGAGTTCTCTACTAATCTTTGTCTGAAGCTCGCACTCCACCTATGACACCTATGTACTCTGTTTCTTGGTTCAAATGCAGACTGCAGTGTTGGTTTCATGGGCTGAATGTTATACTTGACATAGGTGGAGAGTCTAAGTATCACGTGTTTTTCTAAGTTTTCTTTGAACTGACGTTCTACACTGAATGTTTGATTATTATCAGATCAGTTTATGTTAATGGCCTATGTTGGGATGCATTGTTAACATGTGTCTGTTATTTTATTTGCTTTACTCATTCAGTAGAAGTATTCATCTATTTCCATGAATGGGAACTTATTGAAGCTCAAAGAAGCGTATCAACTTCCTTGTAATTTATCACATGTCAGTGAGAAAGGTTAAATTTGATGGCAACTAATTTATGGCAGACATAAACAAACTAAACAGTATTTGTATATTAATGTTAACTACCGTGCTTCAAAGGTAGCAATTAGCTTAACTCACAATTAATAGAAACAAATTGTAACAGTGAAGAGATGAACAAAATTCATTCAACCTCTCCAGTTTATTTAATGTAATAAAAATATAATGACTTCATTGATCTTCTGCTGCTGTAGGTAAAAACTAATAGCATGAAATGAAGTTCAGATATGGACTTCAGGGAATGACATTTTCTCATGTAATAAAATACAGTGAGATGCACATAAGTGGATACTTTATGTTTACCATTAAAGGAATGATATACTTTTCGCTGTGGCAGGATAAATACCTATAAACAATTAATATGGGGAAGTCTCCCTGTTTTTTAAAAGCATACTCTCTGCCAGAAAGTACAATGGGGAGATATGTCGCTAAATTAAATGGTTATGGAAAGAACTTGATAGGTGAGATTTTTGTATCTTCTCCATTAACTCATCCTTCAGGACACACTCAGAATGTCTTTGGTATCACCAAATCAAAACTCTATTATCTCCATGTAATCTGGGATTTGTTGATAAGGTGTGTGTCATTATTGACAATCTGACCTTTAAAAGCCTTAATGGACTACTATTAATATGACTTCTTTTTTTTCTTAAAGTTTTGTAATGGTAGCTGCACCATGAAGACCTTCTGACAAATTTTGTTTATGTCTGTTTTCCTTTATTTTTGATGGGAAAAAAGTTATGATTAGGCAAGCATCAGAAATTCGGGCAGTGACAAACCAGCCTGGGCTGTGTTTCATCACACAGCTACCAAGGGAGGTCGTTAGCTGCCATTAATTTCATGTGGGTGTCATGAGATGTATTGACATTTTCAGAAGAGTAAAGGAAGAACAAATTAATTTATTGAAAATTATGTGACATCTAGATAATTTTAGTCATTTTATTTACGATCACAATTCAAGCAAAAACTGCTGTCAGAAAGAAAATGAGGGGGAAAAATCATCTCCGTTCTTTCTGTGACTTGTAACAAACAAGCTAAAATTAAAACCAAACATATAGTTATGGTCGAGTCATTTTGATTTTCATTAAACCAGGAAGAAATGTAAGTATTTTAAGTATTAATCAGATTTGCAATTAAAATCAAATCTGTGAACCAGCAATCATGTTAGACTGAGTCGTCAGGTGAGCAATTGTAACCACTCATTATTGTGGCTAGCCATGCTATATGGTACTGACAAGAAATCCTTTCCTAAACTGAAAGTTAATTTAATCATGCCAAATTGTTAAAGTTTCTGTTTGGTCTTGAAAAGCTAATATTAATTGGTTTTCTTTTAACTGAGGTTGATATAGCAAATTTTTTTTGATAATGGTTACTCTTTCAGTTTCTTCAAGTTTTATCTGTCCATCATAACACTTGCCTCTTTTATACTGAAAGTAGTACCAGCTTAGTTGATAGCTTGGTTTCCTACTATACGTGTGCATATGTGAATATTCATTTCTTAGGACAGCAGTCCTGCTGTATCTCCTGTCGTTTTGTTGTTTGCCAAAGATTAGTCAAGAACTTTAGGAATAGTGAGATCTTTCTATGGCTAGAAAGTCTTTCAAGTAATATGCTTACAGACTGCTGTATATCTCAAAAAAAGCTTCTATTGTAAAAATGTTTGGAGCATTAACACAAGATACTTGTAGTCTGTTTTTTTTCACCAAGGACTGAAATTAGGAACAGCCTTGATTGTGTTTCTTTGGTTTGGTTTGTTTTGTGAATGTATATATTTATATACCAGGATGCTCCTGCATGACATGTATTTGGGTAAGAGTAACTGTAAAGTTAGGTTCAGCCTTTTCTTTAAGCTGCTAATGTGGCATTTAGTCTTGCTGAGATGAAGATGTAAGTTAACAGGTTGCTGTCATTGTAAATCAGGAAGCACTGTGTGAATTTAAGTGAAGCCATTAAATTTGGGAGTTACATCCTTTTCAAACCTAGAAGTTTTAGTTTTTCCAGATGATGATGAGAATTCTTTAGTGTTCTAGTTAGTTTTATTGCTTCATAGCCAGTGCCTCTCTTCTAGGATTGGCTTTGACCCTATTCCTGGAAGAGCTACATGTAGAAAAGTGTCAATCATAACTAGGATAGGCTAAAACTGAGGGCTCTGTCATGGGGGGAACTAGCTGCTGGTTTGAAGCTCTCTAGTGTTTCTCAGTTCCTGACTGGAGAGTTTCAGTCCAGATTATTTTCCCTTTTGTTCTTCAGGAAATTGTGGATCAACTTTGTTATTACAGAAAATCTCTGAATGGTCATCTGATGAAAGATGAACTTCGCTACTTTTGACATTTATTTTTTCCTCAGCATTTGCTAGTTTCTCTCCAAGTACAACAACAACATGCTATTGTCTGCATCCATCATCCAACTTCAGCCAAGAGTTATCCTGACTCTTCAAGAAATCAGCTAAAACTGCCGCAGTGCTTTCTTTAAAGTCCCTACATGTTCTTCAAAGGGTTAACATAAGCAGAGGATGTCGTGCATACACAGATAATTTACCTCCTCTGAAAATTCTCCAGAGAAGCTGTCTGTACATTGCTAAAAGGAAGAATGTGGAATTATGTATTTGAATGGGCTTCCTCCTTAATTTGGGATCTGAAAAAAGTTTGCATTTTTAGATTCTTTCTGAAGAGCAGTGTGGGTTACGTGCGTATTTGATACAGACTGCAAGGCAAAATAGAGGTGGTCAGAGGTAAATGAAACAGCTCAGAGTGGAAAAAGTCACCTTAGATTCAGTGTAGCATCAATTTCTAACAACTCAAACAAATGTCCAGGAAACAGGCTCTTGGTTTTATATTCTAGGTAGATTCTTTCAAACTGTCTGGTTGAAAGTGCTCCACTATATATGAATTATATATTTGTTGAAGTTACTACTCTTGTTTCCCATGTTGTTGTAACTAATCTCCTACATTCTGGTCCAAAGAGCATTGAATTAAATTGTACAAAGTAGAATTTCAGTAGGAAATGTGCAGAGTGACTGCAGAGGCTGGCAGGAAAACACTCACAGAGTTTAATTATAACACAGAGGCTAGAGATTTTAGCAGAGAGAGTAGGAAGAATACTCTTGTACAGGATTAATCCTGCAGAAAAATGCAGACATTGATCAAGTATTCTCAGTTTTCCATGCAATACCAGAGGAACAGAATGTCATCACCTAGGCTTAATTGAAAAAAAAAGGCGAATGATGTGACTTCCAATAGTAGTTTTTTAAAAAAATATATCTCCTGTTTATAGTAATTCTTTGAATTTTTCAGAGAATGTCCATTAGTCTTTATTTCTGTGACATTGACTCCAAGACCCTTGGAGTCCAGTGCTTTGTAAATTGGGAATTGTAGATACCTGGTACTCTGCAACAGTTCCCTTTTCAGGTAGCACTAAGCTTTACCCTAGCTGTTATATGTACCCTTGATAGTGTAAGCAGGCAGTCCTGGTAAATTAGAAGTAGTGCATGTAGTTTCCTCTGTGCTCTCTTGCGATTTCCCTGACAATACCTCTGCTGGTAGTTTCACTGACCTGTGTCTCATGCAGTGATTGCATAAAATTGTATGTTAGTTGACATAGTATGTGCTCTCTTCCCCAGCAAGGATTCTTTTTCTCTGCCTTTATACTCACAGTGGTGTGTAACTGCTCAAATCAGATTTCATTTGAAACCCGAGCTCATTTTGAGCAAATCTCTATCACTGTATGTTGACATTTTGTAATCACGTCTGGAATCAGTGGAGACTTTTTAAAAAAAAAAAAATGACAAGAGCAAGATGAAATATCAAGTTAGAATCAACTTACTTGAAACATTCTTTGTCTTTCAGATTAAATCTTGGTTGTTGTAGCTCTTGTGCTGCTATTAATCACTGAAAATGAAGTTTGATTTTTGTCAGTTCTATTAATAAGACCTTAAATACTCTCTAGGTTCAGCAAGCTTTGATCAGTTTTTTCCCTACAAATAAGCCGGAGGCTCACTCCTGGGCAAACTTCCCTGTTTTCTTTATTTCTGTTTCAGCGTACCCCTTTTGAAAGCAAATTTCCATTTGATAAACCAAGCTGCTTAGAGCTTATCCACTTCTTTCTTAGGAAGTTGCCAATTTGCTTCTTATTTGAAAGCCCTTCTTTAAAATTCGTTCTGCTTCTCTGGAATAGGATAGCAGATTTTCCACAGGAGTTTGTTTTTTAATCTCTTCTCTGTTTTCCAGCAAGGATATTTCAGCAGCTTTAATTTGTCAGTAACCCACTTATGACTCAACTCTGCTTTATTTGCTCAAGTTTTCTTTGCTCTAGCATGAAGATGTAGAAACGGTCTCCCTTTAACTATAATAATGTAGATAATTCAGATTCTGCCAACTCTTTTTTGCTTTTCACTATCAAAAGAGTTTCTGAAACACAATTGATTTAAATATAGCTTTTTGTTGCAATTTAATTGTGACTTTTCATATGATGATTATTAAAAAGCTCATCATCTTCTGTTACATTCCTCCTTCTGCCACGTAAGGACCCTCTTGAGGGTGTTTTCACCACTGTACCTCCATGGAAACAGCAGGTGGGAGTGAGTTTATTGTGCTTATCTGCTGTGAGTGAGCTCAGTCTGAGAGCCAGGAATTTATTTGATTTATTTTAATATGGCATTAGTCCTTGTTGTGTGTAGGATATGTTAGTTTAGGCCAAATACCTCGTTAACATCAATAAGTAGCTTCTGAACTGCATCATGGCAGTGCCTGGATAAAGAGAACCTCCACCCAAGTGGAATGAAAACAACTGTTTGCACCTGTCTTTGGGAAGTCTCACTAATTCTTTCATTTGTGCTTGTAGACCACAAACTCTTCCTTTCAGCTTTCCCCTAAACAATTTGAAGCTATTTCTAGTTAATACATTAGAGTACAAATCTTTGAAATTGAGACGGATCTGACTGGCTTGACAAACAAAATTTGTTCAGATCAAGATAATGTTCAAATTGGAATTTCATCAAACTTTGTATCAAAGCTCAAACACAAAACTTAGTGTTTTGGATTCCTCTTCAGTGTATGAGAAATTCTGTGAACAGAGCACACCCTACTGTCACACCTGTCTCCTTTGAACCTTCTTTTAAGACTCCTTTACAGAAGCAAGACCAAGCTGAATATGAGCTTGAGTGTTCTGGGTTTTAAATTCTAGAAGTATATTTAGCCAGCTCATAACAGTCTCTCACACTTGATAAGAGCATTGGGGAAATTTCTGGCTTTGAATTAAAAGCCACTCCTGACTCAGTGGATATTTCCATTAATCTTAATTAGGATGAGTCCCAATAGATTAAAGAATCAACAAGTAACAAACCGGGAGAACGAGGCAAAACTTTTTACCACATTCTTATAGAAACATCTTATATATTAACACTTGAAAAAGTAAGTCAGTAATAATAGTTATTTATTTTGAGAGATAAGAATATGATATCTGAATATCACAGATGAGATACAAGAATGCTATGATTTGAAATTTGTTAAGAACCTCAGGGCAAAGCCAAGTCGGCTGCCAAAGCATTCGTCCAGTCTATTTTCTGCTACACCTGGAAGGAGAGACAATGAAAATTTTTTAACCCTGATATAACAGGATCTTTAGCTCAAGTTCTTGTCATCCTTGACCAAAAAATGTGACTGCAGGTTCATGGTACTAGGCTGGAAGAAAATTCTCTAAGTGATGTTTACCTGATAAAAATATCTCCTGATCATTCTGTACCTTGATTTTGATAGTTAAAGTTATGGGATACCATTATAGCAATATACATATGTATTATAGCTTTATACATATTTTATGGTTTGCATTTTAAAACCATATTATTAATTCAAATATTGAGGAATCAATGTTTTTTTAGCATCCAGAGCTTTCCATGTATACAGAACTTGCAGCAGAGTTTATTCTGTGGTTTGTTTAGCACTTACTTGGATCCTTGAAGGACCATGGGAGGCTGTCTTGCAACGAAGGAGATCGTTCCCAGAGGTACTAGAAATCTTTTAAGTTTTGTGTGCTAACTCCACACCTATGGCACATATGTTTGAATTTTCATACACACCCCTGAATGGGCATGATTTAAGTGCCTCATAGAAGAAACGATGTTTTTTTAACTGTGTTAGTGACAGGAGGTTGGAAGATTTGGGTGTTAATGCTGAAGTCTTGCATAATACCTTCATAATTCCTTCCAGCTGATTTTTCTGATTGTCCAGTTTTCCTCATATAAGTCACAAATATATTTGCAGTTTATTCCAGGTTAAATTAACTCATGTATGTAAATTGCTTTGACATCTTTTGATAGGAAGCCTCCTAGAGCTACAATGTCCTTTTCTTGATAATTTAATTTTTATGTTAATGTTCAGAAGCAAGATAAAACATTTTTCTCTACAGTGCTAACTAGAGTAGCTAAGGAGAAAGACCTCCATATTTAATCACTGCGTCAGGATTGCTGTGTTTGAAAAAGGAGCTTAGCAGATGAAATTCATCAGTCTTTACAAGTGTCTTAGAGCAGTTCTGTGAGTGGTATTTCTCTAAGGCAGGCTTTTCAGTGTGAGTCTGCAGATTTCACAAAGTCTTTTGTTGTTCTAGTGTCAAGGTCGTGCAGCCTTCCTAACTGACATGAGAAGAAATTCTGACACATACAAAATCAACATAATAGTTGTCTTTGATGCCTTTAGGCAGTAGTAGTAGTAGTAGTTGGGTGTAATTTTACATAGTTGACAATAGTTCCATTGTGAAGTCTGTGAAGAAAGACTTTCTTCAGCATTTCATCCTTCTTCTTATCATTATTGTTTTAATTTTGTGTTGTAGTAGATCTACCTTCTTTTTTCTCCATTTAATTATCCTGTTGCCTATTGATACTGATACTGAGAAGCAATCCGTCTTAGTAGTACTTTGTCTTGTATGCTCAGGGAGAGTGAATAGTTTTGGACTGTCACTGTATGTTTATGATTGCATTTTTTACTTGAACCATAAACAGTTAGAAAAAAAATGCCTTCATAGTTGCTGCCAGTGTTAATCCATTCATTATCTGGCAAAGTTGATGAATGAGTGGTCTCTCTAGAGGCTGAGCATGCTGCTTCCCCAGCGTACACAGGGTGACCTGGTTATCACCTGCGTGATTTGGGTGACAGTTCAGCTTGCTGCTCTAGTTCTACAGTTGGATCAATGCTAATAAGGGCTGGAATGAAGAAGGGTTATAGATCCAATAATCATCTCACCGAAACCTTGCAGGGTCAAAGAAAAGCACAGTTTTACTTTTATCACTTCTCACATAATAAACTGATAGTTGAGTCACTTTTTCTTTAAACTGAGAATAAACAGACTCTGTAAGTCCACAATGCACCTTGTCAGATTTACAGTCTTAGCCTTAGTTGCCTAAAGACCAACTCTTAAAATCCCGACTAATCCAGCAGTAATCCACTGAAGTGTTAGCTTTGTTACATCCCAACACATCTTTTGTACAGTTTATAACTTAAAGTCTGAGTTTTGCCAGATAAGACCACTTGTGAAAAGCACATGTAGCCTGCAATTATAATGTTCAGAGGATGATACGTTTGTGCCCTGAAATGTAGGTAAATTTGTAATAGTTATGGCCACATTCAGCAGTCCATACATGTGCACTGATTTGAATGCAATTATTCATACAACACATGCAACAGAAAAAAATAAGGGCTGCTGTTACAGATCTTGTTGTGATTAACAGACTAGATCTAGTCAGGTAACATTTTTAGGAGTTTTCTGTACTATTCAAGTTTTATAACAGCACTTTCAAGGCTGTTATTTTTCCTTGTTGTCAATATGTTTCTATTAACATGGTTAGAAAGAGTTGCTGAGATAATACTTTTAGCTGAAAGAGTATGGTGATACTATAGTTGGTCTTAATTGTCTGCATTAGGTCGTTTCCAGTTTGAAACAAGAAAAACATCAATTGGCACAGACTGTAATAAAAACAGATATATGCCATTTCAGTAATTGTTCCAATTTGTAGAGGTTTATAAAGATACACTTGTTCTGTGACATTCACATCTATTTTATGTTTGCAGTTTAAAAATGAAAAGAATCCAATACAATATCCTATTATAAACACCCTAATGGATTTAAATAAAAGGGCAAAAATAGTTTCCAGCATAGTTAAATTGAGTGCTGTGGTATTATACCAGAAATGCTCTGTAGAATTTGAAACACACAGAAGGAAATATGCCAAAAGCACAGTAGTTATGCAATAAATCTCTTAAAATCTTCTACATTATTGGTGCTGAGGGAGGGAAAAAAAATAAAATCAAACCCCTCTGGCACTATGAGGTCCAGAAATAATGGCAAGTGTATGTTTCCTTTAAAGCCACTTGAGCAAGAATTGGGCATTAAGGCTCTGGTTTATTGTAGTATCAGTATCATCAATGCTTTTTCCCCTCTTTTTTTCTTCATTCGAGATAGGAGAGTAACAACTTCTTTGTGTGAATGACAATATATAGGACACTGTTCTATATATTCAAGACAAATGTAAACCATGAGATTGTATTTTTAAAGGGAGTAGGAGGTGCCATTGCATGTATAAAGGAATATATTGAAGAAATCTCTAATTGAGATAAAGGTGCAAAGAAAATAGTTTGTGTTGCTGTAATTAAGGACCATTTATAACAAAAGACCGAATGACTTGAGACTGAATTTAGATTGCCCTGGCAAGTTTTATCCTCTCATGTCAGCCTCTGAGAGTTTTGTTTTGTACTTGTCTCTGTGATCAAAAAACAAGCTATGGGAACCCCCTGAAACTGTAGTGTGTGGAACCAAATAGCACATCAGCACAAGAGAACTGGACTAGCAGTGTAATTATATTTTTGGGGTCAGGCTCTCTCAAGTAAGAAAAATAGACACACTCTTTTCCTGGTATTTCACAAGTATTTTCTCTGAGAGTGAGGAAAACATATGATTAAACTTGCTTTATGTTCCAAGTCTCAGAAAAGTTGTACTGTGTTAATTAACTTTTGTCCATTTCTTTAAAACTGATCCTCTTTGCCTGTGTCCTCTCTGTGCTGTGATGCAGATTCCCCTTCTGCTTCTTTCTACTTCTGGTTGCATTTCTGCCCCCTCTATTGCCTCTCTGTTTCTAGGTACTGCCAGTGAGAACACCTCAGGCCTAGCAAACCAGTACAGTGGACAGGGGACTTTATGCTTCTCAGGCATACTAAGTACAAGGTCTTGTTCAGTTATCAGCAGTTATCAGCAAACTATTTTTCTTTTACTTCTAGAATACAGCCCCAGTATAACAGAGGCTTCTGATGGTGTACCTATTCTCTGCTTTCTGTAATGTTGAATTCATTACATGTTTAAAAGGAATGAAAATGGCATTAATTAATTAGCATACCAGACCTAAACTGAAACTTTAAATCTCTTAATGTGTTGTCTCTATTTCATAGTGTGATAGATTATGGAAGCATTGGTTAAAACAATGCAGAAGATGTAAAAGTTAGTTACAAAAAGAACTCTTTAACTTGGTTTCACCTTTGTATTTAGAAAAACAACAGAGTAAATTGCTACCTTTAACTCCTGAAGCCTAATTTTTTTTACTAGTTAGATAATTTTTAGGTCATACTACATGTCAGAAAGAAGGAAAACGAAAGAAGGTAAACACCATTTTAAAAATAAAATTTTATTTGAATGTCTATTTAAACAACATTGTGAATATTTAAATACCTTCAGGATACATAAGGGATTTTATGAAACATTGCAGCGTTTAGTATTAGTATTGGATTTATAGGTCGTAGAAGAAAGACAACAGTGGTTCACTGTTAAGAATGAAAAATACTGTTGTGCCAGATTTCCCACATTTTTGGGAAAAAAATTTTCCCTTTCTTCCACCATCTCCTACCTTAAAAATTTAGTAACAGGCCTTGTTAGCAAGAACTATGCTGAAACAGATAAAACAGATTCAGAAATTTAGTGCTCTAATGTCAAAATCTTGGATCAGCTAACCTTGATTTCTTGAAATTTCAAATCTGATGTAGTGCAATTTAGTTATCATCAGGGTCTGAGCTTTCCATCTGTACAGTCATATGACATGAAAGGCTTAAATTAGGATATCCTGTACCAGGAGAAAAAAATAAAAAAGGGAAAATCTTGGAAGTCTGAACTTTTTCACTCATCTCCTGCTCAAAGCTGGATTTAATTGCAATTCAAAGAATTGATGGTAAACACTAACAGGTGTTTATTACTAAACAACAAGCAGTTAAGTGTTGGACAGGATCAATTTTTGGTCCCAAAATAGGAAATTGTTGCCAAGACTGAAATAGTGAAGTTAACATGCTTCAGCAGAGCAAGAGGAAGTTCTTTTGAATGTCCTGTCTCCAACTGTTTACCTCTCACACAAATAGAATTTTGGGTACACTTTAACTTTTGAAAGTATCATCACTGTTCATTAGCCATAATGCTACAACATAATCAAGCAACATAACCCAAACATACTTCTCATGAGGTTGTGAAATTCTGAAGGAGAGAATTTATTGTGCTGTTTAGAATGTTCTGCCTTCCTGATATTTCAGACCTATTCATTTCAAAAGCAATGAAAACGATATCTCTTCTTTTCCCTCATCTGTTCCACCCAATAGATTTTTGAGTGCTGAATGCCATGAAGCCTGGGTAATTACCTGAAAGTCCTCAGCAACTAATTAGTTGTTACAACTTGTATTTCCTCTTGTTTTTTAAGCAGTTCTGTTTTCTGATGGATGTGATGCCATGCTCACTGAGATACTGGGACATGTCTTAGGTATTGTTTAGTAATAAATGAGTATGATTGTGTTACACAAGTCTTTCAGTAAGAACAGAATTCAATTTGTAAATGTTTATGTTCATTCTAATGCAGATTTTGTTTTCTTGAATGCTTTTCTCACTTATTGGAGAAAGGAAGGAATGAGCATTTTGGGTAAGAAGATTGTATTTTGTTTTGATTCTGATTTAGAATATAAATTTTACTGAATCAAGAAACTGGGAATTTGTTTGTACCATGGGATAAGTCTTAAATGAGGCAAAATTATTACCACTGTTGAATTTGCCCTGCTTTTGTCGTAAAGTTTTGAAGGGTCTGAAGTAGAGATCCTTTCCAATTAGAACACATCGTACTGCTAACCATCTGAAGCCTACAGGAGACTGAGCAGAGACAGATCCTGTTCCCATATGTATCCAATGAGGATCATGGTTGCACATAGTTGTACATAGTCCCAAATGTAGTCTTATCCTAGAGATTCACTTTAATGACAGGTTAAACAGCAAAATGTTAAAAACTTATGCTGAGCTCTTCATTATCACCTGGCCTAGCATTTAACTAACAGTTTTTCTCTACCACACCTCCTGCTCCTTCTGTCTCAACAGTGTCATTATACTCTAGTTGGTGTTGATAAGCTAAAATGCTAACATGAGGGAGGAGTAGCTAATGTGAACGGCTGTCTTGCCTGAGAAGCTATACCATTCTTCATGAAGCCCTATAAATTCAGTGTCTCTTGATGTCCTGATACAGGTTTTGAAAAGCATATATGCATCTAAAAGTTATATGTTACATTAGAGTTCCTTCTAGTATGGCATATAAGCTTCCTCTACTGTGCTTGTATCCCGTGTTTGCTGGATTTCCTAGAGTGTCAAGAAGAAGCAACCGTTTTTAAAAGGGTGGAGGCTTACAGAATTTACATGCTTTGTCATATACATGCTCCTATTCAAATATTTTGAACAAATATTTTATTGTTCTTTGTTAGTGTTACAGATAACAAAGGAACTGTTGCTTTCATGGAAATGGAAGTTTCATTGCAATGCTCACTTAAGCTGGAGGCAAGCCAACTCTTCATGCCTGAATTCTTGCTGAAATACACACTCTTTCATTTTTTGCCCTCTCCAGATAAATTACACTGACTATAATGTTTTTTGTTAATCTATTTTAAATTGTGCTGGCACTGTGTCTTGTGAAAGCTTGCCTGCAGATTCTTGCGCAGATACACTGGCAACAAGAAAATGTCTTCTGATCACTTGCTTCTATGGCTCTTTCTACATATAAACAAAGGGACAGATTTGAGTCTCAGCTACACCATTATAAATCATCAGGCATCAAAAGAATTCTTTTGACCTCAGAAGAGTAAATCTGCACATTCTGGTCATACAGTTCATTTTATCATAAGGGGAGCAGTCAGAAATATTGCTTTTTGTAAAATAAGACTGCAATGGGTTTATATTATTTCAGACTTAAATGAGTGCTTTATCAGATATGTCATGGTTGGAACTAAGATTGAGTATCCGATGAAGATTTTAAAGTTTAGTGAAAATTCCATTATTGATTAAGGAGTAAAAAGATTTATCACAAAACTATGTAGCCATTTGTACATTCATTCACACTTTTATCTTTGGATTAACATACAATATCCAATTGACTGATATATGATAATGATGATATGAAAGGATGCAAGTAATTTTAAAAAGTCGCTTTATTATTCTTCAGTATGTTAGTGCTTATCTCATTTTCAGTGAATGGCAGAAAGGCATCTTTAGAGGGAAACTCAGAACAGGCTGAGTTCATTAAATGAGGCACTGGCAGTGAAATGAACTGCTCTTTTCTTCAGATGGATTTAATCCATATTTACTGGAGAGTTCTTAATTTATAATTTACATTACAGAACACTGCAACTAAGATGTCCATGGATACTCTTTATTTGCATATGATATCAAACCCCAGATCATATAACATATGTAATAAATTTTAGCACAAAGCCCTTTTGAGAATAGAATCCTCAGAATAGGTTTTGGGGTACATCATTTGTTTTAGAGCCCTATCTAAAGTGCCTAAATTAATGCTTGAATTTTCAGAGCTTCTGAGCAGACCTAATTTGCTTTGAAGTCATGGGAGACTGCTGAATGGTCTTGGCAGAAAATGATAAAGCTGAGCACAAAACTAACTTCATTTCCTGACTTCATTCAATTCTTCAGCCACAGGACTATGCTTCTGTTTGACCTATCATACAATCAGAACCAAACATATTAGGTGGAACTGTTGTACTTAAATAAATTAAAAATGAATTTTGTTTTACAATTCTGTTATTTTTGACATTGCCAGCTGTATGTTTTGTAATTTGCTGTAATTTGTCTGCTTATAAGGCCATCTGTGACAGCCTTCCTCATGTGAACATCACCTTTTTTCTGCAGGAAGTCCCATGGATTTGTAAAGAAATGATGGACAGTGTGATCTTTACCAGTTTAAAATAAGCAGTGTCATAGAATACAGAAGTTAGAGGAGAGAGAGGTAAGAGATTTACAGCTAATTCATCAGTCTACTAAATGTGGTACAGCATACTTTCAGTACATTATCAAGAGTAGCTGTATATTTTTTTTTAAAAATGAAAACCATAACTTTCTGTGGAACATATTTCACTTACTGGTAATCTTATGGTAGAAATAGATTGCAGTCTGTTTAGATAAGAAAATGAGCAATGATGCTAAGAAGCATCAAAGTACTTTTTTTAAAATGGAGAGGGTGAAAGCGCATTGATGATAACCAAATGGTGTTATCAAATCTGTCCTCATGAATGGAGTAGTAGTGCAAGAGTGGCATTACCAAATGTTACTGTTCAAGAGTGTCCTCATGAATTGAGGCAATAAAGCACTGCTCTTTTTGGATCTTTGTGGATTCTTTCTATGGCACTTGGTAATTTAGGTTTAGATGAATTTTGTGCTTTTAATCAGAGATTCAATCTCATGCCAACTATAGAGCAGAAATTTACATTGAATCAAATAGCAAAGATATATAAACTTTTTCTGCATGCGGGTGAAAAAGAACTGCATTAAAGGAATTGTATTAATCCTGTGAAGTCCATGTCTGAAAAGGTACAAAATGCCAAAGTGAAGACTTAGGCAGGTGCATATATGTGCATAATCTCTTCCTTAGATCATGCTGCTTACTTACTAATCAGAATGTGCATTGTGCATAAATATACAGTGCTAGATACAGTTCTCCTAAAATCTCAACATATATTGAGGTTTAGGCACTTGAATACTGCTAAAGCCTACACAGCAATTATGCACTCTCTGTGCTAGAGCTGCTTAACCCAAAGTGTGTCACATTTGGCCTCAGAATTCTGTATTGTTTAAGCAGCTGAAATGCTCAGAAACCACTTTGCTGGGAAAGAAATGTGCCAATTCTCTGCTGAAGTTCCATTGCCATCTTGTTTTACAGGGAGAGTTGCCTAAAATCAGCTAATGGAGTGGCTTTTGAAGTTGCAGGTTAAGCATGGAAAAAGGGTTCTGGGTATTTGGAGCTTGAGGAAGTTGAAGCCTATATGTGTCACTGAAATGTGGTAATTCTAGAAGGTAACTTTGCAATGAAAAAAGCAGAAGAGATATTCTGGTACAATATAATACAAAAAGGCTGGGAAATCACCATTTTTTGGGGAGATGACCAGGTGAATGATTTATGACTACAGCTAAAATTTAAGCAGTTCCCCAAACACATTCTATCATGCATATCTATTTTGAAATTGGAGTTTTAAAATCTATGCTGACTACATAGCTGTATATGATTCAGGTAAAGTATTTTTTCTTAAACAAAAGTAAACCAGCATGAAGCTGAAACTAATCGCGTCTTTGCTTTCTAAATGTTTTCTATAACAGTTAATGTTATTTAGACTAAAACAGACTGCACAATAATATCCCGTGGAGTTTCATGCATTAAAAGCATTTCAAACATTAAAAAAAATATTGCAGTCTTGTACATCATAGGTATCAATGTGTACTTATCCATGATGTCTCAAACTGAAGTAGAGTTTGAGTTCTACTTAATTGAAATCTTGATTATTCTTTTTCTTCCCTTTCATTTAATTTTATTCATATTATTATTTTTTTCATTTTATTAACAATTCTAAAATAAGCATTGCTACAATAGAAACTTGGGATATACCTCAGGTTGCTTCATATGTATTTATTCTTACCAGTGAACAATTTTTATTATCCTGTCAGTTGTTTTCATACTCTCCAAAGTTCATGCCTTACTGATATTATTTTCTGTTCATTTGCTGCCCTGTTTCTCATATCCCAGAAAAGTATGTTGCACCTCTTTTTCCTTTAGCTATCCTAACATTTCATTTTACATCTCTGATAGATTTTAATTGCCTTTGGTGATATTTGAATCCATTCTACGAAGTTCCTTACAATGGATATTAATTGCAATAAAAAAATCCCAGTGTACCATTTTGACATGATAATCTATAATGCTTGAATGGGTTTATAAAGAATACTGAAAATATGAATGCCAGCATGACCTACATGTGAGACAAAAGCTATTCCCTTAGGGAATGGTGATAATTTGCTTTTGTCTCATGCATAATGCATCTCCTCTTTTACACCCCATTTCCATGAAAAATATTTTTTTAGTTTTCAGGGAGCTGTTAAAGTTTGAGTGAAGTATTAGGCTCAGCTGTTTGGGATGTTAACATTCTGCTAGGATTTTGACAGTTTTGTTCTTTGTTTCCTATTACCTATCTATAATTTTTTTTTTTTTTGCCTTCAGTGTGTTTCTCCAAGTAGAGTTTTCCATTTCCTCCTTACTCTTTGAAGAGTGAATGAATGATACTAATTCCTTTTTGCTGGGGATGATACACAGAAATGGAAAACTTTATAAACAAAAAATAAACTGAAAAAGTTCCATGTTGCAGTCATGCTAGTGATTAATTAGCTACTTTACATTAAATATGCAACCAACCTCTCTAAAACAAATGGATTGGAGGCTGCCCCATTATAAAGTATTGTGTTGTCTCTTCAGACACTCTGCAGGATTTATGAGCAGAACTTGTAGGTAAGGGAATAGTTCAAGGTACAATGGATATTCAATCCTATAAGCAAAAAGTCATCTGCCACAACAGATAAGGAAATTGTCCGTTTACAACAACTGAGTTTTTGGGATGGATTTTCAGGCTACTTTATACTGAAAAGATATAAATTAGCACTGCGCTAATTTGTTAGTGTCCTCTCTAATTTGCTGCATATTGCTTTTCTTTTCCAGATTATAAAAGAAAAGAAATCGAGCAGGGTCTTTGAAGGTCATAAAGCTCTAATTCTGTGTCCTCTAGTCTTCTAACTAGCTATGCAATTATGTGGGTTAAATAATAGACAGTTTTCTTGATAGGAACCAGATGGAAGCATAGTATAGGGGGTTTATTGTTTGTCTTTCTGAAGGTACCCATTTATTTAATTGAGACTTTTGCTGAGGCACCTCCAAATTAAGTTTTTAATTTAAAACCTCACCTATATCTCACCACCTAGCATGTTGTTATAAAAAATAATAAGCTCTGCAGACAAATGATGTTCAGGTGAGCCAACTCCTCCTGAATGTGTATCCAGTTTACTAATTGCTGTTTTATATTTTTCCTGGACAGCAATCTCATTTTAGAAAGGTGTGTTTATGGTGTATTTGTTCTTGGATTATTTATCATTCATCATTTTGCAGACAGGACATGAGTATAACTAGTGTGTATATAACTGTCAACTGAAAGACAGGGAGGATTTAATTTTCATTCTAGTATTATTTGACAAAATTCACATGGATCTCTTATTTTCAAATTTATGTTTCTGTATTAATAGGCAAGTCTTTTTTTTCAGCTATCAGGAAAAAACAACATTCATGTCACTTTATCTTGTACAACAATGTGTATAGCATCTAATTTACCACAAAGGTATTTGGTTTCCTTATTATTCAAATCACAGCATGACATCTTTTATAACAAAGGATCCGAATGGGTTGTTATTACAGTGCCATTGGCTTATACGGATGCTTTGAACTATATTGCTTGTGTATTGACCTTACCATGAGAGAAAGCACTGGATCATTGGCTTGCTGTGTGAAAATAAGAAGCAGCAACATAACAGTGTGAGGAAAGACTGAAATCAGCAGAGAGTGGTCTGAAAGGATGTCAGACTCTGAATAATGTTTGAACAAGTGTGAAGTGGGAATATTGTGAGATGATATATGTGATGTACGGGAGCCTTGGACATACTGCACTTCTATCAGATGAGTTACTGTGTGTGTGTCTAAACCCTGAATATCTTTCATCTGCATCACACTGCGTTAACTGTGATGTGCTGTATTTCCTGCCTCAGAAATTTGCCAAATATTTTATAGGGTTTTTCTGGTAGCTGAACTTCAGGTTTGCTTTTTTTTTTTTTTTTCCCTTCCTTTTTTTTTTTTTCCTCTAATCTTTTAGGCATTGCCTGCTCTGGGTAACTTTATGGTTGGGATTATGTGAGAAAAGCTAATAGGGGAATAGCAGCTACTTTTCCTCTTGTGAGGATAACTTCAGTTCTTACAGTGGCTAAACACATTATATTAGAGAAATTCCTTTCTTTAAAGGCTAATCCTGATTGGCAGTGCTAGTCATTAACAAGGTGTTAAATGCTACAGATTCCTGTTAACTTCAGTGGGAATAGTATTTAAGTCTTTAAATTTCACTGGATACGGAAAATCTGTGGTGTTTGTGATCAGGGAGGCATATCACTGCTTTGTCCTTTTTACTGTTGAAGATGGGAATTTCTTACTGAAGGATGTGTTCTGTTCCCAAAGGTGTAACTCCAGTGTTGTGGGTTTTTTTTAAGGTGTTCAAGGTTCTATTAGTCATTTTAAATGTGTGTTCCTGATGAATATGTCTCTTTAGCTGTTGCATATATCTGTTTCCCTGTGCATTTTCACTCTTCTCCAAATTCTTAAACATTCTCTTTCCTTTTATGCCTAGCTTGCTCTCATTCTTATTATAACTTGTTGTTTTTGTCAACATTATTACAAGTGATATATGATCTAGCCCTTTCTTCTTACTCTTGGCAATTAAAACATAAAGGAAAATGAGACCCCATTAAAAAAAGAACAAAAAGACATTATATAATATAGTGACTTGACAAGCAATCATCTGTAAAGAAAAATACTCCCTCTCTTGCTATCTCTTGTCCTTTCTTATTCCCAATCATGCCTGTTGTGACTATTTATGGTTATTATGACTTTTAAATCCTCCATCTCCTGTCTACATGAAAATAGAGATTTTTTTCAAGAGCGCAAATGATGGATATGTGCACAGTTTTTATAGAAAAGATTGATTCCTGCTCCTTGTGGATACAGATAGCATGAGTATGTGCTCATCGTCAGGACTGATTTTGCTGGTTTGAGACTCTAAACTTCATGCAGATTCCAATAGGAGAGGATGGCCCCCTACACCTATCATCAATATCCTTTGTTAAAGGCAGGTTGTTACCAGAGTTTCCCTATAAATATATTCTGTTTTGTATATGTAGGTGGTGTGGTTTAACCCCAGCTAGCAATTAAGCACCACACAGCAGCTCTCTCCCTCCCAGTGAGTTGGAGGAGAGAACTGGAAGAATAAAATCGGTAAATATAATAAGTAAAGCAAAAGCCACAGGCACAAGCAAAGCAAAACACCCTTAGACAGGTGTTCAGCCATGTCCAGGCAAGCAGGGCTCCATCATGTGTAATAGTTACCTTGGAAGACAAATACATCACTCTAAACGTCTCCCCATTCTTGTTCTTTCCCCAGTTTTATATGCTGAGCATGATACCATTTGGTATGGAATATTCCTTTGGTCAGTGAGGATCAACTATCCTGGCTGTGCCTCCTCACAACTACTTGTGCACTCCCAGCCTCCTCGCTGTTGGGGTGGGGTAAGGAATAGAAAAGGCCTTCGCTCTGTGTAAGCACTGCTCAGCAATAACAAAAACAACCCTGGGTGATCAACACTGTTTTCAGCACAAGCCCAAAACTTAGCCATGTACAAGGTACTACTAAGAAAATTACCTTAGTCACAGCCCAAACCAGCACAGTAGACCTTACTGACAAATGTAATGTAAGGGTAGGAATGCAATGTCTACCCATACAACTCTGTTTTTATGAGGTATTAGTACTGTATCACAATTTTGTTTTTAAGTCATTTGAACTATTACTCGTAGCTATCCTATCCTTTTCTCCATATTGTGCAATACTCTAGTCATCTCCCTCCTAAAATTGTCATTCTGGTAAATCTAGTTCTTAACATAAACTCTAATTTGTTGTTTATGGTGATTAACAGACCTTAGGTCTTTTTGAAGCATTGCCAGATGTAGAAATTATAATCATAGGATTGCTTTTGTTCAGCTCAGCTTGACTAGCCAAGTACCATTCAGTACAGACAGGAATGCAGGTTTGGAGGGGTGGAAGGTGACTTTTAAGTTACAATTATGCTGTCCTGGCCTTGGATCAGTTAGGGCTGGTTTGCTCCACAGAATTACTCTGTGGTCACAGGATGCCTTCTTGGAAAGCCCCATCAGTATCTTCTTTTCTTTTTGTATTAAACACAACTGGGAAAAACTCCTGTTAATTTTCAAACTCAAAACAAGGAGAATTAATTGTATGGGAAACTGGACGAGCAGGAAGAAATTCAGTCACAGAACTCAATGCCAGCACCTTACCTTGAAATGGTATTTTCATTTAGAGGTATCCATTTCCAGAATGAACACAGTTATAAAAGTTATACAACAGGAGACACTATTAATAAGTAGGTGGAGTGGAGCTACAGCTTCAGAAAAATTCTGAGGAACAACATTACAACCCTATGACTAGGTGTGCTTGAAGGTGGGCCACTACATATATGTGTAAAGAAATGCCAGTAAGGAATAAACTATGTGATACAGATAGCTCAGTTATTAGCAGCACTTACCCTCTGATTAGGTGATTATAGTCTAGAGGCAAAATTATGGGTCATTACATTGTTGATGGAAGTCCTTACCTATACTGATGATAGTTGTTTTGGACCCTGTTATTGATGTTATATTTGTTTTTATGCTAGATGCAGTGGTGCTGTAATTTGTATTGGTATAAATCCTGATTGCAGACCTATATGTGTCATTTTTGTGTTTGTTCACAGGTGATCTATTACTTAAAAAGTGAATCATTGTGTCTTTATCCATGTTCAGTAATTTTTATGAAGCAGGGAGAATGCAGTTATAGATTACTGTTAACTTCTATCACATTCTGATTTAATGAAGAGTGGATGAAACCTTTCCTGTGTAAAATACCTTGTAATATTCTAATGTGAGTTGCAAAAGATTAGAAAAATATATTCTGGATAACTCCAAATCAGTTGTGTGTGAACATACAACCCTGAAAATTGGACCTTTGAAAGGCATACTTACTATGCTTTTGGAATCATATGGATTATAGGAGAGAAGAAATAATACATACTGCAGAATCTGCTTTGGTAAGAGTTTTCATTCCTGATATGATCACTGTATTTCTAGAGCAAGATATTGCTGCTGTATTGATGTCCTTTGTTCACTAAAGGGCTTAGTTCATTGCAATGGGCAGTAACTGTGTGCGTGGTCCCATCGACTACATTGACATTACGCCTTTGAATACTGGTTCACCAGCAGGACTAAGACAGTCACAGAATTGTCAAGTTTGCTTGCTCAGGGCCTTGAACATGCCCATTGTAAAACACTAATTTTAGCTCATGCTTGTATCCCCTTAAGGAATATTAACTGCTGTGTGTACACTTCGTTTGACCTTCCCAGATTTAACAATCTTCGGAGTCTGCCTTTTTGACTGAAATAATATTGTTATGATTGTATGTAGGAAGAACCTAAGAATATTGGAACAAGCCATCTCATGTCCATTTTAAAAAATCCCCCTTACCTGGAATGTATTCAGTATTAAGAAGCTCTTCCTGCCTGCCATGAACTGATCATATGCCACTTTCAGTCAGCTAATTAGGTGTTTCTTCCTACTCCTTAGGAAGCTGGAGGTAGCCATAAGCCAACTCTTAGTAATTGGTGAAGATGGTCCTGACAGCATAAAATATTTAAAAAAGGAGGGGCGTTCACATAAGTAGCAAAGCTTAAAAAGTTGAGATTTGCAATGGTGTTAGACTATTTAAATTTAGACAGAGAGCTCCACATTCATTCAAAGTAATTTTTCCATGCTAATTGGATGCTCTTCAAAGGCTTAATTACAATTCTGAAATTACTTTTGTATCCTGGATAGATACTGAAATGCTAATATCTTCACAACCATATACTTTGTAGCTGAGGTAGTGTTTTCTAATATTGAAAATTTAAAATACAGAGCAATACTTCTTGCAGATGCGAAAAAATTCAGAAGGAAAAACAGTTCAGTGTGATCTTATTACTGTCATTTCTAGTAATCTCTATTGTGATAGGATCTTGCTATAGTTTGACAGCACTATTGTCACACACCTCTTTAATGTTTAGAGAGGACATGAGAAAGAGGCAAAAATTTTGATCGAGGATGTAACTGCTCTTTCACAGTTTCAATCTCTGGACACTGAATTAAAGCAAAAATAATAAAATAATAAAGTAAAATAACAACAGTAATAATAATAGCTCCTTTGCATATGTGTTTCTTTTTTGTGAGATGAGGAACAGTGTCATAAACTGTTGACTGCAAATCCAAAATATTCAAGGATCATTTTACCCGTGTGCTAAGCATCTGCAGCAAGACTGGGCATCTTTGTGTTTTGAGTAGTAACATTCTACCACCTGAGCTGAAAGTTCTGTTTCTCTTAGTCATGATTCTACCAACTCAGGGCTGGATGTAGCTGTGGCATAGCTGGACAAGAGGGCTATGCAGCTGTGGTATTGTGCTAAGAGAGGAAAGAGGAGGAAATTATAACCATTTTAGGCCCTCTGTCCTCTCCTGATAAATATGGCTACAGGCTCCTCCATACCTGATGCATAGTTTTGCACCTACCAGAAGAGGAGAGGGCACACCAATGAACAGTTACAGGTAGTGTAGATAAGTATTTGTGCATGACTTTATGTGTTTCTCTACTTTTGGATCTTATCACACAGAAAATGTATGTTTTAATTGGCACTATATCTGAAATGGTCTGCAGTTGACCAGGCCTATAGCCAGTGAGAAAAG
Source organism: Lophotriccus pileatus (assembly GCA_035583135.1). Classification (NCBI taxonomy): domain Eukaryota; kingdom Metazoa; phylum Chordata; class Aves; order Passeriformes; family Tyrannidae; genus Lophotriccus; species Lophotriccus pileatus. The sequence goes on along the minus strand of JAWWES010000133.1, from coordinate 42,830,621 downwards.
CATAGTTTACAGATTACTTGGTGATTGCACAGAATACTGATCTCCTTCTTTTCAGAAGGCATTAGAATGACACAAATTTTGAGCTGACTTCATTATTTGGCTCTTGGAAATAGTCTGATTTTCTTGCTAATATATCTTGGTTAAGCTTTAAACTTAACAGATCTGCCTTATGAAATAGTAGATTGCACTGTGGATGTGTGGCAGCTACACTGTAGTTAGTGATTTTTGAATCCTGCAGCTGTTCATTCATTTAATTGACAGGTTTACTGTAAGACTGAATGTGAACTGGATATGTTTGTAGAAATGACTGTCTAAGTGCCATAGCAAAATAAGGTTTCAAAGCTTTAGCTGGTGACATTCTCAGAGTTTCTTTTTGGTAGCTGTAAGTCCTCCCTGGTTAATACAGAGATATTTGCAGTTTTGATGAGACATGCTTGTTGGTAGCAATTCAATTTTAAGGCATCTGTGATTTTTTCAAAAAGTGACAGGTTTTCTTAAGGAGAAGAGGTAATCCAGCAGATCCAGGCTGTTCCTTTTAGGGCTTTGTCAGAGCCAGTTAAGTCTATTGCTTTATTTGTACCATTTAGCAATTTACTTAGCAGGTCCATTATCCTGATATTATTTGAAAATTCTTTGAAAAAGTTCCAAATCAAAGGAAATATCATGAGAGAACAGATCTGAGTGTATAAAATTCCTTCATGTGCAATCCAGAAAATGTACTGCTGTAATCTTGCTTTTGAGGTCACAAATGACCATATCCTAATACTTTTATTTCCCGATGGGTATTACCTTACTCAGAAATTGTAATTTTTGGAGGTGGAGTAAGCAAGCTCTTGAGATTAGTGAGAGTGATGAAATCTGGCAGAAAATGTATTTAAGTTCTAGGAAATTCAGCTGTTTCATTAACTATTCTTACCACTTCTTGACCTGCCCTAATTAAAAAATACATATTTATTAAACACACTTTGCAATCTGGGAAATGGATATTATTTGGCTGTCTAAATATGAATGTATCCAGTCCCCTTCAGTGTCAAACAAAAGTTATAGAACAGGAAGGCCTGTGGGAACTGACATTGCTAAACTGTTAAAAAGAATGGCTTCTCCCTAGAAATAAATTCTACTGAATAAAGAGAGTTTTAATGACGGTCTCGTTGCTTTAACAGGGACTGCAGTGACCTATTGTCGTACCGTGCCTGCTGCTTGGTGTGCTTGTGTGCAAGAGCTGTACCTTGTCTGGTTTTCATGAGGACTGTTCTGCTCAGAGCTGTCAGGTAAGCAGAAGGCTGGGGATAGAACAGGGAATATTGGCTCGTGATACCTGAGTAGGCAGGGAGAATAGGAAGGAGCAGGGTGGCATGCAACATGCAGCAACAGATGTAGCCCATCACAAGAGATTTTGCTGCAAGGTGGCAGAAGCTTATGCAAATAATGGAACTACTGAGTAGAAAAAAGCCCCACTCACTTTGAAGCTCTTTTGACAGACTTTGCAATACGCACAGTTTTTCCATAAATTATTGCATACTTCCTGAAGTACATAAAATGGCAGAGGGCTTTTTTGGATGCCTTTTTAACTCTGCTTCCAAGCGTTTCCTTGGAGAGTCTATGTAGACTTTCCACTGAGTTCACATCAGCATTTTTTGTTAATTGTTCCTGATGCTTCTCCATATTGTGAACTTTTTAACAGAAAAGTAGCAGCAGATTGCTGTCCCTAGAGATGCCAAAAAAAGTCTGTTGATGTGATCTAAAAAGAGAAAGTGGAAAAAATAGTACTTACAGTAAATGTTTCCATTTCAGTGCTTACAGAATGAGTGGTTAAATGATATCAAACTACTTTATAATTGAATGAAAAGTCACATTTCTTTCACAGTTTCTCCTCTTAACTTGCCTAGACTTTTGCTAAAACTGCTTACTGCTATAGAAATTGTTTACTAGAGAATCTACTTTTGCAGTGATGCTGACAAATGAACTCTCTTTTGCACTGGTTAGGGCAGTGACAAGCGGTGACTTATGAAACTCAGGTTGTCACTTTCTCCTCTCAATCTGTGCTTATCTGTTTTATCTGTGACAACAGTCTGTTGGCAGGTTCACCTCCTTGTCACATCTCAGTTGCCTATCAAGCATAATAGATTTGCACCATTAGTCTATGAAATGTAATGGTCATATATTGAGATGGGAAAAGAAATAAGGGCTAGAATTGTCTGAAGGTCTGTAAGAGGCTCATTGAGTAGTTTCTACAGAACTGCTAAAAGTTTATACCTGCTAACTGTTCTGGTATTGATCCATAAAGCTGGCATTTTGTATGTCAGGAGAATGTCAGGTTATGCACACTTTTGGAAATCAACTAATTAGAACTAAATAGGTGACTGTGTCACTTCAGCTGAAAGCTGACCATGGGGTTGAAGTGAACTTTCCACATCTGGGGTCAAAAAGAGCAAAGCTAAAGGACAAGTGGAATCCTAGTGACACTTTTTGCTAAAATACATCTAGACATCATGGCCTCTGAAATTCAAGCCTCTGTATACAAAATTTGTGAAGATCACTAACTAAATTTCAAATAAATGTGGGATTTCGGACTCTCCCACCTCTGCCTCGTTTCTTAGTGTTTTGAGCTGTATCAAGGTCTGAAAGCACTAGGTGGAGTTTTTTCATATTCCTCAATGCCTATTTATCATGAAGCTCCTGATTTGGGGTTTTGGTATAATTTCTGTGGGCAGTCAAGTGCATTATTGAATCTAATCCTCCAGTACACACTTCAGGAAATGGAGATTGTATGATATGTGCTATTGTGCAGATAAAACCCCCAGCTGGATACAAAATGAATTGCATAGACCCGGGGCAGGAGATGTAGAGCACTATCATGCTTTGACTTTTCTATAGTAACTGTGTAGTAACTGTGCAGTTACTTTGAAGTGATTTTCCATCTCAGTCTGCTGGGCAGAACAGCTTGTGCAGCTTTCCTTCTGAACTTATTTCGTGGATAAGTAAAAAATTTTTCACTACAGTCTTGTGAAACCTTTCATGACCCCAAACTATGCACCCAGTTAAAGCTGACACAGGATGCAATCTTATACATATGTTTGGAGTCTCTTGGATAGCAACACTTGCACACATTCTTCGTTTTTCCAGGAATCTCCCTGTGACAGGGTGAGTCGTACTATTTTCCTCTGCTGTGCCAATTTGCCGATTATGATGCCACAAGAACAATGTTTCATCATCATGTTGTCAACTTTCATTTTTATGCTGATGATACAGTTATGAGTGTCTTTGAAATGTGACCTCTCTGGATCTTTTCTTCTTTTTCGTCTGTCAGGCATTAAATCTTTAATGTTTCAAAATCAGATGTCTCTGAACACTGGCAAAGTGAAGCTTCTAGTTGATTGTTTTCTTCCTTTTTTTGAGAAGTATCAGTTCTATAATCTCCATTTCTAATTCAAACAGGTATCTAGTGGTTACTTTTGACTGAGGATTATTTTAGTATGTATAAGGAATTGCCTTTTGTAATTCACAACTCACTATATTGTAGGTATTTCTATTATGAGGGCACTTTTCACTCTTGACATGCATTGTAGTTTAGCTTATTAGAATTCTTTGTTTGTAGTCTTTCCAGAATCTTGAATACTCTGGCTGAAAAAAATTCCTTAATCTTCTTTCTTGTTCTTTGAATCATGCCATACATCAGTGCAGTAGTTTACCATAATTAGTAACGATTGCCTAGCTAAGCCTAGATTGATTTTTACTTTTTTAAGCTATTTTTCCCTTGCAGGGCCTTTGAAAAACTTATCCAAATTATATTTACAGTTGTACTTGCTGCTGATAAACACAGTTTTACTCTTAAAGCTATGAGTATGAAATTGACTGCTTTATTTCATGACGATATTCACAATTTTTATTAAAATTTTACTTTCTCAATTTACAAAAATAGGGCATAGTCTTGATTCTTGGGCAAGTATATACAGAACTTTTTCCATAAAGCTTACTTTGAGACAACTTTGCTTCAGTAGCAAGCAACATGGAAGTAAATAAAAAGGCAATAATGCCAAAGTTCAAAATTTGGTTTCGGCAAATGCTAGAAAATATGAGCTCATGGCTTCAATTCATGAGAAAACCTCTGTCTGGCTTCCAACTAGCAGGAGCTTGCCTCTTCCTTCTGTGACACATTATAGCTAACTTTAGGACAGTTTTCAAGTGAGGCCTTGACAGTCTCTCATTCCAGCCAACTCATGCAAGGCAGTAGTCTTTAGATGGTAAACAAAAAATACAGGATCCTGATGGTGTTGAAATGAATGACAGAAACTTCTACTGACTTTGTCAGAAGACTGTGTAGGGATTGTTGTTAGTTCTGACTTTAGGGAATGCAAAAGTGGATTCTGGAATAAAGAGAAAACACTTGTATACACTGTATGTCTTTCAGATCTTAGAAAAGCCAGAGCTTACTGACCTTCTATTAATTACTGGACAACGTTGTACAGGACTGTGAATCTGAGGTACTTGTAGCCCTGCTGGGAAAGGTGCTCAGCCAGCTGAAACTGATTTGTATTGCACTTTGAAAAGGCAGCATCAGAGCCAACCTGGCTGTTGTTAAATTGCTTTCTGAACCTACTATTGTAAGAAGCTGACTGTTCAGCTACTGAAGAATCAGTCTGTAACCAGGGATTCGCTTTTATTTTCCTTGAATGGGTTCAGACAAACCTTTATGATTTCCCCAGAGAAATCCTTTATGTTCATATTGTTCACTCCAGGTGCATGGCCACAGCAGTACACTTTACTTCCTCAGAACAATTTACTGTACATGTCAGCATTGGCTTTGCTGCTCTGACTGAGATAATTTGTTCTTTATCATGAAAGGAAAGTTGAGAATCAAGGATGATGGAGAGAATCTCATATTACACTCCAACTGAAACCCCTAGAGAGAGGTTAATATTACACAAGATTGTCTAATTCTGATTTAAAAATAATCCATATCATTTGTAATTTCCCCCCCACAGCAACATCTGTGAGCTGTCTCACAGAAACAGTGTGATTCTCACATGTAAGAAGAGGAAGGGATGGATTACTTCTTTCTATTACTAGCATTTGTGATTCTTACTATCTTCTGGAATAATAATGATGGTGATGGTGACAAACCACTAAGCTTTGAGAAGAAGCAGCTATGCTTCTGCATGCAACATGGTGACAACTTTGAAGTAAAATATTTTCCTCATGTTCAGATGGTACATTGTCAACAATACTGTCACTTCTCTTGCCTGGTTTTTAGTGGGGTTTTGACCCTTGTTTTTCTCACAAGTGAGGAAATATCTAAACATAACTGAGGATATCTGCTTGAGTGCAGAAACTTGGACTGATAAAAGGGAAGTCATCTTTTGCAGAAGTGGGATTTTGACTGTTTCTTGTTCAAATTTCTTTTAGTGTGATAATAGCAAAGCTAGTAAAGGTTGTTAAGAATTGGTATTTCTGCCTTCCAAATAATTTTTTTTCAGTATTTTTGTTATGTCCAAATTTGATTAAAGGATATGCATATATATATATGCATCTCTATATAAAGCCAAAATTTCTTCTGAGTAATAAACGAGGACTAAACTTGTACTGCAGCCTCACAAGTGCTGCATTATTCCATCACTTTTCAGATTTTGCAGCAAACATCCAGAAAGGTGGCTCTGGGCATGGCTAACCATGCTGGGAATCCATCTTCGTTGGCCCTATGGCAGTCCATCTGGCCTATCACCCATGGCCCAAAGTACCAAAATTTAGTCCATCTTGTCATCTGTGGTGGTCTACGTTGACTTCATCATGAGTCCTGTGGAAAATGACTCAGAGTGATGCTGAGCCTAAAACATTTCAGCAGAATTGTTTGGGCTCAACAAAGGAACGTTTTCAGATCATGTTTTAAGCTAATCCAGGTCTTAGCACTTAAGCACTACATTTCCTGAAGACAGACTTTTGTGAAAATGATTTATCGATATCTTCAATTAACCTGTGACGTATCAATTGAAAGTTTCTGATCACTGTGTAAGTCCAGTGCAAAACTGATATTAAAACTTTAAAAAGTTGTGGGCCCTCTAGCGGTGTTCCTGGAGTTGCAGGTTCAGAAAATTACAGGAGTGAAATGCAGCACCTAGTTTCTGTATTTCAAAGTTTTCTGGTCACGCCCAGCAACATGTAGTTGTTTCTACTCCATTGTGTCCTCTGATTATTTATATTACAGAACACAAAAAAAAATCTACTCCAAAGGTCTTGCAGTCTATATGTAAAACAAGTATTGGTTAGTTATTATAGTCCATCAGTAGTCAGCAGCCGTGGTTCAGTGATTTCTCACAGCCAGCAATAAATTGGCACCACTGCTGAAAGAAGTCTCACCTTCCCATTTTCCCATGATCAGTGTTTTTATTTTTCTGCCATCATCTCTTTAACACAGGTATGGTGGGCTGGACAAAGAACTGACACAGAAAAAAAGACAAAAAGACATAAGCTTACTATAGCCTTCTGCTGAAAAACTACTCAAAAAGTTTGATGAGGGCTAATTGGACCTGAGTCACAGTTAACTTCCATTTATAGTACTTTCTTATGAGATGTTTGCTTGCAACCATCCTTTTATGTAGAGATAACAGACTGCTCTTCTGGCAAAGAATGATATGATTAACCCTCCAGCAGGACTTTTGCATTTGATCACCTACATAAAGAATACCTTTCTTCCTACAATCCCCTTCCTTTTCTTTTTTTTGTTTGCTTTCTCTCCCCCTCAAAGAGCTGCTGCCAGAGGAGAGTGCAAGAATGCCAGATGTAGTAGAAAATTTGATTATGCAAATTTAGTTCGGGGTTTGTTCATAGCTACAGAAGATTAACAGTGTGTGAGGTGAGAAATGAATGCAGCTTCTTTTTCAGGATGAATAACTGCAAGCTAATATAGGTCTGTGGATGAAACATTCAGATGAAATCAGCAGTTGTAGTGTTCTTCTGCTTCCCTCCTGCCAGTTTGTTTGCTTGTTTTTTAACAAACAATCTACAAAACTACCATTTTCCAAGATTCTGGAGAAGACTGTAGAAGTGTAGGAAATCACAAGTGGCATAGATATTTGATCAGGGAACAGGGTTCATTGCCTTTTATACGGGACCTGGAGGGGATGAAATAGTAACTGCAAGTGACAGGTTCACAGCAAGCAAAAAGCAATACTTCCCACAGTACAATGTGAAGCTGTAAAAGCTTATTGTCTCAGGATTTTGGGGGTACTAAAGGGTTCAAAAATTGATTATGTATGTTTATGAAAAGAAGACCTACGAAGGCTGTTTCCCCTGGCTTAGAAAGTCTGGAGGCCATAATTCATATGAATCAGAGAAAAATAGTCTAGCAACTACTTTAGTATGCTGATTCTGTTCTTACATTTCCACCTACATCTGCTACTGGCCACTGTCAAGAGACAGGATGCTGGGATATATGGACTTGCCTTGGTGTTCCTGCATCCTCAGAGAAAATCAGGTTTTGTCTGTTATATTTCAGTTTTGTATTTCTTTCAGATTCCTGCTTCCAGATGAGACTCAAACCACAAGCACTAGGTTATCCACCAAGGATTTCTTAATATAATTTCCATCATAGCTGAAGCCAGAAGGAAGCATAAATTTCGAGGAAAAGTCTTGCTGAATTCTTTCATACCAAATTAAAACAACCAACTTCCTCCCCAGCTCCCTTGCCTTCTGGAAATAACAAACCACTGAACAAAGACAAACACGTTCTCATTAGTCCTTAAAGATTTAAGCTTTTCCCTGAGTGAAGATAATGGATCTTCCTTAGACAGGATATCTTTAGGTTTGGGTATTCTGGCAGGCTGCAGGCTCTCTTTGGGTATGTGCAGATTGAACTGTCTGTGTACTTTTTGCTTTCATTAAAATGTTTTGTGCCAAGCACAGTTCTCCCCTTCACTGTCTTTGGGAAATATTGTCTTTATACTTTTGTAAAGAATCAGTATTGCTATAGGTACCATAGTCTTATTATTTTGTGAGAGTCTTTGTTCTTCAGACCTCATAGGCTTTTACCTTCTCCCTCTCCCTTTATATAAGACATGCTTTGGTTTTGTTATCTGATTTTATAAGAAAATTGGGAGTATTAAGTCCTGTTATGGCAGGAATGCTATTCACGTGAAAGGTCCTGAATCTTCATAAAACAGGGTTATAGTCCTTTATGATAACATTTTTCTCGATACTTGCCAATCAGGTGATAAATATGAGTTGTAATAAAAACAAACACATGATTTTCAAGCAGTCTGACTAAATCCCCTTGCGTTGATAGCTGTGGAGGTTTCATTTTTTGATGTTTGAGACGCACAAACTGTTGTATTTATATGAAGAAGAGATAATTCAAAAGCACAATTCTTTTCTTTAGAGTATTAAGTTGTCATGGTTTAACCCCAGCTATTGACCAAGCCCCACGCAGACGCTCACTCACTCCCCTGCAGTGGGATCAGGGAGAGAATCGGAAGGGTAAAAGCTGGAGAACTTGTGGATAAAGGCAGTCTAATAGGGAAAGCAAAAGCCACACACATAAACAAAGCATAGGAACTATTCACTGCTTCCCAGGGAGAGGCAGGTGTTCAGTCATCCCCAGGACAGCAGGGCTCCATCCGATGTAACAGTTACTTGGGAAGACGAACACCATCACTCCAAATGTTCCCCCCATTCCTTCTTCTTCCCCCACTCGATATACTGAGCATGATGTCATATGGTATGGAATATCCCTTTGGTCAGTTTGGGTCACCTGTCCTGGCTGTTTCTTCTCCCAGGCTCCCATTCACCCTCAACTTTCTCGTCAGCTTGGCAGCACAAAAAGCAGAAAAGGCCTTGGCTCTGCGCAAGCCCTGCCCAGCAATAACAAAAACATCTCTGTATTATCAACAGTGTTCAGCATAAATCCAAAACACAACCCCACACCAACCACTGTGAAGAAAATTAACTCTACCCCAGCCAAACCCAGTAGAAAAGTATATTTGTGGTTGGCTTAATTTCCTGCATAAAGGACTTGCAGATTGAAGGAAGACAGTGTAGTATGATGAGCATGTGAACTGCTGAAAGGAACCTTTGTGATTTCTGGGTGTTCACAGCCTTATGGCACAGTCTTGAGGAAATGCTTTAATCTCTCAGTGCCTCAGTTGCCATCTGGAGTAAAAGTTTTGATGATAATCTCCTTGAAGATTGGAGATGCCATGCAAGCTGTGCATTCCGGCGCAGAAACACAATGTTTGTTTCACTGCTTGTTGCAGGTTGTGGTTTTTACTATCTGAATTTCTCTCTGTTAGTTTTATAAGCACATTTTTCTACAGGCAGGAGGAGTACCTGGTAGCAAAATGAATACCTGACGGCAAGTGGATCTCTTCGTAAGAAATCGTTATTCTTGAATGTACTTGTGTTCAATTTTGAAAATTACCTGTAGACCAAGTGGCTATTTTTTTCTGAAGGATCTCTCAAATGACACTACTCTGCCCTCACAATATCCCACTGGAGTACTTCGTCCAGCTCTGTGGCCCCCAACATAAGATGCCTATGGATCTGTTGGAGTGAATCCAAAAGATCAGGGGGCTGGAGCAGCTCTCCTGTCTTGGCAGTCTGAGAGACTTAGGTTATTCAGCCAGCAAAAGAGAAGGCTCTGAGGAGACCTCACTGCAGCTGTCCAGTACCTAAATGGGGCCTTCAAGAGGGTGAGGAAGGAACTTTTTACAAGAGCATGTAGTGGTGGGGCAAGGGCAAGTGGCTTCAAATTGAAAGAGTATGTTTAGATTAGACATTAGGAAGAAATTCTTAGCTGTGAGAGTGGTGAGACACCAGAACAAGTTGCTCAGAGAAGTTGTGGTTGCCCTGTCCCTGGAATTGTTCAAGGCGGGTTGGATGGAGCTCTGAGCAGCCGGGTCTTATCAAAACAGCCCTGTGCAGCTAATTTCTAACCATGCATGCCATTTTCATTCTCTGGAAAGCTTAGGCTGTGTCTTTGTTGCTCACAATTTAGAAATAGTATGAAAAGAAGAATTGTGATAAGGAGGCTGGTTGATGATTTTTTTTTCCTTAAAAAATTTTAAAAGCACTAATGAAAGTAAAATCTTCACATTAATTTAACGCAGAGGGATGGATGAAAAGCCAGCAATATCAAAAGCTAAGAAACAGCTGAATGAGAATGGAAAACACTTGAAGAACTAGGGATTAGACAACTAGCTTTTTATTGCCTGTGAAAATATTTCATTTGGTATTTATATGAGCAGTTCAGTCCCTTCACCATATGAAAGGTTTATATGTATAAGGGCAAAGGAAGACGAGAAAAGGAAGTAGCAAAAATTTTAGAAAAAATTAGTCAGTAAAGTATATGTTCCTCCTACTGAGATAAAAAGTTGCTAGATTAAAGCTCAGTGAAATCATGAGAACACCTTCTTTAATTCATATGACCATGAGGACTATTTTATTGTTACTGTTCCCAACTGCTTACACAAATCATTAAGAAAGGGTTAAACAATTTACAGGGCTGTATTTCTACTGGATGACTACCTTGATGATAGGGAAAGCTGTGGTCTGCCTTGTCTTGGGTAGTAAGAGATCTGATTCTTGCTTTCGTGAGCTTAACCCCTTTGCCTTCTACAGCTAAATGAGACATTCCCAGCTCCTCTAGGGAGCTGGGACCATGATAAAATCAGGTTCTAGGTCTTCTTATGGCAAGGGATCTAGTTATTGTGAAAAGAATTTCCTCATAATTGCAAGCTAGGGATCTCAGCTCTCCATATTTGAATACGTGGCAAAACCCATTTTTGCTTTTTTAGTAGTTTCTAAGGAGTCCTCAAATGGAAAAATATCCCAAGTAGTAGATGGTTAATTAGGAATGAAAGCTGATGATTTGAAAGCTAAAATGTTTTACACTGTAATATATTTCTTAATCCATATGGAATTCAGAAAGTGTTGCCTGCTTTATCCAACTTTTCCTGCCTTTTTTTAAACTATTAAATTAGTTAATTATGCAAATTAAAAAAAAAGTTTCTCCTTGTGGATTTTGAGCTGTGAGAGAATTTACAAGGCTACAATATTCTCAGTATAATTTTTAAATAATTAGTGAATTAATTGATCACTGTACCAATGATTGTTGATCAACAAATTGATGAATTCACGTGTAACTATGGGCTTGTAAAGTTTGAATTACTATTGTTTCGGTTTTATCCTTTGGTTTGAGTATGCTGATGATCTTATGCCATGCTACTGACTCTCCAAAGGGAAAATTGGCATGATATTCCTGAGCTCTCAAAAGAAAAACTAGAGGAAAAAAATAGTTCTGACCTTTTCATCTCTCTTTTAGGAATAGGCATAACAACAGATCTCAACGTTGCCCCCCAAATTTATGGGTTAATATATAATCTAGAGGTTATGTGTATATGGCTATAAAATCCCAACGTGATACAGTTATCTCATTAAATGACAATGACATTGAGAAGCAGACACCTAAATAGTATGTAGATAGAAACCACTGATTCACTTCACTTGAGACACTGAAAGATGAACTTTCTTTTGACCTACTCAGTTGATGTTTTATTCATAGAAAAGATTAAACTGTGTCCCAACCTCTTTATATCCGAACTTGCATTGTAACTAATGTTGTACTACTAACTAGTTTTGTAATAGCTAAAAAGACAAATTGTCACTACTTTTTGTCATGAAGACTTTCACAGGTTCATGCAGAATTTCACAGGCAGTGTGATGGTCAAAAGGAATATCAAAAACCAGAAGGTCTGCAAAAACTCACAAAGTTTAATTAGTAAATTACACACTTGGCATGGAAATTGGTACGTTAGTCCCTGACCTAATATTAGCACAGAGCAGTGTGTTTTGGATATAGGGGTAGGGAGGGAGGGAGGAAGGAAGGAAGGAAGGACAAGAGGAAGGGAGGGAGGGAGGAAGGATTGGTCCTGAGAGTGTGGCAAGGGACCTGGGGGTCCTGGTCAATGGCAAGTTGAATATGAGTCAGCAGTGCCCTGGCAGCCAGGAGGGCCAGCCGTGTCCTGGGGGGTATCAGGGAAAGCATCACCAGCTGGTCGAGGGAGGGGATTGTCCCGCTCTGCTCTGCACTGGGGCGGCCTCACCTTGAATACTGTGTGCAGTTTTGGGCACCACAATATAAGAAGGATATAAAGCTATTAGAAATTGGACAAAGGGCTATGAATATGATGAAGGGTCTGGAGAGGAAGTCGTACAAGGAGCAGCTGAGGTCACTTGATTTGTTTAGCCTGAAGAAGAGGAGACTGAGAGGAGACCCCATAGCAGTCTACAACTTTCTTACTTGTGGAAGTGGAGGAGTAGGCACTGGTCTTTTCACTGGCTGTTGCTGCAAAATTGATATAACAAACTTTTGTACTGAAGTTTTTTACTCCTTTTCTTTTGGTGGTAGAACTGTTGGTGGGACACCAAAGGAAATCCTATAAAGTTGGCCACCATACACATACAGTAGAGTCAATATTCACCTGTGCTGTAATATATCAGACTTACTGCATATATGCTAGTCTTCTGTGCAGGTCATTGGAAGTCACACTGATCTTAGACTCATTATGCCTATGGTGATACAATCACCACTGGTCTTTTAATGAGAATAACAAAGAAAGCTTCAGTATTTGCTTGCTGTTACCTATACATACCGTCATCATAATAGTGTTTTATTCAAACAGTCTTGGCAGCAATAGTATCTACTTTGAGACTTTCCCAATGATTGATTAATTTGTTTTTCATGCATGTCAATGCTACATTGTCTGTGAAAGTTACTACTTACACTGACACAAGACAACTGTTTTATATTAACAATTTAATTTCAAACTGTATTTGTGATTACCTGGTGGTCAATTTTAGCTCATCTTACTCGACCAAATGAAACTAGATATTTCTAGATAATGGATGACCATGTTGTATATAATATTGGACTGCAGTGTGTAGGAAACCCAAAATAAACTAAGTCTGATTACTTGGATTTTTCTCTTTAGTCTCATAGTTTTATTCTGGAAGCAAAGACATTTTAACAGATTTAGTGGTTTCATAAATAATTTAATTTGATACAATAGTTTTACATTATCAATTGAATTTACAAGTTCTGGTATTAATTTTCTCGTCGTTAACTGCAGATAATGACATGTAGCTCAGAGAGAATTCAGTTGATGTGAAAGTTACTTTAATGTGTTGTGAGGACATATAACATATGTAAGTGTGGCTCTTTCCTGAAAGAAGATGCAGCTGAACTGGAAATTAAAACTGGCAGAATGGCAGTGAAGATAAAACATCTGTTAACTTTCATATTCTGAAAACATAGAACATGCATTTTTGTAGTTGTAAATTTCATGGAGATGATGACTATTTAATTACAGGAATTCTACACTAATGAAATAGAAATCTGATCTTATAAGAATAAAAAATCAGTTACATTTTAGAGACAATGCATGTATAAAGTTCTCTAGCAGCTAATCTGGAGAGAAATTTATTGACTAATTCACATATCTGTTGGATACACAAGGCATAGAAATATGTTTTTAAAAGAAATCCGTAACTTACCATATTGGGACTTAGTTTAGTTCTTATTTTCACATAAAAGATAGGATTAGTTTGGTGATTGTGTAAATTCTTTTTGACCGAGTCATTCTTCATAGTGAATGTGTGGTTAGTAACCTTTCTGAAGATATCCTGGTTAGTAACTGGCATCTTATTATATACTTTCACCAAAGCCTTCATTGCTGTAATGATGCCTGAAAAGCAGGTTAGGTATTTCTTCTAATATAGGTAACTGATTTTGGATAGGCATGACAAAGACATTTCCCTTGGTTAAGTTAGATGAACTTTCTTCATTGCTACAGTGAATTTTTTTTGTGATAAACACCACTGGGTTACTCTTTATTTCCTGCTCGTGTCGAGATGTATCTAAACAATAATTTCCTTATAATGTGATGATATCTAATAATTCTATACAGTTCTTTTTAGGTTTGGAAATGCTAAAAAATACCAATTGTCAACAGTCCTTATTCAGTATGGATATAGTAAAGAATACTTCTGTGTACTTTGTGTCTCCAGAAGCTTTTTTTTGTGGTAAACGTAGTGAGGTACATTTGAAGAACCTTTGCTTGGCATCTAGATTCTGGTTAATGATAGGAGCTTACTTCTCTAAGGAATACCTAGAAGTACCGTGATTCAGATGAGCATCTGTGAGCTTCCTGGAGTCTGAACATTATCTGGATGTGGTGGGTTGATTTTGGCTGGCTGCCAGATGTCTACTGTACTGCTTTATAATTCCTCCTCCTCAACCATATGGGGGGAGAAAATAAGACAGAAAAACTTGTGGGCTGAGATAAAAACAGGACAGTCACTTACCAGTTACCACCACAGGCAAAACAGCTCAACTTGGGGGCAGTTAATTTGTTGGCAATTAAAAGTAGAGTAGAATGGTGAGAAACAAAGTCAAAACTAAAACCACCTTCCACCCACACCTCCTTCCCAGGTTTAACTTCACTCCTTTTTCCCTGATTCATCTACCTCCTACAAGACCTCCCTCAGTAGCACAGGAGGATAGGGAATGGAGGTTGGGGTCAGATGGTATTAGTTTTTCTGCTTCTTCCTCCTCATGCCTTTCCCCTGTCCCAGCATAGGTCCTCTTGATGGGCCACAGTTCTTTATGAAAAAATGGCTCCAGCGTGGGTTGTCCATGGGCTGCAGCTTCGGTCAGAGAATATCCACTTACTCTGGAACGTGGTTCTCCAGGGGTTGCAGGGTGGATATTTGCTCTGATGTGGTGCTCTCCACATTATTCAGATACAGGACCTCACCACTGTCCTTACCATGGGCTGCTGGGAACCTCAGCTCCGGTACCTGGAACACCTCCTCACCCTCCTTCTTCACTGACCTTGGTGTCTGCAGTTGTTGCTCTCACATTTTTTTTCTCACTCCTGTCTCTCACAGCTTTTTTTGCTGCTTTTAAAAAATATATTATCACAAAGGCATTACCAGCTTCACTGATCAACTCACTTTGGCCAGCAATGCGTCCATTTTGGAGCTGTCTGGAACTATCTCTGTTTGACATGGGGACAATCCTGGGTCTTTCCTCACAGAGGCCACACCTGCAACAACCCTGCTGCCAAAACCTGGCCACAGAAACTCAATATACTGAAATAATAAAATTACACCAGCAGTCTACACTAGTAAACAAAGTTCATATTAATATCTGGTAAAGAAGATTCTAAGGAATAGGCCTAAAATGAAGGAAAAACTGTTCTATCTGCTTTGTTGGAGGTGGAATGTAGAGTAGAGCTGGAGTAGCAGTCAGGGAGTTAGGAAAGTTGAAAAGAGATAGCCAGTAGCAACATTAGAAGCAATAACAGGAAGATTTTGAAGGGAGAATGAAACCAGCACTAGCTGTAGTTGAAAGAAGCTGTAAGGCTCATGATTCACTGAAGAGATCTGGAGCTGGAAAGTGTTCAGGAAGAAGACTACATTAAACCCTAAAAAAAAGAGGCAAGTAGCATAAAATTGTTTTACTGTTTTGTCCCTACAATTGTAGTATTTATGGTGCCTGAAGAATGATAGGTCTGAGACTTTGCAGAACAGATGTACTTCAGGGGTGCCTCTCTGAAAATGTGAAATATGAATGTTTTTGTCTACTAGCCTACTACTCTGGAAAAATATATGCTTTAGTAACAATACAATGTAAATTTTATGAATTTCTGAACTTGAAGTTGGAAAGACTGATTGAAATCCATTGGAAAACATTATTGACTTTTGTTAGCTTGTGACATAGTTAAAGTTTAAAATAATTTTTTCTTTTTATCTTTTTTTCCTCACTAGAAATATGAAAAAAGGTGCCAAATAACACTTTGGCACATGGATTGAGCTGTACTTTTAAAGGCTGAGTTGTACTTGCTCTCACTCATATTTTTGGTCTTCAGTCACTCAAATATAACATCTGCCATTTTTGTGGATCAAAAGCTTTCTGTACTCTGAACTTTTTCTCTGTTGATTTTAATTGTTTTATGCTGCATTTTACATTTTGTGCCTTAGAACACAGATGGTAGGTATTTGCCATATATATAAAATTATCATTGTGCTTCTCACATCACATACCAGGCACCATTGATGTAGTAAAGAAGGAATGCCTTGATCTGCATAAATTTGTTGCATACATTTTCAGTCTCTCTTAATATATTTTTTCTCACCCTTTCTTCTTCTCTAGTTTTGTATCCTCTTTTATAATAACTCACCTTGGATATTCCCTTGTCCATCTGTATATTAGCCCTTCATTAAATATGTGTTTCTTTGACTAGATGCTTCTGTTGCCAAAGCTACCCCATTTCAAGCAAACTGGGATAGCTCAGTTCTACATTCCAGCATGTTTGGACCAGACATATGCTGACAGATGTCATCTTGCAAGTATGAATACTTTCAAAAGTAAGAATTAAGGCTTTACATAGTTTCAGGAAAAGCTGCTGTAGTTTGTGCAGTAACTCAATGGCTCAAAGGCCCCATGTACACATTTAGATGTTCTAGAACGTCTAGACGTTTGTATAGAAGCTTATGTTCAATATGTGTGTTCTACATTTCCGGGTATATGATATACTGCTATTATGTACAGGTCTGTTCCTACCTTTCCATTCTAGGATGCAGTGTGTTGCCCCAGTACCTGTCAGCTCTGGTCTGTAATACACCTCCAACCTTGAGTGCATGTTAACCATCACCTTCTCTCATAGTAATAAGTTTTCAGGATATGCACATATGTCCAACCAGATGGGGAGGGAGACCAAACTACTGTAAATGCAGCCAGCCAATACCTCATTGTTAGTAATCTACAATAATTAAATGAGTATTAAGATGAGAAAGGAAAACAGTAACAAAATGAAGTTCAGCCTGTGTATCCTTGTTCAAAGAGCTCATTTAGTCTGGAGAACGTATTTCCAAACAACTCTGGTTGTAGCTGTCTGCTGTTCCACTTCTCCAAATGTTCTGTATCTTATTAGTGCTGTAACATGATAGTATCACTGGAGTTATTAAAGTTCTGCTCACCACCATAATATAAGCCTTTGAAAAGCCACTGGGCACATAAAGTGTGCACTTCTGCAGTTACTTTATTTGTAGGATTTCTGTTTCAATGTGCAGCTTTACAGATATTAAAAAATATATTTAATCTGTTCAGTTGGCTGTCTCTTCCGTTGCTGTTCCTGTTTAGTGTTGCTACTTGGTTGAGTTTTAAAGCATTCTTCATTCATGAAGCAGGACCAAAGCATTATGGAGCTAATACGATGTTATGTGCAATAGGGACTCTTAATATGTGATCACATTTTGGAAATGTTGTAATTTGAATAGATTCTCATGAGCTAATTTTAAACTGGTTTATGTCACATGCTGTTCCATTGACTTGGCAGAATTCAGTTCACTAAATGCAATTATACGTGTGTAACTGAAATAGATTTTTTTCCATTTTGTCCTGCTTCTGTTCTCAGTTACTTGTGCATTCTTCATACAGCCACAAAAATGCAAAAGTAACAAGCCTATTATGTTTTAAGGGTGTCTGTAAAATGTTAGAAACACAACTTAGTACCTACATATATAAATGCTTAATATTTAATTTTATATGTTGCTGCATTGCTGCATTTTTAAAATTTTGTTTGTAAAAAAATGGACTGAGATAAAATGAGTTTTTCTAGAGTTCAGTACAGTTGTGCTTTATTAAAGTTTTGGCATTCAAATCTGAGCACTTAGGTTTTGTGTTTTGTCAAAATAATTCGGCAACAAATATGGGAAGCATCCCAATTACTCCCTTCTGTTATTTTCCCTTCACTTCATTTTCATTACATATACCTATAGCTGAAGCAGCTGATCCAGAAAGATGACAGTAAAAAGTGTCTGTTGCAGGCATCCTATTGTTGAAAAAGTGCCTGTTCAGAAACCTAACATATTGGGAGCCTACAACCACAACAGCTATTTAAATACTAAAGAGGGGGTTGAAAATTTTTACTTCCTCATGTACTGAGAGTGATCCCTATGTTCTCAGTGATGTGGATGTGTCTATAAGTAATACAATGCTTGAAATCATTGGCAGGTCTGAGGTAAATGGATTAGCCTGAACGGTAATAGTTTTAGTACAGGTATGGCCTCAGCAGCCCCTGGAATATAAAGTAAAACCCACCAAGAGAACAGGTGCTAATTGGCACCTGACCATGATTACTGCTGACTCCTCTTAACAGTCCTGCTCAAGCTCCCTCCTTTGGGTCTGTGGTGGATCTGAACCATTTTGGATCTGCCAGAATAAGTTGTAGCTGCATACCATCAATGTAGTTACCTCTGTAAGATAATCAGAATTTATCCTGAGCTGTCCTTTATGCTTTTCTGATTTTGAAGTCTACCACTCTGCCAAGTTAGACCATGAGATAATACATGATACTTATAAAAGATTCAGTAAGGATTTATTTCATATGAATAGTGTTGAGGAACAGTCCTGTTCAGAGGTGGAATCACTTCTCTTACTTGAGCAAAAATCTATATTGATGTACCTTATATTGTCTAAAGAAAGTCCTTCTGCAGTACGTGCTGTTCAGACAATAAAATCTTATTTGAATACTTCAGCAAAGCTATTTAGGTTACAGTATTGCATAGACAAACAGATTCTGAATGATTATGAACTTTCTCTGATGCTGATAGAAAGTAATAATTTTATAACATAAATGGTAGATAGTAAAAAAATTTCCTAAAATAAACATGGAACAGAAAATGGTGCTAATGAAAAGTACAAAGACTATGCTCTTATTTAATAATCTGTAGGTTATTTAAAGTTTCTTCAGTGATCACTATTTTGACAATTCTACAGTGCTACTACACATTTACAAAACTAAGAGGATGTACTTAATGAATTTTATTCAAAATAATCTAACACGTTGCCTGTACAGCTTTGGTTTCATAAGTTACATACCAATGCACATATCCCTTGAAATGCAGGGAAATTAAACTGATTTGTGAAATGTTCACTTACGGCTAATCTTACAGTCTATTTTAATTTAATTCATAATAGAACCTCCAGTTTCATACTTAAAGTAACGCTTTTTAATAATAATTTATTTAAACATTATTATTAGAAAACACATTTGTATCTTAAAATAGGTTAGAAAATCTTGGAAAAATTTGAAGTAAAATAGCATTTTCAGAGAGAAACGGCTCAGGTATCAGCATGGCAACAGGAGTTTAATTATGTATGGTAATGTATGCATGTAATGTCTTTCAAGCCTTCAGAAATTTACCATATATGATTTATGAAGTATTCATTGCCAGATTTTGCAAGTTGTAACAGTGGCTATGCTCATTGTTGGTTCATTTTTTCCAGAGTAGAGTGCTTTCTCGAGATTATCTTACATTTAAATTCCAATAATTGAACTATTAAGCAAATTTTATTTAAGGAATCTCCTTTTCTTTCACTTTGCCACCTCATCTTTCTTTCCTGCTTTAGAGCAATATTATCAACAATTATTATTGTATTATCAACAGCTTCCACAGACTGATATTACTTTTATAAATAAATAGTTGTCATGGTATGGCATTTTTTCTGTGAAAGAGATCAAGCAAACTGAGAAGTACATTTAGATTCTTTCTTGCTTAGATATGATTCGCTACATAATGACCTGGTGATTGAAATAAATCCAGTGAATATGATATCTGTAGTCAATGCTCATGAGATAGTCCATGTGTCAAGCCATTTATGATGCTACTTTAAATGAATTCGTCCCTAAGAGGCTACAGTGACCATTAATAGTTTCTTATTTGATTTGTTGCATTCTTTAATTGTATTTTATCTAGACTATTATTTGCCCTCATTCTCTGGTTAATACCTTCCAGTAATTTGCTGCGATGCATATTTTCTTTATCTGTTATCTTTTTCTCTGCATTCTGCTGAAACATCCTATTTTGATAAGGCTTTTAATTTTGATTTTTTTTTCCACAATTCATAGTATGCATATCAAAGAAATACAGCTGGCATTTGTTGCAGAATTCATGTGGAATACCCCCACCAGCTAGATAAAATCCATTGGGTGCAATTGTCCTGTTTGCAATAACTATGAACACTTTAGACCCTGAAAAATGAGGCCTAAAATGTATAGCAGGGAACAGCTAAAAAGACAGTGACCAATTTCTGCATGAGGACATTGGTTTTAGTATCATGAAAACAAGGGGGAGAAAACATGAACTTCTGCAGCAGATGTGTGGCAAAGAGACTGGCAGCTTTAAGTATTTATTACCTCTGGCTTTTCAGCTGCTATATTAAAAATGCACATTTTTTTCATTGTGCAATTTACTTAATGGTCCTTTGCAGAAATGTCTACATAAGGTTTCTGCAAGTGCAAACTCAACAAACTACATAATAAAAAAGGACACAGCTTCCCTTATCTTTGGGAAGTCTTTTCTTTCTGGGATTTACATTATGTGGCGAAAGAAGCAAGGTATCCCTTCCTACATGGCCAAACCTGTAAATAGTTTTCTTTCACTTAGCTGTTAAAATAGGCCACCAGCAATAGAAACTGATGTGTACTCTAAAATATCTTTTGTAGCGATGATATAATGGTTAGTTTAGAACTTTACTGAGGACAAAAATTTGCCTGAATCGCACTCCAAATAATGTCAAAACTTATTAATGGCCAAATGATAAAGGTGGGTACTATACATCTGGAATGAGTGCTTGAAGATCTTTCTCTTTTAAGAAATAGTTTATTTATGCCATCCTACTTGCTTCTTCATCACAATTTATTTGATTGGCATGAGAGTATCAGTTGTGTGTTGATGGACACTAATATGAATGATAAAAAAATTAACTTTGCAATTGAAAAAATCACACCTTTTTTATTGCAGCCTGTCATCTACTCACCATATAAAAATGGTTGTTTCTTTTTTTTTTTGAGGACATGCAAATAATTTTAGTAGGATTAAAATAGAGAAAATCAGAGTGAAGTATTCATGAAACTATTCAAATTCTGATTGGAAGAAACATTTTTCATGTGTGCTTCATATTATAGTGGTAAAATTGAAACTAAAAATATATGTATTTTTCTGAGGTGCAGAGACCAGTAAAAGGAATGCAAATTTTGAATTTGGAAGGTGAATGAAAAACCATGCATGTCATATTTCTTTTTCGCTTTGCCCAAAGATATAAGAAAAGTATAGTAATGTTCCCACAAAATGGTTTAATGAAGGAAAGGGCTTGAATGGCTATCTGATAAACATTTACAGATGGATGTACAAAGGCAATACTTCAAAATGTAAAAGATAATCAATGTGAATAAAAATTGGGCTTTGAATACTTTACTGCAATGTTATTACTTCCTCCGTGTGGTGTGTTTCCAATTTGGAAAAATAAAAACCCAACTGTGAGCAGGAAAAAAAAAAAAATCCTTCAATAGTGACTCCATTTGTTGAGAAGATCTAATGGTTTTATTTTCATGCTTAATGCCTGTGAAGTTCCACAGACCATAATTTCTAAATCCATCAGGAATACCACTGTTGCCTTCAAAACTATCTGTAATGGATTGCTTGCTTTTGATTTGTAGAGTGACATGGCAACCAGGATTAACTTTCACCCCCCCATCTGCCTTCAAACATGTATATATTTTAGACCTCATTAAAAAAATTAAAAGGGGAAGTCATAACTGATAGATTAGATCATGGTTTTGAATTCTGGACTCCAAGATCCCTGCACCCAAACTGTTAAAACTAGAAGATTGATATGTAATGATGTTTCTTGCCTTTTGTTCCCCCATCTAAGCTATAAAGCAGATTTGGCAAGCTCTTTTAAAAAAAGCTTAAAGAAAAGGAGAAGACAAATGAGAGAAATGATGGATAGAAAAGCTTCTTAAGAGAGGCTTTGGCATCTGAAGAGTGGAGGAATAACTTCTGAATTTGGAAAATCCACAAAAATACCTTATAATACATATTTTTGATATGGAAGAGGTATTCTTCTTTCGATTAAAAAATGAGAGCTTGATGCAGACTAGGTTTCATACCTAATTGTACACACATTTGCTTCTACAAAAATACATTTTGTTTAGGTTTTTCTAATTTGTTATATTTGTTTTTCAAATATTTGAAAACAGTTTTTACAGCATCATTTTAAGGCTTGAGAAATCCTTAATGAAATGAGTAGCTTGTCAGAAATAATGGTTTCTAAAATTATAAAAAGAGCAGTTCTGAGTAAGATTTGAAGGATTATATTGGTGTTTGATGCAACATCTGTTAGCTTAATATATTGCAATATGATGTTTAAACCTCATATTAAAAAAAAATGGTTCTGGCCCAAAAAAGAGTTAGGACATGGATTAAAGAAGTGGAAACAGTTTTTTTGTTGTCTGGGATATAAAGAAATCACAAATGCAGTGCTTTCTGGTTTTCACATAAGATATGATATAGTGGAAGACTCTTTAGCAATTCAAGTTATAGAAAAACGAATGGCTAGAATTTTAAACAATAAAAATTGAGAATAGACTATAGACACATTTTTCATTAGAATTACTCCTTAGCCATGAGCTACTGTACATTCTCTGCCAATGAAAATTCCAAAATCAACCGATTTCTTTAGTGATTCTGTGGTTTTTTGTTTTGTTTGGTTTTAGTTTTTTGTTTGTTTGTTTGGTTGGTTGGTTTTTGTTTGTTTTGTTTTTTTTTTTTCTTTTGTTTTCTGATATTGAATTCAAACATAGTTTCTGGACTTGAAATGAATAGAAATTTAGAGTAGCTTGTGGCTTGCTTTATGCAGGTTAAAATTAATGATTGCAGAAATTTCTTCTTGCCTGAGAATGTGTGATTTGGAGTAGATTCTTAAATCTAAGGTTTTTATGCTGGCATATCAGAGCAGATATTTCCTAGGAAGGAACAAAATAAAAGGCAAAAAGTAGATTAAAAAGACAGATGAATAATCAATTGAAATTTCCTCTGGAGCGTGACCAGGTGGAAGAATAGATTAATTGAACATTTTTGAAATGAAAAAACTGAGTTATCAGTAATCTCTCTTCCCATGCTGAAAAGCCTGTTACCTAAAAATGCTTAAATGCATTAATAGATTTTTTTATTGCCTTTCTGTGTGTGAGACAACACAGACTCAAGTCTACTCTCAACAGCATTTTATTCAGAGAACTTTGGATTTGCCCATGGTCTTAAGTCTGAAAATCACAGATTTTGTTCATCTCCATCTGGTTTTTCTCTGGTCAGGTCAGAATGTAGTTCTAAATTGCTTAGTTACATCTTGTATTAAGTCTAGACTCCTTATCTTT
>JAWWES010000133.1:42782339-42807251 GCA_035583135.1 Lophotriccus pileatus | reverse complement strand
TTTTTCTCTGGTCAGGTCAGAATGTAGTTCTAAATTGCTTAGTTACATCTTGTATTAAGTCTAGACTCCTTATCTTTTCACTTTTCCCATAGCTACTTAATGTAGTATTTCTAGGCAATATTCCAAATCTTCAAAATGTCATCAAATTATAATTTTTGTCTGGGTTATCTGTCAGGCTTGAAAATATAACTTGATTGTTATCCAGTATCAAAAACTAATCCATCTGAAATAATCGAAGTAATGTGCTAATAGTGCAACATAACAGCTTTTCTTATATGCTCTTGTTTAAATGAAAAGTGAATGTGTACTTGGTCTGGATGAATTTAAGTCCCATGGACTGTAGACTTGAAAAAATGGGGTAACCTTTTCTATAGCATTAGTGAATCATTTTAATACATCAGGTAATTAAAAACTTCTTTAGTAGTTTTCAAGGGAATTAAGTAATGATCTTCTAAAAGGAGAAAAAAAAAATCTCCATCTTTTTTATAGCCTTCAGTGGTGTGTAAAACCCAGGCTACTTGAGTGACATTTCAGTTTAGCAAAGAACAGTAAAACTGAAAGCAATTTAGGTAAGGAAATGGAAAGAATTTTCCATATTCCTGGCTGTCTGGTCACTGGTCCCCCTTCTAGGTGAAGAATGGTTAATATATTAATGCAGTAACCATAAGAATGAAAGAGATGCTAGTAGTATCCCTACAGAGAAAAAAAGTGCTGTGTGAGCTCAATGCTTATTGGATGACAGAAACTTCACACGTCAGTGATGAATGAAGAGCTCAGCTATTGGAAAAATTACCATCAGAGAACCTTCCTTAGCAGGCACCAAATTTACTCCTTGGTTGAGTGTTCTCCTTGCAGTTTTTCTGACATGAGATCGGGGGAAGTTCCTTTTCAGTTATGGCGTTCTTCACAGTACTTTTGATGTGATTTTCTGATGTCTAGAGGAGGACGAGTTCATTCTGCATACTTTGGATAAAACAGTTAAAACAACATGGAACAATTGAGTGTAAATTTACTCGAGATGTAATATCATTACTTCTGCTGTTTCTGTAATAAATATATGTAATTCAGGAACCACAAACAACAGCATTTCTTCAGTACCCAAAATCTGTTCCAGGAACACTTGACAACTTTCTAATGATGCTCAGTCAACATGGAACCTCCTTTAATGATGGTTTTGTGAATTGACCAGCAGGGCCTTTTTTTTTTTTTTATGTTTGTCTGATGATGTACAATTGGATAATGACAGATTAGAATAAACAGAGAAAGAAGTCTATGAAGGGGATGCACCCCATACATTGATTTACTCCTGCAAAAATTCTCAATGAAAACTCGCAAATAGCTTTTACTGAAAGGGTTAAAGTGTTAGCAAAAGTTGGATTTTTAAACTCCTATGTGAAAGAATTGCAGAATTATGTTGAGTGAATCATACCTTTCATTTACAGACAAAACAAATGCAAAAAACTCACAAGATCTGCCTATTTTATATTTACATATATGATTGATTTTGCTCTGTTTTCCCAGACATGACCCCCATTTGAAAAGCTCCTCTGATATATGTTTTAAGAATTCCAGAGATCATCTCTGCTTGTTTCAAATTTCTTTTTGTGCTTCCATCAGTCTTTTTTTTGGGGAAAAAAAAAAAAAGTTTTTTCCCCTCTCTGCTCCTTAATGCAGACAAAGACCTTTTATTAATTTTTTAAAATTTAAACCAGCTGCAGTATTAATGTTCTAAGTGACAACTGCTGCAGCAGTGGCTCTATCATGCAGGTTGTTAAAATACAGTTAAATGATATTATGTGTGTTAAGATCCAAAGGAGCAACAATGGCATGTTGGATCACAGAGTACTTCTAACCCCCCTTCCCAAACCCCACAAAAAACCAAACACCCCTCCCCACCCCAGACTCCCAACTCCATACAGATTTATGGGGTTGTCCCAGAGGTCCTGAATTAATAATATATAGCATGTGCACAAGAATGATAGATGGAAGAGGAATGGCTTATGTCTCTGTTAAATACCAGGTTGTAAAAGTTGTACCAATACATCTTTGTGAGACAGATCCTATTTCTCTTGCTTTCCTGAAGGTTGCTAATCTCTTGGACAGATAAAGAAAGTTGTAGCTTCTGAGGCTTTAGATTTAAGAACCCTGTAGTGTACCTCATACTTTGAAGGGAAGTACTAAAACACCATTAAATTTTAAAATACAGTTCAGAAGCATTGTTTTCTTATACCCCGCAGTTCTTAATAAAAATGACGGAATTTTCGATTAAGGAAAACAAAAAAAAAAAGAAAAAAACAAGTGCAAATCACCCAGGGGTTGGAGATAGGGATCATAGTGAGTCAGTCTGTATTTTTCTGTAGTTGAAAAGTGACAGCTGCCTTGTCCCAACGGCTGTTTTACGTTTAAAAGTGAAGATCATAGAGACAACAGAGGAATGGTCTCCTTTCCACTTAATTTTCAGCTCATAGAAAGACTCCTGCAAATGGGGAGAAACAAATTTGGGAAGGACTTCAATTTTTTTTACATTTCTCTTCATTGCAGGTAAGATAAATAAAGGCAAAATTTTGAATAGTGATATGAGTACAAAAATAATTTCATCTTGATAATCTCAATTTCAGCTCTTCAAAAAGTAATTGTATATGTTCTACAAAGTCACTTCAAATGGAAATGCACTACAAAATGGGGCAATTATAAGAGAATCATTGAATCATAGAATGATAAAGGCTGGAAGGGACCTCAAAGGTTTTCTAGTTCCACCCCCTGATCCACAGGCAGGAAAATAGAATTGAAAGAATAATCTATCTTTCATGGAAAATCTGAAGGAATGAAGCAAAATATTATGTGTTTGGAGAAAAAAGCAATATCTTTTGTTTATGTAGAAGTGAAAATTCCATTTTTTCCCTTCTGATACTAGAACTGATTTTTTTGCCACTGAGTGGCAGAGCTTTCTACCGTGGCAACTTGATTAGTTCTGTCATTTGGTATCAGTCCACTAATGAATGTCTTGATTCTGTGTTTGAGACCAACCTTGAAGAAAAGATGTTTCTGGTGGCATAGGTAACAAACTGAGATGTACAGAAGTTGGACATGTAGAACAGAGAGACATCTGTAGCAGCAGTTGGCTATATACGTAAGTAATATGTAAGTAATATAGAAAGTGATGGTGTCACACTTGTTCCTCACAGAGTGTATTGAATGACACTTTGTGCTGAGCAAGAACTGCTGGAAATTGCTAGTAGATTTTTCTTGCTCAGTATGGCCAAATCTATTTTTGCTGAAGATCAATATGGGAAAGCAGTGCCAGGAGGCATTAAAGTATAATAGAAGGCAAGAGTGAACCAGCCTTCAGGCTTGCAGGCAATAAAATAATGCATACTTATACAAACTACTTCTCCTGAGCTCATTCATCCACAACTGAGACTGTGTAAGTTTTACAGCAGGTTGTAAGTGTCTTTCTAATTAAATTTTCATAGTCTCACACTCAGTATCAGTATAACGTGAAATTCAGTATTCCCTTTGTTTTCCTTTTTCCACTGTGTAAGCTGTTATCCCCCACACTACTGAAGTATTGGGCTTCCTAGGACAACTCAATTACTGGCAAAGGCAGATATGCTAAATGGCAATGCAAAGATGATTTGCTGAAGCAGATTTGAAAGCTCAGATATCTGATACTACCTGCAGCACTGTCAAGAGAGGAGCATTGTCAACAAGCTTTAAAAAATGACTTCTAATGGCTGAACAGAGTACATGAAACATCAAGAAAATCTCTTTGTTCTTACCGATTGCATAATTTAATTGGCATAGTTTTATTGCATTTTTTAACAGGACAAAATGAGATTTTAATGTCATCTTACTGAGGTTGGTTCCAATTAAATATATTAATTTATTATGACTTTCTTGATTAGAAGAACTCAAACTCACTATTTTTTTTGATGAAGGTATTTTAGACAAAGTCCAAAAACCTTCCAGCTACATGTAAACTCTTGGTTATGTTGGTGTATCTACAAGAGACTGTAGAAAGACGAAATAACTTATTTTACTTATGCTGAAATTCCAATTCTAAAATCAAGTAAAAGTGTTGAAAACTTCTGATATTTTGGAGATACCACTCTGTAAGCTTTTCAGCCATTGATACATCTGTGATACCAACCTCTGTGATTATTGCAATAAGAGGCAGACAGGGCTAAGTATAGATATCTTTGATTAAATAGCTTTTTAAAGGCCTAATCAGTTTCCAGTTTCATGTTGATTCCTGATGACTTAAAAAACAAGATGGCAAAAGAAAATGTAGTTCAACTTTGCTGGATTAGCTGTTGAGGGACTTGCAATACAGTGCATTTTTGCTTTCAAGCAAACCAGTTGAAATATGGTTTTGGACACTTCATAACTACAAGACATTTTGGATGAGGAGTAATCTTGAAATTCTCTTCTATCATTTAAATTTGGCCATTTCCTTCCAAATTTTATGTGTTGACCACATGTGACATTTATGGAACCTTGAAGAGCGGGGTGGAAAGTTTATATGGACTGAGAAATGATCATTCTCTGATTCTATGGGAGACAATTAAAACAGTGTGATCACTAGCTCTCCATGTTCTCTTTTGGAATGACTGATTGATTAATGCACTGGTGGAGAAATTACTGTTGAACAGTGGATGTCAGAGAGGAGGATGGCAAGCCGGGGATGTCACCAGTTTGCAGAAATGTGTTAGATTGACTGATATGAAGCTGGTGTAGAGGCCTCAAAGGTGGTTCAGAAATACCATTCCCAAGCACTGTGTTAACTTTCAAATCACTAAGAACCAGAATGCTGACGTTCAGACTGTTGTATCAACAAAAGCAGGGACATCTGTGTATGCTCTGACAGGCCTTGCGTAAGTAGCAACGGAGAGGAATTGACCCCAACTTGGAATCATTTTGGTACCTCTGCAATTAGTGTCAGGCATTGTGTAACACTGAGATAGTTAAGAGGTTGTCTAGATATGGACCTTAGCTGCTTTTGGATCAATTCCTGAAATGTAAAATATCAATAATAATAGGGGGCTAATTCCCAATTTTGTAGAGATGTGGATAACCTTCAGGATAATATGTTTAATAAGTCTGAGGGTATATTAAACATATTAACATAATAATAAAATGTTGCTAAGATTGTAGCAGGGATCTGTTACATAATTGTCTTCCTTTGAATCTTAATTGTTTTATTTCTCAGGCTCAGATTGATAAGAAAACTGTGCCTTTATGATCTTAATTTCTCAATTCAGATTTCATACATTTTTGCTGGCAGAACATGTCTGCAGGCATGTAAGACACAGAGAAAAATGCTAAGACTTAGAATTTTAGAAAGGAAGGTTGTCTATTAATTTTTCAGCTTCTTGTAGGCCTCCAAACAAAACAAGAAAACAAAACAAGAAAACAAGAAAAATGCAACGAAATGTGAAGACTGGTTGGCAACAGCAGTTCTAAGTTGCCAAGTTGATCACTGTTAACATGCCAGGAACATATTTGTGGTTTGGTGGTGTTTTACTATACTGAACAAACTCCAGCTGGTGTTTGCTTTTCCTCCTGCTCATTGCTCTTGTCTTTCATTGGACATTGGTCTTACTGAGCATTGTCCTTGCTGCTCCCATCTTGCAGTGTTTGGAACATTTAGTCTTTTTTTCCCTGCCTTGTATTCTACTAGTGAAGTAAGCCATATAGGAAGATGTTTTGAGAGAGAGTTTGATAGGTAGAATTAGGAAAAAACCCCAAAATCTTATGGTTAGCTTGAGCTCTTACATGACAGAGAGACACTTTTCTGCTAAATCAGACTTGACTGAACACTTGCAACCAGCTGTGAATGCCCTGATGTTTGACGGCTCCTGTTTAAGGTTTCCTTCATGAGACCATGGTTCACTATCAACTGATCCACCCCTGAAACTGAATCTTAAAGCTTTCTGCAAGTGCTATGCTACACTCTCATCATGCAGGAGGAAAACAGTCTGTTGTTCATTCTGACTGTGAAATGAGCCAGTGCTATGTGATTACCCTTCAGTTTGACTCTGAGAAATAACTTGAACCTCATCAGATTGTAAGTTGTTTGGTTTCCCTATGTAGGCACACACTCTTTTCACAGGCTTTCTGAAGTGTTGCTGTAATTGCTGATTTGTGTTGATTTTTCTTTTCACATAACACCATATGCTGCAGTTGAGAGATGTGTTCATAACTTGTTTTCACACAGACTAAGTCCTGAATCACACACATATTGTCTTGCTGCAATTTCCTTTGACAGCCAAGAAAGCCTGCTACAGTTACGGACATATTAAAAGGCAGACTTGTGAAAACCAGTAAACAGAGCCTATATAGCCTAACACAGCTAGAGTAATATAACAAATGTGTAAATGAACTTGTGACAGTTTCCCATTTTTGTCAGTTCACACAATAAAGGTTCACCCAAAAAAGGAGTTAAAAAATGCTTTAGGTGAAATGTTTTAATTTTCTTGGGGAAAGAAGTGATATAGTAGTGGCGCCAGGAGAAAATTTTTGCTTCCATGGAAAAAAACTTCTAAACAGAAATTGTTCTCATAAATTTGCAGGGGGATGAGTATTTGTGGATAAGAATAGAAAAAGTGATGGGTAAATCTTAGAAAAAGTGTTCTTTTGAAGTTTTAAGTCAATTTCAATCAGAGGGTGAGATTTCTGTGTTTGACAGCTCACTGTGCATCTGTCTCTGATGGAGTTTTAGAGAAAAATAAAGGACATATCCAAGGCTAGGAACTGCCAGAGATGGGACCTGAGGCTAGACTTATATCCATTCTGACAATACCCACATTCCTATAGCTCTCCTACCTTCTACCATTCTCTCCATCATTGTGTAGACACAAGCTATTTTCTTTAAGTCAAGTCAATACCTTGCCCATTATCAAAACAACTTGATGAGCCAGAAAGTCATTTTACACTGCCTTTTCAAACTTAGAGAAATAAATTCAATAAAAGCTCCTCAAATCTTTTGGGAGAAGTGACAGCCTAATCATTAAGCAACATGTTCATTATGAAACCCCATAACATGTCTCCCTGGGGGCAGGAGGAGATATATTTGGCTTTTGAGCTTTCTTTTCTTCACAAATTTAGTCAATATCTATATAGGCAGAATGAAAGTGTTCATTATTTTTAGACTTACTTTGTAACCAGGTTGTGCATTGTAAGGATAAGAGTGTACTTATCAGAAATTATTGCCATATATGCAGTAGCCATATAGGGTGTTTTAGCTTCCTTAAATTCACAGAAAGTTCAATTAATTCTTCTTCAGGTATGAATAATAACATCATTAAGCACAACTGGCTAAGTTTCTTTCAGTTATTTAATATAATTACAATGGTTTTTGCTTCTGAGTATGTCATACTGATGCAGGCAGACAAGAAATCCTATTCCACTTGCTTACAACACTTCTGGCCATTGGAATATTGTATGGATGTATAAAAGTGAACATAGTGCTTTTACTATTTACTTGTTACGGTTTTTAAGCCATTATATTTTCCACTGAAAAGGAACTTTTAAGGCAGTTTAAAGCTTGGACTCCACTTCCCCAAATACTTGCTATCTGGTTGTCTGATTCATCTTGTAGGAATGCATGGTCTTTTAATCACTGAGCCTCCATCTCACTCTAGTGTCCTCACCTCTGGAACAGCTGAAAAGATCAATGCCAGTCTGAGCCTCCTTAACTGGGTGAATATGTAGAGCACAGGACTGATTCCTTCTTGCTCCTTCTCTGAAGAGAGCCTTTTCTTGAATCTCAAGTGCAATAAGGGAGAGAAAGGGCATTCTGTTTTGTGAATTTTTCTACTTCAAAACTTTTTGCATTCTGATACAGAGTTAACCCTCCAGCTTCAGAAATTCTCTGTTAGAATTGAGACTGTTGTCAGTGGCTTGGAATAGATCACAAGGCTGATTGGTGGAGATGCAAGTCAAGTACCAGGGAGCTGAGGAGCTGGCAGAAGGTAACGGAGAAAGCAGCCACTGAATAATGCCAGAACTGCCCCTCTGCAGCAGCCTGCCATGAGGAGGGAGTTGCATTTTTGGCATTTCCCATTACCTTCTTAGAAGCATGGTGGATGCTGTATAAGAAAAAGGTGAACAAAGGTGACTGAGAACTTTCTCTGACCTCTTCCCCTCCTCCAATCTCCTCAGATCCGTAGGGAGTGTACGCTGATGTCTCAGGTGAAAAAGAGTTGTGGTGCAAGATCCCCAGTCATGATTATGATATGGTTATTAAAATTATGAGAGATGCCTCTGGCTGAATAAAGGGGCAAATGATACCATATGCCAAAGTCAATAGCATGAGTTTTTTTTAACAGTAAATGTGAGGCAGAGAGAGAGAGAAAGAAATGGGCAAAAAGAAGAGGGGAAGAAAGAGAGTGACAGATAAAGATTAAATAGAAAATATATGACCACTTTGTGGAACCCGACACTGTCCTGTGGGTCTTCTTCTTCTGGTCTTCTTGCTGGTGAGGGTCTCTCAAAACATAGATTACAGTGGATTAATATATGCTCAGGAGATGCCCAGGCACCTCCCCTGGTGGGGGGATGAAACTTTGCTGTCTCTTGCAAGACTCTGGATTTGCTGCCTCACTTGGATCACCTGCAGTCCTCTGCTGGTGGAAGGCCCCTGGAATGAGCTTGGAGGGCACTTTGAGGGTCTATGATGGTTTATGACCCCCTCTTGGCTGCCTCTCACGTGAATGTCCCATGTTACTCTTTCTGTTTCATGTGCAGAGATTTCACCATCACCCCCCCGACACTCTCCTCCTCTACCACCCGCAGAGCTAAGGCTGATTCTTAGCTGATTTTGGCTTTCTTTGTGGATACATTCTTCTTCCCTAAGCCTTGTTTACTTCTCCCTAGACCTGAAATAATTGGACAATAGTCTTAGCTCAAGTTCCTGTCACAGTCCAAATTCCAGTCAGGAGGCATATTTGGGGTTGGGGGCGGTGGGGAGGGAGCAAGGGGTGGAGGGGTGTGGTGGGCTGTGCTTAGGTGGTTAAAGGTGGGCAGTTGTTTCTTTGAAGTTTAACAAAAAGTCTTTCTATGATTTTGACAATATTTAAGACATAAACAACATTTCAGTCTATCACAGTGTTAGGAGAGGAGTCCAGAGGCCCGGGGTGAGATAAAGTGTGTATTGGCCCCAGAACATCAGATTAAAAGCTCTCATGGTGCATGTAGGTATGTTCTACATGGGAGTATGTTTACTTCCTAGGAATGTCTATGATGAAGTATCTGTAGCTTACATACCATTTGCCTATATCTGTTATAATATCTGATAAATTCAAGGACGTCTGACCCAAAATCATACTCAGTCTGAAAACTTATTTAAGATTTTTTTTCAGAAAAACACGATCTTACCACAAGATTTAAACAACTGACTTTCAGCTCCTGGAGAACAATTTTGTTGTGCTCTGGAGAATCTTGTGTGATGAAAAGCAGAACTTAATTGCATACTAATGTCACATTAAGAAATTCTAATTAAAAATCATAGAAGTTTAGGTGTAGGAAGTGTGGGCAAACTTTGAACTTTTTCCTCATAGTATTTCTGCTTTTTAATGCCACTGTATTTTTTAGAATAAATTTATCATCTCCTGGATAATATGGCATTCAGGGCTTTTCTAGTGTTCGATTTATCAAGGAGACTGGCACTGAATTATTATGTATTTTATCCCAAGTACTGTGAGGGTAAAAGAGAGGGTAAAAGGCTTCTGTCATGGATTGACTACTGCCAAATCATACTTCATGACTCTGCTGACTGTTTTTTTTCTTTTTTTTTCTGGAGTTTTTATGTTCTCTCTCTGAGCTCATATATTTTTTAACATTTAAGCAGCTCCTTTATAGGAAAGCCGCTGTATATTCTTCTTGACCTCTGGCAGTCACTTAGCTCTTCTGTTCCTTGGTTTAATTACATATAGAGAGTGGAGATAGTTACTGCCATTGAGAAATATTTTAAGAATTATCACTTTACAAATAAAAAAGTTTTAAAGGGTTATTGGGGTGAGTCAGAAGGAGTCCAGCCTGCTAATTAATGAAAAAACCAAAAACTGACCCTGCTGGATTGCCAGCTCTGCAACTTCACTTGTGGTTTACTGAGCTTCCCATTTGAGCAGAAGGTCAAGAGGAGATGAAGCTGTGAATAGATTTTGAATTGTCTCAAATATTCTCAGCTTCTGCTGAGACTGAATATGAAGGTTCTAGTCAGTAGTTCCATCTGTAGTATTTTGTAAGCTTGTTACAAATAGGGAATATTTCTGCTGTTTATTCACTTTACAGGAACCAATCAGGAATCATAGTAAAACAGCCTGAGCTTATTGCTTCCCCTTTTATTAAGTCAGAGAGTGATCCAGTTGGATTAATTTAGCTTATGTTTAATTAGGACTTGAGACCATATTTGAGACTCCAAGGCTTGCGTCGACTTTGCTGCCTGAGTTACTAGCTGTATAAAAGTAGAAGTTGGAAGCAACGTTGATTCTGTAATTTTCTATACAGTACCCTTTTGCCATTTATGTACCTGGACAAAAACAAGACACATTTCATAGCTCTAATGTATTCCTGAGAAAGCAGAGAGCTGTTGACTCTGCAGAAATAAGAGGCTTTTTAAAAAAAAATTTAGTTAGTACAGCTGTTAACTGACTAGCAAAATGTAAAAGTAAATGACTGTTTCAATCTTGCTAAACATTTTCTTTGGCTGATCTCCTGTATTTCATGCTTACATTGATATTAAACATGAATATAAGCAGTCAGCTCTGTCCTGATCACTGCAACCTGTCCCTTCTGCAGGCAAAGGAATGTATGACAAGGACTAGAAGAAACTCGTCTAAATATTGATTTTTTACTCTGTCTTCTTTCCTAATAATCAATCAAGAAGACGCATGAAGAATTCTACTTCCAAATTGCTATTATGAAGTATTTCTCAGGACAGCACAAGAAGTAAATACTGGAAAGATTTATTTATTTATTTATTTATGTGTGCTTTGAATAGCAACCCAACCAACAATAGCAATGATTGTTCCCAAGAATAAAATGTGTGGAGTAATTTTGGGTCACATTTCCAAAATGGGCATCTACTTTCTGAAACTTGAGGTTCAAGGAGCAGGTATAGCCTTTAAAATTTTTGAAAGCACTGTATGACTAATACACTTAAAGGATCAAGCGATTTGATCTTAAATTGCTTCTCTTATCCTTGCCGAGTAGGTACTACCAGTATTTGATTGAATGTTCTTTCATTCTTCTTCCAAGAATGATATTTTTCTAAGTGAATCAATGATTCCTCAAAGCCATTAGAGAAGAGATAGCTTTGCTGTGGTCCTAGGACTTTATTTGAGAGGACTTCTGTAGGAGGTCCAAGTAACTATGCTTAATAGTTCAGCTGTACCTCTGCAAAAGTGATTTGGAAGTGGAGACCCCTGTGGCTAGTGATCTGAGAGGTAAGGACAGACTTCAAACTCTCTCTGTGTTTCCCAACATGCAGTGAACCTTGTTCAGGAGAAGTCTAGCTAGCACATTTGACAGCTAATTTGACAGAATACTAATGGTGCGTAGGACTCAGTAATCTTCTAGAGTTCCTTGCAAAACTGTGAATAGTGAGAGAAAAGCCTGTCGAAAAAAATACTGTTGTTCAGTGAGATGAAGGTGATCTATTGGTGCTGTCCATTCTGCTTTACAGAAAATTGAGAGTGGCTTGTGGTTTTAAATGTGTCCAGAAGAGAACAGATTCTCCTTGTGCTCCTTGTGCTCATTTTGGGGGTTTCAAGGAGAATTTGCAGAAACGTCTCTGCTGTATCTCAGTTCTCTAAGGTTCTATATCTGGCTATGGTGAGAATTTCCACTGTACTACACTGAAGAGGAATAAGGAGGAAGTGTAGCTAAAGGAAAGACTCTGGCCTTAAGGATAACTGCATGTGATGACTGGGCTGAGCAAAGAGAGCTTCCTTCCATAATGGCTTGACCACTGCATATCTACTAAAAGGGGATGGTGGGTGCATTGTATGGGCAGGAAGACTGACCTGCTGAGTGGTCATTCTGATGGATACCATAATGCAGTACCCACTTAATTTTCTAGGTCAGACTCTGCGTCCTATGTCTGTTCAAATACCTTCAGAGTTGTATCAGTTAATATTAACAAAGCATAACCTTTCTGTCAGCCGCTAGTTGTGCTTTTGAAAGAATTCCCTTATAACCCCTTCTCTGTGGTATGTTAATCCTTTTGAATCCTGAGCAGCAGTTATGACACCTTGCCTCTTACTGTGACACAGATTGTTTTCACACACAAATTAACCAGGTTACACAGAGTGATAAATGGCATGTTTTAATGCAAGACTCTTGCTATATTGGCCGACAGACAACAGCAAAAAATAGTAACTTGCAAACTTAAAAATGATTCTCCCAAGCTAAGTAAAGTTATAGTAAGTGTAGCTTTTCAC
Source organism: Lophotriccus pileatus (assembly GCA_035583135.1). NCBI lineage: Eukaryota > Metazoa > Chordata > Aves > Passeriformes > Tyrannidae > Lophotriccus > Lophotriccus pileatus. The sequence goes on along the minus strand of JAWWES010000133.1, from coordinate 42,794,808 downwards.
ACAGTTTTTGTTGACATGTTGATAATTCACGTGTCGTGGGTGGATTTGAAATTGTGATAAGATGCATTGCTCCATACTGATACTGAAATTTTGTCATGGTTATTGTTTATATATAAATAAAAATATTGTTTGTTGTGTGTTAGGATGTTGATTTTGTATTTAACGTATCAGAAAATTTAAATATTTGATGATCATTCCTTTATATTTTATTAATACTACTATGATATATTTTCTGAAACATATTTATTTTCCCTTATTTGTAACCTGCACAACCATTTATAGGATTTTAGATATACATTTTAGGAAAGCAGCCTGAACTTCAGCAGTAACACTGAAACATAAAGTGGGCAATTGATAAATTTAAATTACTTTACTAGTATGCATTTTATAATGTATCTCCACTGATTTTGTTTGAAGTTAATTTCATGGGAATTTAGACCTCTAAGCCCCTTGCAGCTATTGTATTACCATTATTCTTTTGTTCTTTAATAATATTTGATTTTTTTAACATTCTAATTTCATTAAAATGTGAGTCTTAATTGCTTGTTGGTCACTGTGGTTGTCCCACAAATTGCATCTTTTCCCCATCCCCTCCCTGCCTTCTGCCCACCAAGTCCAGCTATGGGGGTGCCAAGTATCTGGTGTTTTGTTCTACTTTCCTGCTTAACATAGAGGTTACTTTTCATTCCTACGTTGACTGAAATGTTATGTGTATGATTGGTAGACTGTACTGCAGTTTTGTCTGCCTATTTGAGTCACACTTTAGTATCTTGGGTGGAAGAGAGTGTAGGAATTTAAATGCTTTCAATTTTCTGTCTAGAATTACAAAATAATGAATTGCTTTCCTTTCTTTAGTAATCTGATGGTTTAGGGAATAGAAAAATCAAAGGAATGTCTTAGCTGGTGGTCTTTGGCACCCTTGATTTGGAAAATCAGTTTCAAGGGCTAAAATGAGAGTTGAGAAAAGTTTCTTTAAATGTTTGTTGATTTATTTTGGTTCACACACCAGGTCCTCAGATCTCTAACTTTCCTTGTGAGTGTTGGATTTTGTCTCTAGGAGATGAAAAGGCTGATATTTTTAAAGCATTGCAATCATAGTATTTGTGAGTGGAAACTTTTCCTTTGCCACAGCCATGCTAGGCTTTTAATGCTCATTTAATGAGCAATTTAATGCTGACAGAGTCAGATTTGATGTGAGCCTCCGGCTTTGCTCTGGTTTAGGGAGTACACGTGTGCCTTGCATGCTTGCTTTCTTGGAAAGGGTGACATGGCCTTGAAAACTGAAGCACGCCAAGAAACTTCAGAGGAGTGAAGCAGGGCAGACATGCCATTCAGGTATCCCTCTGGAGACAGCCACACTTGGGCTGTGTTAGAATCATTACAAAGGCTTAGCTGGGAAGTCTGTGGCTTTTAATGCCATTTCATGGTAGTAAAACTCGTTGTCCCACCAGCTAAAAGAGTTTGTGTTTTAATAGAATAAGCATTTGATTAATGAAACAACGTGTACTGTACAGAAGAAATGATCATAAAAAGCTGCTTTTTAACTGCCTAAAGTACCTTTTGCAGCTTGGAACCTTTTATCACCTTGTAAATCGCCCCTTGAGATGAATAGTTGAAGTTAGACAAGGCACACTTCCATTACCAGCATATCCTCCTTTGGATATTATTATAGAGCTTGGGCTGCAGCTGCATCAAAGCTGCCCTTCTCACCAACACATTTTTACATCTTGCTTTCATTATGCCAAGGTGCATTCTGTGTTATTGCTGTGGCTTTGCTTTTAATGATCTTCTTGATGCAAACATTCAGATCTGAGGGAGGTCCACTGTTTCTCCTTACCCTTCTCTTACAAGGTGGTGGCCATTTTTTGCTATTTTACAGATAATGTTCTATTTTATAGATAATGTTCAAATGTGCTAGTTAATAAGACAAACATGCTCAGGAGGAGAGGAAGAGGCATAATAAAGCCTACTGTAACCTGAACATAGGAGAGAAAATAAAGTTATGTCATTTTCATTATGGAGGATTGAAAAGTCCTCATTGCTTTCAGTGGGAGTATAAGTAGGAAAATAAAAGACGTGACCCTAACAGCAAACAGATGGCATTCCCTTTTCTGTGATTTTGTACACTTTTGAAGTTGTAGAGGAACCGCATAAGCAGTCATGCTTTCAATTATTTTCCTCGCTAACAGAGGCAGGCACAAAATTTATTTGTTCTTTCTGACTGATTAGTCTTCCATTCCAGTCAGTGTGTCTGAGCTCTAAGTTCTCTTCTGTGACAGAAAGAGAAATAAACTTCAGAAACTTCTTGGCCTCAAAACCAAAGGAAATATTTAACAAAGTTTAAATTTTCATTTTTCTGACCTCTCTCTTATTTTGCCCTTTTGAGGTATTACAATGGAGCCTGCAATGATATGGCTTCAATTTAGTAGAGGTGAGCACCTAGAAACTCTCCTTTTCCATAAGAGGCAATGAAAAGAGAATGAATGGAAAAGCCTTGGAATTTCTTGGGGTTTTTTTCACCTTTCTCCATCCTTGCTTGAGATATAAAATGAACAGCCAATAATTGTAAGAAATCTTTTATGTTACCTGAAAGCATAAGCTTATAAATAGAGAATATGGTAAATCCCATAAAGACTCTAAAATGGAAACACAATACAATGTCAAAGCAGTCAAAATTAAAATAATACATTCCCAGTATGGTTTCAAAATAGCTGTTTTGTTTCAGAGTAATGATAAGCTTAGAAACAAGACTATTTTATGTTTCCCTATACTTTAACACAAGGGTCTCAAAGCACTTTACAGCTGTAAATTAAGCAGTGTTATAGATGGTGGGGGAAGGAAGTCACCACTTTGCAGATGGAGAAACAAAAACAAGGAAGGTACAATATAATGTAATCCATAGTTAGAAGCAGATGTAGGAAGACAAGCACTTTTTTTTTTTTGATTGATGAATCTAGATTCTATGAGCTTGACAGTCACCCCTCACAAAACATATTTCCTACTATTTTCATGTAGTTTCAGAAACTATTCTGCAACCACCTATGCTGTTATAAATCAATGGTCATTGGAAAGGAAATGAGATATTTCTCTTGAGATAGATTTCTGACTCTGCTATTGATTTTCTATGTACCTATGTCTTAATGTAGCTCTGTAGTTCACTTGTCCTTTGTAAACTCATGCAGATATCCTTGGAAGAATTAGATAAGTGCAAACAGGTTTCTTTCTGTACTGAAGATGCTAGCTGGTATCTGTCACATCTCTTTGTGCAGGTTCTTCTCCTTCATCATGCTACAGAGCTGACGATTAAAAGCTGCATCCTGTAATTTGAGAAACCAATGCAGTTTTTCAGCAACTTTTATTGGCTTTTTTTTTTCAGGCCCTCAGGGTACAATGAGATAAGAAACAGCTAAGGGTATCCTGTACAGAGCTCTTTGTAAAAAAGTTATAGGAAGCCTCTTTGCAGCATTAAGAGTTATCTGATTTCTTTTTTTCTGGACACCAGGATTGGTGTTAGTCTGCATATATTGATGAATACTTTTATGTTTTGGATAGTTATTGTAGGCCTTGGCATGACACAGATCTCATCCTTAGATGTCTTGGTTAGGTCTGAGGAATTGTGCTTCTTCACATTATAGGAAGAGTTAAAAGGCTGACTGTCTGAGAGGTAGTCTTCTATACTGTATGCCTCCAAAGTTAGGTTACTCCAGCCAGCTCTACTCCTGGATGGCATAGCTTACTTTTGAAAAAACAACTTACTGTTGTGTCTATAAGTCTTGACTAGAGTGGTTAGAATCCCTTTTCTGTCCTTAGCTGAAGTCCAATGACAAAATCTTCAATAAAACATGTTAACGGTATATATCAAGTATTGTTTCCCCCAGAACACAAAGAAAATTAGTTAAATCTGAACTGAATAGCTATATTCCTCATGCTTTATAGAATTTATAATACTGCACTCTCACCAAACAATAATTTAATAACCCAAGCTGGCCATTTTTTTTTTAGAAGTCAGCCTTTTGTGTAAAGAGCCATTGAAACCTCCCCTTTCTTCCCTCTTTTCCCATTCTGTTAATTTCCAGAGTATTGCATTCTTGATCATAGAAATATTTCCAAGAAAAAAAAAAGTAGAATTCCCTGTAGTGAATCTTCAGTGAAACCTTCATGTCCTAGTCAACCACGGTTCCTAATTAGAAATAAAGCAATCTGTTTCACTTTCATTAATTTTTCAGTGCAGCATTCTTGCTCTGCTCTTTATACATAGCACAGTCTCTGAAGTTTCATGGTTTGATGAAGACAAATAGTATTTCAGTGAAATGCAGCAGTTTTTTTCTGAAATGTAGCCTTATTCTTCAAGCTTCAAAAATAACTCTCAACATGCTTTTAGACATTCTAGTAATCAGTTTGCAGTGTTAATGATGTTGGATTTAAAAATGGTCCAAAGACACAAATACCATGTAATGAATGTAACGACACAGGAATTTTGAAAGAGAATTTAAAAATTATTATCTTCTAAGAAAACTGAGGGGTAACATCTGTGTTTAAAAGGTTTTGCTAAAAAAAAGCAGAATCAGAGGTAAGGATGACTAATGCTGCCTGAAAATTCAGCGTGCCCATTTTTTGACATTGTCCCTTTGTCACAGAGAGAGTTAAGATTTAAGTGATAGGTTTCCATTATGATGTTACAATGTCTTAGTTATAGCATTTCTTTTCAAAGAAATGAGAATAACTTGGCTGTATCAAGAGGTAAGGCACGTTAATAAACTTTTCTTTGTTCCCTTCCATGAAGTACTGGTCATGCTGAGGACATTTGAATTTCTCTGTGTGACCAACAGGATGAATGAAAAGAGGTAAAACAATGGTATATTTATTATGGTACTGTGCAGGTTTTCCTAGTTGCAGTTGGTAAAGTCAATATGAAAACACATGATAGCTGTAATCTAAAAAATCAATTGTCTGTCTAGACTTGACAAAATTAATCTTGCACATCTGAAGTAGCAAGACACTTTAGACCTCAAATGAAAGTCTCCCCATTGACTTAAATGGTCAATGATCAGGCAATTTGTACATTTTCCTCAGTTTCTTTAAATATACAGCTTGAATAATCTTTACTGCTTGGAACTGATGAGGAATATATTGACCTTATAACTTTAGGATTAATAAGAATGGATATAAACTTTTACAGTCACTGAGACATCAGTGACCTTGGCCTCTACTGGGTTTACTGTATCCTACTTAGGGCTAGCTTACCGCTTACTCTTTTTGAAGCATATCCCCATTTCTGATCATTCTTATATGGTTCATTCTTTTTTTTCTTTCTGTCTCATTCTTTTTGGTCCTTGTCTTTTCACGTGACCTTCCCCAGCATTGTTAGATGAAAATTTTAAAGCCATTTGGTGTTAAATTCAGAGAGGTTTGAATGCCAAGTTGCTGTGAACATCTCTATTTCTGATGTGTATTCAGCAGACAATGTATATATATTTAAGATGAATAAAAATCATTGAATTCAAGTTTTCTTTTTAATACCTCATGAAATTGGAATGATTTTTAATATGAATGTTTGCTGATTGTTGTGTTAAAGCAAAAATAATCCATATTTTGATTTGTTGCTAGTATATTTAAAAGCAAATTGCAGTAAACAACTACCTGTTTAATTAAGAGCTATGATTTCTTTGGTTTCTCTGAGAACATGTATTTTCGCAGTAACTGTCAAAAGTTCATTTCGTGCCCTTCTCTAGATGTTCCTATAAAGAAAAGTGGTGAAACAAATTTAGATTAAATTTTTTTTGGAGCAAAAAGGTGTACTGCATTTGAGTTGACAGCTTGTAGAATAAGTTTCAAACCTATGGGATTACGAATACTGTGGTTTTCCCATCTGTATAATAATGAATTTGTAGTGGAAACAACCATAACACCAGAAATACTGCAGTGATGTTGCTGTTAGGACTGTAAGACAATGCACCAATACATTATCCTAAAAGTACAGTGAACTTGTGACTAACTTGTGTTTGAAATTCTGTTGTTGAAATCAGACCCTATTCAAGACAATAATGGAATGTATGTCAAGATTTTTTTTTTCTCTTGATCTCCCAGTATTTTGAGATGTGCTTTTGAGCTAGAAATAATTGTCCTAGCTCCCTGAATGTCTACAGAAAGCCAGAAAAATGAGTATCCAGTACCTTTGGACTTGCAGCTTTCTCATAAAAAACCCTGTCGTCTCTGATAGATACAGCCCTACCAAGGCTGACTACAGAAGATTTAATTTGATCTCTCAAGCACGGATTAAAAATATTGTTCTTGTTCAAGTTAGAACATTACCACTTAAGTTTCAATACAAAAGGGCCTTTTTCATCATCCCGAAGCATGCACTCTCAAACCTTTTAACTGACAGTGGTTTAGTATTTGCATTATCTTTTCCTGCTTGTGCATTTTTCACCAGAGACAGATGATAAAGTTTATATGAGAAAATATCTGCAATAGCATCAAGAAAAGGCTTCATATTCTGAGTTACTTGGAACTGGAGAAGAAACTGGATAGAAATTGCATTAAAAAATTATTGAATTTTCCATAAGTGAGCACTTTTGCATTTTTAGCTGATGCTGCTGTTTTGCAAGGAGGCAGACAGCATCAATCTTGTTTCAACATTAGAGCTGAAGTTGTAGAGAGTTGTAAAAGATTCTTCTAGTTTTCATGGACCTAAGAAAATGATTTTTGCAAGGATTAAATGTGGAATTAAAACTTCATCCTATCTGTAAATAGAAGTAAGTACACAGATGTAATACCAATTATTTGAAAGAAAAAAGGTGTCTAAGGCCAAACCCTAAATTTATTTGCATGTCAGATAGATTTGCTAGCATCCACTTTCATATATTTTACATTTTGTTTTTATTTGATTAAAATGGAACAGCCTTCCCAGGTAAATTCTTGAGTCATCATCCCAGAAGGTATGTAGAAAACATGATTTACTGGTGAACTTGGCAGCGTTAAGTTTGTGGTGGGACTTGGTAATCTCAAGGGTCTTTTCCAACCTAAGTGATTCTGTGATTCTGTGGTGTAGAACTCTAATAGTCTCCAAAGGACACAGCAGCTCTGCAGTGAGCATGGTGTGGTGCTTGATCTCACATAACAATCCTTGCTTTGACAGTGGGTTCATACTGTACTGGCTGCCTGAGGGGGCCACTGTGTTCTGTTGTCATGCATGGTGTAATTTGGGCTGGTGGAACTGCACAGATGTTCTGAGTGTTCGTCAGTGTGTGGTAAAACTTGAAGTGTCTTCAATTATCTTGATTAGTTGATATTCCACTCCCATTTCTTTGTGATCAGCTGGATGGATGGGAAATGTGTGGAAGTGGCCAGCCAGACATAAATGCATTGACTGTCTAAGGCTTACATGTTGCAGAGAATTACTATATTTCACATAATTTGCTAGGCATTAAAATTCCAGTATCTTGTACCTGTGGAAAAGATTAATGTCTAGTCCCACTAATAAAAGATAGTTTATGGTAGAAGCATCACATCTGACAAAGAAATCACTGGTATGATCATATGGCTAAATTTTCAGGCGCCCAGAGAACTTTGTATGCACATGTGGATTCACGTAATCTTTTAGCTTTTAAAGCCTTGATCCAAAATCATTTTATTCAATGAAAGAGCCCTTACAGCCTTCTGTGAGAGGTTGAAGGGAATGCTCAGTGTGCTTCTGTTTTGATCTAGGACTTTATAAGGCACAGGAACAGCCACCCAAACATAAGAGAATGATCATTAGTTGTTTTGTTAAACATGAAAATTTAATTTACATTAAGGTTTTTGTGTTCATATTTTACTGTGAAAAACTAAAATTAGGAAGCTGAAATTGAGGCTTTCTATTATCAAGTACCAGTAGGTTATCTGTTCTCACTGATTTAAATGAAAGCAAGATTGTTGCCTTTGACTGTTCTGTAATTTCTAGCCTATTTGTTTTTTGTGATTCACTATAGCAAACACAAAAGAGAAAGACAACATAGTTCCTGAAGCCACACTACCAGTAATCAGGATCTGCAGTGATGCTGTAAGTGAAATTTGCAATTGCTGAGAGATGCTGGGTGATGCTATGGCAAGCTTGCTGTTTCTTTCATCTCCCCATAGCAGCAACGTTTTTGAAAAGAAGTGTTTAATGCCATCAGTGGTCACTTGACAAACTCTGCTCTGCATGAATCTCAGAATCAGTTTTAGGAACAGCAGGTTAAATGTTCACATTTGCACAAGTAAATGGATAGTGCCAGCTTTCCAGAATGCCCGCAGTCTGAAGATGTTTAAAATCCTACCTCAACTCAAGGAACTCCAGCCTCCAGAAGTTTTTTACATTGATTTCACTGAGAAATGTCTTATTTAGACATCCTTATCTAGTTTCCCTGACAATAGTTGGCTGCTTTCCCTTACTCATGAAAATACATATTCACCAAAAAATTGTGGTACAGAAATAATCATAAGAATGACTTCTGGCTGGAATGACATGGTGTTTACAGCTCATTTTATTAAATGATCTGAAATGTCAATTTCACACGCTGAAAAGAACATCTTCTGTAATAATGCATGTTCTTACAAGATAGTTTAAAAGTGTCTGCCCAGCTGGGGAAAATACATTTGTAACAATGCAAGGCTGCCATCCCAAACATGTACCTGTGTATTTTCTATCACAGATAGGAGCAGATGAAGGGGAATGATCTCATTTTGCTTTTAGGAATAGACTCTCAAGATCTCAACTTTTCCACTTATTTATTAGAAGTTACCATCTGTAAGGGAATTAATTTTTATTTTAAGCCTAATGATTTTATGATTTCTCAACTACCAGATGACTAGCATTACATTTTGTTTATTTGGCTTTATTTCACTAAAATATGGCTCCTCATTTGGATACTCATCTGAAAACTATGCCCAGGTCTGAATAGATCTATAAATATGAGCAAGTTATAACACTGCCCGATACTTGAAATTGGTCTCAATTTAGATTGGTTTGGACTGTGTGTCATAAACCTCTCAGTGATAGGAAGCATCTAGTGGTACCTGGTTTTGTTCAAGCTTCTTGACTTGAGTAGAAGAACTTCTGATTTATACCATTATGATACCAGATTTATGACTTCTGTGGATTATTTTAATTTAGTTAAATTAAAATGAAATTAATTAAAACCAGTTTTGAAATGTATTATCAGAATACTACATGCTAGAGTATTTTTTTTTTTATAGACAGATACTTCGCAGACATTAGAAATTCCTCTGATACAGTGTGTGTGCATACAAGGATACACAGCTCAGCTGACTTAGTCTTCTGTTAGTTTTAGTGAACAAAATTTATCCTGTTGCTACCAGTTTTCAAGTATTCAAGTAATTAATCAGAAGCTAGTGGTGCCATTTTTTTAAAGGTATATTCTTATTAAGTATTCCATTATAATTTCAGTAGTTGCAGGCAAGAATCATCATCTTAGAGAATCATCAGGAGAAAATATCATACAGATATTACAATTTTCTGAAAAGCAGAGAAGTCTTTTCTTTTTTAGAAGTCTCTTCTTGATTTAAGTAATATGAGATGTTGCTAAATGTTCTCATCCATGGGCTCAGTATGTTTAAAAGCTAAATAGTCTTTAAGGATTGTCCACTGCTTGCAAACATTGATCCCATCCATACTGAGGAAAAACCTAAGGGCTGTATGGTGTGCCATAAAGAAGATGACTCCAAAACTCTGCCTTGGCTGGTAGGATAATGCACTGCACTTGATGCAACAGTGTCTCCCTAGCAAACAACAGAAACTTATAGTTTATTCATAGGATATCACAAAAGAAGGGCAAACTAAGCATGGTGACTCATTTTTGCTCTCCAGTGACAGTCATGGTGTACAGTGCTGAATGTTGTACTCAGGAGCATCTAAAATCCAATTGCTATGTTCTGTAAAATCTTCACTGAAACAGTTCAGTTATTCTTTAGTTGAAGAGGGAGAACAATGGAAAAATACTAAATTCAGAATACCTAAGACTTTATAGAGTTTGTAGACTTCTGTTTCTCTTTGATCTACAGGACACTTCTTAGCTGAGATAGAGAAAGTATTTTCTTCTTCTAGTTTTAAAAATTCCGGTAGTGCCTATGTAAAGATAATTATGCTCACTTGATGTTTTATTCCATTTAATGGGTTGGAATATACTGGCAGTGGTGGGCCTGTGGTCAAAACACACGTCTACAGAATGGATATTTCCAGATCTGATGTTGATTCAGTGTCTCAGATCTCTCTATGCCTTATTTCTCCCTATATCTATGATATGAGGATAATAGAATATATTTTTAGAGTTCAGAGAATGCTAAAAAGTGGTACATAGTATATGCAGTAATTACTGCAGTCTTGTGTCAGATTCTGCTGCCCTTACACCTATTGAATATTCTCCAAGATTTGGAACAATCATATTCATATTTTGAGCAAGGTAACGAGACTTTTTTTTTGTTGCTGTAAAATATGTTTTAAGCTAACAAAGTCCCAGAGTGCTCAACATTTGCCCAATTATTTTGTTTAGTTTACATCAAGGGTTTAAACCAGCAAGACTATTTTGACTGTAAGTTTTATTTAATTTAAATATGTTTTTTGAAGTCCACAGAGGTTATTCATTTTGTATGCATGAATAAAAACTTCCAGTCAGCAAAGTATGAGTGACTAAAATCCAAATGCTACACTCTAAAATCTTCAGTAAAATAATGAGTTATTCATTAGTTGAAGAGGGAGAATGGTAGAGGTAAGATTAAAAACAGTTAAAACTTGATAGACAGACATCCACGATTTCTAATCTCTTGATATGAATTCAGATACAAGTTTGTTTTTATACCTGCAAGTGTAAATGATAGATAAGCATATTTTTATCAGTGAATTTTGTTTAATTGCTTTCTGATGGTATCAAACACTACTGCTTAAACAAATCTATTCCTATTAAAAGTTAGTTTGTAATTACATCTCTACTTCCAGCTTCCAGAGAAAGACATTAGAGATTTTTTCATTTTAGTCTGATGAATTTGTGTTGTAGCAAATAAAATCCACAGTCATGCAGCAGTTATACTTTGAGGTTAATTTTTTTGAATTTAAGGTAGAAGAGAACTATAATCCCTTCTGCTATGTATTTACTTAAGAATTTCAATTTTTCTTTTAAAAATATTTACTTGTGCTAATTATCATAGTTATAAACAAAAGGAACACAGATTTTGTTACCTTAAGTTCCAATATGAGTTGGGAGAACTGGGAAAATATTTTAAGTGTACTATATTCTGAGTGTTGAATTACATCAGATACTTAGCATTCCACATGTAATAGAATATTAAATCAATTAAATCAGGTCTGGAATAATGTCAACATCCTGATGGCAGTATTAAAATAACAGTTTTCCTTTTTTAATTACTTTTATAGTATCTACCTGCAATTTTGTTACTTAAAGAAAGTCTGATTCTAACCAGATATTTAAGTTGGTAGTGGTTTCCATTTAAGATGGGAGAGCTGGTCAAAGACAAAACTGATGTTGACACAAATGGAAGAGTCTTGCCATACATATGATAATCCAAAAATATAAAATTACTACTGCAGAGAATGTGACAAAACCAAGTTTGAGGTCTCACCTTGTCTAAGATAGAGCAGCAATGAACCCTGTCCTCTGCATTTTGGGTGAATGTCCTGACTGTCATGTTTGCATTTATGCTGTTGTCACTGATGTTCTTTGGTGAAAACGCCAATGGTCTGAATTTCATGCAAAAGGAGAATGAGATAATCTCTGAGATCTCACAAAGCTACCAGAAGGCTTCCAGACCTACTGAGTACACAGGGAAGTTCACGTGGTTCAGTAATGGGTGATCAGCCCACGGAGCTCACTCTTTCCATCTTTACTGCAGTTGTGAAAACTCAGAATCAAAAGGACCAAGAGAGTAAGAAAGCTTATGACACTGCACAATGCTGAAATTCAAAGAGATGGTGAAATGTGTGCTCTTCTCCTACTTTCCTATCTTCTAAAGCAAAAAAGACAGAAAACCCTCTCTAACTTTGTGAAAGCACCTTATCCTAGTCATTTAATAATCAACCAGTGAGGAGATGTTTCCCACTCCTTTGTGTTTTCCAGGGTTAAAACATGTCCTGTATATCTAGCAGAAACCAGAAAAGTGGGTTTTAATTAAAGGATTCTGGAATTTTATGGGCAAAGTTAGACCCATTTCTTCTTACTGCTATGATTCAGTTGGAAAAGCTAGGAGTGGAAATGATGAGCAAGTAGTTAAACTTTCCACTAACTGCCCACTAAAAAGAAAGATCTGTATCATTTTTATGTTAGTGAATCTTAGGTTATCATAAAGAAAAAAGTAATTGCACTAAAATATCAGTTATTACATTTAGGAAATGATCTTGCAACAAAACAGAAGGAAACAGTAAAGATTCTGTGAAGTAGGTCCAATTTACTGTACAGTTCCTGGAAAACAGTTTAGGGTT
>JAWWES010000133.1:42756292-42781752 GCA_035583135.1 Lophotriccus pileatus | reverse complement strand
AAAACAGAAGGAAACAGTAAAGATTCTGTGAAGTAGGTCCAATTTACTGTACAGTTCCTGGAAAACAGTTTAGGGTTTTCTTAAATTCATATTAAGGCACTTTTCTTCAACCTCAGCGTATAGGGTATCAAGATTATAATGCTAACTAACATCCTGGGCATTATAAAATTTGGAATCTGCCTGCCACTGCGTAATTTCACACAGCAAAGGGAAGTCAGGAGGGATTAATTCAGTCCCTTAAACTTGTTATCAAGGTCCCCTGTCAGCCTTATTTTTTGCCTATGGGGCATAGCTGCAAGCGAAAACACCTGCCCATGTTCCTTTCACAAGCTTGTAGACTTCCTGACATGGCACCAATGTGTCCACATAAAATGGCATGTAGTGAGCAAACAGTCTAATGTATCAAGAGCTTCTCTCCTTGGTTTTAGGTAATTCATGAGAAATCAGGGTGAAAAACCCCCAGTTAACGAACCGTTCCACTCTTTGAAAGTTTGCTGGTAGCTTGTTGGGTTTCTAATCTCAACCAGCGATCTTACTGTTATTTCATCTGCTTAAAACCAGATTTTTTTTAAAGAAAACTCATCAAAAATTATATACCTGTAAGTATTCATAGTATCTGTTATCCTTTAGACTTTCATGTCATCATAGTGATATGAAATGGGCAGCTGAGAACTCCAGGGCTAGGCATAGACATAGGAGTTTTTCCTATTTGTATATTGTCAGAAATGTCAGGTCTATTTTATAAAGAGCCAAGTGGAGAAGTGAAGATAATTTCTTCCTTCAGGAGAATAGCCCACAGACTAATATGAGCTTTGGGTAGATAAAAAGTGTCCAGATTGGTAGAAACCTATTTACTCCCTGGTTAATTTACTTCTCAGGCAGAATCCTGAGTCACAGAGTGACCTGAAAACACTTTTCACTGAAACAGCACATGTTTTGCTAAAACAAAAGGTCTATAGGCCAAGGTAGCATTATTTTTACTGCTTAGCTGTGAGTTTTCCACAAGTACTCTTAAGAATCTGCAGTTTTGTTTTGCTTTTGGAAATAAGCAATTCTTTAGCCTGCTGTCCTGTCAGATAGCTCTAACATCTATACGAGAGTAGGAAAATGAACTCATTTTATATGCATATAATATTAAGGGAGTCTAGTTTTACCAAATAGCTTTATGTGAGATCTCTTTTTTTCCCAATATCCATGAGATAGTAAAATATTGAATGCTGTTCTTCATCAATTTTACAGTAAACTCATTACCATACTATTGACTATGCACTCAGCTAGCTAATCAGTGTATTGGAAAATTAATTCAGGCAGAGCACCAATCCAACACACTTTTCTTTTTACATATGCATTTGGTCTGATTACTGAATTTGCAGAAACAACTGAGTTACTGTTTTCACGTGGATAGCAGGAGTTCATAGAACATGAATATTGAGATATATATATATGTGTGTGTATATATATATATAGCAAATCTGTATATTGTGTGGTGCTGTAATGAAAAATGATGGCATGGTATCAGAAAACTTATGTGGTTATGCAGAAAATTAAATAAATAAAGGAGACTTCTGCCTTAGAGCTGCTGTGTTATTTCAGTTATCCTCTGTGAGAACCTTTTTAATTTGGAAACTTCACACGTCTTTTGCACATGATTTTTATATTACTGAGACACAATGACCTGTCAAGCTAAGGTCTGGCCTGGCTGCCATCTGCATAGCAAACATTCTAATATATGTTTTCCTCTACAGAGAAAATGGAGTAGCTAAGTATTATCCTCATTTTACTGAAGAAAGACTGAGGTGTAGGGCTGTCTGATAATTGTTCATGGTTTCACTGGAAATTTGTTACTTAACTAGAAAGGGAATCTGGATTTTCTCAATTATTGCCCTGAATTGACACAGAATACTTTTTTTTTTTTTTTTTTTTTTCCCCCCAAGATCATTCTGGGGTGATGCTCTTCCTGCTTCTGCAGTTCCCTTGTCAGTGTCTCTGGAAATCTCTAGCCTCAGTTTCCTGGTTTTCCAGCACTGGACCAGACTGAGTGTTTTGTGATAGCAGACTGGGAAGCAGAAGAAAGATGCTCTCTCTGAAGCTAACGATGCATACCTAGAGCCATAAGGGAATGTGTGAATGAGTCTCCATTGGTTATTGGTTCTTTTTATGAACAAGACTGAAGCATTGTCTTTCTGTTTCCTTGCTTGTTTTTTTTACTGAACTTACCAGAAACCATCCATCCTTCTTTGGTCTTCAGCTTTCAAAGAAGGACTTATTCTTTTCAGTCATAGTAACAAAAAACCAGCAGTTTCTCCAAGATTCCTGAAATAGTACGTAATCATTTCCACTGAAAGTAATATTTTGTATTTCACTTTAGACATTTTATTGCAACTTTATATTGCTGTGTGAACATGACATGTTCTCCAGCATTTCTGGTTCTGTTCTTGTTTGCCTGGATGATGGGACCCCAAAAACTGTCAGTAGTGCTAGTAGTCCATCTCTGAGGACAACCTCAGGCATGTAAGTTAATTGCAAGGATATTTGGAGAACTATAACCTGGGGAAAGGATTATACATTTATTGATAACATGATTATTGTTAATTTTCACACAGTTGCCCTTAGCTTGAACTGATACAGAGCTTGACTAAAAGTAGTGCACTCCCAAAAAGAGGTCAAAATTACTCCTCCAGGGAAATCGTTTGTTTTTACTCACACATACTCTTAACTGCTAATAGTGTAAATTCATATGTTTTACTTTATGCAGTTGCCAGTTAAACAACTTTAAAGGCTCCAAATTTCAATTTGCTGCAGACAGGCAAATGGCCTAGAGACCATCTTCAGTGTTATGAAAAATGCATTTTAATTCCTAAAGCAGTTGGATAGAAATAATTGTAAAATATCTTTTTAGCAGGTGGTGGATACAGGCTTATTGAAAATATATTTTTTAATGGTAGTGGTGTTGCATTTTCTTCTCTGTACATTAATTTCCTAGTGTGGACTACAGATACTGTTTGCATGATTTTAAATTCCATATTCCATAAAGTAGCTTTGTTTTGGCTGCACGTTGTGGCAGTTCTTTTATGTTGTTTCTTATTATGCCTTCAAGCATTGTCACTTGATTCTTATAATGTTAATTACCTCTGCAAGTTCTCTCTAGCCCTTCTTAAGAATATGAGTAATTTTGAATGCATCAAAATGACTTCCATCTTGTGTGCATTTATGAAGAATAAATACACTTGACCCAGGAATTAAACAACAAAGAAGCATGTAACACTGAATTTAAGAAGGTTTTATTTTTCAAGGTTACATTGTGCAAGTTTTGCTCACAGTGAAACATTTTTTAAAGGATTTTTTTTACAGTGCCATACATATGGGATTAATGATGTTATCTCTTGAGGGAAATGTAGTTTAGACTGAAGGAGTTTTTTTTCCCTCCTGAATGTAGTGCTTTACTTTATGCAGGAATTCCGGTCATCTCTATGATTGTATAGTACAGGAGCACAGAGCAGGCTATCACAGAAATCCTGTCTGATTCCCTAATCTGTATGTCAGTGTAACTGATGGATTTGATGTGTAAAGAATGTTATTATGAACTTACTGAAATCAGTGGGTCTACATGTGAAGTCAGTAATTCTCAGTAAGTTGCCAAACAGTCCATGGACATTAGAGCCCACCTTTTGGACATAAATATTGGAAAGGCCCTCCAGTCTTTTCTAAACTTCAAGTCTTTCAAGGCACCCTAAACCATTTCTTCGTATGTAATATAGAAGAAACCCCTTTATGTACGTGACTGAACTCCCGTTTGGCTCCCGTGAATCCTTCCTTAAACGTTTTTCTTTAATGATGTGAGTTCTTGAGAAAATCCCTTTGTCCTTTCTTTCTGAAGGATCTTCCCTAATTGGTGCTTCTGACTTGGCTGGTGGCTTGGTGTCCTCCTTGGCCCTCCCCCCTTCCTCTGCCCTCATGCCTTGGAGTCATGTGTGATTTCCTTGCCACCTTGACAGTACCTGATCTGCATTCTCTTCTGTGCTTGAGGAAATCTTGTCCTCAGGAGACATTTAAGGATATAAAATAATGACCTATTGCATAATCATTTAGTTTGTAGTTGTTAATATTTCTTTCATCAAGACTTCTCCCAGAGCAGAAATTCTTTCCTGCTCAGGACTCAACACACTACATAAAGGATGGACATAGTATCTACAAATATCAAGTTTTGTTTGCCATGCTTAGTTTCAGCATTTGATTACTGTTTTTCAAAATAAATATATGTAAATTAAACTTCTGACTTTTAGTTTAAAAATAATATTATCCCTGACAGCAGCCTTTCATGAGACCTCCCAGTGGGACTGAAGTAGACATACTCCTATTGTAAAAGCCAGGCCTGCAGAATTGAACAGTTTTGGCAAAGATTTTAAGGAGCCAGGGTTTCTCTCCATATATACAAGGGGACAGTAAGAAAGAAACTTTCCTCAATCCTGGAGTAGGAGAAGGGCAAGCTGGAGGAAGCATAAACCTATTCTTCTAGTAGTTTTTTACTTAATATTTGTATCATAGAAGCATTTTGAGTTCTACCAGGCCAGGTTTCTGCTATGGAAAAATTCTTCTGTTATTTAGACGAAGAAAGCTGGTACCCAAATACCTGCAATCTAGAGGGTCTTGGTACCTTCACTCTGACTTGTGAGAATGCATCTGTAGTAAGTTTGTATAAAAAAATTCAGGTCAGGTATTGCTGCTGTATTTTTCTACATGGTCATGTGAGAAGATGATTAGCATATTGTTCTTCTTGCTTAATGAGTTTATAAGTTTAAATAATACTCCATTAATTGGTTTGTAATATTCCACTGAGAAAGCTGGCAAGAGGATTGAACACTCACCTTGTTTCCAGGTTCTGGTATTAGTGGTGCCTGTTTGAATATGCTGTGGCATAGAAATGTTATGCTTGATAGGGAATTACAGGAAGCAAAAGTTAGAACATTTCCTGAAGCTGCTGTAAGTTGCACTGAGGACAGAGTAGATGGCATATAGAGAGCGCACAGCTATTTGTAGTTAAATTTTCCTTGCACTGAACTCCATCCCCTATGTGCCTCCAATAATGGATTGAAGTGAGAGAGATGTGCATAAATTATGGTTTCCAAAAGACATGAGAGATTTGGACCAACTTTGGGTCAATTTTTGCTGCTTTTAATGTGTTTCCTTTTAAGCATACAACAGTCTCAAACATCCTTGCCATGGAAGATTGCATGCAGAGTAACTGAAAATCATCCCATTTATTTCCATTTTCAGGTCTCAGCAACAACATTTCCCTTGGTTCTTTCCTGCCCACAAGATACCACTTTCGTAATAATAATTTTGCAGCTTCTACCAGCAGACACATACACTATTGCTTCCAATCTCTCATATAAAATCACTGACTGACAAGTCTGGCAGAAACAAATAGCAGGTGGGTTGATAGATATTGTGTTTGGATTTGCTTTAAAGTACTTTATCCCCCCTTCTCATCCTTTCATTTTTTTTTCTGGTTCAGCACTTATTTCTGTATAATCATTAGGATCACAACTTCCAGTTTGCTTGGTATGTAATCATGGCTCACTATACTAATATTATGACAGCTGTGGATATAATTTCATGCTACTTCCTCTGGAATATCTTGTGCTCTGCTTTTTTTTTTTTTTTTAAATATACCTCTGTATCATATTCCTTTCATTTTTTGCAAAGGAATGTTTTTCAGTTTTGTTTCCTTTAGAGTATTGCAGGATAGACCAAGAGCATGCCAAATGTCTTCTAGATCTCTTGCTATTCAATTCTTTTCTCAATGCACTTTTTTAGATGCCTTTAGATCCCATCTGTACCCTGGTTGAAATATTATGAATGATGCAGATTAAAACTATATGTTAGCAGAAATACCTGAGGAAACTCCTTTTAGAGTCTGCTGGCTTCTTATTCCACCCCAAGCTGTGGAGACCACAGAGATCCTTAGCTTCAGAGTTTGCCTCCTCTGTGCACTGGCTCAGAGTTCAGACTTGGGGAGTGAGTTCACAGTTGTTCGTATTTGTCCATTTTTAGAGCTTTGCTCATGGTCACAGAAAAGCTTGCTAGAAACTTGATAGTCTTATCTCTAAAATGAACATTTTGTTCTGTGTATTTGCTGATATCCTTTGTTAATGAAGGAAGTATAATTGTATCAGAGATACTTTATGTTGAATTCAGACTCTAATGGTAGGTAGGTACGTGAGGCATAAACCAGTTACTCTCAGGCTGAGCTAGGTCAAGGAAATAGACTTTTTTTTTGTGTGCACAGTTGCCAAAATCAATTTAAAATTATAAAAATGCACATAATAGGCAAGAATTAGTAAGACCTAGTAGTAATATCAGCTAATTACGTAGCAATTTTATTGCAACCGCTGGTGAAAGACCTTACTTGGAATTAAGGTTTAGTATCTCCATTTTGTAGCAGGGGGAACTGAGGCAGAGAGCATTTAATTGGTTTCTTCAAGATGACAGAATAAATCTATGATAAGAATTGAATGCAGGTGCCATCCAATACAGAGGTCTGGCTCTGTGTTATTGGACTTGCTAACAGGGGAAATCTACCATAGAATGAAAATTAAATCTTGTAATTTTGTGGTGCTTGGAGGTAATTGTGGGTTTGGCACCTCTGTGAGAGAAAGAAGAAAGGAAATGGAATATGAACCTTGAGCCAGTTCAAGAAGATTCTCTTTACTTTTACTATGTATTCGTGGAAAAATTGCAGCTTTCTGATAAGAGTCCATTTGTGAATCTGTCTGTATGTTATGTCATATCTTGTTTCTCCTTGTCATTCCTTCAGCAAAAACCAGGAGCTGCATGAGGCTCATGCTTGTGAGTTGCTTCACTTCAAATCACCAGCAATAAGGAAGTTACACTCATGTATTTTTCATTGCTATTACACTGATGGATTACCTTCTGCTCCACATATGTGAAAAGGTTATTTCAGAAAAAGGCCATTTTTTTTCTATATGTTTAACAGTACCAGGCACATCACATGTAAGAAAATAAGTATTATTCTTCACCATCATCATCAGGATGGATTTGTGGATTCTAGATTTGTGAAAGAAATCGGATTAAATTGTGCTTTGAAATAGTGCAATCCTTTCCTGTGGCAGAGACGAGACTGCAGAGGAAGCTCTTGGAGAGGCTTGGTGGCCTCCATTTTTTTCCTTCCTGCTTTTGTTTTGTTCTCAGGCCTGACATGTCTTTGATTTTTCAATTTTAAGGATGATTTACTGCTCAAAGTAAAACCGTTAGGAGTTCAGTTTTAAAACCTAGAGGTAAGAGGCTAGGAAGGTGTAGCAGTGGGTTTATGCCATTCTGTCAAAATCAGGTATAGAGGAGATGAAGCAGAAGAATAACCAACAAAAACAATTTCTTGAGGATGGAAAGCCCACTGAAGTGGGAGAGTCTGTCTGCCCCATAGCAGCTTCATTTTTACCCTTCTCCCTTTAGGGTGGCATACCCAGGAGGGAGTTAGGCAGGTCAGTATGTGGACAGGTAACAGGAATTTGTAACTATGAGGAAAGGAAGACTGGAAGTTTGTTGTTGGGTAATGACAAAAGAAGTCCAAAGTCTACATAAAGATCAAAATTAATTTACTTTTCCAATTCTCTGAATTTACTGAAAGCTCACTAGCAGTTAGTCTGGTTAGTCTGTTAGCATCTGCCTTAGTCTCCTTCTAGGAGTTTTCATTGGTATGGATAGAAGTTATGTTAACAAAGATGGCAATGCTAAACCCTATGAGTATTCATAAGAAAGCAAATTCACTTTGAGACGAAGCCTGTGGGAAAGTGTTTGGGGTAATTGGCTCTGCTGGAGACTCAGAGGGAAGAGGGTTGTTGATCTTGCCTCAGATGCCTTGAGACTTGCAAGAGGAACTGCTACATTATTAGTAACCTATTCACAAAAATCTGACATTAGAAGGATTTTTTTTATTTAAATAGCAATAACATTTAAAAATAGCTCTGTATAATAGCATCCTGGTGCATGCATGTTTGTGAGTTTAGCTGAGAATATCCTCAGCTAACAATTACTAAATATTGGCTATCAGAAACTCCCATTTTAGGATAGGAAGGACTAGATCATAAAGAATCAGATTCAATGCTGAAATAAAACTTCAAACTAGAAACAGCAACACAAAATAGTTAATTATTTTTAAGGTACTTTAGACTCCCATAAAACTGTATAGAAGTTCCCCAGAACAATATATAATTTTTTTCTTCCTTTGAAGAAAAAAAGATAAACATTTATATTTAGTTGCTCTGGCATTTTTGCAGGGCAGTTTGAGGCCATCTTATTAACTAAGTTTGCAGTCAATTACCTGCTTTATTGAGTATTTATTCTCTTTTGAGTGATCTTTGTACTCTTTGCCAGTTAATTTTTCTGTGGTGAGGAAACTCATTAGAGCTCTTACTCTAACTGCTTGCTAGTCTCACTTGTCTTAAACTGAAAAATCCAGCTAATGTGATCTGAATTTGATTGGAGCTATAAACAAGTGCAGCTACCTTTGCTTCATTAAAATATGGAAAATCATGTTCCTGTTTCATTATAATTATTTTCTTTTTTTTTTTTTTTTTTTTCCTCTTGCTTGATAAAAATAGGAACTGGCCTTTACTCTGACATAGAAGATACAGCATCAAATCAACAACTTTCTTTTATTGCATGAAACAGATGGTGAATATCAGAGATTTTCAAGAAAAGACAATGTAATTTCAGTGCTAAATTACCCTTGCTGAAAGGCCTAGCCTCTAGGAGTTGATAGGGAATGTGATTTTATGGTATATTTCTTGTTCATGTCTAGGCATTGCTTAGTAGAGGGTAGGAAAGATTGAATCTTTTCTTCATTTTGTTGTTTAAAGAGTCAAAATCAGACCACAGTGTAATCATTGGTAGTTTCAGAGCTGATTTTAGTGGTTTGTGCAATTTATCACTATCTATAAAGTGAAGAAATAAACTGATGAGAAAGAAAACTCGTGAGTTGTTGAAACCAGTGACAAAGCTTTGCCTGACATGCTGAAGATGATTCAGGCATCTTCCATGGTGTAGTGTGACAAATATTCTGGTTCTTCAAAGGTTTTTCTCATTTTAGGAGATAAACAATAGCTGTTTCTTCTCAGGGACAAACAGGAAAGACGTACATGTACACCCAAGCTTCAGTAATTCCAGAATGTAAGTCTTTCATTATGTGAAGTGCCTAGAATCCTGAACTCAGAGTAAATGGAGTTTTTATTTAAGCACTTATATTTTGAATGGCTAATGCAGTCTGGGTATAGGCAGATTCCTTTGTTCCATAAGTCACCTGAAAAAAGTTAAAAAAGGGTAGGTGTTTAGACATAAACATCCTGGGAAACTGAGAACTGCAAATTGTATGGAAGTTGATAGTAAAAGCCTATTCTAGAGCCTCATAGAAAACCATACCAGCCCTGGGGAAAAAAATACAGTTGCTTTTAAGGAGTAACCTCAATATTGCAAGTCCTCAACTGCTGCAGAAGGTACACATGCACATACCATAAACTGAACACTCTTAGATTTGTACTCAGACAATGGACCACTGTGTGCTATAGAAGAATCTGCTCAGAGTTAGCTGGACACATGGTTACAAAATGTTTTCTCTTAGGTGCCCAACAGTCAGACATGTTTGTCAATAACTGGTGAGAAACAAGTTAAAAACTATCAAGAAATTTGGAGATACCACTGCATCCAGTGAAGCCAACCTGTATGCACCCGGATCGAATACTGTTTGTAACAGAGTGTGGCTGCAAATAATTATACTGAGGAAAGACCAGGTTAATTTAAAAACTCCTCTGATGGATTACTATTTGTGGTTTGTAATGCATCCTGTCTAATTGACGCAGCATGCCATTTTCAGTAAGGCAGAAGCAATACTGAGTCACATAAATATAAAATAAGGAAGTACCAGAGAACTTGCCATTGGTCATTTGTGTGCTGGTGGCTCAATTTTTGATGCTGTTCCAGCTGAACTCTTTAATCAGAAACCTGCTGAGGCTCCTGCCATTTCTGCTGCCCAACCTCCTCAGCAAGCTGCCTGTCACCACTTCAGAGCAGAGCATTCCATATTTCCAGGTCAGTGGTTCTCAGTGGTTTAGCCATCACTTTTATATTGAGAGGTTGTAATAAATTGACCCAAATTTATAGACTGGGTTAATCGGGATTTTCTGCTTTATGCATCATTTTTTGAAACAAAGTGGAAGTTACATTTTTTGCTGCATCTAATCATAGTTAAGATTGGCTTCTAGAAGCCTCCTGGGAATCTTACTACATTTGCTTAAATGCAACACCTTTAAGTGAATTTATTTTTCTAGTTTGGTTTGGGGAGTGTGTCCAAGACTTTCCAAACCTAGTTTGAATGTATCCAGCTTAACTTTAGTCATCATTGAGACACCTAACTAAGGAGCATCTACCTATCTCACTAAGTTCCCTTTCTGGTTAATATAGACATAGTCCAAGTAACATCTGTATTGCCTTCTGTATGCGCATTGCTTTCCTTATAGCAGAGGAGAAGGCAGGAACGAGATTGTCAGAAGTTAGGAGATGCAGGTCTGTGCCAAAAATAATGTTTTTCTGTTTGAATTTAGATATCTGTTTTTTTTAGCTTGATTTTCCACTCTGCTGAGCACTCAGTGGTTTGTAGAGGTCATATTTTTCTGTTTTGTAAATTGGACAAATATTTTCGTCTAGTTGTTTTAATATTTCTGAAGTAGAACTGTGAAGAATGGATGGCAGAATCACCACTTTTGAAAGTCAGGCCACTGATCTCTTTTTAAAAGGTTTCAGAACCTTAGCTTTAGTCATTTAGCTTGGAAAATTTCTCATCAAGTTGCAGTTAGTATGTGTAAAGAGGATCAGATTTCATACAGGTGTGTATATGATCACGTCTAGTTGAGCAATAGTTTTTTGTAAGCATTTCTTTCAGTGGTAATATTTCTTCAAATGAAGTGTGAAGTTCTTCTTAAGAATTATTTCCACCTTTTGCTTGACTTGACACGAGTGAAATAAAAAGGTATGTTGTAGATATTTCTAATACATGAGTGTTTTCTCTAATCTTTGTTCACCTGCAGAGGTGACAGGGTTACCTTACAAGTATCTGGGCCAGCTTCCATATCTGTTAATTTGGAAATGGAACAAAGTCAACAACAGGTCTGCTGTTGGGACTGCAGACTGCAGACTGTATATATAATGCTGTGTAATATGATCTTGCAATGCCCTTAAAGAATATGTAAATTTTAAGGAAATATAGAATTGATTTGAAAGTCGTTAAGTTTTTCTTTTGACTTAACTGCAAAGAGTTTCAGTGACTGAATGATATCTATTGAGTCTGAATTAGTGAAAGACTATGAAAAAGTCCACCTTAAACTAGTCAGAAGTACATGCACAGTTATTATTCCACTCCCATTTTTCAAGGGCAGTTTACAGTGAATTTCAGTGGGACTTCTTATGGAATGGGATGTTTAAATTATAGAAGGATGGAAGCAGTTCTCCGTAAGCTGCTACTAGATAGCATGGTTGCATAACTTCAAGAATGTTATTTGAAGGATATTGAAGCTTTGCAGAAACTAAAGGAAAGTTTAATGGCAAATTCAGTGGGTCAGGAGTTTCTATGCCATTCTCTAACTTTTATAACAGCTATTCAGTTTATCGGTGAATTTGATGAAACTAAGGACAGACCAGAATTCTAACAACTGTGCAAGCTATTTACATTAATATTACTGTTTTTTTTCTTCCTTATGAAGGAAAATGATTAAGGCAATAATTTTCAAATTAATGTATCTATGGAGTCCCCAGAGATAACTCCAAAGCTGTGTGCTTTAAAATTTAAAATCACTTATTATAAAAAAAAAAAGAAATCGCTACACCAATCTCTTAAGAGAGGCTAATGCATTAAACTGTAAACAAGTCCATATACAAGTACTTTTATGGGATAATTTCAACAATAGGTACCATCTGCTTAATGTGTTCATAAAACCAAATATTAATTTCCTGGTAAATCCATTTTAAGCCAGAAATTATTATTAGTATTATTGCAATAATTTTTGCATAAGATAAATGTCTCTGTGGTTTGGAAGGTTAAAGTTTAGAATAAGAGCTGGCATTTACTTTTCACTTCAATTTGGCTAAAATTAAATTGCTTGATCATGAATCCAAGTCATATTTTATCTTCCATTAAAATAGAAAAGACCTGGAAACAATCTGTAGACCACCAGGATGTCTGAAAGTTATTTTCCAGTTATAAAAATAAACTAGCCTTGAATTTATTCACCATCTGTCAGTCTTCCTACCAGCGAGCTGAATTTTCAGACAGGTTACTTGCAGTGGTAAGGAACAGCTGTAGGAAGCCAGGGTTGCTCTAATTATATTAGGACACAGAGCAGCTTTTGGAAATTTGCAAGAGTTCAGTTACAGTGTCTAGGGAGAGATTTAACATTTTCAAGATTCTTAAGAATGCACCTATTTCCTACCATGTCTGAACCTCAAAGGGTTCATTCAAATGGAATGGAAATTAGCAGAGTGACCTTCCCTTGCTTAATTGTCCTCCTCATCAGAATCTGTGTGCTGGAGTGGGGTGAGTATAGGTGAAGCTTGCGACAGTGTTAATCTTATTAAGGGAATGCTTGGTGTCAGGAAGAATGTTACCTTGCCATCATAACCTTTGTGGACCTACTGGCTTTGACTGTCTTCTTAGTGATATGCTATTCTGTTTGAGAAAGAGAAGCAGAAGGTGATTTTTCATCCCTGAATGAAGGGATGCTGACTGTAGTTGGGTGAGCTGTGTCATGTGTATGAGGATGCCCAGATTTACCAGCAAGTTCTCTCTGGCTCCCCTCAGGACACATGTGTAACAAGATTAAGGTCACCTCTACTGCAGAGAGAGATGTAATCAACCTGTTTGTATTCTGAGGGTTTTGTTTTCTCTTATAATCATTGTAAAGATATGTCAGCATTCAATAAACATAGGGGTAATTGCATTTGAAAGAACCCAAATCTTATTTTGACTGATTGGAATTTTAACTGAGGCAAAGAGATGGTTCAAAAGTGGTTTCTTCTCTCAAGAACAAAGCAAGCAAAGATAAAGCTGAAAGGCACAACAGAAGCATCTCTATCTGTATCCCATAACAGACTTGGCTTCGACATAATAACAAATTAACATGTTGAAAGACTTTGAGACCAAAACTGTATGACCTTGAAGTGTAAGAATGGCAGGTCAGATCTCCTTGGAAACCGTTAGAAGCATAAATGAAAAGCCTATTCCTGTATCGCACGCTGTTGTAACAAATAAGGAAAATTGCTTTACAGGATGAATGAAGCGCGAGAGTAGTTAAGGAATTATTTGAACAGTATTTTCGGCTTGAAGATAAATGATTTCTTACTTTCATCTTAGTTCTTTTATTTGAACAAAAGCAGCTTAAAATTACCATGATATATTCAGGAAACTACTGACAGACTTCAGGTCTCACTACACTAGAGTATGGAAAGAAAAAAGGAGGCATAAAGTATGAAACCATGCTGTCTGTCAGACTTACGGAGAGAGGGCCATGCACCAGATTTATGAAGCAAAGCAAAGAACTTCCTTAGAATGAAGTGGAAGGATATGTCATGTTTTTCTGAAACTTTGTAAGAATGCTCTTTTGCAAAGCCTTGCAGCACAAGGCTGTCAGTTCCACAGCTTCAAGTACTGTGCAGTTGAAAATATGTATGAGGAAAGGCTAGATGGCTGGCAAATAATATATTCTCCTAGAGTTCATTTATGCTACTGCTACTCATGGTCCTGCTATACAAGTTGTCCTTCTCACAGTAGAGGACTGACTCCTGTGAGTATTGGGGCAGAAAGGCTGAAGAACTGAATGCTGACATTTTATAAAAATCCAAGGAGACAAGTCATTATTAGTACATTAGAACTACATCTCTGTTCTTCAGTCCCTTTGGTATCAGTGCTTGGCATGGAAATTCTGACCCTATTAACACTGGCTGAGTCTGAGGTTTATTTCTGGAAGCTTTTAAAAAAGAGCTGGGGAGTACCTTTCACTTTTAGTCATATACTATGGCTTCTTTTTCATGTTTTAAAGTTGAAAAAAAATCCCAGGGCTCTCCTTTGGCCTTATGTGACTTTCATATGAAAACATCTGTGTTCCTAACTTTATCAACTATTTGTGGTGGATAAAAATGGCCAAGTGCTACCTCTATTTGATAACTTTCAAAAAGCTTCATTCATATCCCATGTCCTCTTAAACTTACCTTTTTCAAATGGCAATTTTGCAGGTTTTGCTAGAAAATTAAAAATGTATCCTTAGGCTTCACACTGTGTGCAATACTTCATCACAAATATGATGCCATGCCTAGATGGTTGCTGAGTCTTCAGGTGTTTTTATGGTGAAAGACTTTGGGGCAAGGCTGCCTGCATTTCTGAGTATTCAACTACAGAAGTCCATCTTGAAATGCAGATGTTCTGTGCGAATCCAAGAGACCTTTGTTGCTTCCACTTAGGACTTCTTTCAGGAAATAAATAAGTGGGCCATGTTAAAACAGGACTTCTCTTACCGGAGTCTTATAATTCAAGTTCATCCTTTTAGCTGTTCTCAAACTTCATGCATACTTATGACACCTGCATATTTTTTTAATTATTTTTTATGCTTATAGAAAAAAGCAAGTTAGATCTGTTTATGTCTTTTGGTTGGCATGGCTATCAGGTTTCTTTATCTTCTCAGTTGCCATTCTAGTTCTCTTCTTCTGTGGGGCTGCTTCTAAACAATTATGTGTGTCCAGAATACTGAACATACAAGTATTTCTTGAAGTATTAAAAAATACATTTTTCTCTTTTTAGTAGAAGTGCAAAAATGTTCCTGCAGGAAAGACTAGTCTCAAAATGTTATCAGTTGGCTTTTCCTAATCCTAGCCTTTTGAATAACCCTTCACTTTATCATTTGATTGTATGAAGCTTACCTATAAATAAATTAATAAATTTTCTTGGATATACTTTTAGGAACATCACTAAATGGGAACTTGGTAAAAAGAAATAAATAGAACACTTTGATCTCAAAGTAGCAAAATGTTTCCGGAGCCAGCTTGCTGGGAAGCACTGAGCAGTAGCCAAAATTAATTTGTTCTTTAGATCTTGGAACTCTGAATTTCCTTACCACTCAACATTGCTTTGGTGGTATTTTTTATCTTTTTCAAACCTATAGCAACTTCAGGTGACATTTTCAGAGGTGATAAAAGAAATAAACTGCTCAAACCCCAGTAATTTGGAATAGAAGTTATAAGAATCCAAGTAAAGTTTTTCAGAAAAAAAGCACTTTTAATAAAGAATTAAAACTGAACAGATTGACTCTTGAAAAAAAAAGCGAAAATATATGTATTTCAGTTCAGTTTTGTCAAAATGAAGCATATCTACTTTGTTTTCAAAATTCAGCTTAATTTGAAATCTTATACGTTTATTTCTTTTTAGAACAGTGGATAATATCATCCAATATCTTCTTTTTAATTTTTACAACTATTTCAAAGTGCTTTCATGTAATCAAGCACAAAGTTCCCCCAAATAGTTAATCACAATGCTCAAGGAATTATGCCCAGGTTATTTAGACTCGCTGCAATTGTTTGTGGCTAGCAGTAGTTTGTGTAAGAAAACCAAAGATACTGTATAAGGAATTTTGTTGATTTGCTTTAATTTGGGTTTTGTCCTCACTTTACAGAAGGAAATGAAGAGGAAAAAGTCAGTACATGTACAGAAATCTCTATGACATTTCTGGCAATCAAAAGATCAGTGACTGGAAGCCTTTCCTTAGATAATGAACACATGGATGACAGTGAAAAATGTTGTATCAATGTTATCTGCATTACAATGCATAACAGAAGTTTTGGCAGAGAAGTAGTAAAATATGTGGGATGGAAAGTAAGTGAATCAAGATTGGGCAATGATTTGCATTTGAACCAGTAGCTTAAGACTTGGTTTCCTACAATTAGATGTCTAGAGTTTGAACTTTGGTCACTTTCAAATATGTAACTTTTTGGAATGCAGAAGACTTGTAAATATCATTTAAACTATTCTTTGTTAGGTTGATACTGTAATTGCAATAGTTTGTTATTACTAATGGTTTACTTTGCTATATCATTTGTATATGCTCCATGTGCACATGTTTGAAACAACTGTAATGTGCATAATTACTGAAAAATAGTAAAGGAGCAGAATTTTGGTGAAACTGCTAAGATGCTGACAATGTTAGTATAAACTCCAGTGGCAGGATATTTGTAATGAATTTTCAGTTGGAAAAGTCCAAATTGAAACGGTAAATCTGTGATATATCAAGACATATCTAAAAATTATAAAAATTATTAAGAATTTAAAAAAAAAAGAAAGGAAATAGACTGTGAACAGAGCTTTAAATATTGTCTTGAGTATTCTTTGGTTTTGTTTGTATGATCTTCATCCCATTAAAGTGGCTCAAAGCATTACTACTTAGATTTAGTAGCCACACAATTAAATTAGATGAGAAATCACAGAATGAAGAAAGTTTTGAAAGGAGCTGACTTTTTAAATTTCAAGAGCACAAGTTTGTACCATTCTACAACAGTAGAATTTGGTATTTGCACATTTCATAATTTTAGATTTTTCTGAAACAGAACTATGCCAATGTTACACAAATATTTTTAGAACTCAGATTAATGTTCAACTCATATGGTTTATTCATTATTTTAGAGTTTCATGCCACTTTTTAACCTGATGCTCTAATCATGGTTAGTAGCAGTAGATGTAGAAGTGATATTTTAGTGACTATTACTAACTTCTACTTTGTTCCTCAGAATTTGAATCATTCTAAAGAAATCATTTTTACCTGTCCTCTGGAGAGTCTAGAGGAGTTGAAGTCGTGGCTACCTCTTGGTTAATTGTAGATCCCGAGAAAAGAATTAGTGAATAGGCTGTGTTTCAGCAATTATTCACACTTGGTCAAAGGCAGGACTTGATGATCTTGGTGGTCTTTTCCAACCTTGATGATTCCATATGTTCTCTATATATTCTGGCCAGTACAGAACCTAGGTTTTCAGAATCTTTCAAAAGAAAACCTGACTGCCAGGAAAACAGAAAGAAATAAAAGAACAGGGAGAGTGGTATCCACATGAACATTTTGAGTATTTTAATCCTTACATGAAACTCATGGAAGGAGGATAAAGTTCCCAAATGCAAGCAAGGAATACTTGAGTTCTTCTAAAGGACCAATCAACTGTGGACAACTGACACACACATATGATATAAATTCTAGGGTGCTCCTTCTGTTTTTCATCTCAGATACCAAGCTCCTAGCCAGCTGGCAATGAAGAATTGCTGGATAAGGCTTGCCTATAAAACTGGTCCTCAGTCAGATGAAAGCAATGCAGATTTCCTTCATGTTCAGAATAGATACCTTGTTAGATGAGGTTACCCAGCCTTAATTTGTGACAGCTTTTGATCTGGCAGAGGTTATTGCAGATTCTTTTCTCTACCAGCTATGTAAAAAAAGAGTTTATTGTCTGAATCTTTCTTCCACTTGAGTTTCACAGGCCTCCAGCCAACCTCCAGGTGAAGTAAGATTGAATGAAGTTATAATCTACAGTTGAATTTCACCTCAGAAGCCTTTCTGATTTGACAGTGATACTCCTAAATCTCAGAAGTAATAATTTTGATGGAAAACACCATAAAATGGAAGACAGAAAAAAGGCTAGAGCTTATTTCAGCTTGGTCCCAGATTTATTCTGAGCTGAGCCAGGTAGGGTATTATGACTATTTTGTGCCAAGTATAATTTTATATACTTTGTCAAAAAGTGTTTTCATCAGCAAGTGGTAGTAAACTACATATAATGATGCATTTTGGAAGATTCAGCTTCATGGCTAGCCTATAATAATATTTATTTATTTTGTGGAGAAGTCTGATTTAATGGTTCACACTGAACTGTGGGTAAAATTCTTTCTGTAGAGTACTTTATTACTCGCTCAATGCTGAGGTCTTTGATGAGTGTGTTGAGAAGCCTAGTCAGGATGGAAAAACTCTTGAAGGAGTATTGTTCTACTGCAGATGAAAAATTTGCTCAATCAGAAAAGATGGAGCAGCTAAGCCTTTAAAATGATTGCACTCCTGTAACTGCCTGGGAGAGGTCTGTTGTTGCTTCACGGCTTTTAGTGTTGTAGGACAGCGATCTAAATCGAGGACATCATAAACTTTTTACAAATCTTGTTTTAACAGGACTTTTAGAAGTGAAGTACTTGTTTTATTGCTCTAGTTGCACTTTGTTGGATCCTGTCCTATTACAAGTAGCAAACTGACAGCTGCTTTTTCGTAGTAAGAAATAGCTAATTTTCTTGTTTGTTTCTTCTCACCATTGTTTTTTCCTTGACATCCCTGCTCAGTCGCTTGGCCTAAGATCAAGAAATTTATGTGAAAGACATTGTTCAAACTGTGCCTTTCCTAAGAATGGCTTAAGGAGGAAATATGGTCTTGGCTTACAACTTCCGGAATATAATATTTACAATACAAGGAGAGATTTGCTGATGCCACTAGTTGATCACAATCCCCATAAAATTTCTTTCTTCTCTGAGACATTTTCAAATGTGTGAAGATCAGTATCCCTTGTTTATCTTTCTCTTGACATTTACTGTTAAACTTCCACAAGGAACTGATATTGGTGTCTGGAGTTGTTACTTTTCTGGTCTTTCTTTCCTTTTCATTTTCTTTTTAATATATTTAATATTGTTGAGGTGGGGGAGAAAGAGTTACATGCTTTGGAGGTTGTGATTCTGTTGTGCGATTTGAAAACAGAAACAAACCGACTGACTTGGACAGGAAGACAATGGGAAATTATTGAGACACTGCAGGTAATTTAATTAAAAATAGGATTTTTATGAGCAGTGTTAATGTGTGCTACCTCAGCTAACCTGACAATAAAGGCTTTGCAAGCTATAGTGACATCTGGCACAGGATCGCATGTAGGAATTATGCAGAAGCAATAAAAAGTACTTAATTAGCATTGCAAATAGTGTTCCAACATTTAGGAGATGTCTGCAAATTTGCATACAGATACGTAATTACATAATTTGCAGCTGTTTTGTTTGTTCCGTAAGACCATGCTACTTTACTAGTAGAATATGTAAATCAGGAATTAATCCTTTTTTTCATCTACTTTCTCAGTAGTTCATAAATATGTGGCAAATCATGGGAACTTTCTCATCTTGGCTCAGAATTGTGTGGAAACGGAACTGTATCCCCCAGATTAGTTAACTCTAAAGGTCTTTTAAGAGGTTCATAAAATGCAGCTCGTTTATTATCAGTTTTTTGATCCTCATTCATGTCTGATACCTTAGTTTTCAGGGTCATGCTGCAAATCTCTTTTGATAAATTCTTTTCCAGTTTTAAAGAGAATCCAGTTAATATTTATTCTCATTAAAACCTTTCTGATACGGGTAATTACCTTATGTTACGCATAAAGAGAGAAGGCTGGGAGGGCAGGATATCTGACCAAACAAGAATGCTATATGAGCAGCTCATTAAATTCAAGCTGGGCCACTCAGTTGCCTAAAAAGCAGAACTGGACCAGATGATTAGCTAATAATTTCTTAATACATGATTTCTTAATATAACTTCTTTAAGTCCCTAGTATATAAGATGTCTTTTTCTGGATAAGCTTGGACAATTTTTGCTTGTGTACCAACAGAAAAAGACATGAAAACTGTTTATCCAAACCAGCTTTCTTAAAATATATTTTAATATTAAATTCTACTGTGTTGCTAATATTTTTGTAGCCCTTTTCTCAGTTTGGCTCAGGGGAGGTTTGCAGAGATACAGTCGATTAACCAAAGGTAGTCCTGGCTATAGAAGTTTGAACATGCTGAAGTAATGCATAGAGAAGTTGTTCTTAGTGGGTTTTTTTGAAACATGTTTTCCCTCATGGTTTTGAAAGAGCTTTCACTATAATCATGCCACTGTCCCTTCCATATCATGGAAACTTCCCCTTATGCGTGAGTTCTGTAAAGAAAAAAGTTCAAAGCAACAAGGAATTTCAGAGCAGGATGGGTGATAAAGCATCTTAGAAAACAGTGATTCTGCTCTCGCTCAGGAGAACTTTGTTGAATCTAGATTTAATTTGTGCTAGGAAATTGACTGGATTGTGGACTGCTAGTTCCTTTAACATTCTTCCATTAGATGAAATTGGTTTACAGTAATGTAGCCTAAAGTATATTTTTCTTTATTGACTATGTAATGGTTCCTCATTTTTTTGTAATCTAAGTGACATGTGTGAAATGAAAATGTGTTTATAGAATAATTATAATTAAAAATTAATATATCTTGAAGAGTTTTATTGTTTTGTCTGAGTATGAAAATAGGAATTGAAAATGAAATCTTTCTGCCAGAATGACTGATCTGCCTTATAGGCATTGCCAGCAATAGTTTTCGTGGATAGAAGGAAGTTGCAGTAACTGAAAGAGTAAAATAATGAACTTGCATAAATGCACTAGACAAAGACAGGAGCAGCAGATGTTTCTTTTTCTTTAAACTGAGTGGATGAGCACAAGGATGAATGTTGTTCTCCGTGGACTGCTCCAGCAGAATGTTGCTGCTGGTAGTGGCTCTATTGAAAACACAAAAAAATGAAAAAAAATTCTTGCTTCATATTGCTGTGGCTAGACCTGCTTTCCTGCAGGTGATCTTTACTTTTTGGTGGGGAGTTCATTAAACAAAGGATGAGCTGGGGCTGGCAGTTCAGATAGTTCTGAGCTTTCTCTGCACCTCTCACTGCAGAATGGGAAGTTGTGGGGGACTCAAGTTCAGAGACAAATATCCCTATGACTCAAGTCTGGTGCAGCCTAAATACTGTAGGCTGGCTTCTAAGACAGATCCATATGGAGGTGGCATCTTAGCTCAGTATCTTTTTTTGCTTCTGAACACAGGCTTCTGAGGCACTGGGCCCTGGAGTTACTTGTTATGTCTTCAGCGACTTACACATCTCCAGATGAAGCTGAAACTCAGGCATGGTCACCTCTTCTGTCCTGCTCCATCTGCTGTCCCTCCTTTCTGTGTGGATTTCACTTGCTGGGTCTTGAATCATTTGTTGAAGAACTTTTTCCAGAAGAGAGGTAGGGGACAGTGTTCTGTCATGGAGAATGAGTGGTTGTACAGAAGTGACAGAGTTTGGGAATACTGCAGACTACCCAGATGGTGGCTGACTTTGTGTTTGCCTGCTGTGCAGGGCTAGGGACACAGCCCTTGGTCATGGACCAGGACTCCCAGCTGCTGCCAGACACAAAGAAAAGGCCAGTACCACTCCTTGATGAATTTGTGTGACTGAGAGCCTTTCCTCTTTCTCATGTGAGGTATGAATCTTCCAGCACTGGATAGATGATGATTAAGGCTAATGGTGCTTCTGCTTTTGTTTTCTGGTTCTTTGAGCTACAGTTACTAATAGATACACTCACAGAGGATGTTTCCTTGAACTAAAGGTCCATGGAATTTTTTTCTGCTAATTAAGCTGTGCAGTTTTGAAATGCACAGCAGAGTTCTTTCTTTTTGAAAGGTAGGGGAGTTCCTAGTGGTTTGAGCTGTTTTCTGAACTTTTTTTACTGCTTTAAAAAGATTTTTCTGCAGATTATAACCGATTTTTTTTTTGTCAGTGCCACGCCACATTTGAGATCTAGGCCAAACCAATTAGAAATATATATCTTTTGTTAGCTGAACAATTTGGTGCAATAGAGAGGAAGCCTGGAAGCTCAGAGTTTTGCAGGCAGCAGGCTGCCTGAAAGAATTTTTGATAGAATGTCTTCTGCAATGCTAACATTAGGAAGGAGTTTGCTCACAACTTGCGACCACGTGCCTGCAAATTTTAGGACTTATTTGGAAATTTCAGCTTGACAGAGGCCTATCCTGGTCTAGGACCATGGATTTTTATCTCCTTGGATGTTAATTTACTATTAATAGTACAGGAAATAGTATATACAAAGCCTTTTTTTATTGAGGTGTTGAAAAGGAACTGTAGTTATATATGTTCCTGCAGCAGCTGGCATGGCACTGGTCTTGTCTGTCATCTCTATACTCTTGTTATGTGAAACACTGGACTCATGCAAACTAAAGAAATAATTTCCTTCCTCTCAGTCAGGGATAGATGGTGGAAAAACTCCACTATCAATTTAATTTATCAGCTTCATTGGCTGTATTTCAAATTTAATAGTTTTCAAATATATTTCTAATTTGCTGCTAAGAAAATTAAAAAAAAAAATCACAAATACCTTGCTGAAGGCAGCATTCAATACAGACTAATCTGCATCTCAGGAAGACATTCAATTTTTTTTGTCCATAACCGCACATAATTAGTGTGTCTGCAATAAGCATGTAATTTTTATTATCTGTGAAGAGTTTGGCAGGGAGAATACATCATTACCTGCACATCTAATAATGTGCAGTGCTACAATTCATTTTCTGAGATACCATGCGGACTGAAGAAAAACATTGACTTTATCTCTCTTTTTGTTTTTTTATAGACATAGCAGAAGCCTAGCAGTCTAAAGCAGATAAAAAATAAGGAAGGAAAATATGTTGGAAAGACATTTACATAAACAGTGAGCAGTACTGAACAGCAAAATCCAGTCCCAAAATCCAGTGAATAACAACATATTTCAAAGACTCTGGGAATGTCAAGCAACAAAAAAAGTACATTCTAGTCACTATCCAGTCACCTTGAATATGGATGTGCAAATCGTTTTATGTATACGCTTTAAAATAGCATAAAAAAGTGGCAGGAGACTCGGACACAAATAAATATACCATTGCTTTTTTACTGTTGGCTTTTGGGCCAACAACGTCCACTCTCTTAAACATACAACTTTAGTATGAAATGGGGTTAATTACCTCACTAAATTATGGACGTAACTGTGAACAGAATAATTCGGAAGTAGCACTGAATACTGCTCAGATTTGCCTAGTTATTTGGAAAAAAGAGCTTTGAATAAGGAGTATTTCAGACCCTATTGGTGTGCCAGAAGAAAAATCCACTAATAAGTTCATGTAGTCTGGTTACATGAATTACCCACTTTCTTCCATGCCCTACAATGGGAATAGCTTGTGACTTTTCAGATGTGGAAATGGTCCTATCTTCTCTCAGCACTTCAGACAGAGAATTCTGCCGTATATGATACATATGATAATGACTATTAATATACGTTGAATGTGTATAGTGAAACTTTTGTTTTGGATTGTTTTTGTAAATTTGGTCGCATATCAAAAAAAGATCATATACAATAATACAGTAAGATAAATATCCTCTTTAGCAGCTTATGCTGCAAGCTTTAAAATAAAAGCATGATGAAAAATTTGAAATAGAAGAACCATTTTTCAGGAAAATATTTTTTATGTTCAGAAGAAAATATTACCTGTCAAAAATCTTCTGTTTATTTCTGCTGCATGTGTACATTTCTCTTTCTCTTTTAGAGCTTTCATTCTCTGTTTATATTAAATTTTATTTTGGCTATTATTTGAGACTAATAATACAAAGTAACTTTTTTTTCTGCAGTTTTTGGCAATATCACTTGTGATACCTGAGCTAATTTTTACAGAGTTAATGTTTTGCACTGGGAATTAAAAAACTTACAGTACTCATTATGAGTAGCTATGTAAAATCAGTACCTTAATTCCAATTTCTCTTTCTTTTTCAAGTGTTGCTTTTCCTTCACTGACTACAAATGTTTCTCAAGTTTTGTCAGGAACTGAAATCGTGCTTAGGAAGTAAAGATATAAAGAATGTTAGAGCTATATTTATTAAAACAAACAAAGAAACAAAAATCCCAGACAACTCTGCCATTTCACTCTTTTTTTTTCTTTTTTTTTTTTTTTAACTTGCTCAGATGATGCAGTAACACAGAAGACTAGAAAATTAAACATCTTTAACTAAAAAAACCCACCGCATAGCATACTGTAGTTTTACTAAAGGAAATTCCACAACATTAAAATGCTAAAAGCTTGTCTAGAACTGTTCCCCTCCCTCTTAATTAATGGTTATTAATCGTTAGTAATTGTTATTTATACATTATTAGATACTAGATACATTTCAAGGACCCTGGAAGATACATTTTAAACTGAGTTCTTGGTTTTATTACTTGAAAGGGGAGCTGTTACTTTGAGGGTTTGGGCCAAACATAATGCTTGAAATTAATTTTGTTACTGCAGAAACAGTAACTACGGATAAAAACTCACAGTCAAAACTTAAATTCATGGAACTATTTTGTGACATAAATACCAATAAACTACAAAATTAAAGCCCATTCCTCTGAGACTCTGTGCACCAACAGCTAGTCTTAAGTGATTCAATCATGGCTAATTACATATTACCAGTCCTGATCTTTAACACTTCAATCAACCTTTAGTTTTGCTGTTTATACATAATTTGTCTCTGTTTATGGTTTGATGTGATAACTGTGCCAATCTGCATTTCATTAAAATTGACATGGAGATGGTGGCGGCTTTCCCACATAATTTTTTTTTTTTTTAAATACATTGATATAGAAATTAACTGTAGACTTCAATGTGGAGAAGTGTTGAGAGCTTGACTTCAGGGCTATCCAGACTATCTGTTTGAATGACTTCTGTAGCCAGTGTAAAGGCCTGCAGTGGTCTCATGCTGATGCTAAAAACTATATTTTCTTTAATGACAAAGCCTGTTTAAGATATTCCTCTCTTTTTTTTTTTTTTTTCTCCACCTCCTTGTTTTTTATTTGCAGCTTCTTTTACTGACTGCCTTTTAGTTCACTGGATTTTGCTGAGTTGCTGTACAGGAGAAAGGGGAAACCAAACATTTCTGCATTCCAAACATGACCACTTGTCTTGGGCAACTTCACTTGTGTGAAGTCCTGGTCTGCGTGACATAGATGTCCCCAACAGTATGGCAACTGGGTACTGTACAGCCTTATGCTGCATATGGGCTTGTGATATACACCGAAAGGCAGGGTTTGTTAGCTTGGATGATATTCATTCAGTGTTATTGTGACTGCTCTTTCCGGGAGAAGAGTGCACTGTGCCCTCTGAGACATGCCAGGCTCTTTGGAGATCACTCTGGTATCAGTGGCTCATCTTCGCTGTGTGGAACAGGTATGCCCTTCGGCCACTAAATCCATGGCTGTGAATTAAACATGTGGAGTCCTCACAGGAAAAGCTGGATACCACAGAGTGACACCAGTAGAAGGGAGGATTTGCAAAAACCAGTAACCCAAAATGTGTTATTCAGCTGATCCTCTGACTAATTAGGCAGAGTTGGGCTCCTTCTTGCAGGTGGTAACCCTGAGACAGAGTTGCCCTCTTGGAATTAACCTTCTAAAACATGTCTGCTTTTTTCAGTAGTCCATCGGGAGCCCCCGGTGGCCTAGTGGTTAAGACGCAGGGCTGGTACCCTTGAGACCGCGGGTTCGATTCCCGGTCAGG
>JAWWES010000133.1:42685975-42756192 GCA_035583135.1 Lophotriccus pileatus | reverse complement strand
CTCGAAGGCCTTATCTGCATATGCGGGTAAGGACCTTCCCCGGCTCTTCGTTCGCGAAGACGGGCCATTAAATTAAAAATGGGCTAGAGATCAAAAATTTCTGTTTCTTCCTTGGGGGCAGTATCTCTCTTAGTTCACCAATCATTTCTCTAGCTTCTGGCTGTGGTTTGTGCAGGTGGTTACTTTGTGTATTTCAGGCCCTTTGCTTCCTTAACAGTATCAAAACTTCACACTTCTTTTGGTGAGGCTGATAGATACCAAGTCCTAAATGTGTTTGGAGCATACTGACAGGTTCAGACTTTTTTTTGATGCTTTCTAATCCAATTAAACTTTGTAAAGGGGCCTCTAGGCTGTTGATTTCACACAATCACACACAGAGAATATTCAGAGTTGGAAGTGATCCATGAGGATCATTAAATCCAGCTCTTAAGTGAATGGGTTTGTTCTGTGGCACAACACAGCTTTTTTTTTTTTTTTTTTTTTTTTTGCTTTTTTTTTTTTTCTGTGGGAAGGGATGCTTTAAAGACACCAGGCAGTAGAAACAGAATGGTTTAGAAATGTGGAGCTATAACACTAGCAGGAGACACTTGAACTGCAATTTTCTGTTTGACTTCAATCACTTTTTCTTTCATTTGTGGGTGCAAAACTGGCTCTTGTTAATTCTGGGCAGAAAAGTACTGAGTGGCCTAGTGTTGTGACTACTTCTGTCAGCATGCAAAACTCATAATGTTATAAGGCTCATAACTTTGCTGTTTGGGCTATCTCTGTGCTCTCCCCTTCTTCATGAACTGGTGTCTTGAACCTCTGCTTGTTTAGGGATCACTGTGCTGCACTCCATTTTGTGATGTACAAGTGCTGTCGTGATTGTCTGCCTGTGTAAATACAGTCCAAGTTGTCTCTTTAAAACATTGAGTCCATATGTAGAGCCAAACCTTTTGGTTTAGACTCCTTTTAGCATCAACAGCACCAGTTGTGAATGTATCAACTGCAAGGTGAATCCTGAAGTAATGTGCTGCAAGTTTCAGGCAGAATTCATGTTTAATTGTGGGAAAAAAACGCCCAAGAATTGTTTTCAGTTTTCTGACTGAAAAGATAACCTCCCATTAGGGGCCAAAGCCATACTCCTTAATCCATTGGTCTTTGGTCTTGATTTTCAAATATCTTCTAAACATCGGCTCTAATGGAAATGGTTGGGTAGTGAGAATTTCCAGATGCACTCTGCAATATAGATTTCTGATGATAGGTCAGGTATCCCTTAAGAAAAAAATAGCCTATGTTATTGTCTTTTTTGACTGTGAAATTACAAATTTGTATTTGAATAGCATAAGTGCAGGCATAAAATATGATTGTTGATTTAAACATCTCTGTTAATATTTGAGGCAGGATCACAAAATGCCTTCTACTTGGAAGTAACTCATAGTTTCCAAGGTTGTTCTAAAACCTCATAAGCTGATTAAGCCCAGTGATTCTCATTTTTGAGTTAGCAATAGATAGGAAATTATTTCCTTGTGTAAAAAAAGATACTGGATTCTGCAAGGGATGCATTTTGAGGTGTTAAAATAACTTCCAAAAAGCAGTATTTTGTGCTTGTGCAGACTCTATCTCTCAACTACTACTTTTCTGTGAAGACAGCTTAGTTTAGTTTGCTTTTCTCTCAGTATGCTTGGCCAAAACCCTGTGCCGCAGAAATGCAGGAAGCATATTGTGGTGCTCAATTTCCCCAAAAAACTTCTGGAGCTTTCTACTGGCCTTTCAAATCATAGAACTGCAGCAGGGCAGCCATAATCCATTCTTCAGGATTTTATTTTCTTTGATACTAGATTATACATACATAGTTTTAGAAATAGTATGCACTTGGCTGCTGAAGTAGCCTGTTGTTTTTAGAAATATCAGAGATGAGCACTAAATGTCACATTGCACCAGCTCTTAATTTTTTTAATGGTGCATAACTTACTGGGGAAAGAAATAGTTCATAATCTTTGGACCCTAAATTACGTTTTTTTTCCTTTAAAAAAGAAATATTGGTGCATTTTGCACATATGTGGAAAGGGATAGAACACATTGTAAACAGTCTGCATTAAACTTCATCACAGTTAGTCTGTATCAGTTGTCTTGGGTGTAAAGTGATAGAAAATGAACTTTGTTTGAACAGATTTTAGTTCACTTAAGAAACTCCTCCTGGGGCAAGCAAGTGCCTAGAAACTTATGTTTGCACAGCAAGTGGGAATCTGTTAGAAATTACCTCTAGATAAGGTGTATGAGCTGTGTAATGAGATGCTTTCTATACCAGAGAACATTTGTTTTTAATAGAAAAGTAGTTGGACATGAGGATTGTCTCCCTAAAGTAGTTTTCTGGACAGGTGGTTTCCTGCCAGTAAAAATGTTTTCTAAATTTTTGTTGAATTAGTTTCTAATTCCTGCAAAGTAGTTATTTTGAAGTATGAAAATCAATTCTGACATCTCCATTTTTAACATTTACCTTAATATCTATTTTGTAAAAAGAAAAGCAGCAACTTGTGGATGCACATCTCTAAAAACTCTAAAAGCCTACAATCTTGTCCCTGCGTGTGGTGAGTAGTGGACACTTAGGGAAAAATAAGAGGAGCAATACAAGTGGATTCACTTTTCCTCTGGCCTAGCAACTTCTGGCAAGCAGGGAGAGATGGCAGCCACACTGTTCTTTTGAATAGCCGCCAACAGACTATTTATGAAGTTGTCCTGCCTTTTTCTATAACACATGTCAATATTAATTTTGCACAAAGTTCTATGGCAATGAGTTTTACTATGAATTGTGGGTGCTGCATAATAAAAACACATTTCCATTTATTTGCTTGTCCCTAAGTGCTCTGTATCTTGTCTTATGCTGAAGAGTGAAAGATTGTTCTCTGTTCACTTTCTCTGCACTATTCATGGACTTGTAGTCTTCCTTCATATTCATTCATCATTTATTTTCTGTCTAATAAATATAAGAACATTAATCCAAATGGGAAAAGAAAATGGGAAGACTCAGAGCATGCACTGGGGTGTTGTGTGTTTGGAAAAAAAAGTCGAGTTCTGTGGAGAGCAGTATAACAAAAAACCTGCACAATTGACCATTGTACTGAAGTACAATTCTCTTCTAACATGAAATTTGGCTGCAATTAGTCCATAATTGTATTATAATTGTTTTCTTAGTAATTTTAATCACATAAAAATAGTTTGAGAGACCGGTAAATTGGATCTTGTTTCCTTTCATGTCAGACAGAGAGTTTTAGAGTTAAGGCATTTAAAACTCTCTAGTAGTTATGTAGCCTACTAGATTTCACTAGAGAAATATCCTAGGTCAGATCCAAAAATTCCATAATCATCCCCAGAAGGACACTGAGTAAATAAAGGCCAAACTCAAACATATTCATTTCTCAGTCCTGCAAGGACTTCTCCTGAAAAACTTTCAAAAACTGTTTCCCACATGTGAACTAACAAACCCTGAAATGTTGCAAAATTAAGCATAGTGAAAAGGGCTATATGGTTAAGGACAATATGTTTAACAATTTGTTCATTTCCTAAATTTATCTCCTGATAGATTTGCAAAACTAAAATAAAAGATAAAAAATCCTCACTCATAGAACTTTGAGATTTTGCATGTAAACTGAAAGCACAATTTTTCTACCACAGTTCATTTATGGCCTTTCTTTTTCACCCAGGAGACCTATGTGACACAAAGGAATATCTTTTCTCTTACTAAATTTTGGTATCTTATGCTGACCTAAGTTGAGGCTGTGCTAGCATCCTGTAAAGAAATATATTATGAGTTCATTAGGATTTCTTGACCACCAGTCTCTTTATGTAACTCTCTACACAGATACTCAGAATTTCAGACTTTTCTTTTCATATGACAAGATGCTCTATTTGGGTGATATGTCTCAGAATCTGAAT
Organism: Lophotriccus pileatus; assembly: GCA_035583135.1. Taxonomy (NCBI): domain Eukaryota; kingdom Metazoa; phylum Chordata; class Aves; order Passeriformes; family Tyrannidae; genus Lophotriccus; species Lophotriccus pileatus. Next base: position 42,752,277 of record JAWWES010000133.1, on the reverse strand, counting down.
CTTAAGCCTTCTGTGTCAACCTGGAGAGTCAGAACTGTGGTCTGGGTCACTGGCTTAATATTTCAGGAGTGACAGAGTTTAAACTCTGAAATGAAAGCTTCAAGTGAGATATAGACCTCTATATACAATGCAAATCAATAAAGGTGGGTTAAGTTGGTCACTTAGACAAGCATGCCTTGTGTTCTGCCATTGGTTCTCTAGCTAGACTCCTCTGAGAATTCAAATTGCAGTTCCACATGCTAGGAAACTCTAAGGAAATCACAGGGGTACTCACACATTTAATTAAAGAGCAGCTCTTTTTAAAGAAAAATCTGATAAACAATATTTTCCCTCAAATAATTTTGAAACATAATATTGTTCCATTTATTTGCAAAGCTGGCTCATGCAAAAGATCCATTATCACTGTAGACATAAAATCAAGCCCAAAATAGGAGAGAAATAGTTTTTTCCATTTATTTGCCTCCAAAATTCTTGCCAGGAAAACTGAAAAAAATCCCCAGCTTCCTAATTCTATCAGACATTCACTGTGTTTCTACCAGTTAACCTCAAGGTTTCATTGCTGATTGTGTCTTGAAATCAGCAGAATATTCAATGCTTACTAGAGAGCTGCTGCTTTATTTTGTCATATGAATTATTGTTTGTGCAAATAGTGACTTTGTGTTTTGAATCCTCATGCAGAAGAACAAAAGAATACCAAAAGAATAGCAGACAGGCTTCTCAGGAGACTCATCTGACAGCCTATAGTCATATAATCAGTAAAATACAATTCCCTTTATCTATGCAGGTAGGCAGAAATATAAACCACTCTTCTGATAATGCCCTTCCATTTCCTCAGCTCAGCAGCGCCACATTTCAATCCAGTCTCCAACCACACAAGCCCCTGTGGTGGCAAGTGCTGGAGTACAGGTTGCCACAGGTTGGCATTTTAGTAGATTTTTATACTTGAACTTTAATAATATATAATGACCTTGCCAAAGTGGTTAGGAACAGAGGAATGGTTTGCATTTCCAAGTCATTGAATCCAGTCCTTTGCCTCTTCAACAATAATATAATCTAGTTGTATCTGATTTGAAGACATTTTGTTTAATAAATTTACTTGCCTTTGGAAGTTCTACTGTCAGCTCAGTGCTTGGAGGTAAAAAGCTTCTGTCTTCCCCTGATCTCCCTGAGTCTGATTAGGGGTTTGACCATGAATGGTAGAGTGTCACTGATCCTGACAGAGTAGTGCAACTCTTCATTTTTCCCCCAGTTCTCTTTTGGAAATGCCTGTTCTACACATTTGACATGTGTCTGCTGTCATGTCCAAATAATGCCACTGTCTCACAGTCCTCTAATGATTACATATTATACTCAGATCTTTTTCTTTCTTATGTAGTTTCAAATATAAGATTTACTAGCTTTGAATGAATAATGATTATTACTAGCCCTGAACTGTATAACCTTGCATGTTTTCCTGTTGTATTTAATCCCATATTTCCTTCTCTAGTGTTCAATGCAATTCAGTTCTTCCTTTATGCCTTTCTGGTATCTTTTTGCATAGGCAAAGTTCTCCTAACATGTCACCAAATTTCATTGGCACATTTCTCTTATCCCTTTTAGTACCAAATACATTAGTAAAATTATGAAATTACGAGTGACACTCTGACAATTCTGTTGTAATCTTCTGGCCTCATATATATTATTTCACCACTCCTTACCTAAATTATAATAATTTCAGTTCCTCTGTCTTCTTTAATATTCTATTAAGCACTCTGTTTTCTTGCTAAGTTAATAATTATGTAATCTAATTAATAACTCCTCTCTCTGGACTTGGCAGGCATTTGACTTCCTGCTTAATTGTTAATTATTAATTAATTGATAACTTTACACAGTCTCTGATGGGATATAAGTTGACTTATCAAAAAAGGTCAATTTACCACACAAAGTTTTCAGAGGGGAATGATGCTATTAATTTCCATTGCTACCTTCAGTTCATCTAATGAAGTTGAAAACAGCTCCTGAGATCATCACTTCAATCCAGGTTTTCCAGATTATGGACAAGCAAGGGGAAATGGAGAGGTGAAAAGACTTGTGAAAACTGAAGAGACATAGAACTGAATTCACCTGTTTTGTGGACTATTTAGGAGTTACAAACATTACATTTCCCTCTCCCTCTTTTTATTTTTTTGTTTTTTAAATAGATATTTCATGGGCATTTATAGAGCTATTGTTGTGTTCTTACAGAGTAGAGTTCATTCAAATAGAAATCTTCATATATTTTGTTCATCAAGGTTATAAAGGCAGTGTGTTTTTCTCTTCTATACTTCTTTGATTTTAAGACATACCTGCCCAAGACCTCAAAGACATAGGACACCTCCTCACTAACTTTTCAATATGAATGGCATTCCTTAGTTTTGGCCTTTCCTTTTCCATCTGGCCTACTTTTGAATTCTGCACCATTATTAGCCTCACATAAAATTATTGGTTTCAGCTGTACTGATCCCTCACATATGAAAAAGCTTTCTGGCTATTGTAAATCTTCATCACCGAGGCTAATTCCCACATAAATATGGAGCTTCTGTTTGGATTAAAGCACTGTGCAATGATTAAACCCACTTATTTATTTATTTATTTATTATTTATTTATTCTTTTGACTTCTATGTTCCAGTCTAGGAGGTAGCTTTGGAAGGCTGTGACTGTTTTGATAGCCTGTCATTATGTTATTTTGATCCCGCATGTACTTCAGTGCTTCATCTGATTATTATTTATATCCAAACCAGTAAATGAACAGCTTTTTATTCATGCTTTTAGCCTTTACAGTCTGATAGCTCACTCAGTATTCATGATTTCATTCTCCAGACATTTATTCAGGTGTTTATTGAAGGGAAATTCATGGTGACTTAGTCAGGAAAATAAATGTAATGATAATGGTGTCATTTCTGCTGAGCTAAGAATTCTGAATATGTAGGTTTAATACTTTAAGGTGCTGGATCCTATGACTCCCATAACTAAGGAGATTTAAGACTAAGTTCACTGAAGTAGAGTCCAACACTTTGCAGAACTGGCATATCAGTGAGCATTTTTGGCTGTGTTAGGCAATTTATTCTCTAATTTTTTTTGTTCTTTATGGTCTTGTCAAGATTACCTGACATTGCACTGTCATTTATCTTTTTTTTTTTTCTAGATTATTGTCTGTGTGTCTCAGAATATGACTCCAGTAAATACATCTACTGACATAACCATGTCAGCTAAGATGCTGAAATTGTGTAATCCCTGAGAATTACACAATTTCAGTGTACAATTCAGTGGAACTGTTAGTGTAAATGTTGTTACAAGAACAGAAAGGAGTTAGTTTCACAGATATGTGGGACTTGTGATACAAAGCAGAGCTTTCATGGCATAGTTACAGTCTTGCTGGATGTGCTCAGTTGCTATAGGGTATTGTTATAATTCCTTGCCTATAAAATGAAGTGCAGTCATCGCTCTGATGGTTCTGCCCAAATCAAATAGATTATCTTCATAGTCTGTCAATAATTACTCTTTCAGTCAAAACAAAATGTCCAGAGAGACACACAAGCCTGTGAAATATACCATTCTTTTGAAGTGTGGAGACTTAGCAAAAACTTTACTCCATTTCCTGGGAGAAATGCTAAGTAGAACTCATAAAGCTGTTGATATTGGAGTAAGAGACTACAGTGACTTAGTCCAGGCTATGTCCAGCACATTTTTAGTGCCATGAGGTATGGACACATATTATCTGAGCTTCACTTGCCCTTCTTCATTGCTGGATCCCTGAAGTCTCTGTGGATAAAAATGTGAATGGTGCTATTGGAGAGATCTGATGAGTAAATAGAATGGGGCCATGGCACGAGCTCAAGTACTGGTCTGTGGCCCTGCTTAGCTGTTAACACAATTCCTGGCATGTGTTTTGGCCATGCCATTTAGCATTCTCCTAGATAACATGCGAGTACAGTATAGGACAGTTGAGATTTTTGAGTAGAACATTTGGATGCAGCTACACTGTCTTGGAAGAGGAGCATGTGTCTGTGAGCCAGACCACAGTGCTTAGTCTCAGAGACAATGCTCTTTAGCTGATTTTAGTAATTTGTAAAGATGAAGCCCATAGTTCCAAATCAAAATCAGAGATCTGGTTATTTTTGCAGCGTCTTTTTCTTTCATTCTTAATTGCTTTAATCTGTAGAAAAAGATCTTGTATTTTAAAATTAGTGATAGGGGAAGACAGAGGAAACAAAGTTTACAGAAGAAGAGGCGAGTGTCAAACACTTTTCCTTCTGCCTGTCTTTGTAAAAAGATCCAGGAAGAAGGCATGAAATAACATAAGGTTTATAAAAGATAATAGGGTCATAGAACATTCCAGGTTGGAAGAGACTTCAGATTTCATCTGAACAGGACCACATGTGAGATCAATCCAGCTTGCTTTATACATTCAGGTGTTGAAAATCTCCTAGGATCTGTTGGACTGAGTCCAAAGGAGAGCCACCAAGTTGACTAGAGGGATGAAGCACCTCTTCTATGAGGAAAGGCTAAGAGAACTGGGTTTGTTCAGACTGGAAAAGAAAAGTTTAGGGGTGACCTAATTGTGTCTTTCCCCTGATGGCAACCCACAAGAAAAATGGAGAGGGACTTTTTAAAGAGTGTGACAGGACAAGGAGGAATGGCTTCAAATTGATAGTAGGTTTAGATTTGATATTAGGAAAAAATTCTTTACTGTGGGAGTGGTGAGGCACTGGAACAGGTTGCCCACAGAAATTGTGGGTGCCCGATCCCTGGAGATGTTCAAGTCCATGTGGCTGGAGCTCTGAGCAACCTGGTCTAGTGGAGGGTGCCCCTGCCCATGGCAGAGAGGTTGGAACTGGATGATCCTTAAGGTTCCTTCCAACCCAAACCACTGTGTGATTCTATGTAGACTGCATAGCCTGTCTGGGCAACCTGCTCTACTTCTTGACTGTCCTCATGGTGAAAATTATTCTTCTTTTATCCAGTCTGAACATCTCTTATTTCATTCTATAATCTCTGTCTCTCATCTTCCACCATGCATGACTGTGAGCAACCTGGCTCCACTCTTCTCCTCTAACAACCAGATAATATAGAAATGCCCAAAATAATGTTTTACCATTGTTTCTGCCTGTCAAAAATTCCCACCAAAAGTTCTCTGTCTCTTTTCTGCCAGAAGCTCTCACCAGAGCTTCATGTTGGAGTTTTCATGCCAAAAGATCCTGCTATTGTTTATGGTAATCATGTCTCTTTGAATATCTGAATAGGGCTGTGTGCCACGAAACTAAGTAAAACTTCCTTTGAACACTGTAAGAGCTGAGGAAAAATTTTGGAAAACCAGGGAGAGGCAAGGGAGAGAGAACTGATTACAGTAGCTGAACATCTCTACCTCTCTCCCCCTCACCTTTTCTCTACCACCACATGCTGCCTGCCTGCCACCAGGGACTGAAACTCTGCCAGCCTGGAGAAGAACTGAAACCCACCGTGCTACATGTGTGCATTACATCTTATCCTTCTACCCTTACCATATATCTGAGGGCTGAAAGGTGCTGCTGAATCGGGGCCCTGGGACCTGGCTCAATGTGAGCAGCAAGGCCACACATCCTGGCTGCATTCCAGAGAACTAAGCTGCTAAGATCCCCAACAGCTAAAGAAAATAACATTGAAAAGTTGCAGAGATAGAGGAAAAAAAAGGCAGAAACTGCTTCTCCCGACACCCATCCTTCCACCAGCTCGGTAGAAAAGTAGTTTTAGTTGTATCATTCCTATGCTTCTAGAAGTAATCTTAACTTTTCCCAATCTTTTCTTATATTTTTCCCCTTTCTCTTTGCCTCTCTTAGCAATTAATAAAATAAAAATATCGGGTTTTGGTATCAACTGACAACTTGTGTGAGTTTTAATTTTGCTCAGGGGAATATTTGAATCTGAAGTTCTTTCTGCAACATTCAAATAGATTGTAACACCTCCCTGTGACTAGTGGTGGGCTGCAAGTAGATGTCCGCAAAAACCATCTCTTCTTCCGGGGCGGAAAAGATCCAGTCCTGCATCTCCTTCTCCCAGGGTAAGTGCCCCAGCTGAGTGGCCCTGTGCTAAACCCCCAGTTTATCAATGTCTTTCTTGCACAGGAGAATCCAAAACAAGACACAGGACATAATGCCATCTAAGGGTTGCCAAGTATCCTGAAATAAATATTATCCTTGATTACTCACTGTGTTCTGCTAATACAGCCCAGGATGCTGTTGCCCTATTTTGCTGCTAAGGAACACTGTGTACTCATGTTAAACTCACTATGTGCCAGAACCCCCAAGGCCATTTCTGAAGCGCTGCTCTCCATTCAGAAGCCTTGAGGAGGGCTGTTTCTTTCCTGGTGGAGGTTTTTGCATCTCTCCTTGTGGAAGAGACCTTGAAGCTCGTTCTTCTAGTTTATGTGTGTCTCACTGAATGGCAGCCCTGATTTTCACAGAATGGGTAAGGTTGAAGGGACCACAGTGGGTCATCTGGTCCAACCTGTCTGCTCAAGAAGGATCATCCTAGAGTTCATTGCAAAGAATTGCGTCCGAGTGTATTGACTTCCCCTCAATTCAGTGTCATCTGTTAACTTGTTGTCATTATACTCTATCATCTCCTTCACCTCATTGATAAAGACACTAAACATGACACATCCCAGAATAGATCCCTGTGGTCCTCTATTGTCACTGTCCTGCAGTTAGAGTATGACCCGTTGGTAACTGTCCTATGAGTCCCATCATTCCAAATATACTCCAAAATCCATGTGCAGAAAGAACTAATTTTTCTGTTATTGCAGGGTTTCTGGAAGACTTTTTCTGGTTCAGTTCCAAGAGTTATCTATTGATAAATGTTAGTCCCTCCTGCTTTCCCCATGGCAGACAGGAAATGACCAGAATCACACAATTACATAGACCTATCATGAAGCTGTTCTGCTGGAATGGGACTTGATTCTGAATAGTTACTGGTCACATTGAGTAGTCTGTAGTAAAAGTCATCTCTTCATAATGTCTTTAACTTTTGCTACTTATCTTAAGGTGGAATGTAGAAAACTATATTACACCCTGCTTTGCAAATAGTGTGTGTTCTCTTCAACTTTTTTTTGCCTTTAGGGCTTCTGCTTTAGAATTCGTATACTTCATAAGTCTTAATTAAAATCTTTATTCCAATACATTTTGTGAAAAAAAAACAAGAATATTTTTGTTTTCAAAAAGAATGTTTTTAATTTACTGCAGTAAGGGATCCATTCTCCATTCTAATTGAAGAGTCTACTAACAAACATCCATCTGTTCTTTCTTGAGATTCCTGACTTCATAACAGCAATTCTATTTGAAACCAAGGCTTGTGTACCATATTTACCATTTTAATATTTAGTTTCACTTGTTGATATAAGTTATGTAACTGAGGCAGGTAGTCTATGTGCTCTTTGCATAATTTTTTATGAGCCCACTATGAAGAGCACATATTGCATGATCAAAGACTGAATTTTGATTTAACTGTCACAATTAGAGACCTGATGCTCAACTGACTCTAATTTTATAGCTATCCATAGCACCAAAACCGTAAAAGTCTTTCTGAAAATACATACACTGACTGCTACTTTTCTGCTTTCCAAATATTGCCAAGAGTTTTTAATTTTGATCTATGATTAATTATCCATTCAGCTTCTTGTTGGGAGTTGAAGGAAGCTCATTAGCTGTTCAAAAAGCAGTGCTCGGTATTGTAGGAGATGACAATATAGTGTCGGTATAACTTTCTAATCCTTTAGCTATCTCTTGACTATCTTTTTGTATGTACAGAAATACTACTTTCAGGAAGGAGAATAGAAGAGACTTATCTGTGTTCAAGAAAGATGGATTAAGTCTGGGACATGAACATTAAGTAAGGGACACCTACATTAAGTAAGGTGAGAAAAAGACTACTAGGAAAAAATGGAGAGCACACCTTAAATGAGGAGGCAGAAAAGTTGCATTAACCTAAAATGAAGGGAGATTAGAAATTATTTGTCTATCCATATGCACACATAGAATATATAGGCTTTCAACAACAGAAAAGCTGAAGAAAAATTTTAAGATAAATGACAGTGTTGACACTTGAACAACTGCATTTTTCCTGGATAGTAATGCCCATTATTTCTGGAAGTTTCAGGTTTTCCAATCAGAGTGGTAGATAAAACTCACATTCGATAAGACAGAACTTCAAAATGGAGCTTACCATATTCATATGACATGGTTGTATGTAAAGATATAGGGCTGAATTCTTTGCTCTTTTGCATCCTTATGCTTGAAAGTTATGAAGTCAGGAATGTGAAAGGTAGAAAAGGAACATTTATGATACCCCTGAAAGCATAATTCAGCTCCCTGAAGAGGGGAAAAGGAAGAAGGTCATCTCATGTTCAAAAATAGTGTAGTTGTGTATACAGATGAGATGTCCAGGTTAAGTTTCCTCAGGCAATAATAAATCATCTTGCAGATACAAGTTTTCAATCTAAAACTCTCTTTTTTGATGCAAAGTCATCATGCAGTTTTACATTGCTATTAAAAAGGAAATACCTTCTTTTATAGAACAATAGCTACTTGTCCCATGTTCTTGAACTTCATCTCCAACCATGAGATAATGAAAGGAGAAAACCAAACAGCATATAAAAGCGGAGATGGTGACCAGCCTCTGAGAGTTGTCTGGGGAGGTTGGCATAGCTCAGATTTCCCTACTTCCACTTGCATCTTGCCTTCAGATGAGGTAGTTCTTGGTGGCAAAACTGGGCAAGTAAGGAGGGCACCAAGCACCTCTTTAAAACGGTCGTGTTGTAGACTGTCAAGATGTTTTTTTTCTGGTTTTGCATGTGAGGGAAAAGAAAATGAGCACAGATATAGGTATCAGGAATATCACTGGAGAAAAGAGTAGGCATTTTCTAAAACCTGGGAAGTTTCTTTTTCGCAGATAATGAATACAAATGGACTTTGAAAAAGTATGCAAGAAGTAGAAGGATAGCAGGCAACAAATGTTTTGGAAATGTACTAACAGTCCCATTTCTATCACAAAAAAAAATTAAAATGTATTAATTATGTGCCACTGAATAACAAATTTAATGTCAATTTTCATTTAAGAATGATAATGGAATATGTCTTATATTTGATGGCAACGATTTTCAAAGCCTCAGAAGGAACCTACATAATTTCCACTTCCTGGCAAGATAATTTGCTATTCAGATCCTCTGAAGGGAGTTCATTTTGATCTGACCTAAACTGGTACATTTTGGACATTTTGTTAGTATATCTCCTTTTGCAAACTGCTTAATTTTATGCTTTAATATTGGCAATGTGTTGTTGTCCTATTGATTTCCTCCTTTTCTGGCTCTTTGTCTGCTTTTGATTGCATACCCCATACTACTCAAGGTAAGCTAGTTTTCTGGGCTGCATTTACTGGAAGAGACTATCCACTGTGGGCCTTTTTTAAAATATGCATTACATTCTTGTTGACTTGTGAGCTGATAAGTGTTGCTTAAGATCAAAGGTGTTTAATTTAGAAAAAAGTCTTGTAAAGACACAGTGCCCTTGACTGTGGGTTAATGGTACTATCTAATCTTTGTCAGTGAAGGCAGTCCTAAGGGTTTGTAAGAGATGCAGCTGGCCAAGAATGAAGGCCACAACAAAAAAATGTGTGTGGAAATGCTTGAAAGAGAAATTTTATCATGGGAAAAGAAACAAGATGTTTAGGATCAAATTGAATAAATCTTCCTTAGTGTCCTGAGAGAGCTTCTAAGCTGTTTTATTTAGAAAAATACAATATATCTGCTCTTTTTGATTTTTCAAGTGTAAAGAAAATTAATAACAGGAAGGACATTCTGTTATTTAAGAATCTAGATATAGGGTACATAGGGTATATGATCTAAAATAATGGAGATATATTTATCTGTTTTATTCCCTTAATTGTTGTACATTATCTAAGTTTGAGAGTGGATACTATGAATTCTGTGGCATAACATTTCTCATTGTTCCCCCTGCGGAGTAATTGGACACGTAGTCCATTGCTGCAAACTATGGCTGTGAGTCACCTAACAACGTGGGCCAATTCTGTCCCTGGGGTAACTCTGCTGAAACCAATACAATTAGCTGTCTGGTGAGCTTTTTCATTGTGTGTTGCCCATAAAATTACTTCACTGGATGATAAGGACTTAATTAACTGTCTTTGACTTTTCAGCTCAGTTTCACTTCCAATAGCTTTTCTGCTGATTGGTAACATGTAAACATTGACCATGTATTGCTAAACTCTTTCTTGCATGGCATTCCTTTAAATATCTAAAGCAGAAAATCGTATATCATTGCAACTAACATGACCTCTTTGTCCTTTTGTTCCCTTTCTCACACAACTATTTTGGTACATTCTGTTCTCCAACAGAAAAGAGTGAGGCATGGGCATCTTCTTTAGCCTTGAGAGGAGAACAAGTAATACCCATTAACACTGAAGGGATTTCAACATATGGCTTGAGGTTTCCCCAGAGATACTATATGAATTTAATCGAGTTCATCATTAATTATGATCTTTTCCTTCACCTGAAACCTTGAGTTAAAACAACAGGGCTTTCTCTTTAAAAAGAGCAGGTTTCTGCAGGTGTATATATTTCAACTGTCTTTGAATTAATTCACTTTCATTTTCTGCCTGATGAAAAAAGTATGCTTTGGAGGGAATGGGACCATTTAATCAGTAAAAATAAATACATATCATACTTCTGAGCTTGTATGAGGCCTGTGTGGCACCCTGGGTGGTTAGCAGTTAGACCAGTAGTTGTAGTGATTTGAAACTTTACTGTTCCCCGTTGCCTGCTCTGGCCTTCTGCCAGATACCACTATCCTGGCAGAAGTGGGAGAATTGCCTGTGTTTCAACCATTCCACGCTACAGCTGAGCACTCCACATTTCTCACGGACACTTTTCGGCTGTGATGTGTCCTGGTGTTGCTAAGGTACAGTCACATCTTCTTTTGCCTCTGTCAGAGAGAGTTCGGACTAGCGCAGCTAGAAGAAAGAACAGCAAAGGGCTCTGCCAAAGTCCTTTAATGTACATTTCCGATAGTAAAGAAAAAGGAGTGTTCTTGATGTGGGTCAGCCAATCTGAGCTAGCTAACTTGAGTGAGAACAGCAGAATAGATACGAAAGTTAAAAGTAGAAATGCTAAAATTTATAAGGGTGTTCTGCAAAAGAAAAAAAGTAGGCTGCCAGCTGAAATTAAAGCCAAGTTGACCTTGTTTTCACTGAACTTTTAACAATTGCTAGTTCACTTGGGTTAATCAGAGATTGAGAACTAGGATTAAGACTGAGAAAGTTTTGGTTTAGTGCAAACAATAATTTGAAGAATTGAATTTGCTTAGGTTATGGTGCTAAATATTTTTTGTCTTTTTATAAGAAAATCTTACTAACATTATGTAAGTATCTCTTCACATAGAAAATGTATAATAGGAAAAAGGTCTTTAAATCAGCAGATAAAGAAAAGATTATAGTAGAAAGCTGAAGCAAAACAATTCAAATTAATAGAATAATCTTAAAGGGAGGGTGTAACTAACTACGGAAGAAAGTGCTGTAAGAACTGATAGATTTTCAGTTTTCATATCTTCAGTCAAAATTGAATGTTATACTTGGAGATAAGTTTTAGCTCAACAGAAGTTACATTTTATTCTAGTGTGAGTTACAGACAAGATTTTTCATTAAAATAAGTTAATTGGGTAAAATTTAAAGGCCTACTACATAGAGAAATTCACAGTAGATCATCTAATCATCACCTAATGGGTTATTCTGACATCAGCATCTATGTGTGTGTGAAACTACTTAGAAAATGAAGGAAAGCAATGATATAGAATTTACATATATAGTATTTACACTTTTATGAATAAACACCTCTGTTTTGTAATGATAAGGCTCTCTAACATGTGCAGCTGGTCTCCTTCTAATCTCATTTACACCCATTAAATGGACCTGATTTACCCTCTGGTGAAACCAGAAGAAAACCTGTTATTCCCTGCTGATTTTAATAAGCATCTCCCATCCTATTGATGTTGTTGATATAATATTACATATCAGATAGGCAGGGGGCATTTGGTATTAGTAGTTTTCGAATAACACTTCCAGGAAGGTAATTTCAGTAAAAAGTTGAGAGTTTGCATGCCATGAAGAGAGAGCAATCAATACTTACACTTGCTGGCTGTACTTTCCTCTCACTGTTCAATATTTCTGAATTTTCATAAGTCTCTGGCTCATCCAGGACTACACTTATCAGTACCGCAGATAAGTGTTTCATTTTCAGCTTTCCAGGTTGTTGGAGTGAAGGTTTTCTATTTCATTTTTACAAAAGGCATATTTCCTCTGATTTCATCCCCTGTACTTTACGGAGAGCAGCTACTGCATAGCAAGGCAAACAGTTGGCTCCTAGATGTGCTCTTTCATCTCCTTCAGTGACATTCTTGCCGTGAAGAGAACATCCCTCAGTTGCCAGATTCTTCTAGTTTCAGTTCCGGAGTGTCACTGGTTGATACACTTCAGCTCTGCCTTGGATCCCCGCTGGTGACAAGGCTGGATACTGAACCCTTCTTGATTGTAACCCTTGATGTACACTGTACAGCTGTAGGTACTGTACAGCATAGGCTCAAACATGCACTATGCTATTTTTTATTTACAAATAATGACGAAGCTTGGACATTTATTATTTCTAAAGGAATAGTTTGCTTCTTTCTCCTTGCTTCATTTTTAATTGGGTTAAGTGTGGCAATAAATCTGACACTTGTAATAATTTCTAACTGGTTTGTGTCACGTTTTCTGGGCTAAAGTTCATGTAAACTTTAAGAAAGTTTAAGAAAAAATCTATTCTGACTCTACAAAAATTTCTCAATATGGATCTCTGTTCTAGTTTTAATAGTATGTTGCTTTGTCAACTTATTCTAAAGTTTATGAATTAGGGACATGAAAGACCACAATTACATCCAATTTATCAGACAGCTATATTAAGAGAAGCAGAAGTAAAATACCTATAAGCTCAAAAAACCGTGAGCCATGCATCAAGCCAAGATAGGACAGCAGTATAGATAAACCTTGCCGTGATCACAGACGTTGGGTGAACTCTGGTTAGTGAATCTGAGGAATAAAGCATGCCGAGGGGTTTGCACCTGTTTCAGTTTCTATTCAAGCTACAAATAAAATCTTGCCCGACTGAAGTATACCTTTCTGACTTGGTCCAAACCTTTTTTTCCTTCACTTTGCTTTGTGCTTGAAAGAAAAAATGTAAAAGGGTATTCCTAATGGCACATTTTTAAAAGAAGTTAATTAAATTAGGAAGGAATTGTACTCTCATTGAACAAAGACATTCTACTTCTGAATCAACAACCAAGTGGAGAGACATCGGGTAAATATTTCATCAGTTTACCTGTAATGTAAAGTATGATAATTCTTTAGAATTATTTTTGGTTATTTTTAAGGACCCTTTTTGAAAGCACTTTTATATGATAAGGTGTTTTCTTGTCCTTAGTGGACATATTGCAGATAAAAATAGTTGAGTGTGAGTTACCTAATCTAAAAGAGATGGATCTAAATGGGGCCAGTGGATGATGGTAACTTTCAGTTTTTGTTATTAGTGAATATTCAGAAAGCTCGTACAGCCAATGAAAACTAGTTCTGCTACAAGTTGCCCAACAGAAAGTGTAGGTCCTTCTGTATGGCCACAGCGCAAACTTCAAGAGTGAACCCTTTTTTTCCTCCTTGGATAGTGTCAAGCAGGAACTGACTTGTGCATTCACATATATCATGGTCCACATCACCATGTAATTTAGTAATTAACACCTTTTGTTTTTTAAGACAAAAATAGTGATATGTTTCCTGACTAAAGCTGTTTCTTTTGAGCAACTTCAAGGATAGTCTTATATTGGTTTAGCAGGATTTCCCTATGTCTATTTTGTGAAAGCTGATAAAGCCTTTTCACAAATTATAGTAGTCTGCAACTCTGATAATTGAACCCTCCAAAAGAATAAATTGCATCTTTCTTAAAGAAGTAAATGTCAGGATGTTGTTTCATTTGAGTGACTGCTTTCCAATATTTTGCTGTTTCTGCACTGAATTTTAAAACTAAAGATTTTTTTTTTCTCAAAGAACCAACAGCCTTTGGAGTGACTGGTTTTGTAACACAACACCACAAAGCATCTTTTAGATCTTGCTAATTTTTCTGATTTACTGGTGTTGTTGAGATCTGCTGCTAATAATTAGTTACTGACTTAACTGCTTTGTCAGCTGATGTTCTCAGTCTTCACCAATTTCACTCAAAATGAGAACTATAATTCTGGAAAAAATAATTTTCAGGTTATTTTAACAATTGGTTATGGTGAACAAAATGATTTAAAATGTCTGTTCTTGGTTCCTCATGCACTGCAGTCTCACAGTAGGACTTAATGAATAGATGTGAAAACACACTGTACTTGTTGTATGAGTGAGTCTGGACAGGCTGCCAAAAAATTTTGGCAGAAAAACTCTTAGTCTTTCGTATAGGTCAAAAGTCAATTCTTTTGAACATTGTAACACATTGCAAAAAGATGCTGTCCTTTAAAATTTCTCTTGAATGGTCTTGTTGCCTTAGACATTTTAATGGTCTGAATAAGTGAGTAATGGCATAATAATTAATTACCTCTTATGTAAGATATTTCAGCCAGAGATTTCAAAGTCATGGTTATGTCAAAACCCAAGTACATTAAACCCCAGTGTGGATTCTCTCTTTGAGACGTAAAGTAGTCTGAAATTACCAAGGCTTAAACTAAGAAGGATTGAACTGTAGAGAATCAAGGCCACTTTATTTCTCTATGAGAGCACTGGGAGAAGGATGTAATGCATTTTAGCTTGTGCTCTTTAACTGCATACCTGCAGTGAACATATTTTAACACTTCTGAATGCCTTGTGGGACAAAGAAGCAGAATAGTATCTCAAAGTAGGGAGCTTCTTTTTTATCTGCAGATAATTCTGTAACAAATTGTTGAATGTAAGGAGTTGGCATTCAGTTTTAGTAGATTTTTTTTTTTACACTCTGATAAAAAGTTCTGTGATTTCAAAGCCGTCAATTTCAGTTCTCTAACAGTAGGCTCACATGGCTTACTCATGATAGATTAACTTAAACAGTTATTAATAGAATCATTAGCAATGTGATTTTAATAAGCAAATATCAAAATGTCAATTAGTGAGTGAAACAGAATGGGATACGCAGTATATGAAATCAAAAGTTTCTGGTAAAGACAAAAGGTGAGTTTTTTTGTCAATTCAGTGATGTTTCATTTTGTTCAGATTAATAAGCTAAAAGGAGCTAAGATTTTATGTAATTCCTACAAAATATCCTAATTAAAATAAATAAACTACTGGAGAAAGATCCTCTAAACACTGATGGTAAGTGCAAACATCAAAACAAGCCTTTAAGCACCATAATGAGAGGATGCATAAATCCATCAAAACTAGGTGAAATCATATATCATCTGCATATCTTATTTCTACTTCTATTTTTCCTTCTGAGAGAATAAATTATTCAAGATGAGTCAAGAAACTGAACAGTGACACATTCTTCACTCTTCTCAGAAGACTGAGTTTACAATCAAGAAATTGCTGTTACAATCTAAAAGTTTTATCATCTCCAGAACACAAGAATCTCCGAATGCCTGTGGTGGGTTGAACCTGGCTCAGTGTGAGGTGCCCACAAAAGCTGCTCTGTCATTTCCCTCCTTAGCACGACAGAGGAGAGAAAATATAATAAAAGGCATGTGGGTTGGACAAGGAGAGATCATTCACCAATTGCTGTCACAGGCAAAACAGATCTAACTCAGGGAAATTTGTTTAATTTATTACCAATCAAATCGGAATAGGATAATGGAAATATTTTTTCTCATGAGTTCTCTAACTGTTCACCCATCCAGCGGCAGAGGGGGTCAGGGAATTGGGGTTCTAGTCAGTTCATGGCACGCTGTCTTTGCTGCTCCTTCCTCCTCAGCAGGAATATTCTTCCCATCCTTACCCTGCTCAAGTATGGAGTCCCTCCCATGGGAAACAGTCCTCCATAAATTTCTCCAGTGTAAAACCTTTCCACAGACTGCAGTTCTTAATGAACTGCTCCAGTGTGGATCCCTTCCATAGGTTCATAAGTCCTATCAGCAAACCTTCTCCAGAGTGGGCTCTTCTTTCCATGGGTCCACAAGTCCTGCTAGGAGCCTGCTCCAGCACAGGCTTTCCATGGGGTCATAGCCTCCTCTGGGCATCCACCTGCTCTGGCACTGGGTTCCTCCATGGACAGCAGGTGGATATCTGCTCCACCGTGGACCTTCATGGGCTGCAGGGACACAACCCCCCTTCACCACAGGCTGCAGGGACACAACCCCCCTTCACCACAGGCTGCAGGGGAATCTCTGCTCCAGTGCCTGGAACAAATCTTTTTCCCTCTGTGAGGCAATGGATCATTCTGTTAATTATTGGCTTGGGCCAACTCTAGTGTATGTGTGTGTGTGTGGAAGGGACAGGTTGAATTTCACAAAGGTGGATTGGTGCTCTTCTCCATACCCCATCCTGTTGGACCCTCCTTGGGCAGCCCCAGACACTGGGAGCACTGGCCCACACCACACCCCCTGGAGCCCCTAACCCAGCCTCAGAACAGCTGTCTGGGAGACACACACCCTGCCCCAGAACCCCAACCCACCTCCAGAGTGGCCAGTGGGCCAGAAATCCTGTCAGGGAGGGGGCAGCCACAGGGCCCCAGAGCAGATAAAATCAAATACGTGGTCTCCACCTTGTTGTGGCCCTGCCATTTCCTGGAATCCTGGTGCTCGATCTATGCTGGATCTGGAGTGGAAGCTGTAATTCTCTCTTTTTCTCCCACTTTCTTTACTTCATCTCCATTCTTGCTATTTAAGTAACTTAAAGCCAGATGAGTTGGATTTTGCTAAATTGTGTGGGTTAACAGGTGCTAAGTCAATGCTTTGTGAAGTGTTTTATTTTGGTTGAAAGTTTTGTCAAGTTTCCTTATTTTCTAAAGTTTGCCAATAAAAATGTGTTATTTGACCTCCTGAGAAATGTGTGTACAGTCTTCTGTCGAGCTCTCTTTCAAGGTATATATAAAGAACTGAAGGCCCTTTTAATAAATTTCATGGGCGAATTTTTTGAGATTTGTATATTTTTAATGTAAAACTGCTCTGATGAGCTTGTAGGGCAATCCTGGAGTCTTATATACTCCTTCTGCACTGACCTGGGTATCTGCAGAGTTTCACTCACATACTTGAACTTCTCTCTCTGGCTTCTGTTGTGCAAGTTTTTTTCCCACCCCCTTGTCACCGCTGCTGATGAGCTTGGCCTTGGCCAGCAGTGGGTCTTGGAACTGTCTGGCAATGACTCCATCAGCTGCAGGGGAAGCTTCTGACAGCTTCTCACAGAAGTCAGCCCTGTAGCATCCTCTCTACCAAAACCTTGCCAAGTAAATCCAGTAGACTGCCAAATATGCCTTCCCTTACAGGGAAGCGTATTTTTGAACAAAACACGTGTTGTTTGTGTGAATATGTGGTTATCCAAGCTTTCCCCACCTACTGCTGCAAGACACAGCTTATTTCAGCTTTCTCTGTGAAAATTCTCTCCAGTTACTGTCAGTTCTCTTGTCAGAATTTATGATAATATGATGATTTTAAATAACTGATACTATATGCAGTATTATGTTTCTCTCTGTCTTACTGTAGCGAGACACAATTTTTGCATTTGCAGGGAGGCTTTTAAACTTACATGTGGAATGTCTGAATTCCTAAAGCAGGTTATTTAGCTTTCTTTCTGGCTAAACCAGTAGAATAATATTAAATCTTGGAGTCTTCATGAAAGCAAAGCCTAGGCATAACTCGAGCATTTTTAAGTACACTGCTGACTAAAACATGATAGTCCCATTTAAGGTTGATAAGCTATATCTTATTTTAAAGAATAAGAAGTCCATCTCTTCTGATTTTTTTTTCCACACTAAAATGACTTCATTTCACATGTTAAATATGTATAGATCCCATTAACCTCAACTATGGATATTGTTTGGAACACCATTTTTGCCAAAGTCTCCTCAAGAAATGGAAATCCTACATTTGATGAGAGTTAAGTATGCTTTTTCCTAGTTGGTAATGTGTTAAACATGCAGCTTCCAATATTCATGGAGTGCAGAGCTATGAGAATTTGTGGCAAGTGAATTTGGAAGTGCTTCTAAAAGAATTGCCAAAAAAGGTTTCAAATGGGATAGCCTTTCACTGCCCTATGTGAAGTCTGCTGTACTGAAAAGATGCTGAAGGGATGGGAAAGAAAATCATATTCATTAGTGTAGTTCCAAATAAAAACTTTTCACCTGAAGACTTTGTAGACAACAGTATGAACACTTAAAAACTACTTATTTTTCCAATGTTTGCATGACAATATTTGCTGTTTAAGAGCAGAAATCAGTATTATTTTTGAGATGTGTTCACATTCGCTCTAATTTGCTAATTAAGAAAACACCAGCAGCCTCCTGTGAATACTGTATGTGTATGAATACTTGACTCTATCTCTCTCTTTCCTCTTTCTAAGTGCTACTAAGGTCATGATTGTTCCAGGACTCACCTTTTCTGACCCATACCCCAAGAGATAGGAGTGGACAGAGGAGATAGGAGGCAATTGTGGTAACATCCCTTTTTACTCTAATTATATTCAGAATTATGCTATAAAACTTATTGCAAGCACAAACTTCATACTCAAAATAGTCTTTCTTCTGTAGTTACTGCTAAATTATATTTGTGTGAAGCAGAGCAGAAGGCAAAGACAACGGTTTAGCAAAAGGACGTTTAATTAAACATGAGTCTTATTTTGTCTCTGTCAATCTGTGAGTCAGGAACAAAACTTTTCACCATGCTGTACAAAGTTGTTTTCAGACTTTTTTGAGAAACCCAAGATTGATGGTTTTGTTCCTGTCTTAGAACATGAAAACACCAGGATAGATTATTATTTGGGTTACAAAGGAGAAAAAAAACACAAGCTGCTCTTAGTTCTAGACTGTTTTTATTTTAATTCTTCCTTTTCCAAATCTAATGCTGCAATTAAATAACAAGTATCTTGCTTGGGAAGTTCTGCTCAATTAGTGAAGAAGCACAACGGGATCATCATGAGCCATTTCCCCCCATTATTCTGATAATCTCAGAAGACTTTGGCAAATAATCTTTGATATATTATATTGAGTAAAAAATTTGGTGTTTACAAAACAATTAGACTTTTCTATGACCAATACTGACTTTTAGTACCACTACTCTTGTGGAAGAGCATCAAGTTTCTTTCGATCCTTATGTTCAAAGCTCTCTAAGCTTTACCTTTATGCTCCAAGTTCTTCATGCTTGAAGATCACATATAACAGGTAAGATTATCAATAAAATAAAGCCTAAAATCATTTTGGCAAATTCAGGATAGCGGGCCTTCTTATAAGTTGTTTATCGTTCAGTCTACTTCCAGTGGATCAATGAGTACACTCCACATTGCCTTTACATTGAAAAGGAAAACATTTTTTCTCACCTCGGCTCCCCCAAAGCAGTATTGTCAAAGCACAGTAACAAAGAGTAAATAAAAAGCTGTTTGAAGAATGACGTCAGAAATGCACAGGCTTCCTTTTGTTTTCACTTTAATTGAAGTATTGCAACCTTGAACACTACAATGATGAACATGCTGTGAAACACAGATATTAGGGTGTTAGGTTTCCAGTAAATCAGACATCATTCTAAGCACTGAATTTTTATCTTTCCTTCTGGGCTGAGTAACAAAAGCAGCTTTTAATGTGAGCAATAATCCTTTTTGTTTTACCAAGACTAAAGATAGGGGCCTGCTTAGGCTAAATCAGTACCCGAACCAAGTGGTCATGTGCTTGCCACACATCAGTCAAAAGCTTTTTGTGGTTTTTGAAAAAAGTATTTTTTGTTATTTTTATAAACCAAGTCATTGTTATTCCTCTTCTGTAATTCTTCATTTTTATGGATTTCAGATATCCCAAAATAATGTGCGTAAGGCTGATCTTGCGATTTTGGTTAGCCTCTGGTAGGAAGCAATAAAAAACTGATGTAGAGAAAGGATCCCACTTCTTTGAGTCTGAATTAAAGAACTATGGTGAAATGTGAACACATCTACTTATGTGGGGTACTTACTAGACACTTCAGTCCACCCTGGTCATTGCAGGCTATCACCTTTAAAAGGAAGCCCAAGGAATGAATACATTCTAGAGGCATGTGTCTGATCATGAAATTATTGGACTAAGAATAAAATAGGAAAATAAAAATGGAAGAGATATTGATTTAGTGAGCAGGGTTTGAGAACAGTTTTAGACTGCTTAGACACCTCTTCACAGAGGAATTTGAAGGAAAATTAGTCATTGGGTCTCCTCTGGAGGAAGGAAAATAAAAATCCATTAAGGCAATCATCTGAGTGGAGGCACTTAAGGAGTTCTGCAGGCAAGGACAGCAAAGAAATTTTTAAAACTCTCAGACAGAGGGCAGTATAATTAACCCAGTAATGTTGGGAGAATTTTGAATAATACAGGCCATGGGATGCTGTTACAGGCCTTTTAATGCACAATCTGGTTTCCATACAGAGCACAGACCACGAAACCTTGAACAGCCCATGGGAAAAAGGCTGTATGTATAAACAAGAGAGTTAAAAACAACACCTGGTGTTTTTCTGCTAAAGATGTTTTGTCTATCCTGTTATGTGTGCCTTTGGGTTTGACTGCCAATAGAAGGGAAGCAACAGGTGCCCCTTTAGCCAATGGCTTTGCCAAGAAATGATGTATGTGCCTTAAAAGTTGTATATAAGCAATGTATTTGAGGAATAAAGTTGAAGCATTGTGGATACTTCTGTGAAGAAAATCAGTGACTTCCGAGCTCCACTACAACACAGTAAAGTCTTTTGAAAACTTGAGGAGAAAACATTTAGTGGAGTTACTAAGTTTGTAGACTTGTAGGAGGGGAGTACTAATTTGAAAGGTGAAAGAGATGATTTCTAATTCCCATCAACCTGTGATCAAAGTAAGATCAGTTCTCCTTTAAGATGTGTTTGGGACTGCTAAAAAAACCCCAGACAACTGGAGGTGATGATAACAGGTAATAACATCTGTTCGGACTGTTGCTGTCCTCTTACACTGTTTATTCAGACCAAACTGTATCTGCCGCTGTTTGTACTTAATAGTTAACCTTAGTTGCTATCCTTTTGTGCAGGATGGATCTAAGGTAGCTGGCCTACTGAACTCATCAAAGAATGGCACAATCCTTTATTTTCTTGAATTCTTCTTGAAACTTCTTTATTTTCTTGAAAAACCTTGAAAAAACTTTCTTGAACAATAAAACAATAAGTAGGCATCTTTCTTAATCAGAAAAACTCGCATAAAACCTAGTAGAGTATAGGGGAGCTAGTGATATCTGGTACTCAAAGAAGTAATAGGTAAGTTTAGAAATGGTCACACCCAAAATGCGTAAATTCTGATCACTGTAAACCAATTTTTCTTGGAAAGGTATTGTTTGAAGTTGAAAATGATAAACTGCTCAAACTATCCAGCTGTAGCAGCTGAAATGAAGGCTGAAATATTTCAGAGGTGTCTTGCATTTAAACTTCACCAAAAATAAAAAAAAACAGGAAGAAAGCAGTTGAGCTGTATGATCTGTACATCAAGCATGTCTGGTGAACTTACGTTTTTTTTTCTGCAAGACCTGCACGTAATTTTCTTTTCCTTTTACTTAACTTGTCCATCTCTGTCAAAGATGTCTACCAATTTGACATAACCTTGTCTCTGATGTATTGGAGGAGCAGACAATGCAAGAGATGATGAGAGTTTCAACATATTCCGTTAATGCCTATCACATTAAAACTCAAGGAACTCTTGAAAAAGTGCTGAAATACATTCCTGTCCATACTGGATCAGGGAACATATGCAGTTTCCTGGTATTGCTCACTCATTCAAAAGAGCAACATCATTTTCCGCTGGAAACAGACTAGGTACCTTTTGCTACTGTATTATTAGTAGTAGCAAAAGAAGTAGCAACATGAACTGTTATCCTTTTTAAAAAAGTATTTGAAAAAACTCAACTAATCTCCTGTTCATGATATCCCATTATTTCTCAGGTTTGTGGAGCTTGTACTCTGTGTCTTTAATAAAGAGAATGTTCATAGATGTTACAAAATTTCTAGAGCACTTCTATGTCAGATCAAATAGGGGCAAGAATATGAAATAATTCTTGTGAAATTTCCAGCTCAATTTTTAAGCCTCAGTTTTCACATTTTTAGATGAACACTTCAAATTTTGTGTGCCTAGATGGACTACACTGTAGTTCTGAGCCTTTCCTCAACTCATTTTTACAGAACCAGTATTTGCCCCATAAACCATGTTTAAATCATGTTTCAATCTTATAAAAAATATGGAAAACTATTATTTTTTTTCTAGCCTGAAAAAGATAACTTCAATCGCAATAAGATTGAAAAGATCTAATGTTTCAGGTGGGAGTTATATAAGAAAGAATAAATGTCTTGCAGAGGTGCATCGCATAAAGAATAAATACATGCTTAAGCAAATGTAGAAAGCTAAGTGTAATGTTTATGTAGAGTGTCCACAATGGTATTTCTATAGATGTTAAGTTTGCCATTTTATTCACACAGCATAACAATTCCATGCCATCAGCTCTTCATATCTATGAGTACCGCACTTACACTTTATAGATAACACACTTATGCACCATTCACTGGGGAATTGTCATTATTTACAGAAAAGCTCTTTATAAAACTACAAAAATTATATGTAGAATTTCTTTACTGCCCAGTCTGATTTTAGCAAGGTCTATTGCTAATTTCTGGCATTCCTGCACATTCTGGCAGTGTCCAGTATAGTCTCCTACTTTTTGAAATTTTCTACCTGACACGTATTTCCCATTTAAGTAGAGATGGAGTAAAAATCATATTCTGCCATTCTTTCCTTTGTGACCTTATGCATCTTTCTTACCTTCGGGGTTTTTTTTGGCTTAACCCAGACAGGATTTATTTGCCTACTTCTTATTTGCTCCAGGGTGTCCTCAATGTCTCAAAATACTTTGGAGATCAGGTCCTCGTTGCCTTCACACTAGCACTGTGGATTTTGATGAAGGAGCTCTAGGTGGAGTCTCAGAGAAGATGACTTCAGTGACTGAAAGGAGGTCCTTACATCACTTCAGTGCAAATAATAATTGTAACTCAAAAAATGAAATTGGAACCTGTCTGAGGCTAAAATTACAGCAGCACCTCACTCTTATTTACAAGGAATGCTTTAATTTCTTATACTTTATGAAATAAGATTTTAGTAATCCACGTGTTCTCTATGGAACATTGTTATGTAATCCACACTTGTGACCTGCTCTGTATTTCATATGTCATAAACAGCTTTACTCTTTTCTATAAATCAGTGAAACTGCAAATAGGGTGGAAATAAAATGGCTGGGTTTTCTAATTTCAGAACACTAGGAAGATCAGAATAGAGTAGCTCTTTAAATGGAAGGCCATAATGTTTAAACCCTGATTGTAACAGGGTAGCATTTGCCCTTTCCTTATGGCAGCCATTGTAAGAGGGACAAGAAATTGCAAAAGCATTATCAATTGTCACTAAAATGTGCAGACTTCTATATACTTCCTGTGAGTGTAATATTCATGTATACTTACAATTCATTACAACAGCCATTTTTCAACATTTGAATATCAAGTTAAGAGGTAATTTATTTTAATGTGACAAGAAGATGATCATTAAAGAACAACTTTAAGGATATACATTTTCTTATTTTCCCATTTAAAATCTGATTTTCCCAAGAACAGTCTAAGAATGATCCGTAGTTTTGTAGAAGATTTGCTGTTACAGAACTATATGGGAAACTGCAATACTGTAATGTATAATGCTTAGATTGTGATAAAACAAAGAGAAGTAGTTCAAAATAGGAGTATTAACCATGCTTAGGAATTGCTTGTGGATAGGAGTGTAAACCTGAAAAATGGGAGACTGTTCTTGGCAAAACCTCCAGGGTAATCCACTGGTTAGAGCTTCTGATGCTCCCTTCTCTTTGGTGCAGCAAAGTTTGTTTTTTCATTGCAGAAAATCAAGTGATCACTTGAATTCCATGGGGACTCTCAACAAAGATTCCACTTTTTTTGTAGTCTTGGGGTAGCACTTGCTCAGAATGCTTTTTGGTCTAACCACAAACCTCTGCTCTGTATCTGTGGAAAAAAGAGAACAAAACAAAACAGGTATGGCTGCTCAGGCTGCCTTCTTCCGTTTATGCAACTGTCTAAGAGCAAGGGCTCGGGTGGAAATGGTGCTGTTTAAGTGTTTAAGAAATCCTACAATGTTCATGTTAAAAAATATTTTTTGGAGGCCTATAGTCTAAACACATGACAAATAGTAATAAAAATGGGAGAAATAAACAGTGGCAGAGGGAACATATAAGGTGAATCTGTAGGGCCATTATCCTATTTTACAGGTTAATGGTAATCTTAGGTTCTTATTTCTGATAAAGGTCTAGTTTATTAGCTCATAGCTGCAACAAACAGCTTAGACTCTCTCCTTCTGTGGTTCCAGTTCTTCCCATCTGTTCAATTGGCTATTGCTTTTTCTATAATGGATCCTCTGCAGTATTATAGTTCATAGTTATGTGAAGCAAATGAAAGACATTATGAAAATGGCAAAGCAATGAACATCTCTCTTGTCTAAAACAGAGTTTTGGTCTTTCCTACATGATATGAAGAAAACTTACTTTACTTTATTCTTTTCTGATGCATTAAAGCTATGGTATTGTAGTAGGAATTAAAATTTGAAAATAAAGAATAGAAAATAAAAGATTGGTGCTGCAATCTGAGGTATGGATGATTTGGTGAAAACTTTTGAAATTTATAAACTGTTCTTATGACATTGTCTGGATATTTATTTCTGAAAACACCTCCCTCAGAGTATTCTTTCTTCAGGTTGTCAGGTGATGTTAAAATATTGGGGCTTATAAGTAGTTCCACAGAAATAGTGGGTTTTTTTCTGTGTGAAAGAAAATTTCATCATAGTAATTCTATATTTTTGTAATTGTGTAAAACGTATCTTGTTAAGGTACATTTTTTTCAAGAGTGTAGACAATTGTGTTTCTATGTGATTTTTTTAGCTTATGGTTGTGACACTATGTGTGGGATTGTTAACAGGAAGTACCTGGTATTTGATCTGTGTTACATGTCCAGTGTTAATCCATTGGTCAGACACTTCCTTTCATGTAGGCTAAACAAAATTGAATTATTTCATATTTGCCATAAGCTAGAATAAGGCAGCTGAGTTGTGATGGTTCCTTAAGTTTGTTTGGTCCTGTGGGACTTCAGGAGGTGCTAACATGATCAGTAAGATGTATGGCAGTGATTTGTTATGTCAATGATGTCAGACCCTATGTGAGTTCCCAGGTCTCCGAGACAAAATGATGCAGAAGAAAGAGCAGAAAACAGTGCAAAGAAAACTTCCGTGAGATAAGAAGGCAGAGCAATAAATCTTGAGATTTATAGCTGGGACAATGTCACTTGCACAGAAGTACCTGACCTTTCCATAGTGGTCCCTTTCTCTTCCTCTTTTATGTAAGTATGTTCAGTGAATTCACTAAGTTCATGGTCACGCAAGCTCCCTCCTGTGAGGTAAATTATGCAGCAGTCTGCAAAGATGTACCTTTGCATTTAATACCTTGCAAGTACTGAACAGTTGTGATGATTATAACTACTTAGCAGTTTTTCACCACTAGCTGTCCAGGCAAAGGTGAAAAGAAAAAGTTCATACAAATATATTTTAATATGATATGATGGCATATAATTTCATTAGAAACCTTTTTTTTTTTTTTTTTTTTTTGAATCTTATATGGGGAAAAAAAAAGCACTGCAAAAAACATGTACATACCATGGTACTCAGAGAAGTGAAGTAGAATAAGTATCAAGTTTTAATTGACTAGTATATTGAAAATATTAACTGAAATGGCAGAAAATCAGTAGTCTGTTGAGGTATAGCTGTATACTCTAGCAAATGAGTTACGCACTTTAATTTGCTCTATGGCAATATATTATTAATTGGTAATTTATAATAAATGCATGCTATCAAATTTATATCAGCTATATAAATGTAATTATGTTTTCATAGTATGCATTGTTATGAGTTTAAGTTTTGTAGTTTTCTCTGTGTATATGTCTCTATTGGATAAGCTCTTTGATGTAGAGTTCCTGATTTGAGATGTACTCCCCTGATAATAAATTAGTGATAACTTATTTGTGGTTTGATCACTAAGCATAGAGCATGTCTAAGCTAAAACTCTTCACGTAGATTCAAATAATCTACACAGACAATTCCCAGAAATAAATTAATGGAGGTCAGGTTCTCTCTTGCTTTCAGTCCTGTTGTAATGATTAAGGGTCTTCTTGAGAGCATTGAATATGTCTTAAGAAAAAAGCTGAATGGGGAAGGGGATGACCTCACTGTTGTCTTCCTCCTTTTTTTTTTTTTTTTTAAAGATTTGGACAGATGAAAGTTTGGTAGACTTTCTTGGGCTTGGTGGAAAAGCTAAGAAATTTAAATTTAGAAGTTTAAATTTCAAATGGCAGAAGATATCTTCAGTGTTTGTGTTGAGATGGAAATTAAACTCCAAAGAAGTCACTCTCCTTCTCCCAAATCTTCCAGTAAGAGAAGAACAAAAGCAGAAACTATGGGCTGAGATCACAATTTACTGAAAGCAAAGGAATAGGAAACACACAGTAACAATAGCAATATTAATAACAAAAGTATACAAAAAAGAGATATTTTACCCGCAAAAAGGTGTTCATTCCGCATTTCAACACTTTTCTGTCAGCCTCGTGTCCTGTAGCTGTGTCTCAGAGAAACATGACAGGATGAATGGCAGCGGCAAAGGAGGGAGTCCACAGGTCTGATGCCAACAGCCTTCCCACTGGTGAGAGTGAGGCAAAAAGGGTGCAGTTCTGTGGTGTGCTTATCATTTCTTCCTGAATCCATGTCCTCACTGATGACATGGGTGGTATAGAATAACAACCTTGCTGTGTCCATGTGGCACTAAGCTCCGGCCCTTCCCAGCAAACAGGACATTATCCATCCCTTTTTCTATACCATCTACATCATGCCTTGACTTTTTACTTTACCAATATATACATATACTTATTTATATAAATATAACTATACACAAGCATAGATGTTATTTCTGTAGTCAATGGCTGTCCCCCCCAAAGATGTCTGATGAGTTCATTTAGTCCATGTGATTTTCTTATGAAAAAAAGTAAGTTCTGTTTGTGCAGTTTGGGCACCAAAATATAGGAAGAGTGTAAAGCTATTAGAGACCGTCCAAAGGAGTGCAACAAAGATGGTGAAGAGGGTATAGAGGGGAGGCCGTATGAGGAGCGGCTAAGGTCACTTGGTCTGTTTAGCCTGGGGAAGAGGAGACTGAGGGGACACCTCATCACGGTCTACAGTTTCCTCATGAGGGAAAGTAGAGATGTAGGCACCAATTTCTACTCTCTGGTGATCAGTGATAGGATCCAAGGCCTGAAACTGTGTCAGGGGACAGTTAGGTTGGATATTAGGAAAAGCTTCTTAACCCAAAGGGTGGTTGGGTACAGGAACAGGCTCCCTAGGAAATAGTCACAGCCCCAATCCTGACAGAGTTCAAAAAGTGTTTGGGCAATATTCTCAGACACATGGTATGATTCTCGGGTGTGTTCTGTGCAGGGCCAGGAACTGGACTCGATGATCCTATAGGTCCTTTCCAACTCAGGATATGACACTAGAACATTCATTATGTCTTTGTGTATATACATGCGTGCATCCATACAAACACTATTAATCCCCACTCTGTACCTACTCTTACTGCAGATTATGCTTTAATCTGGCCTACAATCATCTGTTTGAAATAGGTGTATCACATCTTTATATGAAATTAATTTTGTTTATATTCTTTTTATGTAAAGAAATTGTACAAAACTGTTAATTCTCTTGCCCTTCATTTCCTGAAACCTGAAAATGAAACAAGAATGGCAAAACCATTCCTATGAATTACAGATTTAGTGCATGTAACATAGGAGTGTCCCTGATATTATTTCTTAACTTCTAAAATTACATACTGCAAACATTTCTTCTTCTATTTAGATTTACAGTTTTCAATACACTGATATACCCTTGAGAGTTCTGAGATTTATCAGACCTTTAAATTGTCAGTAGAGATATTAAATCAGATTTTCAAAAACGATGCCCAACAATGTTCTCCTTCCCTTTTCTTGCCCATTGTCTTGAACTTAGGTGTGCTTTGAACGTATCTTTAAGGATTCATGGCAACCAAGACAAGAGGAAAAAGGGTGGAATATGAGAACCTTGGGGAACATTAGTGGGATTTTGCCAGTCAATAAGTTTCATAGTTACATCAAAGTCAAGGAGATGCTTATAGCACTGTCCCAAGCTAAGATGTTCAGTTCTGATGCACTTAGACAGCAATTTTTTCCACTACTTCCAGATTTGTATCTTTGCATACTCAGACTGTGGTAGTGTGCGAGCTTGGGATGCCTTAGGAGTAGAGATATCTGATATTTCCAACCAAATCCCTGATACACAGGGACCTTCTGCTGGTCTTGTGTCACACAAACCAAAGACATCAATATATGTGAGTGCAAGGAAAGATCCAAAAAAAAAAAAAAACCAAAAAAACCAGGAAAAGAAAAGGGAAGGAAAGGTAAGAGCATGGGAGAACCCCATACTATCATCCAAACAAGGGAACCAAGAACATTAAAAGGGGAATAAATTTAATATTGTATAAGAATTACAAGCCATGTTTGTGCAGTGCTTAGCTGCCTAACATCCCAAATTTCTTTTTTTTTTTTTTTGTTGTTGTCGTTTTGTTTGTTTTGTGTGTGTGGTATTTCCCATTTTAATGGAAACTATATAATAAATCCACAAAAAGGGTTAGGGAAATTGCTCATTCCCTTGTACACAAACACAGAATTTACAAGGAAGCACATAGGACCAGGTTTTTTTTTAAGGAGCTGATTGCTGACTGTTAGGAGCATGTAAGAGAAGTAGGATTGTTCTGTATTTACTTCATGCTTCTCCCCTGCATGTGTACTGTTGGCTGCTTATAGACAGAAGACTGGGTTGGTTGAGTCTTTCATATAAGACAGTGTGGCTCTTATGATATTGAGCAATATATTCCCTATTCTTTCACAAAAGCTGGCATTTTTTCTTCCAGAATCATAAAATGTCATTTTTAAAGACTGTAAAGAGTAATTTATAAAAGGAAGCATTATAAAAATACAAAAATGGCATCTGAAATGATATGATCCTTATTCCAGTCCAAAATGTACCCTTTTGGTCAAGCTACTGTGATGTACCCATTGATTATAGAAAAAAGAAAAAAATTTGAGAGAGATTTCACATGGCATAGTAGCAGTGCCTGTTTTCATTGAGCTCGGTGAAGGTTTTGTATGGATCCACTGATGTGGTGAAGTGGAAAACAAAAGGGCACAGCTCTGTCTGCAAACCATGGAGGACACTTCATGAGTTATAGCAAAAAGTTGCATGATTGCTACAGCTTCTGTGTTTGCTGAGGATTCATTAGGCCTGGTATAGAAAGTGTAAGGCCAATATACTGCAGACTCACACATCTGCTGTACAAGCTTCAGTCTCTAAAAATATGAAGTTTTATTTTTTGTAGTCTTTTCTCCATTGCAGAAGTGGGAGGACAATCACTGATAGGAAGTGAAAACTTCTTCCTGCTTTCTCAGTGGCAAAAGCAAGATAAAATACTGTGACTCTGAGCTTCTAACCTGCCTTTGCTTAAGGAAAGTACTGCTGACTTAACTTTGCCTGAGTAAAGGCTAGAGCATTGTCTTTGGTTTTTATATAGCCTCCTTCTCTCATTTAAAAACCTTTGAGTCTGAAATGGGCATTCAAAATAAAGGGCTTAGAAGAACAGAATAAATTACAGGAGAAAAAGAGTTTGGCTGAAAAGAAGCCTATGCCTTTCCCGCTAGAAGGGAAGGCAGCTATCAGCATGCCCTTTATTAAGACTTGAGCGTTTTCTGCTGAGGGAAGATAAGACATGGGGGAAGAGAGAGTAGAAGTTTAAATTAGAATTGATATCAGATGCAACAATTAAGTATTGACAATTTTTCAGACTTTGGAATGGTTCCCATTTGCAGCTGCAAGGCACTGCAGCAGCTTTCATATTTACGAGCACTTGGTGAGTACTCTGACAGGTTTATTATTTGTTGGCTTTCTCCAGCATTGCACAGTAAAAATTGTTTTCAAGGACTGTTCAAAAGTGTAGCTGGCTGCCACTGTATCAAACCCAATCAATCCACCAATGTATTTCACCTTCTTGATTGATAACTGGCTCAGCAGTTTGGCATTTCAGGGAAGAAGTAGAAGGAGAGCAGGTCTCAACAGTCATTAATCCTTTTTCCCTGAGCCTCCCTTGGGCAACTGCTTGTGCCATTATCCACATTTCTTACTGCTGATTTCCACAATTCCATGGCTGCTTGAACCACCACAAATTCACTGCTGTCCCTTTCACTTACTGTAGACCTTTCATCACACTGGACTCAGGAGCCCTCCTGGGCTGATAGTGGTCAGGGGAACATCTCTCTCTTTTCTTTTTTAAACCTGGGCCATTAATTTGGTTTCTTACCTCAGTATCCTTTCCTCCTTCTAAATTTATGTTGTTCCTTATTGAACAAGAACATGAGGGTATGAACGTACTTCCTTTAAAATATGTTTGTGTGGGTTGGGATGAGAGATATGGTAAATAAAGTAGAGATTTTGTCTTTCTGCTCTTCCACTGCTGGTTGAACTGCTTATTCATAATGTTTTGCCCATTATGGTCTGTGTTACCATGAAGCTGAATAAACTTATGTTAGCTGCTGGGGAGATAAGCTATTTATTTATTTATTTGTTTGTTCATTTATTTATTTAAATGCTGCAAAATTGTGAGCAAGCTCACAGTGTGCTGACTGAAATGTCAGAAATAATTAAGCCAACCTGTTTCCAATGGGGAGAAAAAGAAGTCGTCTGTCATTATGAGGAGCAGATATCTATAATTAATTAGGAGCTAGAACTTTTAGAGAGAAAGGAAAGAAAGACAGAGATTAAAAAAACGCATATTCCCACACTTTTCATCCTTTTCCTGTGTTGACTTCATTGCACCAAGGGTACTAAATACTCCAGATGGGTTTAAAAAGTACAGATTTGAGTTCCCCACTGAGGATTCAGGATAAAGTCTATCTGTCATTTGCCAGCAATCTGGTGTAATGCATCGCTGTGCTGCTGGGAGAGCTGTCTTGTGTATATTTACTATTATATTAAAGCACAAATGTCTCCTCCACCTGTCCTCTAAAGAGTAATGTGTCCTGGACAAATCTGTTCCGTATAATGTATATATTTAACTACCCTTATCTTTGAAGGCAGAATCCATGTGGTGAAGCCAGAATTCACGTGATGAAGGCAGTGTAAAGAATTTAAAGGAGAGGAAACAGAGACAAGGAGACAAAGAACCTCATTGGGAAATTTTGTAAGGCAGTCAAATACTATGAAAGAGTTGAGCATGCATAGGGATCCTTCAGTGTCTCTATAAATTGCAAATAAAAACCTGCCCCTGGAAATCTGTCCCCTGAAAACTTTTACCCATGTCAAAGGCTCCACTGAGCCCACTATAATGACCATTCCTTAGTTAAATTTATGTTAACAGTTTACAGGTGCCAGCTACCTCAGGAGATCTTTATTTTATCTGACAAAAATACTGTGTTTTATGAGAGGAAATTGCATGTTAATGCATATGGACAAGAAAAGATTTCAGGTGGATTCTGGCCACTGCATCAGCTTGGGCAAGAAATTAAAAAAAGTTGATCAATGTTATAGGGGAATATTGCAACTAGTGAATAACCTTGATACTTTGGTAAGATAGAGCTTGATTCCCTGTGTTAGCAAAACACCGGACTACCTGGGGAAGTGGGCAGGATGTGAACTTACTCTGGAACTGCCACCCCAAAAATAGGTTTGTGTTGAGGCAGTGCTAGTGTCAGAAGGGTCTGTGCCTTCTTGAGCAGCCTCTGCAGGCACTATTGCTGCAGGGATTTGGGGCAGCTTGAAAGAAGCACAGTAAGCTTAGCAATTTGAAAACCCTCCTCATAATTTGTAAGTGGTGGCAAGTTTGAAGCTTGACTTCCTATGGCTTTATATCCCAAGATGAACTATTGCATGTATCCTTCTGTACTCAGTAGGGATGAACTAGTTTTGTAGCCTGTCTGCCAGTAGAAGTATGTCAGAGTTCCCATTTCTGTAATATGCTATTGCATTTTACCAAATTTACAGGAATTTTAACACATTTGAGATTCTCATCTCAACTTAATTTGAATTGGTGAAAGGGTACAGAAACTGTTGGGGAACAAAGGGTGAGTAAGCTTACAAAACTGGACTAAATTAATGTTTTCATAATAATATGTGAAAGGATCTTCTAAGGAAGAATTCTGTCCTATTGACTGATTTCCCTCTGGCCTTTATCTGGTATAAGCCAGTATAGCAGAATGAGACCTTATTTCCTTTTTCCCCTTAGGAAGAAATAAAACAAAAAAGGAACTTGATGTTTTCATATTATCTTGCCAAAAAGCCTTTCAGAATTCTGGCTAAGCTACTCTAATACTCAGATTCCCCTGTTAGAGATTCCTCATCCTCCAGAATAATACTTCTATATCAATTCTGCCTTGCTATTCAATAGGTCATGAAGGGGGAATGATACTGAAGACCTTGGCTGGTGCCTGGACTGCTTTGAAAAAAAAAGGAACGCATCATAGCCATTTGAATACATTGCAAGACTCTAAAAATGCTAGTTTTAAACTAATCTGTGTCCTTCAGTAATGACTTATATGAAAATACAGGCTGCTATGTAAACAATATTTCTCAAATATCATAGTTTGAGAATTGGGCTATTTTTGGTGCTGCACACTAGCAAAGATAATGAGGGAATTAAACATTTGACTTGGCTGCAAGGACCCAATGGAAGATCCTGTACTTACTGTACATTTATTGCTAAAGCTTGAGCCTTTAATGGCATGTTCTGAGTATCTGGATATGTCAGAATATTCACAGTTTATAAGTGCTTATAATACTGACAGGTTCATCAAACTCGTCTTCTTAGAGCTAGGACAATTTATTACAACTTTTTAACCCGAAGGAGTTTATATAATTGATGGATTTGGGTTATATTACAGATAGAAAATAATCTTGAGAGAATTGGTGCTCACTGCTGGAGCTGAATTTGATAGAGCTGAAGGGCCATTCACCCGGGGCTTCAACAAAACTGATAGCTCTAAGTTCTATATGACCAATTTAAATTGTTTGACCAAAATTACATTTTCTGTCTTAAATATAGGACATGCTGATTAGGTCTGAGGGAGAGGGAGTAGAGAACATGTAACTTAAATAAAACCTCCTAAACCACTAGAGATTCTTCCCTGAGGATTTTTTTCCCTTTTACTTTTATTTTGAATATTAAGTGATAGTGTTTCTAACATTCAAGTAGAATCATCAGAAACCAAACTCAAAATTTCCACAGTAGAGAGCCCTTTATTCTCTATGATGTCTGGAGTTTATGCTGTCATCCATTTATATAAGCCTTTAAGAGACCTTTGTGCTAAAATAAAGACTGGAAATTATCTTGTACGTGAAACAGCTTTTGTTTTAGGCTAAAATAGTAGTTTCCAAATGACAGCTGAAGAACTGAGAGATTGAGTGACTTGCCTGAGGTCACGCAGTCAGTCAGTGGCAAGCCTGTGCCTATGCTGTAGATTGCTGGGTATCTGGCTTATGGAGTTGGTGCTGTTTACAAAACCCATTTCCTTCTTCGCAGCTCTGATTGGTTCTTCAGTGCTGACTATGCCTTATTACACTGCAGTGTGTTGTAGAAACTAAATCCAGGAAGAAAATAAAAAAGAAAAAAAGGAAATTTGAAAGCAAAGTGTAAAAGCATGGAAAGGCAAACTCATAATTTTTTCGTTTACTATTTCAGTGGAGTAAAGTAATTATGGTGATGTTCCTGGCATAAAAGCAGGTTTCAAAACAATCTGTATGGGTCTAGTGTGTTTTTTTGTTTGTTTGTTTTGTTTGTTTGTTTGTTTGTTTGTTTTTTGTTTTATTTTGGTTTTGGTTTGTTTGTTTGTTTTAAATTAATGCCTGATTTAAAGTTCTGTAAGGGACTGGAGGTGAAGAGTGGGACAAGAGTTAGGTTGAGGAGGTGGGAAGGTGATTTTGAATGTCCTCTGGTTCTGAGGAAAGTTTAAGCAGACAAAGGATTCCAGCAGAATAGGGATTGCAAAGTAAATGAAAATTGAGGCAGGCATAATCTTGTATGGAAGGGAGTCCACTGCTCAGCCATGTTAAAGATTGGTGAAAGAGAAATGTTACTGAATGACTCTGTGTTTCACTAAATTATCTTCAAGCAAGCATTTTCACATCTACTTGTTACTCTTCATTTGGGAAAAAAACCCACAAATGAGCATCCTAGACCATGGTACAGAAACTATCCACGATGAGTAGTCTTTTCCTTAGTTGTGAACTCAGGTTCTAAACTTCTTTAAGTCTTTTATTGAAATGTTTTATCCTTTTCCCCAACCTTATAATCTAAGACATATTGAACACATTTTGGAAATGGCTCAAAAACAAACAAACAAAAAAGCATGTTCCGATTTCCTCTAGTCATTCCATAAAATATTCATAAAAGATTGAGAAGCGGAACTCTTCACAACACTGTAAAAGGGATCCAGATGGCCTGTATATCACTCTGAAAAAAGTGTGTCTTGCTCCATTGTAGGGAATGACTAAAGAATTCTCAGCTATTCTTATTTTCTTTTTTGGTTATTATTTCACAGTCAGTTTTTTAGGAGACTTTGTTATGTAGAAAATATAAAAATAGTAATAGTAGTAATAATAACAATAATACCATTTTCACTGTGGCACTCACTCAAACTTATATACGCAAACATGGGCAGATGTTATGGGAAAAAATCTCAACATTACCTTTGAAATGGACTTGAATGTGGTTTTTTGGAGACAACATTAGATAACTCTCATCCAGTAGGCTGGAAAAATGGGCTTCTCCTCTGAAACATCCTCTCTGATGGAACCAGTGTGAATATGAACCTGAAGGTAAGAAAGGGTATCGGTCCTATTGAGTGATGTTACCTATTGGGATTTACTCTCTACATGCCTGAAATGAAGAGGTAACAAGTATAATATATCAACTTTTTATTTTATGAATTCCATATTCATGTCACCAAGCTGGTATATACATATGCAATTTTTATTTTGGAATATATACAGCTTGGTGTATATAATTTTGCCTAGAATAATTGCTAACTGAGAGACTTGTATTCAAATAAGTCATGAGTCTTGCTCCAATACTTGTTAATGATACTGTAGCTTTATTGCAAGACTGGAGACACTTATTTGTCTATCTGAATAGTCTAAGTACAGGTCTATTAAACATGAGGCATGTTATCATAAAGCTGTATTTTCTGATAGAGTATAGCACTCATCTACATGAACATAGCTGTAAATACATGTATATTTATATATATAGACGTTAATATTCAGTGTGAATGATCACTTGTTTTCAAAACTCCCTGATTTATTATAATTGTTATATTATTATATCTTTGAGGCTATGCTTCCCGTATTTGATGATCTTACACACTCCTAACATCTGTCATATTTTTTGCTCTGCTACCTCTTCTTCATCTTAGGCAAAAGTAAATATTTC
This sequence comes from Lophotriccus pileatus, assembly GCA_035583135.1. Taxonomy (NCBI): domain Eukaryota; kingdom Metazoa; phylum Chordata; class Aves; order Passeriformes; family Tyrannidae; genus Lophotriccus; species Lophotriccus pileatus. Next base: position 42,716,439 of record JAWWES010000133.1, on the reverse strand, counting down.
ATACCACATCTTTCACATTTGTTATAGTCAGTCTGCTACATTAGTGGCCAGAAACCACAGATGAGGGTGCTTCTCTTGCATTTGATCTTTGAGATAGAAACAGTCCATAAGGGTGCTTTGCATCCTGCATTGCTACCTCGGAACAGTACTGCTGCTCCTGCCATGGCTTATTGCTCTCACTTTGACAGAGTTACAAAGCACTTTTCTTCTATGCTCTTTATTCCTCTGGGTGCAGTCTGGACTATTGTGTGACTTTTTTTCCAAAGCCACAGAATCACAGATTGTGCTGAGTTGGAAGGGACCCACAAAAATCATCGAGTCCAACTCTCAGCCCTGCACAGGACGATCCCCAAGAATCACACCATGTGCCTGGGAGTATCAACCAAATGCTTCTTTAACTCTGTCAGGATTGGTGCTGTGACCTCTTCCCTGGGGAACCTGTTCCAGTGCCCAGCCATGCACTCTGGGTGAAGAACCTTTTCCTACTATCCAACCTAATCTGCCCCTGACACAACTTCAGGCCATTCCCTTGGGTTCTGTCACCACAGAGAAGGTATCAGTGCCTGACTCTCTTCTTCCCCTCATGAGGAAGTTGTAGACTTGTACACAGGTCTCTCCGCAGTCTCCTCCAGGCTGAAGAGACCAAGTGACCTCAGCCGCTCCTCATCTGGCTTCCCCTCAAGGCCCTTCACCATCTTCATTGGCATCCTTTGGACACTCTCTAATATATTATTATCTTTCATATATTGTGGTGCCCAAAACTGCACACAATATTCAAGGTGAGGCTGCCGCAGTGCAGAGCAGAGCAGAAAAATCACTTCCCTCAACCAGCTGGTGACACTTTGCCTGATGCCCTCAGGACATGGTTGGCCCTCCTGGCTGCCAGGGCACTGCTGACTCATATTCAATTTGCCATTCACCAGGACCCCCAGGTACCTTTCCCTGGCGCTGCTTTCCAGCATCTCATTCCCCAGTCTGTACGTACAGCCGGGGTCACCCCATCCCAGGTGCAGAATCTGGCACTTCCCTTGTTGAACTTCATATGGTTGGTGATTGTCCAGTACTCTAATTTACCAAGGTCTCTCTGCAGGGCCTCCCTCCTTTCAAAGGAGTCAACAGGTCCTCCCAGTTTTGTGTAATCTGCAAACTTGCCTAATATCCCTTCCAGTCCAGTGTTCAAGTCCTATATGAAGATGTTGAAAAGCACAGGGCCTAAAACGGAGCCCTGTGGAACCCCACTAGTGACATGTCTCCAGTCTGATATTACCCCATTCACTATTACCCTCTGTGCTCCACCCATGAGCCAATTGCTCACCCACCACATGATGTGTTTATCCAGCTGTGGGCTGGACGTTTTGTCCAGAAAGATACTGTGAGAGGCAGTATTGAAAGATTTACTGAAGTCCAAAAAGATTACACCAATAGTCTTTCCTTGATCAGTTGGATGGGTTACCCTGTTATAAAAGGAAGTCATATTTGACAAGCAGGACTTTCCCCTCGTGAAGCTGTGCTGGCTGTGACCGGTGACTGCACTGTCTTTGATGAGTTTTTCAATACCTCCCAGAGTAATCTTCTCTGTAGCTTTACCAGGCACTGAAATGAGTCTGATAGGCCTGTAGTTCCTGGGGTCCTTATTGTTACAAATCAGGACAACATTGTCCAGCTTCTAGTCATCTGGGACCTCTCCAGATTCCCAAGACTGCTCAAAAATCATCAGGAGAGATTTTGCGATGACATCAGCCAGCTCTTTGAGGATTCTTGGATGAATCTCATCAGGCCCCATAGATTTATAGGGATCCAAGTGGAGCAGCAGATCCTGCACAATTTCAGGACTGACTGGGAGTTGATCATTCTTGCAGTTGTGGTCCTCCAGCTCAGGGCACTGAAACCCCCTTGGTCCATCATCTGTGTTGAAGACAGAGGCAAAGAAAGTGTTAAACACCCCTGCCTTGTCTCTGTCTTTGTTTGTGAGGTGACCATCCCCATCCTGATATTATTTATCAGGCTGATGATATTTCTGTACAGCCTATTGCCATTAATTTATTGTTAAAGCTCTTTTTATTGTCCCCCACATTTCTGGACACAGATAATATAAGGAGAACCATTTTTCATTCAGAACAGAATTCTGTGAAACTGTGATTCAGTACATATTCTGTGAGATGGAGGCCGTCTGACTGACTGATCTACATACTGGAGAAGTTGGAGATTTTTTTCCTGTTTTTACCACCTTTTTTGTTTTTTTCATTATTACCTTTCACAGCTGTGTTAGGCTAATGCTGGTTTGTTTAGGGATTTTTTTAATCTGTGTTAGCACAGATGTATGTATCGGAAATACCCTTCAGACGTTTGTGACAAAACCTGTAATTTAAGGTTATGGAAATTGCTATGGTTTATAGCAGTCTATTTTGTTAGCTTTATCTTTATTTAGAAAAAATCTAGGAATCTTCCAAAGTAAAAAGACATAGATGCTGCATATTGTAATATTCTGAAGGTTGTAATTGTCATACAAATAAACAACTGACTGCAGAATACTTGTAGCTTTTAACTGCACCAAACAAGTTTTTCAAGTGGTGGAATGATTATCTTGATGTTCTGGCTAAATTGGATCTAAGAGTGCCTGTCAGTGCTCTCTTGTGGCTTCAATTCAATATGCTATTTTCTGACAGTTCTGAGCAAGTTCAATGGCTTTTGACCTTTTCATGCCAATTGGATTTTTTTAAAATTGAATTAACTGTTCCTGAATCATGCTGTTTTTAAGAGTATTTTTGCCCAATATTCCTGAGTGATACTGCTGTGAAGTAGGAATTATTTCTTTCTTAGCTCCCTCTTATTTCTATATGTAGATGTACAAATACAAAGAGATGGATAGTATGATTTCAGTCTACTTTATGACAAGATTTATTAAAGATAATGTGTTTATTAAAGATAATGTGTTCCATACAGATTAGATGAACCACACTAGATTGGCAGATTTTTTTGGGCATTTTTTGACAGCACCTGATATATAAAGATCCTGTGCTGCTTCATGGCTCACAGGGCAGGGTAAATAGCACTTCTTCTTGTATAACACACAAATACACACCCTTTCATACACTCTGCACCACCTCTATCATGCCTTGCTGTTGTGGAAGGTATTTAGCTATCCAGAAAATATCTTCCTTAACCTAGGACAAAAGCCATAGATCACTATAACTGAAGAAAAAATTCTTACTGACTTAAGTGAGCCTCGGACTGAACCTGTAAATGCTAACCTTAATCATATCTCTAAACACTGGAAAAACACTACAGATGGATGCTGTATCCAGAGCTACAAAAAATAACATAAGTATTCTTTTATACATTTTTATATTTGGTTTTGTTGATATGTCTTTGTCCTCTGCTATTTCCATTTGTAGATGAACTTTAAGAACAATGTAAATTATTTGATTAGCATCTTGTGACTTACCATCCATTTTGTGGGTAGCATTTTTATTTCCTGGGCTCAAAATGCTATTATTTCTGGTTCCATCTATTGCTACCATAGTCATGTGGACTAGGAGAGGTCAAACCCACATTTCAGCATTTTTCCTCCTTCAGCTCTTTTATTCAAGTTTACGGTACTGATATGTTCATTGTCTTCAGATAATATACAGTCCTGTTGACAGAACAATGCACAGTGAATATGTTGTTTAAAGTATCATTGAGCTTTTTAGTTCTCTGGCTACAGAATTAAATGCTAGACTTTAAAAAAGTAACTTATATTTCAAAGTCAGTAATTTAGTGAAGTCTTTAGGTAGTTACTAGTGCTCTGAAATATTGTGTTATAATACAGAGGAATTTTCTTTAGCTATTAGAAAGTTAACAATACTGCCCTGATTATTACAGTATAATTCTGTCTGTTGCCAAGCCCATATAACAGAGATTCTGATACAGTATGTTGATTTTTCTACCTGGATAATTCTGTGACTTTAATAATAGTTTTGGCAAGTAAAAGACAAAAAAACCACTTGAATTACTTACATATATAAGGTTAAAATTGCTGTTGTGACACGAAGTATATAATGTTGCAGGTACTATAACAGTGTTATCGTACCTATGGAAGCAAAGACAGTGAACACAGGAATCTACTTTCTAAGCTACTGAATGTTTACACTGATGTTTACATGTATGCAATATAGTTGATGCTGTACCCTCATCTGATTAGCAAAAAAAAATATGGATGCAAGTTGCCATTTTAGTTAGAATTGTTGCAGAATAGTGAGTTGGTACCAAACTATCAATTTCTCCCTGTCTTTTCTGTTCTGTTTTCTAATTCACTGTTCACTGTTTTCTAACAAATGGAGTATAATGAGGGAATTTCAGTTCATTATGAAAATTTTAAATGTCAAATTATTCTTAAGTATGGTAAAACAAAGAAATGGTGTATGTCAGTGTTAAACAGTTATTTTTGTCTGTATTGAGATACTATATATTTTATTTGTAAACCACCAGTATGTATCTATAGCGAAGACCTGCGTTGGGATCTGTGATATGATTTAGTTTTTACATGCACACCATGTTTTTATTCTAGCTATGTATTTGTCTTAATTCCCTCTCCTTCTTGAACAATGTTAGAAATTTGTATCAGAAAATACCAGAATATAGTAAAATGGAGAACACAAAAAAGCTGCTGATCATCTTAGATTCAGAGGGATATCTGTTCTATATGTTCTGCAGTTGTCCCAGTTCATCCATAGTGTACATTGTGAAAAACAAATGTTTTTGCTGGTTTCTGGTTTGAGAAAGCCATTGACTGAATGCACCTGAAAAGGGACAAGGAAAGCTCAGGTAGCAAAACATTTTTAGCATTTTTAACATTTTAGAAAAACATTTTTAGCATGTTTTAAGCACTGGAGAAGCAGCAGTCTAAATAATAGTGCTCCATCTCAAAATGTCTGCTAAAATGTCAGGAGGGAAAAAAACAGACTTAATGAGGAATATGATGTTGAGCACTAGAAGTGTGCAGAAGAGATAAAGCAAGTATGACAGTGATCTCTCTAAACAACTGATTTGCAGTAGGACCTATCTATTTCTGAATTACAGGAAGACACCACTGTTGAGCAGTGTGCGTCATCTGCTGGACTTTAAATCCAATAAATCCCACCCACTACAACCTTTTGAGAGAGAATTTGAGTAATGAGCAGTAAATGAGAGTTGACCTTTGGTTACTTACTGCAGAGAGAGATGAAAAAGATAGTTTATACCAACTTGGGAGAATGAAGAGGAATATTCAGCAACTTTCAAGAGACACATTCACAGAAGCAGCTTCAAATTTGGGAGCACAGGTAGCCTTGGTGTTCTTACAGAGCAGCTTGCCACTGTAACTCCAGCTAATGAACTCGGCAGTCTCTCTCGAGGCTAATATTGGACAATTCAGCATGACACCTAGAGTAGTGTGGTAGAAAATAATACAGGACCCTGAGTCATATGTAAAGAAAAAAAAAGTAAGACATTCAAGGCATTGATCTCTGATTATTGCAGTCCATAAACAATGGCTCTCTGCAGCTAATATTTATCAGATAGCTTCATACCTTGTTCTTCCTGACAGCCAGATTTTTAACATCTAAATTCACATTGCAATTTATATCTGGCAGACCATGTGTTATTGGTGGATAATAAATGGGGAACACTGGGTTAGGACAGTTTAAAGAGAGGACATCAGAGGCTACAGGTAGATTCCAGGTAGTAGTTCTAGCACAGCAGTAGTAGGGCAGTCAAGAAATCTGGGATAGAGCTTGATCAATCCTTGAAAATAATTATGGTCAGAATGTTCATGTGTAAAGCTTGCTATTGATATGGAAAGAATAATTTGCATACTGTTTTCTAGTCTTATTAACTGACTTGGAGTGTCTTGTTCAATAATGAAGGTGACTGACATGAATATCAGTCCTCATCTGAGGACATGAATTCATTCTCACATTATGTGATTGAAAGTGGTCATGCTGCTGAACAAAGAGAAATGACTTGTAATGACAAAGAATTTTAGGCTATTCCACATTTGTATCCAGTGCAATAATAGGTATACGAACTACTGTGACTGGAGTCCAAGTAAAAAGTTCAAAGAAAGGAAATTCTGAGGATATATGAGAAGCTGTCCAAGTCAGTTTTCTGATTTCTTGAAAGGGAGGAGAGAACTGATCATTCGCAATATGCGGATTCTAATGGTTTTCTTAGGATTGTACTCCTAAAATAATACTGTAAAAGACTTAAGAGATGCAATTATACGCTTTTGGATTATTGTCAGGTTCCTGCCAAATGTTGACCTAAAGGCAAAACTATCACTTGCATAATCTCTTATAAATACTTATAAAACCTTGGTCTTGCTAGCACTACTTCCAGCTATGGGTTAACACAAACCAGTGATTCAAAAAAGTCGCTTGATGGGATTGAGCATAACCTGGCATGGTTCTCATATTTTGACTTTCAAAAAGCATTTTTAGTGAATTCTGTGGTGGATTAATCAGTAATGTCCTATTTGTAGAAAAGAAAGTAGGAAAAAAGTCATGCATTAAGATCCATTTATATTCATACTGTAAGCACATGCAGAAACTTTGAATAGTACAATGTGCTTTATGAGTGGTGTCTAAGTGTCTGAAGGAGTAATGAAATGATCTGTTATTCTAGTTTTAAAAAAGACTAATATTCTGTTCATGCGCCTGACACAGTGTAGGCGTAAATAAAGTAGGTTTTCAACATTGTTCTCTCAAATTAAGGAGGTGGCAAAGATAAATTAGTCTCTGTGTTCTGTCAGGAAGCTCATGCTTACTCTTTTCATGCCTGCTGTGTGTGAGGACTGTGACACAGGCTGACAAGGGCGCACGTCTTTGCAGCTATAAAAATGGTATAATTTGACTATATTCTATGAGAAAGTAGAGAAAATATCTTACAGAATTAGGCAGTCAGACTAACAATTTTAAAACTGAACATAGTTCAAGTTTTGGGTTTCACATATGTCTGTCACTCTACTAAGAGTCTGGTGGGACTTCCACAGGCTGGCTCCATTTCTGCATCAATATTAATCTGATGGGAAGCCAAGTCATGATATCAAAACATACAGCAAAGGACAAATAATGTCACTTTCAGGCCAACATTGTAACTAGCTATTCTGGCTCATGTGCATGTGCTCCCCTGAGCATCCACTGCTCATTTGTCTGGACTGAGACATTTCTAGTCAAGAACAAGACCTCTTTCACTTCTGTGCATGGGGACTGGGAACAACCGCAGTCACTCTCTCAGGGAGCAATTACAGATGGCAGATTATTGTGGTAGGTGGATTGCAACCCACTGAAGTAAAAAGTCTATTTTGTAAGGTGGACCAATGCAGTCTTTTGAATGAGCTGCCCCAACAGACACCTTTCAGAGCTGTGGCAAAAGTAAACCTTTATGGCTTTGACATTGCTATGGAAACTGTAAGAACACTAAACAGAATATTACAAATGTAGGATGCTGTAGGTCACTTTATAAAGCCAAGACTGACAGGTCTTAGCAGAATGGAGAATAAGAAAAAAAGTTAGTAGAGCAAAACGTGTTTGTGCATTATCTTTGATATAGAAGGGTAGGACTCCGGGGCTGGATTGAATATGTGTCAATAATTTAGAAATTCCTGTTAGAGAATTCAAAACACAAGATATGGGTGCTGACAAGGCCAATAACATCCTCATCAACAAATGGTAAATTATTTTGGTTATTGAGATGAACCAATGTTTGGCTCATGAAACTATGGATAAATCATTCATCATCAGCAGGAAAAACATTAGAGGGAAATTCACAGCATTGCCTATATCTTCTTAGATTTTCTTTCACTGCTCAGTACAATGGTGCCTAAATCTTGCCAGATGATGTCTAACAAAATAAAAGTCTGGCTGATAAATAAGGTTTCAAAGCTACTACAGAAATATATTTAGATTTTGTATGGAGATAATCTGTAGCAAATAAAGTGTAAGAAATATTTTGTCCTGGTAAGAAAGACTGCATTTTAAATACTTTATGAAAGATGGGTGGGGAGAGCTTAGCTACCCTTTTCATTTTCAGAGAAAGTGAAATATAGACGATACAGTTATATCCTATGTCCTCTTAGATAAATGTTTTTTGTTAACTGTCCCAGAATGTTAGTGGATAATAATATTTATATTAGCTCTCTATTGTCTCTAAATTTAGTGTTAACTATTACAATTATACTTTTGTCTAAAAAAGTAATTCAGAAGTATTTTTCAGCAATTGATGAGTCAGAATGTAGTTTAGGATGCTTTGGGATTTTCCTAGTGAAATTAAGTACGTACATTAAATAGATACTAATAAAAATTATCAAGAAGCTTTCACTTAAAACAAACCTCATAATAATGGTATACATCTTTGTAGGCATGATGTACCAGCAAATTTGAATCCTTAAAATTATCTTTGGTTGATCTAATGGAGAATGGAAATCTGAGGTATCTAGACTACAGCTTCTGTAAGATAATGAGTCAATCCAGGTAAAGCAAGTGCCAGTGAATTTTTAATTAATTTTTAATTAATTTTTTCTTAAGAGGAAAAAAAATATTGGTTTTGGATTTGCTTAATAATTCATGTGAAAGATAAAACATAGGAACTTGAATATCTCTTTTACAAGGGAAACCTTCAAGGAGCTCTAGCTATATGTTATTAAAAATGAGCTTCTCTCTGGAGCTGCAGAGATTTTTAAAGACATTCAGTTAAAAAACATGAAGATAAGGATCTTTTCTGATTCTTACATAACTGAAGTCAGTGACATGAAAAAAGAAAATTAATTACAACGTTGTTAATTTTATTCTGTGAAAACAACAGGTCTGCTTAATTAAAATACAGTTTTTAATGACAAATATTATGAGGATGCCATATACAACTCAATTTGTTTTGTCTGCAATACTGTTAGACTGCTTGTAAAATACTCTGCATACTATTAATAATTACATTACTAAAGCAATACAGTACAAACCAGTCAATAACAAAGTACTAACAGAAATGTCATGTCAGACACCTCTTTGTGGTCAAGATTCTGAAGGGAGATTATCACAGGTGTTACACAAATAGTAGATAACTGGAAATCTTTAATGATACTTTCATTTGGTGTTTTAAATGTTGTCAGATTTGCCAGTGTAATGGCTACCAATTTCACAGCAAATCAGTCTTTTTCAATGCAATGAATCAGTGCCTGTCAGCAGCTGAATTCCTGCTTTGCGTCCTCTAACTTTTCCTATCTCTGTTTTTCAATTCATCTCCATTGCTGCCTTTATGCTATCCCTTGTCCTTGAAAGAATTTCCCATTTACATTTTTTTTTTTTTATTTTTTAGTTCCTTTATTCTTGTCTTTAAAGGCCTGCTTGTCCGTATTCTGTCATTTATAGCAGATCAGTCACAACAAATGATTGGCACCAGAGCTGAGTTTGGCACGGACAGAGATTTTTAAGCTAACATCATGACTCTCAGCTGCAATGCTGTTTAAAATAAATTTGGTAGCAGACAGCAGATGGGTTTGCTGTCAGGGAGCTAGATCTAACTGATAGGGGTTTTGAGTTTTTTGGTACGGAGAGTTCATTGGAGAACATGACAGTTTTCTATGGCATGCTTGTAACTTGTACTCCTGTGGAGCTATGGGGGTAATTACACCTTAGGCTTGATGAAGTACTGAGTAAGGGTAAAAGAAAGGGAGAACACCTGAAAATCAGAGGAAGTTGCAGTTGGTGCAGCTCAGGATTAGTTAAGTTTTTCAAGCATGTGTAACAGACTTCAGCATTAGAGGCACAAGAAAACCAGTGCCATAGCTATCTTGCTGCTGTGCTGAATAGAAAATTTTTAAGAATGTTAAGTTCTTGTGGGATGTTTTTTTTCCACAAAGGCCGACGTTCTTCATAGCTTACAGGCTCAGGGCTAACAACATGCCACAAGCAATGAATGGTAGATGTCATCATACTCTGTGGTCGAACAACCTGGTACTGTTATTGGTCTTATCAACTTCTAATAGAAGGGAATATTATCACAGAATTGTGTACATGACTGAATTCAGGCTAAACATGGCTTCTAACAAAGAAGTTGTCCAGATTAAATTTAAATATTTAGACAATGCTATCATTTGTTTTAAGCAAACAACCTAGGGAATTTGGCTCCAAACTGGTCTAACATTTCTTTGGTCAGAGGATGCATCCTAGGAGCAACTCCAAGGCTCTGCCGGCTGTTTCACATTTGATCTTTTTCTCTTTATTTATCGAGCAAAGATGCTCAACTGTATCATTGCTGTAAGTCAACTTTGATATGAAAGTTAAATAAAAAGCCTCTAGTAATGTTTCCTGCCTTCTAATTTCCACTATTAACAAGTTTCCACTTTTTTGTGTTATGGGACACATCCTGTTGTCATCACGAGGCTTTATAGTGGGTATCACGAGGATGCTGCAAGTGCTGCTGGCTCTGTGGTAGCTGGTGCCCTTCCTGCTGTCCCCAGTGCAGGAGCAGGCAGCTGGGGAGTAGAGGGGGACATCCATGGCAGCCTCAGCCACTGTGGCAATACAAAACATGGTGAAGAGGCCAGACACAGGCCTTCCAGTGACACAGTGGGGACTTTAGGTGCTTAAAGTGGAAAAAATACACCCCCTGATTTATATTATGTGTTCAGAAACATATTTTGCATTTGCTGGTTTGCATATAGAATGATCTCAAGTTTGCAATCATATAATACAGATTTTTTTATAAGTGATTATTTTTATATGTTGTGTATATATATATATATATTACTTAATTGTATTTTCATGTTGGTAGTCATATGGATTTTAAAGTGTTGCCAATAGAAGAAATTTTATTATTCCTCTATGTATTTCCATTTTCTTTAAAGAAAAAAAGGGAATGAATATTTTCACAAGTCTTGAGTAAGAAAATAGTATTTTTTACACTAATAAAAAGAGGTTAGTGCTTGGGATCTTTACCTGGTATAATGCATAGCCACAGTGCATCTGTACTGCACCTCTTACAGGGTACTCAGTTCACTCCCCGAAGGAAATTCGTGGCAGCCCCTTTCAGGAATTGTAGCTGTCAGGCCCAGTTTAATTTTTTTTCATCACTCAGAGATACCAGCATGTTGCTCAGCCCCAGAAAAGTCTGTGCATCACGGGAAAGTGAACTAAAGTGAGACCAGAAAGAATCACAGGGAGAATCATTGTTTCCTTAGGAGAACATGGGTATATTCCAAAGTGAAACATTTAGATTGAAAATTGGTCAATATGTGTGGCTGATATGACAGATTCTTGTTCAATTTTTCATAATTTTCTTTATTTCATTTAAAATAAAAATGCCACCATAGTTTTAATTGAAAAATATTTGCTTTTATGTTTTTAACTAGTCCTAACAAAATTATTGCTTTTAAACAGCTAAATTTCCCACATGTTAATATGATTATAAAAAAAATAGTGATTTCCAAAAAAATTACTAAATATTTTTAATAAAAAATTGTGAAAAAACCAGAAATACTGCAAAAAATAAACCTGACATAAAGGCTATTTTTTGGGTGCTGTAAACATCTATATTTATTTGGAAAACAACAATGCATATCAATTTTTCACAGCCACAGACATTTTTGAAGAAAGAGAGCCAGTGTAGGTGAGAGCAAAGAAATGTACCTCTCTGGAAGTATGATATGGTAGCCTGCAGGAGATCTTAGCTTAATATTTAACTGAGGTACTACTGCAGCAGAATAGACACCATATATATAGAAATCAAAACTATTTGCAGTGGCTATATGGAGGCATAGGCTAGATGGAGTTCTTCACTTCACCATTTTGTGGAAAATATTAGGTACTGGAAAAATTCTGTAAACCAGTATTAATCCTGCCCTTTAAACTGTCAAGGCTTGAGCTTTTTAGGCTCTGATCTGTTTTCTTGGTGTTTCCCTTTAGGAACAACATTACCATTCGAAGTGGACGAACATCCATCACAACAACTCCTGTTGTCAATGTCATACCAGTTTTAATTTCAAATGGCTGAAATCCTGGTCCCTAATAGAATAGTTATCACATGAATGAGCAGATGCTGACATGGGGAGCATCTGACACTTTATAAATGAATACCATCCAAGCAAAACATCAGGAGGATTGGATATGTTTAGGTAGTTAAACATCTGCAGAGGTGACTTGTTTGCAAATCGTTAAGAATAAAAGCTTGATAGTTGTCAGAGAACCTTGGCATAAACATGACAACTCTGGGTCTACACCTCCTTTGGATTGTGTGTTAGCATCAGAGATGTATTCCCAAACACTTTTGGCAAGGTGAACTCCCTGAAGTTTGGGCTAACACAATAGATCTTGGCAGAACTCCAGTATCAAAACACATGTTGTGGAAATCTCATCCTAAACACCTGTAATTGCCCGGAGGTAGTTTGAATAGGTTCAGGTCTCCATGTTTATACCACCTTGTTCTTGTTAAAATGAAGGGGAACTGGAAGTACCCACTGCAATAAGCCTTCCTGACACATAGGAAATATTTGTTATAAAACAAAACAAACTTTATGTTATGGAAGTAAACATTTGGAAAGTTTGTATGTAGGTTATGCTTCCTAATTACATTATTCTGTCTCTCTCTCTCTCCAGACCAACACAATTATTTCTAAGCTGTTACAGAAATCTGGAGACCCCTCACACCTCTTCCTGAGTGAGCTGTGACAGACCCCACATAATATATTCCTGTCCAGGGTAGGGAAAATAATAGCTGTGGGCAGAAACCAGATCTGAGGCTTTCAGAATAGAGCTCTGGCACTGAGGTTAAACAGAAAGCACTTCAGATTTCTGTTTCTAATAACTACTGAGTAAAAGTTGAAAGTTGAAGACAAACCAAACTTGAACTGGAATAATTAACCCAGGAAATTCTCAATGGGAAGATGGGACACTGACTAATGTGTGAGCAAGCCTTATGAATGAAAGGTTTTAAAACTTCCTGAGGTTGACTATAAAGAGTGAGGCATTGTTTTTTTCCAAAGGAAACCTATTTGCTGAGGGTTGCTTCATGGGGTTGAAGGAGTGCTCCTTTTAGTTTACACATCACAAATCAGAGTTGCCGTTTGAGAAATAGAAGGTGTATTGATAGTAAACAGGTGGCTTCTGCTCCAAGGATATTTGTTTAGTATGATTTTATGATTGAGCTGATGCTGTGGCACATTAAGTGGAGCTTGTCACTCTCCCATCTGGTCTACACAACTGCTAGAGGCGGAACCTGTTTAGGAAGTTGTACATTTCTTGCAGCTGTTCCTCAATGTTTCATAAATAACTAACAGGAAGCACTGATTCATTTGGCTTTATTAAACCTATCTTAAGGGAATCCTGTCATTGTTCATGGAGAAAACTATACACATGGCATGGCATTTAAGGGACTTGTTATCAAATTACAGTGTTTTACAGCCTTACTTAGTGCTAATGGGAAAACAGTGAAGTACAGATCAGGTCTTCTTTTGGCCTGATTATAATTTATATGACTTATATATGACTGCATTTGATAAAGAGTCCTTCATGGTAAGTAAAATGCTTTTTGCCAGTGGAACCCAATGGTGTCTTGTTTTCATCCCCCTGTGGATGCAGTTTATCCTTGGGTCTTATCTGGAAGAAGCAGTTGTTGCAGAATGCTGTGTTCACTTCATACATCATTTAAACTGGTTTTGTTATTGATGAATTGCTTTTTTAATTCACAGATGAAAGTGAACATTATAAACAAGGCATTCCCATATTAGCTTTTCAGAGCTTTGCCCAATGGGCAATTTAATGCGACATCAAACGCGATAATAGCTGAATGACAAAAAGAACCTTTCCCATGCTTGTTGGCTTCTAATAGCTTGATTTCATTTTTAATAGGCTGTTAATCTTCAGCTAGTGTTTTGCTCTGTATCAAACGTTTCACTGCAGTAAGCTCGGTTGTTTGTCTACTCTAGGTTTGTGTTGTGCTCAGTTAACGCTCCCTTTGGAAGGCATTTGGTGCACATAAGATTCCTGAGACTGACCTTGTGGTAGGAAATTTTGACTTTCCTTGACAAAACTTTCCTATCTGTCATGAGGTGGCAGGGTAATAAAACTACTCATGTGCTAAGTTATAATGATATCTAATACGCTGATAATAAAAGACTACCATATATTGAATTCAAAGTAAGTGCACTGCATAGAAAAAGAGAGACACCGTTAGGTATAAAGAAGATCTTAAAGTATATTGCTTTCTACATGGAGAAAAAATTAAATACACTGAGCTGTCTGACCTGAAGGCGACACACTTATTTCGAGTACTGTTACTGTCCAAATAGCCTGTTACATACACAGTGAATAAAGAAAGGCTGTAAAATCTGCTGAGAGCTTTGTGAAGTTTATGCAGATTTTTTTTTTTCTCCAGGTAAAGGAAGACAGTATATGTATACAGTCTGTATACAGTATATGTATACAGTCTGTATTATGTTCAAAGATTTTATTTTTTACTGATCTGTCGTCTGATTTATTTTGGATACTCACTTGATATCTTTAGGGAGTAAAATCAGTGTCCTCTCAGAACTGTCACTAGCCAGAGATATCTATGAGTTTGAATAAGCTTACATTCTGTGATGTTAGTACTTTCTTGACTGACAAATGACTGTCAAAGAAATAGGGAAAGTTCTCCAGTGCTTCCCATGCTGCTCAGTGAGAGACATCCAAGTATCTGGAAATCTTTGATGAAAATTGGCTGAGTGCCAGTGGTAATGTTCTGTTACTTCTTCATCATCAGGTGCTGCTCTTAATTCTTCGGAGAGTTATGTCAAAGTTTTGAAAAGTTCCTACTGACTACAGAGAGAGACTTCTTGACTTACTGGGTTTAGTCCCACTCAGCTGCATAACTGACAATCATAAACTGATGAATTCTCTTATGAAATGTACAATAGTTAGGCATAAGAAAATCAGGTACTGTCAGAAAACTGCTCCAGAGCATATCCTAACCCCTCCTTCCCTGATGGCTGATTTTAAGCCCACAGTTAATAGCTTGTACCTATCTGTGTCCATGGATGAAATAGTTCTTCCTCCTGCCTGGTGCTTACCTAGTCAGAGTTAAGGAGACGATTCATTTGTTTCCTCTCAGGCTTTCATTGTGAAGTGGTCCTCAGCCTGGTGGTCAGCTGAAATGGGAAGGTCAGATTTGTTTTACAGGTCAGATCTGTGATCAGTGTCATATGAATTCATTATATTGTTTTGGACCCAAGCTGAAAGCATGAACTAAAAATATAGGTGTTTCTCCAGTACGTATCTGTATGGCTGATGTCTTCCATAACCATACAGTTCCTAGCAGTGTATCTTTAATATTTGTTACAACAAAATCTGCTGTGGGATGACTGTAGGATTCCTTTAGCTCTGCTGCGATGTACTGTATCTTATTATTCCTCTTAAAGTTATTTTAAAACAAATCAATTCATCTTGATGCATGCTGGCTCTATTTCTTTCCATTTAAAACACTCCAGTCAGTGTTTCTTGTACCTGTACTTCCTAAATAATATACTTCCATTCCAGTTCTCTTGTGTTTTTGCTGTCTCTTCATAGTTAGCTTCAGTAACATTTCCATTTTGTTATTATCCTTACATTATATAGAAAGACTTCACATTTCTTTAAAAACAATGATATATTCCTGAGCCAGATTAGTTACAATACTTATTTCAGCTCACTTGCCTAGTATTAGCGTATTTTTTCTTGCCCGTTTTTTACCTCTAACATTTCTTTATTGAGTGTTGAACATCTGTTTACCCCGGGTGGTTCTTCTACTACATTTAAAACAGGACTAAAGGTTATCTGAATTATTTCCACCTTTTCTATTATTTTCTTAATATAAGAAACTCTTATCTCATTATATTCCTATCTTTCAGCGTGTCTCAACATGGAAGAAAATTTTCAATATCTTCCTCGGGGTCTCATTAATTAGTGTTCTCCTCTAAAAGTATTTATACAGAAGATGAGATTTCCTTGTCTTTCTGTTGTCTGATGGGAGTATTGATAAGAGAAACCTACTTTTCTAGATATGAAGATTATTTTTACACTTCCACTTTGCAAAGAGTCTACATAAAAGAAGCTACTAATTTTCCTGATGAAGTCTTAAGGGACCTTAAACCTCGCCTTCTTACACAGTTAATCTAATGAAAATAATACATCTTACATAAAAAATGGAGCACATCAAACACCTCAATTTCTGTACAAGCAATCAGTTTGAACAGGTTATCATCAGTGTCAGAAATAGCATCTGTTTTTTCCTACTTCTTAGTTCAAAAACTGGTATAATTTGATAGGTCTCAAAGTTTTGTGATGAATGGACAGAGTAAAATGATGAAAATGTAGGTATTTATTCTTCCCTTGGCACTGTGTTAATTCCAGAATACACATGTCAAACTGCAAGATTTTATTTTACTTAGGGCCATTTTAGACTTCACTTTAAATCATGTATGGCATTTCAATGGGTCATAAAGAGTAATAGTTTTCCTTGTCAAAGCATCTTTCAAACAAATCTGAAAAAGATAGAGGGCTTTGAAATGGAAAAATGCAGAGCTGATTTACAGATGCTTGAAAAAACCCTTATCATAGGCCAAATGAAATCTGCAGTGCAGAGAAATATATGTTCTCCAGAATATATTAATCACTGATAATTTCCGTTTTATCATTTCAGGATATTTTATTGCAAAAAAGTGCAACTCAATAAATTTCTGTTTCTGTTTCGGGCTTTGGCTGAGTATGGTTTTTACATGTGGCCTGAGCAAACGTGTCAAGAAAGATTATGATTAGTTTTGTCTATAGTTCCTATAATGTTGCCTGTGCAAGGTACCAGAGCTTAGCAAACAGTGTTCCATAACATCTTCTAAAAAAGGAATTCAACCTGAGCAATTCTTCTTTCATTAGATAGTCTGTGGATAATTTACAAAAATTATTGTTTTCTTTATTTGCATTTCACATGGGGTTGTCTGTTTTGTTTTCATTGATTTCTGCTAGATTTTGTCTTCATTCTGCTGTTTAATTTTTGTCCTAATGAATGTTCTTTTTCTTTTGTTCTCACTAATTTTCTGGTTCTGTTTCTGATTATTTTGATGGCCAATAAATGAAAAGTCATATTTTAATTCAATTACTGAATTTGTATACAGAAGACATAAATAATCACACCACATCTATAAATACAGATTTATTTTAATTCCCATTTGATTGATTGGCAATTCTATGTCACTTATGGTTTGCTTAAGCAATTTTACATTTGTCCTCATTTTCAGTATTTTACAATATGACAGAGTACACAATATGATTGAAAATTTACTATGTCCAAACAAAATGGAAAAAAGAAACATGTTCTTTCATATGCTTTCCAATAAAATGCATCCAACTTAAATATTATCTAAAATGTTATTTAAAAACCGCTTTTTTTCCAGTGGAAAACAATGCCATTATATATGATTTCACTTCCTTCCAAAACATAACATAAAAAAGTATTTAATTTCTCTGAGATAGGTAACTTCTTTTTGCAGTGCAAGCCTTACAGCTGCAGCACATTTCAAGAACTAAGATTCTTTCAATTAAAAGACTTGCTTTGCATTGGTTACTTGAAAAAAAATTGGATTCATTAGTAGAAGAGTGGCATCCCAAGTAATACTTGGCTTAAACATTGAATACTGACAAAAAACTTCTCAGAGTAGAAGACTCTTGAAGAGATGTTTTAAAATATTTTTCTGCAAACATAACAAGTTGAAACTTTTAATTAATAAGACAATGGCTATATTATCACTTTGCCCATGTACCAAGATTCCAGAAATGATTCCAGAAGAATTTTCAAGAAAATTGTTAAAATTTATTTTGTGTTCAACAAAACTTGGCTGTTCAAATTTTATCCAATTTTGGTGTGGAAAAAAATCACAACTAATAATATTTTTTCAAAAGAGCAAGCTAATTATCTTTGAAATGACACAGAATTATTCCAGCCAAATTTTCATTTGGACACACATTTTTCCTGGTTATTTATTTTCACTCTTCATTATCTCTCTGATGGATGAAAATATTGCTAAAAAGAAGTCCACGGGTCCAAAATAGATATAACTCAGATGAGGAAGTGATGTTGATTTTTTGTTCCATTTACCCCCATATTTTGATTGCTGCCTTGGACTATTCCTGTCTTTGTCAACACCTTTCTGGGGCTGTTGCATGTCTACTTTTACAGGACCACTTGCTAGGTAAATATAACTGACAATAAAAATATAATTGTGTAACATTTGATCCCAACTATATAAAGTTATAAAAGTATAATTTTAACACAGTTGTCACAACTCTCACTGATGAGGCTTATGCCCTGAGGTGTGAATACCTTCGTCTTGAAATGAATGGGATCACCTGAACTTTCAGGTGCTGTGCAGAAAAAGGCATCCTGGATTCCATGATGCAGCCGTGCTCTCACAGACTTGTGCAACATTTCACCAAGACCTATACATCCCAAACCTGTTGAACTGCTGTAAATTTGTCACAAAAACTGACATACTAACATACAAGAATGAAATATTTTGTACTCAAGGGTTCAGAAAAGAAATGTAGATAGTAGTTGCACACTAGCTTTCTCTTAGACTTGGTGCCTTGCTGTCACTGCTGGCTTAACTGTCAAGGTAGAAAGCACAATTTCATTTTTGTGATGAAGCCTGTAATATCAGGAAAAAAAAATCAAATCAGGTTGCTTGCTGTGTAATCCTAAAGGAAAAGCTTTCTTAGGTTATAACACTGTTTCAGTTAAAGCAACACTTCTTATCAGGGGCTCAGCTATTGGCAAAATGCTCAATCTTGCATTAAAGACATTTCAGAAACAGAGTCGAGTTAGTTCAGCTGTTTTCCCTCAAGCTATGTGGATGAATACTGTGAACTAGCTTCTGATCTTTCTTGTACTGATGTAGCTCTGTGTAACTTGTCAGTTTTTCAGGAGAGCTATCTTGACTTGACTGCATTCGCATGCTGGCGTCCTGGGATAAATCCTTGGCTGCTCAGTTTCAGGAGATCCCTTCTTCAAGTGTATTGCACAAGATTTTCTCTTGGTCCTAATTTAGTTCCTAGATCTCTTTCTAAAACTGTTATATCCTTTTTGATTACACTTCTTTGAAGACAACACTAAGTTGAGTGGGAGTGTTGATCTTCTACTGGACGGTAGGAAGGCTCTGCAGAGGGATCTGGACAGGCTGGATTCTCTGGACCGAGACCAATGGTGTGAGGTTCAATATGGTGAAGTGTCAAGTCCTGCACTTGTTTCATAACAACTCCAGGCAGTGCTACAGGCTTGGGGAAGAGTGGTTGGAAAGCTGCCCACTGGAAAAGGACTTGGGGGTGCTGGTCAACAGCCAGATGAACATGAGCCAGCACTGTGCCCAGGTGGCCAAGAAGACCAATGGCATCCTGGCTTGTATCAAAAATAGTGTGACCAGCAGGACCAGGGAAGTGATTGTTGCCCTTTACTTGACCCTGGTGAGGCTGCACCTCACATACTGTGTCCAGTTCTGGGCCCCTCACTTCAAGAAAGACATTGAGGTGCTGTAGTGTGACCAGAGAAGGACAATAGAACTGGTGAAGGGTCTAGAGAGTAAGTCATATGAGGAGCAGCTGAGGGATCTGGGGATGTTTAGTCTGGGGAAGAGGAGGCTCAGGGGAGATCTTATTGCTCTCTACCTACCTGAAAGGAGATTGTAGTAAGGTGGGGTTTGGTCCATCTTGCTACAACCTTCCCAGGCAACCACTGAAGGGACAAGAGGAAATGGACTAAAACTGCACCAGGGGAGGTTCAGGTTGGACACCAGGAAGAATTTCTTCACTGAAAGGGTGACTAAGCATTGGAATGGTCTGCCCAGGGAAGTGGTAGAGTCACCATCCCTGGAAGTGTTCAAGAAAAAACTGTGTGTGGTATTTAGTGCTATGGTTTAGTTGACAAGGTGTTGTTTGGTCAAAGGTTGGACTTTATATCTTGGCGATCTTTTCCAACCTAAATGATTCTATGATACTTGCTGTAGAAAACTACCCATTTGTTTAAAATGCTGCAGGCTAACAGTGCTGGATTTTAGTTATTAATTAATATGGTCTACATCTCATAAAAGCCTTGCATGTGCTCAAGGGTTGAGTAGTTGTTGTGTTGTGATGCTTTTAGCAGAGAAAGAAATGTTTTTTACTCTTCTGTTTACCATTCTTTTTTTTAAGATGAAGTTGATTCTGGAAGTTACACAGCCTTCTTGGCTCTTGAACCCAAGAAATAATTAGTCCGTCTACATAGTATCTTCCTGTAGTGGGTTGACTCTTGCTGGGTGCCAGGTAGCCACAAAAGCTGCTTTATTGCTCCTACCCTCAATTGGGCAGAGGAGAGAAAATATAATGAAAGGCTTATAAGGATGGGGAAAGATCACTTAGGGATTACTGTCATGGGCTAAACAGACTGGACATTAACTGAATTTATTACCAGTCAAAATCAGAACAGGACAATGAGATGTAAAACAAATCTTAAAAACACTTTCCCCTCACCCATCCCTTCTTCCTGGGCTCTTCCTCCTCTCCTTCAGTGGCACAAGGAGGAGGGAATGAGGGTTATGGTCAGTTCATCACAGGTTGTTTCTGCCACTGCTTCCTCCTCAGTGAGCAGAGTCCTTCCCCTGCTCCAGCATGGAGTCCCTCCCATGGGGGACAGTCCTCCATGAACTTCTCCAGTGTGAGTCCTTCCCATGGGCTGCAGTTTCTTCATGGACTTCTCCAGTGTGGGTCACTTTCCACAGGGTGCAGTCCTTCGAGGACAGACTGCTCCAGTGTGTATCTCCCATGATGACACAAGTCCTATCAGGAGCCTGCTGCAGCATGGGCTTCCCATGACATTACTACTGTCTCTGATTGACTCAGCCTTGGCCAGTGTCAGGTCCATTTTGGAGCTAGCTGGCATTGGCTCTATCAGATATGGGGGAGCTTCTGGCATCTTCTTGCAGAAGCCACACCTGTAGCTTCCCCTCTGCTACCAAAACCTGGCCATGCAAGCCCAATACACTTGTCTTGTCATGTGAGGTGTTGTTCTGGGGGTGTGATCTTTGGTACCTAAATCCCGGCATGTTTAATTTTCACAATAGATTTATAGTTGTAGAGGTGGTGATGTTATGATCTGCAAGTAGATATGAAATATTGTCTTTTTGCCACTGTCTGCCAGTTTAGATCATTAAACCCTGGAGTTTTCAATTTGCAATTTAAAAATTTTCAATTTTCAAAGGCTCCTAGATTACAGAGTCAGAAACAAACTGTTCTCATTGTGCTTGAATATATCACTGGAGTACTACTGGTTATTGAAATCATTTGAGCAATTAAAGTTCACAGAAGTGTTGTCAGCCATTATGGATTACTGAAGGAACCATAGGGTACATCGATCTTTGGCCTAGGGTGACTGCTAATGTCTCTTTTAGAGACCTTTATAGCTGTCATATTTCCAAGGAATGTTTTATGACACTTTTTTGTAAGATCTCAAATATATGATTTAAGCAGTGCTAATTGTGGTGTTCTTGGTTTCCTTTCAGTCACAACCAACACTGTTTCTTCCCGGTTGCTGTATCCCATATGGCTTTTATCTTCTTGATTTTGCACATTAATATCTTCTGCTATGTTCTTCAAATGTCATTAATCACATCAAGCAAACAGATTACCTTCATGCAAATGAATTAATTTTTAATAACCTGCAGTCTGGCCACACATGATTCAAACCACGAAGTGAAGTTTTTACAGTTCTGACTATAGGCTGTTCCTTCTGGCACCTGTCTCTTGCAAGACCTAATGTGCTAGCCAGCATCTGGGGAATATTGGGTCTCTTAACATTTTGACCCTTACTGGAGGGTATAACTACGCACTACCGCACGAGAATATGTTCTCAGTCTCAGGTCTTGAAGGGACAACTTGATCAGACTTTCCACACAGTTTGACCTGATGCTGTATTTATTGTACATATTTAAGAAAGTAGTAAACCTGATGCTTTGTATTCATGATCTGGCAACACTTGGTGGAGTCCAGATATTCAATAATCAGGTTCCAAAGCTATTGGTCTGCCATATGCTTTGTATTTCATCTTCATCTTCTAATTGATTATCCTGTGTTTGTTATTCATTTTCACTTAATTACTTTGTCCATATTTTAAGCATGTTCTCAGATTCTTATCATTAGCAGCACCATATGTTCAGTTCCTGCTATACAACTTTAGTCTGTGTTTGACCATTTTTGGGTCTACGTATCTTCATTGTATAATACCACAGCTGTAATCAGTAGGCATTTTTTTAGTCCTTCAATGGATTACAGACACCTCATTAGCCTTGTACCTAGCTGCTGGCCAGTCACACTACTGAGTCTGTTCAGGTGGACAGCTACAGGATTTAATTTAATCCTGTGAGCTTCTAATGCCCTAAGGAGTCTAATATTGTAAAAAGGAGGACTAGGTTTTACAGAACAAGGTCCACTTTAATAAGTATCAAAAAAAAAAAAAAGAAAAAAAGAAAAAGCTTGTATATGACAAAAGAATGTTATCAGACAGAAAGAAACCGTGCTCATAAAATCAAGTAGAAATTCTGCAGAGGTAAATAGATTCTCCAGATCTTCCCAGAAGTACTTTGGGAATAAATTTGTCAATGATTAAAGGTTTCAGATTAATAAGAGAATGCAATGCATATGTCACTTCATGAATGCAAACAGCTTTACATCCTACAGTGTCTCAGACTTCACTTCTCCTTCATGCATCTGCCTCAGCTTTGTGATTTTCTGTTTATTCTGCAGTGCTTGATGAGCTGTCCCTTAGACCAGTAGCAGGTTAGCATTTGCTTGAGCAAGGTTTAAGACCATTAATGACCATGCAGCAGATGGAGAAAGCACTAAACCTTTCCACCCATCTTTGGTTACATTAATTAGATACTTTATGCACTTTAGAGGTTGTTAGAATTTGTGCAGTGGACTGCAGTGCAGTGGGGAGAGAAATGCAAGAGCAACGGTGTATGAGGACATTCCACTGTGCTGAAAGAGTATGTGCAGTGTTTGCTGACAGAGACCTGTCCTGGTTTCAACTGGGATAGAATTAGTTTTCTTCTTAGTAGCTGATGCAGTCTGTGTTTTGAATTTAGGTTGAGAATAATGTTAATAATGCATTAATATTGCAGGTACTGCTAAGTAGTTCTTGCCCTCACTCAAGGACATTTCAGTGTCCCATGCTCTGCCAGCAAGGAAGTGCACAAGAAGCCGGGAGAGAGAATAGCTGGAACAGCTGATCCAAACTGGCCAAAGGGATGGTCCATGCCTTTATGGCATGCTCAGTCAGCAAGAGGGGGGGCTGACTGGGAACCAGTAATCGTTGCTTGGGGGCAGGCTGGTCAGCAGTCAGCAGGTGGTGAGCAATTGTATTTTACATCACTTGTTCCTCTCAGGTTGTGTTCCAATCTCAATCTCACTCTGTTCCCCTCTCCCATAGTTTAACCCCAGTTAACAACCAAGCCCCACGCAGCTGCTCACTCGATTCCCCATCAGCAGGATCGGGGAGAGAATTGAAAGCTTAAAAGTGAGAACACTTGTCGGTTGAGATAAAGACAGTTTCATAGGAAAAGCAAAAGTCAACACATGCAAGCAAAGCAAAACAAGGAATGAATTCACCACTTCCCATGGGCAGGCAGGTGTTCTCCAAGAAAGCAGACCTCCATCATGTGTAATGGTGACCTGGAAAGACTAACATCATCATTCCAAATATCCCCCCATTCCTCCTACTTTCCCTTACTTTATATACTGAGCGTGATGCCCTGATGTATGGAATATACCTTGGGTCAATTGGGGTCAGCTCTGTGTCCCTTCCCAAACCCTTGTGCATCTCCAGCCTCCTTGATGGTGGGGCAGGGTGAGGAGCTGAATAGTCCTTGACACTGAGCAAGCACTGTTCAGCAATAATAAAAACATCTCTATGTTATCAATTTTGTTTTCAGTACAAATCCAAAATATAGCCCCATGACAGCTACTGTAAAGAAAATTAACTCTACCCGCAGCCCAAACCAACACAGTCCTTCTCATTGCAATTTTTTTTATTATCATCATTAGTATTTTTAGTACACTAATTTGTTTCAATTGTTAAAATGTTGTTAACTCATGAGTTTTACTTTTTTTCTGATTTTCCTCTCCATCCCACCAACAGGGGTAGGTGAGACAGCAAGAAGCTGCATGGTACTTAGATGCTGGCTGGAGTGCACCATGACAAGTCTTTAATTCAGAACCTTAACTCAGAGTGAGAAGGCTCAGTAGGTCTCGTTCTGCCATAAGCGTGTTACAGTTGTATTGCAGCTTTGAGCTGCCTGTAAGTTGTAAGTGTGAATTCTTACCTAAATATCTCATTTATTTCTCCTGTAAGGTACCATTAGATCTTTGAAGAATAAAGTTTGTCCTTAGGAACTTGCTGTTGAAAAATGTCTTGTTATGTTTGTCTTTAAAGATCCCATGCAATAATGAGACAATAGTTATACCTCTTCATCAGCTTTAACTATACTACATTTCATGCTCTGAATTCCTACAACAGCAGGAAGGAACAGCACTGGAGTTTTGAGACCCTTTTGCATGTTTTTGTGATGTGTAGGGAGTCATGACACATTTTCAGGTTATTTTCATGAGACTTGAGACTGGCTGACATGAACTGGACACAAGACAAGTATCTGTATCAAGGTTTCATGACCACTGAGTGAAAACTTGCTGTTACAGGCCAGCTTATTTACTGAGTAGGAGGTTCTGTTGTACAAACACTAAAATACTCATTTGAAAGTTTTTCTTGATCTGCTCCCAAGGAGTATTAGAAAGAAGAATAAATCCATGCAACAGAGCAATCTGCTTTGTTCTTTTCTAATTATGGAACCTAATCAGTCAAAGCAGTGATTGTCTCAACCTAAACAATGTTATTGTATCCCCATGTACAGTTTATGCAAATATGGTGTTTCTTAAATATGCTAGCAGTATATTCATTTGGAGAACAGCAGTTTTATGCCAGGAACTAAACTGAAGGGAATTACATGATAAAATATGTGACAGAAGGCTTCTCACAGCTGAATTTCATACGATTATGTGGTTCTGTGGTTGCATAATCATTTCTAGTATATGAGAAACATATATATTTCCCATACATATAAAAGCCTTAGCTGAGGAATTGATTGCACTTAAATTACATTTCCTACTGCGTTTCGGTAGGCCACAGGTTTAAGTATATTATTCTGCCATGGGCTTGATTTAAGCTAGTGCAATACCTTTTTTCAATTTTCATTATGCTCTTTGCCATGAGAAAAAGATTTGTCAAGAGAACAGATCCATGTCATGTCAGTTTGTGTCCCTACTACAAACTGTCATAGGAAAGAATGACCAGATTTTAACGATCCAATATGTTATGTGCTGTGTGCCAAATTGGTATGCCATCTCAGCTTCTATCATGCCTTTTCACTGCATAGACAATTTACTGTCACATTCCTATCAATTACAGCTTGAATGAGGATTAATGGAGCAGTTATCAAATCAGAAGGAAGCACATTGAAAAGGTTATGCCATAGAACACAAAATTTTAATTTGGAGAATAGGACTGTATTATCTTTTAACATAGAGGAAATGACATGATCAATCCATTTCTCAAAATTAAGCGTTTGAAAATGGTGCTGAATGACAATTCATAAAAGGGATGACTAGGTGATGGCAGACTCCCCCCAAAACTCTTAGCTACTCCTATCTAAATACCTGTGAATGACTGGGATAAGCAAATTGCTATGCTATTTATATTCAGCATTAACATGGTATAATCAAGGAGGTAGTCAGAGTGAGAGTGGCTGAGCAGTACCCGGAGGTAACAAGTAAGATGAGGCAAATTAGACACCTGAATAACCAAATGTATAGGCAAAGGTGGACGCTGGACACTCTGAGTTCTGGAGCAGAAGAAGGAGGGCAATTGGAGGCCATTTGCTGGCTGAGAACAAAAGTGGGGTTTCAAATCTGGTTTTGTTGAATATGTGTACATTTTGTGTTAGTATTTAATAATTGTCCAGATAAGTATTTAACCTTAGACCAGAGCCTTTTGTCCACTTAACAAATGCCTGAAATGTTGGTGGTTACCAAATGGTTCAGCTTTAACCGAAATTATGAAACACGTTGTCCTTCAGGCTCTGCCATGACATAGTTATGATATTCTGGTTTATGTATGATGTAGCTTCATGAGTCTAGGTATGAGGAGACCTTTCAGTCGAAAAGTCCTGTGATGTTGTGTGGCAGATTTAGACTTAAACTCACATGGACTGATTGCTCTAAATTACACTGAACTGCTTAAGGGACCTTAAACTCTGACAAGGAAATTAATTTCAAGGGCAGTGGTCTAATAGCTTGAGCAATCAGAGAAGGTCATATTTAAGGAATCTATGTTAGCTTTAAAGTTTTAGACAGCAAAAAAAAAGGGGAAATAATAAGCTTTGCTAGGCCAGTGCTGGTGAGGAGGTGAATTAGGTGTTCTCCATCTTACTGACTCATGTCAGTCACTTGTCTTCATCTCAATCATTTTTTTTCTCTGTAACTGTGCCATTGAGCTAAATACCTTTAAGGAAGTGAAATAGCAAGTTATTCTGACAAATAATTCTTATTCTTATATAGCATAAATCAAATGAATTACTAGTATGCATGTAATTTAAGGTCTTCACTGACATTAATACATTGGTAAAGGTAGTTTGGCTTTTTTTTTCCACATTCCTAGTAGTTACGATGACAAAACTTTTAGGGATAGAGCCAGTGTAAATCAGCAAAGAGCTAATCCTCAAATAATTTATTTGCTGAAGTGCTAGGTTAACCTGCATTTTAGCTTCATGGTATGTAAGTGTAGGGAAAAGTGAATGAATATAGGGTGTATTCATATATAAAAATAAATTAATAGATGTATACTTGCCACTTGACTACTTCCTGTCTATGGCACTATTGTATGGAATTTTTCAGGAGCCCACTTACAGAACTGAAGTAGGAATGAACAGCTATGCTGGAGTTTCAATGGCCTAGTTTTTAAAAGATATATATAAACATTTGTCTGACTCCTTCGCCTACCTACTTACTTTTCCCCAAAGAATTAAACTCCTGCAAAGTTTTTTTCTGTCTGTTTTCCAGTTGAAACTGATAGCATGTGCTGCCAGTCTCCCTGATTCTGTATTACCTGAGATCTGTAGACAGGATTTGGCAACCAAGATTTGACAGATGGCAACCAAGATTTGACAGTCTTTAGACTCATATAGATTAATGATGCATAGTATAGGTTATAATTACTGCCACCATACATATTTCTTCTGACATTGATCCTTCCTGTCTGGCACAGTTCTTGCTCCAAAAGCTTCACCCAAAAAAAACATCTGTGATAAGGTACCACTAAATGGATAACTAGGAGCTCACTTGCAGCCGTAGCCACAAAACCATCTGCATCTCAGGAAGCAGTCAACATCCTTTAGGATTTTTTAGGTGTGTGTGTCCAACTATTGCCAAGTCAGATAGAGAAAATGTCAATGAAACAAAGTTATGGTAGTTTTTTAAACTTAGTATGAAAGCCTGATGTTTGAAGTCAAATGAAAGGATATGGCCACATTATTACCTAATGAGTAGTAATTGCAGGAGTTAGAGTAGTTATTATAATCCAAATGGATTATTGCAGACAGACATTAGTAATTAACACATTTGAAATAAAATAGAAGATGTGCAACTATTTGGCCTGCAAATGTATTTTTGGATTATCCTTATTATCCAATGTCATTAAGAGATTATGAAAATGTGTAAGTAAGCCAGAGAATCCTGATACAGTAAGCATAGGCAGACATGTAATAAAAAATTGAACTGTGACATAAGTCTCTGAAAAATGTAAATATAAATAGTTAAAAAAATGTGTTAATTTCACAATTTTTTAACTGTACTGTAGAAGTCATAAAAAACATTGCTGAAAAATGCACAAGGAAGAGTTGGCAATTAGGTAAAATATAAAATATATATTCCTGACTGAATCAGTGTATATCTTAGAAAGTGAGAAGGCCCTTCCAGGGGTAACAGCATATAGATATTAATTGCATTTAAAATTTTTAGGTATTTCCTTTTAATGAAAGGTTTGTTAGAGTTGCTAATATCTACATCTACCTGAGGAAAACTCATATATTACCTGAAGGTGGAACAGTCTGAATGCAGTCAAAAATATGACCAGGAATGTGGAATCAGTAACAGCAGCATATCCTGGAAAGGAAGCAGTGGGAATTTTGAACCCAAGTTCAATGTTTGTCTCATTTTAATTTATATCTGCAAGATGTATGTGAAACATTCCTTTCAATTTCTACCTATCACACTTCAATTTATAAATATGGTGGAGAAAACCAGCTACTTTAACTGCTCCTATACGTACATAGAATCTTTTAAACCGGAACACCAGAATGAAGTATACCCAGATAATCTTCCTGTTGATGGCTGAATGCATGTCTTAGATCAGAACCTTACTCTATGAGCTAAATAAATCCCTTCATTAAAGAAATAGAATTCCATACAGGTGAATTTTTCTCCATGCTTCTTATTCTGTGCACACTGTTCAGGTCTATTTTAAATAAAGTATGAATTCTGTGAATATGAATACAGTCTTAAAACTTCTCATAATTAGACATATGAGACAGAAAGCAGATGCAGATGATTAGATGATGTCCAAAAGTAATTCAGCTGGCAGTACTTTCACTGCACTTGGGTCGGGCTGGAGTCACCTGTGGTCTTGTCAGCTGGCCTCATGCTGGACTCAGACACTGTGCCTTCTCCTTCTCCACTCCTTCAAATTTCAGACTTCTTATGAACATGACGTAGATCTTTAACCGATTTATCTCAAATGTCCTGATGATGCTCTTAAGCTGAATGTTATAAACATTCCTGCAGTTTCAGGATTTACCCTCTGTGCACCCAGTTAACAAGTAGTTCATCATAATAACTGCTTGTTAATATCCCTGATATTAAAAATAAAAGGCATGTTGATCTAAACACAGTTATAGATCAAGATCTGCTCTCTATATAAGAATATTTATCATGGGAAACTGGCATTCTTTTTATCTACTTTTAAACTAGTAGATCAAGGTCAACTTTTTAAGATAATCCCAGTGTGCGTGACGTAGGGGGCTGCCTTCTCTCTCCTTTGGAAACAACCTGTTTTCAGATCCTGGGAGAGAATCACTCTGAACTGAAGTCTTCAGTGTGTCAAAGCTGAGGATGACATATCTCAACATACTGTAGACCTTATCCATTAGTTTCCTGTCTGGGAAAGGAAGAGGAGAGAAATACCTCAGAGTTTGAAAGAAAATTTCTTACCAGTTCTTGGGATATTTCAGCTTTTTGAATATGTGCTTTTATGTTTATTTTTTTGCTCACGGTGTAGCCTTTCAATTAATTTTAATCAAAGTCAAATATGCACAGTCAAAAGAAAATTGCAATAGCAATCTGAAAGCACCTAAAGACAAGAAAGCTGTTAGCAGCCTTTTCAGCACCAAACACATCTTGACATTGATAAATTGGCTACAAGATGAGATCCCATTTCAAGTGAATCACACTGTCAAACAATTAAATCACTGCACAACATATTAGAGCTGATTCACAATATGGTAAAACTGCTATCAGTTTGTCTAGCAACTTTGGTAGTACAAAAGGAACAAGTAAAGGAATATTTCACTCTGTTTCATTTCCTGTTGGTGATCAAGTCCAGAGTGTTCAAACAGAAGGCCTGATATACCTTTACAGTAGTAAAGTTGAATGGTAGGAGGTTTTTTACTTTTGAAAAAAGAGCAAATATGACTATTTCAAGATTAAAGAGAAAAATCTCTAAAGATGTACTCAATCCAAAGGAAATGACACTGACTGGTAGTGATACTGATACTTTGAAAGAATAATGGCTATGTAATATGATTTTCAGTGTGCAAAGTTCAAAGAAAGATGAAGGTGAAACAGCCAAAAAAACCCTGGAAATGAAAATGAAACAATTTTTGCTTTTGAAGCAATTCTGCTGGTAGAAATTTTTTATTAGTCATAATAAGTTTCAGTTAAATACTTGTATTCTAGAATGTCTACAAAATCTGCACACATTTTGTACAGATTTTATAGAAATATTTTGAAAATCATATTGAACACAGCATGCACAGAGATTTACCTGTATCTTATCCCTTCCGTATCTACTTGAGGAAGGACAAATATATCTGGATCCATCAGGAAGGATGATGGAGAAAATGGCTTTCTGATTTTGTTTCTTGTTCCCTAGAACCCTGTTGCGATTTAGAGTACCTAGAAATACCAGGCAGTGTGGAACCTAAGGAACTGGTGCTGCAACATATCACACCTTTTCCCCTCCTCTTCATCATGGCTAGGCTTCGCAAACGAAGATTTGGGAAGGGCTCTACCCACGCTTGCTACAAGCGCGCTGATGGCTAAAAA
>JAWWES010000133.1:42604139-42683902 GCA_035583135.1 Lophotriccus pileatus | reverse complement strand
CATGGGAGACCCTACTGGAGGCATATGCCACCGCCAGCACAGCTCGCAGCCTCATAAGGGCATACAGGCTTCCCCCCACTGAAATGACTACACAGGCTCTTCTCTCCCTGTTTCCCCACAGAGAAGGGAAGAAATACTTAGATAATTTGCATATCAGCTCTATTAAGACAGACCTCAAATGACAAATAAATAAACAAACTGACAGATAAATAGAAGATAACTGGATTTCAGCGAGCAGGATTAAGGTTAGATATTAGAACAAAACTCTCAGCATTTAGAAGAATAAACCAACGGATTAGATTCCCTGGTGACAATAAGGGCATTGTGCCTGGAGGACTTTTAGAAGAGCTTAGGTAAACATGACCCTGAGATAGCTCAGTTGGTCGGAGCATGGTGCTGATAACACCAAGGTCATGGGTTTGATTTGATCCCTGTATGGGCCATTCATTTAAGAGCTGGATTCGAGGATCCTTGTGAGTCCTTTCCAGCTCAGAATATCCTGTGATTCGGTGCTCTACCTATGCTGACACTGGTACAGTTGTTTGTTCATTAGTGAAAGAAGCTCTGTTGATCAATATCCTGTAGTCTTTAAAATATGAAAAACTGGTAGGTGAAATGTTTGTAATAAAGCAGCAAAACCCATACAAATTTATCCTATGGAACATGAGTAAACTTTGGAAAAAATCACAATACGAATAGTAGTCAAAAGTTTCACTAACTTTTTCCCCCATAAATTAAAAAATACAATATGTTCCATAGATTTATTTTCTTCTCCAAAATGTTTCAACTAAAAGTGGAATTAGGTAAGCTGAATAATCTCTGAAGTCCTTTAAAAGTGTGTGGTTGTGTCACCTATGCCTATGCCTCTAGTGTCTGTACAGTTAGTGGAGACATATGGTCAAAGCCAGCAGGGGATACAGACTGCCCCTCACCCTTCTGTAAGTGACTGTCATTCTCCTTTAACTATAAAATGAGACAAAAATAATGATATTTTGATCTTTGGCATGCAGGTGCATCTAAGGTTTGCACATGGAAGACCTGTGAGGAATGCTATGGGTTGATGTACAGGTTTTTGATGGGTAGTTAGAGAAGGGGTCTTTGATTTGGGTACATTAGATAGCTTGAGCAGAATGATTATTTTCCAAAGGGAAGAAAATCTATGGGCATACTATTTACGTTGTATTATGAGTATTTTGTTATTATTTTAAAGCACACGTAAGTTGCATGGACGCCTGATGAAATGGAAAGAAAAATTTAGTCAAGGTAATGAAGTACACCCACTGAAAAGCTACATTCTCAGTAGAACAGCAATGTGCAGAGTTTTCTTGCCAAGCAAAAAGAAAAACCTAACTGGCACAACTGAAAACACGGGATAGATTTTGCTGCAAAATAAAAGTTAAAACTGTGAATTCTCAATAAAATATTAGGGGGAAAAAATGTATTTTTGCCACCAATTCCAGTCTTGTGTATGTGAGAGACAAAGCAAAAATTCTTACTGGGAGCATGAAGGAAAGCTTAAGGAAGTTACTCTTTTCCTTGTTATAGGAGCTGTACTTTATTTCAACTGACCTATATGTGTTGTTACTAGGTTCAATTCGTAGATCAGTAATGGTAATAGACATCAGCTTTATGAAGGGCAGTTGTGAGTATGTGATTTTGCTAACTGAGAGTTTATCCCACTTCTTCACTCACTGCTGGAATTACTGATGTGCTGTTCCCATCAAAGTCAGTTTAATTCACAGAACCCTATAAAGAAGATTTGCAGAGGTACAGGTAGAAGAGTATGTAAAGTTTCTGGAAGAAGAATTTTGCAAAGGCTTTTAGAAAATTTTACTGTGTGGCAATGTGGCCTCAAAAGGCCTGTCTCACCTTACCTCTCAATAAGTTAGATAATTTTCCCAAGCTTCACATTATTCTTCACCCATCGGGGCTTCCTCAGGCCAGTAAGGTGGCAGAGGCATGTGGCATGGCCTGTATTAATCAGTTACATATCCATGTTTGGAAAATTTTCCTGTTAACCAGATTGAGATTTTTTTTTTTTTTTTTTACAACACGTTACTCAAAAAAACTCAGATTATGGGAAAACTGACAGTTTGACAATTATGTTTTTATTATGGATTCAGATCCCTTAAGCTACACTTGGGACTATTAAGTAAAATTTTCATATTCAACACAAAGACAAAATCAGCAGGCATTCTGGAACATAAAGTGAGTAGTATACTCCATAACAAAAATAAGTGTGTTCATAATGATTTACATGTTTACAGCAATAACAGTAGATAATGTGAGGTAAAGTCAAATTTGAGTCAAAATTCATTAATTAATTCCCATTTTAATGCTAAGAAAAACAAATAAGCATGATGCATGGCTAATATAAATATTAATTGCCTGCAAGATGACATTTAAAAAGCATAATACTCTGTTATAATAACAAAACAATCTCTAAAATAACAGACTATTGTTCACCACTGCTTGTAGCAGTGTCTATACACTGTTAGTGCATGGGAAAAAACTGCAGATCTTGTAAATAAGGTCTTAACTGGGGAAAAAACCCTTTTCTATTTCACAGTTCTAAAATGCATTACAGAACTGCAAATGCCTTTGTAATCTACTCTGTGTGTGTGCACCTGTACAATGAAAGGAAACAGTTTCTCAGCATCCGTATCAAACCACAAACTTATGATCAGCTTTTAAGAGAGAGATAAAATGGCCCTCAAGAAAAAAGATAGGAGAAAATAATAAGTATTAAATAATTTTTTTCCTTTCTATCAGACAAATCTTTCTGTGACATAACCTCAAGTGAGGGCACATTCTGTGCATTTGTCCTCTTCTTGCAGTTTCATTAATCTTTCTTTTTATTCAGAAGGCAAAAATCAATACTTTTGGAATGTTACTGGAAGACACGAACATTAGAAAGTTATCTTCAGAGTTTCACTGCTTATCTTCATCTAACACAAGTTGATATTAACCACTGGAAAATCAC
Source organism: Lophotriccus pileatus (assembly GCA_035583135.1). Lineage (NCBI taxonomy): Eukaryota > Metazoa > Chordata > Aves > Passeriformes > Tyrannidae > Lophotriccus > Lophotriccus pileatus. Next base: position 42,680,919 of record JAWWES010000133.1, on the reverse strand, counting down.
AGCATTTCTTTGGACTTGGACTGGTGCAGTGGCCTGGTTGAATGCCTAATGGAATAGGATGCTGGGCTAAATGCAAACCACATGCTCTCCCTGTAAGAGTCAGGGAAAGGCTTTTTCTTCTATTGTTATATACACTTAACTAAATACTCCTGCTCTGCTTCTCAACTCATGTAAGTTGAAGTTCTGTTGAAATCAACTCAAGTAGTGAAACTCTGCCAACTCATACCTGCCCATGATTATGTTCCTAAAATATTTACCAATGTGTTAGGAAAGCCATACATCAAACGTAATATAGAGACTTACTTTCAGAGTGGTTGTACTGATTTCTGAGGGTCTGCTTGAAGAGTGAGGTATTACTCCAACGAATAAGTCCTAATTGAACTCTTAAACCACTAAGAAAAACAAAAGTGCATGTCTACAAAAAAAAAGACATAAATTCTTGACAAGTGGGAATCCTTTACTGATTGACTCTGCTGCATACCTCTAGTGGATTCCCATGTGCAAATGAAAATATCAGGTTAGTGATTAAACAGACTTTATTATGGTGTAACTACACAAAACAAACCATGCTTTCACAACTGCATTCCTCAGAGGGTGATTCCGATCCTATTGAAAGTGTTAGCTGTGACTTTGATATACTAATTACTTCTGCAAACATGCCCAAGCTATTGTTGCATAATGGATTCTCTGTATAGTATAATTTTAATCACTTGTCTGCCCACTGAATATAAACTATAAAATGGATATAAAATTGATATATGTCTATATATAAAAAACCTATCATAAAAACATATTAATAACATTTATTTATATATTTATAGTTAAAGTATATTTCTATTTATCAATCTTACAAAAAATCACACGGTTTATAAAATCTGATAAAAGGGAAAAAAAATTGAGTGTTTTAGAACAGAAAGTTGATTCTAGAAATCAATTACTTTCAGCTAGGTCTTTCATAACAAACCAATCTAATACATACACACTATCAGCCTGATTTTTTTTAGATATTCTCTGGTTCCTTGCTTTTAAGTTCATTCCACCTCCGAGGTTTTTTTGTCTGGGCCTGGGATCCAGATAGAAGTTGCTTAGGCTTTTTGATGATCTAGGGATGAGTGCATTACAGCTTTGCTGCTTTTGAGTTCTCTGCCAGAAAACACTCTTTTTTTTTTTTTTTTTCCTGGGTGCTTCATTAGACTATGACTTTTGCAGATTTACAAAGGTGTATCTGGGACTTTCATCAGCAGAGCACACACACCAAGTCTGTTAACACTGATGAGACTGGAATGATTAACTAAGTACAGGGAAGAGAAGTACAGCTGACTGGCTCCCACATTAGATATCTGAATGACAACAAATACATCATGACAGCAGTAGGAAGTGGAGTGTGTGTGAGAAAAATCTGGAGGTAAAGAATTAAGTTTAAATGCACCAGTCTGTCAGATTGTGTGTCTTCTGCAACATTTTTTTGTCTTCTCTTGTTAACCATACAGCAAAGATATAAAACCAGAAAGTTGCATTCATCTAATACTGAGATTTGTTAAGATAAAGGTATAAGTACTATCTCTACATTCCCTCCCCTCCCCTCTCCTCCCCTCCCTCCTTTCCCTCCCCTCCATTTTAAAGCTTGATTCATTGTATAACTGTTACCTGGCACCTTTTCCAACTAAACCTGGCTTCTGGAGGCAGATGAAAAGTAGCAACACACACATGCTAGCAAGTTTAGAGGGTTTGCCAAAAAGATTGTTGAAAATAACTAAACTTTGAAGTCAAAGGCACTAGCACTGGTGTGATTTTGCAGCTCAGGCTCACAGCTAGCCTTTACTCTTTGTACATATGAAAGCTGCTAATGAGACAGAAAAGGTTTCTGTGAAAAGTATATGGTACAAATATACTGTCTAATTGACCTATGGCCAAAGACTGTTTTGAAATGTGTGGCTTTCTTTCTTCCTTTCAATTTCTTTCTTTTCTAGTAGCAGCAAAAGGTCTTTTCTGATACACACAAAAGATACTTAATAATGAAATAATAATAAAAACATTCACCCTGTGATCTGTTTCAAATCTTAAATGAGAACATACTGCTCTGAATAAATAAGAAGCAAGGGATTAAGTTGGAGTTCTTTGGACTAAGGGATCCTGGAAAATTATAACCTTGGTTACTTCAGTTTTCACATTGAATAGAAAGTGTACCTTTTCCTACTTGAAGCATTTATTCTCCAGAATTTGAAAGAGACACAAATGGTTAGAGCCTTTTTTGAGTGTCACCCTTGCTCCCAAGCAGACACTGGGAATGTGTGTTGTGTACCCTGGAACAATGCCCCTCTCCTGCAGCTGGGATGACAGCAGTATCCTGCCTCTCCTCCTCTTCACTAGTTTGGGAATCTGACCATGGAGAAAAAAATCTGAGCCAAGACTGACAATGGAGTTAACATAAAAACATTATTTTTATTATTTAAGTCAGCTGAAGTCACATTTTTGGGCACCACAGAATTCACCAAAAATGCTGTATTTGGCTGTATCGTGCAGCTGTCACAACTATCAGTAACATTTTCCTGTAGATGCAAAGGATCATTCGCATGCTTGTTGCTGTGATGCCCACTTATAATGACCACAGAAATCAGCCAAGGACAGACCAAGTGTTTAGATACCACCAGTGTGTTCCTCTGGAGGCTTCAATGGGACAGAGAAAGACAACAATATTCGACAATATTGTGGACAAACAGTCATCTCCACTGACTTATGTTGGGTTTATTCCAGCCCCTGCATTGGTGACCAGCTTATGGAAAGAGGGGAAAACAAACTCAGTGGTGGCCCCATCTGCTCAGCTTCCATCCAGGCTGGTCAAATAGGGGTGGAGTAATTTTTGTTCTCTGCTTCCCTCCAATGCTGCACCTGCAAAGGAGGTAATCACAATCTTAAGGCATGCTATTGAGCCGGGAGGAGAGCAAATTAGAATGTTGACTTTAGGATCCTAAAGCTGAATTTTGTGCAGTATTTTCCTGTGTATGTAATTAATATGCCTCCTGGGGAAATGCAGCTGGGAATTTCTACATGGAAAACTCTCTTCAAGACACACAGAGTTGAGATATGCTAGTCTAATTCAGAATTTAAGACTGAAATAGAGATAAATTGATAATTATAGCTGTATAAATAACACAGCTCTAATCAGGTGTGAATGTCCTAACTGGCATGCGAGATGCTGAGTACTGCCAATTTTTAATTTCCAGTAGATTCAGCTACAGCTATGATTCCTACTGTGAAAATTTGTGTGTTACTTAATATGTGTTTTTAATGAACCCAGTAGTGATCCAATCAACAAAAATTCATAAGCTTAATCCTGTTTTTTGGGAACTGTGAAGAACTGATTTTGGCATTCTGCTTGCTGTTATAAAAAAAACAATGGAGAATTTGGAAACATTTGTCAGTTTGCCATATCACAGTTTGGTGGCGTCTGCCTTTGTTGGCAAATGATGTGGCAAAAGCCCAAATTTTGGTACCAGTGTTGCCTAAAATCAAAGAAAAAATCTTTGGACAATTTTAGTATAGTAAGGTAGAGTGCAGGTCTTTAAGTATAGCACTTTAAGGTACATAAAATACATTTGGCACATAAATACAGGATAGCTTTTACAATTTTATAATACTAGCTAATTATCATATCTAATGGGATACACCAACCCGTCCCAAAAGTTGTCTGTCCTCAGGACCTCCCTCAGGCATGCCCTGAGGCCCAACTCCCCAAACTGGGTGGCTGTTCTCCCACAACCACTATTTCCTCCCATTCTTTATCTTCCTCAGGTCTTCTGTCCTGGTTGGAACAAATTCAAGGATTCTGGGCCTTCTGAATAGCTTTGACTAAAGCTATATCAAGGAATGTGCTGGATATATCTTGCTGTGGTACACTCTACAGAGAGTGTACCATAAAATCTTTTAGCTTTGAAATCTTTGACAAGAAACAGAAATCAATCTTTTGGAATTTGATTCAAAAGTATTTAGTTAAAAGCTCTATCCTAACATTACTAAACTCCAAAAAGCTGCATTAAAATCTATACAGTTATGAACCTTAAAACATCACCAGACTAATCTGCCTGATTGGGAATTGTCAAGCAGACCTGGAAGTGCTCGGTGCACCTCTGACTAATGCTCAAAGTTACTGATAAATGATATCTCTTTGACTTGTTTTCAGACTTCTAGTAGTATATTTTGATATGAAGCAGTTCTTAAAAGGTCTTTAAACAAAGTTGTTGGTAAACATAGTTCCACATGCAAATTAGGTGCTCCTTTTCACATGTATGGGAGTGCCACATCTAATTAAACAGTTTTGGAAATCCCAATAACTGTTTTATTCTTATTTGTGTATCTGATTGTGCATATATCACCCAAAATTTGAGGAAGAACAATCATACATAAATACTGGGAAATAATTTTTTTTAGCAATTTTTTTTTATAAATACTGGGAAATAATTTTTTTTTTAGTCCCCTGAAATAAGTTCTATTCTTGGTAAACTGGATGGATTTGCATTTCTCTTAGGGAAGTCTACCACGTGTGGTTGTTGTCAAGTAGCTCAAAAGTGGTCATTCATTCTGTTTCTCTGAGGCACACACCCCAGTATTGTTGAGGCTGGGATGCCCAAGGTGCGTATAATATCTTTGGATTATCTGGGGATAAATGAATTCTGGGACTGGTGCACAGGCAGGGAAGGACAATGTCATCTCAGAGTGACATTTTGACATGTTGGTGGATATGAACTAATTTCTACAACACCCAGACTCTGTGCAGAACTGTCTTGCTTCTTGCTATGTGTAACAGCCTTGGACTGCTTACCCATGGACCATTACATCTCCTTTGCTGCTTGCTTGATGTACTTTTTTCACAGTGAATGCACCTGAACTGCCTTGCTGTGGTTCCATTTCTTTGAGGTTCTGTTTGGTCTGAAGACTATATGCTCCAGGAACCCAAAAAATATGTTGAAAGTTCCATTTGTTTTCTGCTTCCGTTTTTCCTGCCCTATTCACTTGTATTAGTATTATTTTGCCTTCTAACCAAACAGGGAATTTTTAGAATTTTTTTTTTCTCCTCTTTGGAGGTTAATTAGATCTAGAGAGAGAAATGTTATGATGAGAACAATTGTTATTGAGCTATCTAGTCATTTGGTTTCTTTACTGGGTTAGTTACAAGATTTTTTATAAATAGTATAAACTGATCTGTCACAACAGAGCAAAGTAGGATGATTATTGAATCACATTCTTCCTGACTGAAGATAAGGATCCTTTCTTCCTTAAAAGACCAGAGAATCTGCAGCTGTCTCAGGTGTTGGAAGACTATCCTAATTCCCTAAAATAGCACTTAGGTAGCAAATGAGTTCATCTGTTCTCTGTGTGATGGAGTTTAAAGTCAGAATGAAGTCACAAATTTGTTTAACTCTCAACCTTCTCTGAAACTTGGAATTTTCCATCTTATTCCTAAACTTTCTTCAGTAGATCTTCAAATTAGTGAAGAATTTGCCTGTGGCACAGGAGATCATGCTTTTTTCTCAGGCCCATTCAGTGTTCCTTGTAGCACAAATCATTACTGTTGAGATAAACATTGATCCTCTGTCATTCTTTGCATCCTTTATGCATTTTCATACTTCATAACTGTATTTGAATTCCTGAGTTTTAAAGACACTGCACATTGTACACTTAGCTACAATCAGGCAGGAGAGAAAGTACAAAAGTAAAGTGTAAAGTAAGAAGACACTGAAGAAAATAACATTGAAAAGAAATTAAGCTATATAAACTACTCATATATATATATATATATATATATATATATATATGTTCACACATATTATGTATAGATATATATTAGAAAGCAAAAGCCCAGACTACAACAGCAGAATGGAACAGCAGCACAAGTGATATATACATAGGAATAAAGTGTCAGTGCCCCATAAAAAAGAAATACCTTCTGGAAAGTAGAAAGGAAATCATGAAGCTTCAGAGTAAAGGAAATTGTACCAGATTTCCTGAAACGTGGCCTTCTGTCTCTACTGCAGGAAGATGTGAAGTACTTTCTGACCTTAAAGTCTGCTTCTGAAGCGACTGTAAAACAATGTCATCGTAAAGGGCCCTCTTCATTCCCTGCTAATGACTTTCTTATCAAAACTGGGCAGTTTACAAGCCAGAGTAGGATTTTTTTTTTGGTTGTTTGCACTCTAATAGCTCTTGGGATGTAGGAATTGAGCTGCTTTTTCTGCCTTTTACATTACCACTGGTAATAAAAAAACTGCAATTTGACACAGCAGAATTCATTCTACTCTGGGATCTCTTTGCAGTGCTAACTGAGGTAAAAATCTTGGGTTTATCAGTAAGTTGATAGGACTCTAAGGCTTAGAGGGTACTGGTGTGCAAGAATGTGATACTTAAGAACTTGCTTGTTTTAAAATATTTACATTACCTTTCTTTTCTTTCTGTTTGTAATGTCTCAGTGACTTATTTAAGATAACTGACATCCTTGGGAAGGAAAATCTTGATATCATTCTAACCAATAATCCTGCAGCCTCTGGATGCAGGAGGCTTTATAGTAGAAGACTTCACTGTGTGTTGTCTATTTTGTACCAGCTGCTTCCTTGCACTTAAGAACTTGCATTTTCACGCATGTACTTGTGTTTCAGTTTCTGAAATGGAACTTGGGAGGCAGTTTTCATTTAAAAGAAAGATTCTGTGAATAGAGATCAAATGGATTTATTGAAATATACATGGAAGGGTTGCCTTTGGTAGTAAAATCACTTAGCTTCATACGGAAACTACTTTCAGCATAAGACCCCTGATGTTCCCTTGTTTGAGTACATATTCTAAGGACTTTAAAGTTATATGGGAGATGTATGATTGGGAATACACATCACAGCTTGGCTCCAGGGAGTAAGGAGACATCCAGCCTGGCCTATATATTTCAGTATCCACCTGAGAGAATTTGTTCTGACAGAATGGAAGGACAAACAATTCCCACTGCAAGAGTGTAGCAGAGTTACCACGCAAAATATTGACTGAAACACTGTTGGGTAGTATTTCTGTGTAAGATTTTTGTTTTGTTTTGTTTAGAGATCTTCACAGGCTTTAGATGAAATCCCCCAGCAACCTATAATTCTATGCATCATCTTTATGATTCACAAACTCTGTCAATGTGACCACCTCCTGGAGTCAATGTAGTCTTTCAGCAATGGTAAGCTTTGCTCTCTCCTTGCATCCCCACTATGTGATATCTGTAATAAAATGCCATCAGGATGTCTGCAGAGAGACCTGCCTGAAAAAAAACAGAGAAAACATATTTTGCAAACAAGGCTAATGATTTCAACAGTTGAGGACTAAATTGCTCCTAGCTTTCCTGTAAGTTGTCTGATAAACAAAAGTAGACAAAATGCTTTTTAAATTACCCAAGGCATCCAAAGGAATACATTGTCTAATAACATCCTCATATGCCACATGCATTTATTGGAAAAGCTTTGTCTGATTGCTTTCATAATCTTTTCATTTCCTGATATAGAAATTGATATTAGGACATAAATGTTAGTGTTGTTTGTATAGTTATTTCCTTCCCTATAAATTTCAGCTAGATAAAAATTCTTATATGTTATCACTGAAACTTAATCCTCTTTTGCATATCATGAAGTTTTTGTGAAGCCTAATGTGTTATGGAAGACAATAATCTACTTATTGTTGTTTTTCACTGACCTTGCTTACAATGTGTTTTTTGCTTTACAATACATCAGGAAGATAAAGGCTATATATTTTTTTCACTAAATGTTTTATATATAGTCATTGTGAAGTGTGTCCAGTAGTAACTTGTAAAATTTTTTGTTTACTGCTCAGTACCTATTTTGAATGTCAAAATAACCAGTAAATGCTTCATTTTCTTACCTAAAGGAAGCTAATATTTGGTTTGTGTACGATGAAAAATAATCTGAACTTCAGATAAAATTTCTGTTCCATCTTCCAGTATTAAAATTTTTCTGTCACTGAAAAGAAAATTTGCATTTTTTTTTTTTAATAAAGAATTTAACTGTGAGAGAGACCATTATTTCTAGTTAAAGTTAGTACCTCAGAAATATAATTCAGTTTTGAAAGGTATAGTAAGATTTTTTTCTGTAGTCTCTTCCTCTGGTATAATTGTGATACTGGCAGGATTTCTCTTCTCAATTTCTATTGATGTTTTCTGCCAATAGATGTATCTCCTATCATAGATTTATATTATCTATTCTGGTGGCTGGTAAAATTTGTGTTTACTTTTACATACTGAGAGGTGATAGCCTGAAATAATGTCTAGGTGTGATGGGTTCCCTACATTAGAGTCAAACACCAGAGGTAGTTTTATGTGTCTGAACTATAAGTAGCTTATTCCTCTGAATACTTGAGTTGGAAAAGATAGTGTGATGCATATATACAATGCCTGTCATTTTGAGGAATGTGAAAGTGTTTATAAACTGCAGTACAGGTTTAGAGTTTGCTTTACCCACCATAAAATGAAGTTTTCTCAGGACAAGGATGTGGAGGGAAAAAAAATAAATGTTTAACAATGCATGGCATTGGTACACAATATTTTAGGAAATAATTAAGGTGCACACAGTTATATGAGTGCTGTGATGGCTCAAACCAATATGACTGGTTGCGCTTTTTATTGCTTGATTTTGTTTTTGCAAATGCTGCAAAAGAAGGGAGGATTAACTAAACTTCTAATTTCTGAAATGAGATATAAAGAACCTACTCAATATTTTGGTCCTGTCTGAACACTATAATGCCTTGAAATACCCTGAACCTTATTGCCACAGTTGCACATTTCTCAGTAAGGTCCAAGGAAGGTGGCTGCATCCCTGTGCCATACACATATGAGTTTTGGTGATGCTGTAGAGGCTTCAGTCTCCTCATCTGTGCAACTCACCTTCCTGCCATCAGTGCACAAAAGCTTACATGCTTTTGTGCCTCTAGTTGCTGTGATTTGTTGGAGCTGAGCTAAGCTAAGCCATTCATCCAGACTGTGACCTTGAGTATACAAGGCTTTCTAACCCCTCTTAGACACTGCTGTTTACTTGTCCTGTTTATGATAACCAGGTAGAAAATTGCTCCATTGTACTGCTGAAGAGTGGATTGGTTTCAAATGACTCTGAAAGGCAGCCAACAGAACAGCTAACACCATGGGGCCAAGTTTTTAAATGGCCTTCAGTCTGGTTTTCAAGTCTCTGTTCCCAGGTTTGCACTCTCAATCAATTGTAAAAAAAAGTAATTTCAGGCCCAATTAGCTGTGAACCTCCATCTACCAGGTTTAGAGAAAACTGAATAAATTTATGATTGAAAGGGCAGTGGAAAAATGAGATAGCGCTTGAACTTCCCCTAGTGCAATCAGCTTCACTGTTTGTTCCTTTTACTCAGATCATGTGGTCTTTTCTTTCTAAGTTACAATAGCATTGCATGATGCCAGTGATAGCACTCATTACTGCCTCTTTAAGGATGGGAAGCATCTATATAGTATGTAGTAATAAAGCAAACTCTGTCAGAGATTGAGTGTTAAGGAAACTTCCCTGTCTGACCTTGCAAGAGCCACTCTGGAAGTCACTCGCACCATTTGAGCTGGGACCAAAACCCCTTCGCAGCTACACACCCCACGCAGAGTCAGACCAGATTTCCTTACCAGCTCGACCCCAGCTTTTCCAGATTAGAGTCTCAGTCATCTCAATCCTTAAAATAACTTAATCATGGTCCAACAAAAAATAACCACTCGAGCTGGGTGCTTCCGAGAAGGGACCCCGAACAAAGGAATCCCTGGGCTTTTATGCCTGCATAGCTTAAAGCATGGGAAAATCTTGGTGTCTTTGACTCCTGCTGTGTCTCTCAGTGTCTAGTCCTCTGGCTGGGCAACAGGTCCCTGTGCCCTTTGTTGTGCAAAAGGTCAGTTCCAACTCACGGCCTCTTGCCTTGTGTTCCCCCCACCCGGAGCACAACCTGCAGCTTGCACTGCAGCTGCACATTGAGCTGCTTGCACAGAATGTATTCCTTAACATGAGCATGTTTCTTGCTTTATCTGAGTCTGTGGTAATATCCTGAATTGAGAACCAGGTGTCAATGTCTTCAGGTAATCTGCCTGATTTGAGTCAAGATTTCAACTCCATACAGTGTAGGTGGAGGAAAATGTTGGGCGTGTCACAAAAACTTCAATATCAATTGTCATGACAACTGTCAGAATCCTGTTTTGTTCTACAGGATGCTTCAGGAGTAGGACCAGAGAACAACGACATGCCAGTGAGAGGGACAATTTGGTCCAGAGTGTGAAAAGTTTAATTTCCAGATTTTTTGATACCCGGAGAATAGCAAGATTCATTTTCTTGCTCTTTACTGTGCATTTCAGGATCTTGCAGCCTCTTCCACTAGAAGAAGAGGAAAAGACTGAGCACAGGAGGAATTGAGAACAACATGATTTTCAATACAGTCTATGACCTAAAATAATTTTCCTCCTGGGGATCAATACAGTGCTAATTAAGGTCATCCTAAGGACTGATATTTTTGACAAATTCCCTTTCACAAAATCAACTTTCTTAAATGAACTTTTTCATGGTTCTGTTTTGTCATGATTACCAGAACTGAATTTCTCAGTTATGGAAACTCATAATTTCTGATGGAGTAAGTTTACGAATGAAACTAGCATACTGTACAAGTCATGAAGTTGAGTCTCTCATACAGCAAAAAGTTGGTGGGAAGTGCTGTTTGTATCTTTGTTCTTTTCTTACCTTGACAGACCGTTGCTTATAGTGAATAAATACCTTGTGTGAGGAAACAGTATTTGCTCAACATCAGGAAAAGGAAGTTGCCGTCTGATATTTTGCTGCTCCCCAGAAAATCATGTGGAAGTCATCTGGAAAAGCCTTGACTGCATTGCACAAGAGTTGTTAAATTCTCTTCAGAACAGGTTGACTTCAAGACTGTGTAGCCTTGGTAGTCCCTGTGAAAAGAAGGACATGTCTGAAGTCTTGAAAGTAGAAATCACGTGCTTGGCATTGTATTTCTACCCCTCATTGTGGAAAAGAATGAATATACTTACCGTAAAGAAGACGTTTGGTCTCAGGACAGTTGCCTTTTTATACTGCAACATTTCAAAATGAGTTGACCCTAGTGGAAGATGCTTCTGTACCCTATCTTTCTCACGAAACTGAAGACAGAGGCTGACCTCAGGGAAGCTGTCTGCTATTTCCTTAAAATACATCTGAATTTTTAATTATTGCATAAGACATTTTAATTAGTGAGAAATGTTCTTTGATTTTTTCCTTTTTTTTTTTTTTTTCTTTAACTGTCAGTTTCTTAGGATTTATAACAAATCAACAAGCAAACAACAGCATCCCCTTTGTCAGAGAAACTTGTTTTCCATTGCAGGAAATGTATTACCAACCTACTGTGAAACAAGAAAAAAGGGTATAGAGAGCAAAGTTTGCCACTGACACATGATTCTTTATGCTGGTCATTCATAAGGGTGTGATCTATACTTAATGTATCCTTAAAATAAATAATGAGAGGTGTTTCTGTCTCCTAATGATCTATTAGGGAGGTCTTTCAGTCTCTCACAGTCATGATCCTAAAACACACGAATCAAATGGTCTTCTTCTCTCATGGAGGTGTGAGGCTTTTGCACAAGACAGTGATTGCCCTCACATTCCCAGAGCAAAGTCTTAATTACAGCAGCAGGGAACACTAGCAAGTAGCCCATAAACATTTCTGCATCCTGAGTTTGGCAGAAACTTTTTCGTCAGAGGCTGCCAGTGGCCTTACATTGGTCACTTCAGTCCTGAACTGCTATCTGACAGATGTGCTGGAAAGAACAGCATCAGGCTGTTAGTGCTCCTGGTCTCTGTGGTAGGCTTTCAGCCACCAGATGTCTGATGGAACTCACAATCTCTTTAAATCAGAAGAGCCTAATAAATAAAGATGAAGTTCTGATTAGTTTATTATATAGGGGGAAGAAGAAAGCAAGAATTTTTTTAGTGTTATTTAAGGTATGAAAGAGCAGTTCAAAGCAGGCTAACATAAACACTAAGTAGATAAAAAGTTTAAGCTCCTTGGAATTCTCACGAAAAGGGAAAGAAATGCCCTTCATTTTGAATACAGCAGTTTTAGGCTGCTTTTAGTCAGTCCTGCACTGCAACTGTAAAGGATTCCAGATTCCTCAGCTCCAAGATACAATTACGGCACAGTTTAAGAGCCACATAGCATGCAGGACTGATCCATGTCCCCATATCCGGGACACATTATGGGAAAACAGTTAACCCTCCTTCCCTAGACAAGTTAGAAACAATCCTATAACTGCATCTGGGGACAGGCAGGTTGGACTGGAGTCCCCTGACCCAATTATAGTTGTAGCTCTGACAAAGCTGATCTCTCAAAGCAGGTCAAAAAGCTAAAGGGACAGACTCATGTTACATGCTGAGCATGAAAGTTTCTTTGAAGCAGATCCACAGTGCTCTAACCCAAAGTTCACTAGGCACTGCGCCAGTCCCTCTGCTATATCCCACATGAACTTTACATTGCTTTGCTTATTAGTGGCATTCAGAATGCCTGATGTATTTTTCATTATTCTGACAGTCTTGTGGTACAATGTCACACAGTCCCTTTCTTTAGAAGGGGCTGCTTTTTCCATCTTTAAAAAAATATCTGAAAAATACTTTACCAGTGGAGACTAAGCTTTCTTTTGTAACAATTAAGTTCTGTTTTTCCTGTTTACTTATATGTCTACTGCTCATTGCATTTAAATGAGGAATTAACTTGCTTGACTCAAAGCCAAATCTTTTTAAGCTATGCCTTGTTGAGTGAGAGTATCTGAGACTAAAATGTGGAATAGATCTGAAAGTAAAAGACTCAGTTACCACTATCATAAGGAAACAGCTGGCATGTGCTTTAGGGACATTTCTGTAAGTAGGTACCTGTACACTTAATATTTTGCAGCTGAGTGGAGCAGGTGTTGCATTTTCAAATTACTGGGCTCCAATGGTTCCTTAAAAGCCTTACACTTCCTTTTTCTTCTTCATGTTAAAAGTCTAACTAGCCCTAGAATGACACCTCATGTTTCCTTAGTTAGAATTTGGGCCCCACTGGTGTTAATCAGTCTTGCCATTTTCTTTGGGGTAACAATTATACACCTGCTGCTCAATAGACTGATTTTAATATCCCATATTTTCATGCAAAGCTTTGTGGAGATTTGAAGCCCACTAGAGTGAAAAGCTTTGGGTTTTCAATTAAAAAAACCCATTAAATTCTTTAATAATAAGTATTCATTTAATGTACTTAATAATATGTACTCATACAGTTGAAAGATGTGAAAAGTGGGAAGACTGGAGACCATAAGCACAGGGACTGGAGGGGTACTCCTCAATGAAAAGGCTATTACTTCCACTAGGGATCTCCTAAGAAAATGCTTAATTCTAGATATTATCTTTGATCCCACACATTGCTAGTGTAACATGAGGCTGAAAGCGCCAAAACAAAATAATCACCATGGTAAGAGCACCTTAAGACATGTTTGGAATGAAAATTTGTTACACTACAGTCATGAATATGCTTATAGCTGATCTAACTTATGGACTGTATTCAAACTGATATAGCTATCAACTACAATGAAAATATGGGCTTTACAGGCCTGCTAAACCTCTTGATAGATGGCCACTCATCTGATGTTTAAGCTAAGGCCCTGTAATTGGTACTTGAGCTAAGCAGGTTAAAGACAGATAGCATCTGTATAAGAGACTGCATAGCTAAACCATCATAAAATAAGTTAACATGAGTACTGGAAATAGCCCTGGAATGTTATGTAGAGCTCAGGATGGCCTAATTTAAAGGACTAGGGAGAAAATACATGTCATTTGAGGAAAAAAAAAAAGCGGGGGAAAAAACCAAAAACCTAGCACACAGATGAAATCTTGCAGAAATCAGGGTGTGCTCATGTAAGGGACTAGGAAAAAACACATGTTGGTTGAGAAGGTAGAAAACAGTGGGGAAACAAAGAGTTTAACTAACACATGACTGAAATACTAGAAAAAGGAATGAGGAAAAAGGAAAAAAAAGGAATAAAAGAAGAAAACACTGAAAAGATCGTATCTATGAGAAACAAAAACTGGAAACAAAAAAACTCTGAAGTTGTCAGAAAGGTGCTACAGGACTACCATTAAAATGGAGGAAAGGGAATAGATATTAGAAAGTGAGAAATATGGAAAGTCCACACAGAATAAAGAAAGTAAACAAGGAGAATTCCAGAATCTTGTGAATAGCGTTTTCTTGTGAATGTGCTTTTCTGCAGGACCTCAATTTTGTAATGTATTTTCTGTCTCTGTTGCTAGAGCCAAAACTTAAGGGCAGGAAAACAGGAAAGCATTCCATTGAAATCAAATTTAAATCCAGAAAGGAGCCTGGTTTTAAACTTACAGCCCAACTCCAAATCCCTTTAAATTTTTCTTGTCATTTAATTGCACTACAAAACCTTGGCAGCTTCCTCACATCACAAGTCTAAGCTGTCAAAGTAACTAAAAGTAGACATAAAACCCCTCTAACGTCTGTCAACTTTTAGAAATAATTTTCTAGCTGTAATTATGTACCAAGCAGTAAGTTCATTGTGTCAGGTTATGAGGCTCAACCTACAAATTAAGGCACATCAAACTTATTTGGGTATTGCTTTATTAGGTGGCCTTTCTGGGACAATAAAGTGCACCTTTATCGTATCCAGAACTAGAGTCTTTGATCTCAAGTTTCACCTAATGCATGTTTGTTTGAACTGACATACAAAGAAAAAAGATAATTAAAATAACTAAATATGCTCTCAGTTCACTCTTAAGTGGTAGGAATGCTCTAAATTACATGCATATGCAGCGGAAAATGTTGCAGCTGGGGTATTTCCTTGGGATGTCAGGTATATATAGCAACATGTAGCACTATGGTAGTCTCACATCATCTTCCTGACAAGCTACTGTATGGGCCTCATGAAGAAATAATAATGTCTCAGATATCTTCTATGACAGTTCATGGAACATTGTGGCCTATGTTACCTTTTGGATGTTGTGCATCAGTATGTAGTAATTACATAATAACTCAAAGTTATTTTACCATTGCATTGAAATTTTGTAGCTTAGATACAATGCTTAGATAATTTACTGTTGACTACGTGGGGGAGGCAGTATGGGAGCAGAGGATTAAATCAGGGAAAGTTTTCTCTAGTTTTGTTAAAAGTGCAATTGAGATTCAGGTTGGTGATTACTGTGCCACATATCAAAATATTGTGGTTTCAAATAAAAGTATTTCATCAGCCATCTCTGTAATTAGGGAACAACAGAGTGGACTGATTCAGTTTTCACATACTTGCGCTGTACCAACAGAACTCAACTGACTTTAATGAGATTACCTGTGCTTTGGAGTGCTGCTTATGGGACTTGCACTTTTTACTACTGTTAGGTATGTACAGGTATATGTACAAATGTAAGGCATATTTACAAATATTAGGTATATTTACAAAACCCTAATATTTAGTACACTTGCACCACAAAACATTCAGTAGTCTTAAAATCAGTTTGCTGAGAATGGACATGCTGAACATGCCTGCTCATAAAGAGCACAGGCCTGATCTTTATAGTAAGAAGAGAGCACAGTTCAGTTGGATTTTGTTTTTCAAGCTGAGTTATTTTTAAAGGGTAGTTGTTTACACCTGGAGAAATGCAGTGCTGGAAATAAGATTATATATACATATATATACACACACAATAAATCTTACTGTTTTCATAGAAATAGTGGTTTTCTTCCCTATGTGCGTTTTGAAAGAAATATTTACAGGTACTTATATGGGTTGTGTGTTGCTATGGAAATGTCAGGGAGGGGTAGGCAAAGAAGAAGGGCAATTCTGTTTATAAAGAAAACAAAAAACAGGTGAAAGGAAGAAAATATAATTCTCCCCATTTTACAGCTGAGAAATTCAACACAACAAAGATAAAAAGCCTAACTCTTTTGAAAATCTATCAATTCTTTTAGGTTGACTTGTCATTTAGGCATACTTCTGCTTGCAAGGTATTCACAGAACACCTACAAATCATTACCCTTCCATCACCCTCCACCTTTCACCTGCTTCTGCATTCAGATCCACCCCTTCATCATAGCTGTCAAAACTGTCTTTTGTAAAAAGACCCGAGAGTCAACCCACCACTGTCATTTCTACAGAAATATTGCAAGGCCCAGGGATCACAGGATCAGTCAGAACAGAAAGATAAGAACTGGCACTACAGCAACAAGATGTTGCTTTCTGTCCCACTGCGTGTCACAGAGTGGGGGTGAGCCCTCTATTCAAAACACATCACACTAACTATGCAGTCTGATCTTTTCTGTTGTTTCAGGACTGATGTTGGAGGAAATGGGTAGGTCATGCCCTACTGTGTTCGTAAGTTCTGCACTCTCTGACTGTGAATGGTGAGGGTCAGAAACATGTCCAAGCCACCAAGAAGAGGTTAGAACTGAAAAGAAATTCAAATTTAAATACAAAAACAATCCTAGTGAGTGACTACAGCTTTCCCACTCCTGACTTCTGTCAGGCATTCCTGATCCTTGCATTCTTCAACTGATCAGTGCCTGAGCCTGGATTCAAGCTGATGTTCAGGGTCAGCAGAAGCTGGTTCAGAGACATCAATTAAGAAATGCACTAGGGGAGGAGAGTGGAGGAGATACAGCAGATGACCAGCCCCATTACATGTCCAAGAAATCAAGTACTCACATGGTTTGGTGCCACAGTTCTTTGGTACAGCAAGGAGCCTGAAAAATAAAATCTCACAAAAAGCCATCTCTGTGTTAGAATCCAGACCCAGTAGGTAAACAAGAAATCTTTTCCTCAAGAACAGAGTAGAAACTGTTCCTTAGGAACAGAGTACAAGAGTAGCTACTGCACCTGCTTTTTGTAGTTGCTTTGCCAAACAATCTGTATTGAACTATAGACAGAGAACATGCCAGAGAACTCATGTTCTGATTCAGGACTTCGTGACTATAAGTGTGGTCATAAAAGCTGGAACCAAGCCATACCATAACTGTGCCTGTACATTCTCCTCTGAACTTTTAGTGTATTGGTGTGAAAAAGTTGGTAGAAAAAACCCACCAGCTACCACCACACTGCTGCACCCCAGCAAGATAGTCAACCAGCATCATGATATTCTTGGATCTCAACCGTACACTCCATCATCCTCTACATGTTGTATATTTCTTTTGCAATAAATCCTTTTTTTTCCTTGATCTTCATTCTGTCTTCATATGTCTTTCTGACTAGAGTTGTCTTCATCTTATCTCTTAGGCAAAAGAGGGTGGAATAGCCATCTGGTGAGAGTGATTGGCCAGGAGATGAAGCCATACATCATCTAAATAACCCAGACCGAGTCACAGACTCATCAGGGACTGAAACCAAAAGAATACTTAGAGCGTTTTTCACCTAAAACTTGAAGCATGTGAGGCTCTTTACATATCCAGCAAGGAGTGCATCACAGAAAAGATGTCAGAGTGTTCATAGGTGAAGTCTAGGAAGCTGGAGCTGGTCGAAGGTTTTTGTATTTCTCCCAGAACTTGTAAGGTGATATTTCAGTAGTCTACTGGCTTGCCTCAGAGGCATCTCTCTCATGTCCTGCCCCCACCGAAATCACAAATCACTATTGCTTCTTTTCCAAGCCCCAAGACTATAACCTTGCTGTTAGTCATAATCCCTTACACCTTTTGCCAGCCATCCCTATCCATACAGCCACTCCACGCTAATCTCATCTGGAAAAATCCTGAGCTTGTCAAATCATGTTTCTTACTCTTTACTAATGTATCAACCAAGACCTGAAGGAATCAGTGGTTTTATCTGGTGTTCAAACTCCTCTCTGCTTCAGGAATGGCAGCTCTAATCTGGTAGGCTACAGTAATTATAATTCACATACAACAAAAAAAATGAGGACTGTAAGGACAGCAGTGGAGGAATGTAAATATCCCGAAAGGAGTATAAAGACCATGATAGGGCTTGAATGCAAATGTCAGTTGTGAAGGTTTTCAGAGTTTTGTGAGCTGAGCACTTGTGCAGGGTCACCTAAGAGGTGCAAGAAATTTTAGACTTCTAAGTGTAGATGTCAATGCAAAATAAATGACAAATGACTGACAGGAGTAGACTGACATGTCAGGAAGGAGAAAAGAAGAGGCAAACAAAGCTCAGATGCCAGCTGAGATGTGTAACAGAGCTGAAACTCACTTGAGTTGAAAAACCTGTAATTTGAGGGCTGAATCTTGATTGAGTTGAAAAACCTGTAATGCAGCCAAGAACTGAATTTATCACCTGCATTCCAATTCCTCATCTTCTACAGCTGCAGCCTAAGCCTGCTTCAAAGTCATCATTAGACTATAAGGTCTCCTAAACAAGCTACTGTAGCTGATAACGTCTAACAAACGTTAGTCCAAGGCTATTTACTTAAAGGAGCTTCTTATGTGATATATTTTTCTAGTGTTGTCATTGAAAAAAAAATAAAATTACTTCAGTAATGAACATGTCTATACAGCCTGTTTAATTCTCTGATTCAGATAAGAAAACCTTCTCCTTGGAAATGGTGTAGCCTTGTTGCCTTGGCTTTCATTGAACCTGTCTGTGCTGCAGTGAGGAGGCAAGAGGAAGCAGCTCAGGCCTGCAGCAGTGCAGTTTCTGAGCTTGTTGGATGATGTGCAGGCAGCAGGTGTGCATGTCTGCCTACACCTGAATAAATACTCTAGCATCACTGAAAGAAAGGCTGTAAGACTTAAAAGAATGAATCCTGAAGGTGAGTTTGGCTTCTAATTCAAATACTAATCTAATTTTCTCAGTGTGCAAAATTCAGATTTTTAGCCCCAAATACTCCATAATACTGAGGTTGATTCTGGGGGGTGCAGTTTACAACACTTGCTCTAAGAATATAGTAATTTAAAATCCTGTAAGAAAATTTCAGGATGCTTATAGTCTTTTTTCTAAACTCCTGTGTCTATTGTGCTTTTTGGTTATTACAAGATAGAGAAGAAAAGAATGAAAAATAAAAAGGATGTATAATACTTTAAAAGTACTTTTAGAGTATTCTAGAATGTAAAAAAGACACCCAAACCAAACCCAAACAATATTTTATTACATTTCAGGGGCAATACATACAGTTCAGCACCTCAGCTACATAATGATTTTTCTAGTTTCTGGCAATCACAGAATTTAAGAAGAAGTACCATCTTGTGTATTTGAGATTGTTGATAATATATAGGGACTGGTCCAACATCACCAGCTTACTAACATCACTGGGAACTGTTGTATGGATCAGCTGCTTGAACAACTAATGGTACAATCACTAGAGCAGGTTATAGAAAATGGACTAATCTCATGAGTATATCTATGTGCATGCATGTGCTTGCACACCTAGACAGAGCAGTCAGAATGCAACTCAACTGGGCAGAAAAGGGGAAATGGCTCATCTCAGAGAAGTGTGACTTGTTGCAGGAAGAAGCTGTTCTGACTATGATGTTTACTTTTAAGCAAAACAAAGGGGATGTTGATAGTTAAGAATCTTTGGTGTGGGTTTAGAGCATGTGTAGAATCTCAGTAAATCTATGAGAGCCATAAGAATTATAGCATTTTGGAAACTGCTGCATGAATTTAAATGCCTTGTTTGCAGCAGTGGTATACATTGGTTTGCACTATGACTAAGCAAAGATGTGACTTCTTTGGGAAAGCTTACCCAGGCTTAGTTCTGCTCTCAGTATGGTTGAGTTGATTTATGCTTTGTGAGACAACAGAAAGACCAAACCTATGGCTCCACATTAAATCTTGCCAGTGCACAAAGCCATAAGTGATTAGTTTATACTTTGATATAAAATGGTTAACTTATATATAAGATGATTTAAAAGTCCTGTTTTTACCTTCCTTTGTTAGGTAATATACTCAGAGAGAGATGACAGAAAACCTAGACAGAGAGGAATCTTTCTGCTAACTCTTGCTACCAAGGTCTGCTAAGGAAGATCCAGGCACAGGCATGTCAGGAGGAATTTTGGAGTTCTTAGCACAAGAAAACTTGAGGATCAGATCTGGTGTGCTCATAGTCAAAGGAGAAGTAGTCGGGGACAGGAGTGTACTTCGACTTTAGAACTGAGGATAGAGGATCAAAGACAGAAACTGAAGTAAATAAAAAAAATATATAGTCATGGTTACTTAAAGGTAAAAATCCTCTTCATCTGCTCCCCCTCTTTCGTATCATTCATCTGCAACATAAAAGCAAAGACTGCTGGTTAAAGAAGGCATCTCTGTAAAAGCAGGGGAAGTAGAAATATGAGTATTTTCTTTTCTACGGGAAAGGAGAATTGAACCCAGTTCTAGTATTAAAACAGATTGCTAGGAAATAAATATTTTACTTAGCTATTTGCTGAGAGGAGAGAAAAGACTCCATTTTGGCAGTAGCCCAGTTAAGAGAACTTGAAAGGTTAAATAAACATAAATTCCTGAGAGGTAACAGTGTGATACAGGTCTAGAGAGAGGATAGTAATATGAAGCTAGAGTATTTTCAGCAGTGTTGCTATAGAGCATTTGCTGTGCTAACATTACCTTATACTATAAATCAATGTATCTTTTCCTGTATTTTGCTAAGCATTATAGTTTGTATTTGGGTTGCATACTTCCATTCCCCTGTTTTCCTATTGAATATTATGATAAGTATATTATTATATTATTAATGTATATTATAAAACAAGATGCCGTAAAACTTGACTGATTGATGCTGCCTGTATATTGTAGGCTGTCATTTGAAATCAGCCTGAATTTCCAAGTTGATAGAAGATGAATACTGAGGCAAAAACTATTCATGTAACACAAAGCTTTTTATTGTATGTTCTATTAGTGTTTTCTTTACTTGTTTGACTGGGTTTGAGAGGCCTCTTAGCACATCAAACTGGGATAATGGGAGTAAAAATATTTTTACTTCTGAAAGTTTAAGGATGCAATGTTTCTGATTGATTAAAAATATAACAAACACAGGAAAAAAGTATTCTTTGGAAGTTAGATTTTTTGATGTTTCTTATTTGTTTCATTTTAGCATGATATCTAATGTTACATGCAGATTCTATCCAACTAAGGAAGGTAGAAAGTTTCTTGAAAATAAATGCTTCATTCTCTTTTGCCAGCTATGAGAGAGAGGAGTAGATTCTACTTCCACTCATTGTATGCAACTGTATGATATCAAAACAAGGTTACCCTAATGTGGGGAAAGAGAAGGATTGTGTCTTTTCTTGAAAAGAGGTGTGGTTTTCCACTTTCAACCTCCTCTTTCTCACAAAAATCTAGACAATGTCAACTTCCCTAAACCTATGTAGGCAGCACGTTTTTTTATGAGGAGATGGTAAGATGCCTAAGGAGGTTTAGTCTTAAGGATAGGTGGAAGGAAAACCCTACTGAAACATCTCAGCATTAGGAAAGGTAGTAACATTTCTTGGATACATTAGGAATATTATGAAAAAATAAACAATATTGGTAAAACCATTAATCTTAGAAAACCTTTTGAAAAAGATGTTACAAGTTCCCCTCTTGAGTTACAGAACATTGTGTCTGGTGCCTGTCTGACATAGTAAATAGCTCCCTGACACCCCCACAGGATTTCTCAGTTCTCCACAAAAAAACTCACTGATATTTACTCATAAATTTCTTTGTGGGGATGATGTGTATCAAGAGTATCATATTTACATTTTATATAAACCTCTGGAACCCTTGATTACTTAAAAAGGCATTCAGACCTTTTTCCTTCCTGAAAGATGGAGTTTTGAAATGTGTCTGGGTTGGGAGGGACATAGATCTTTTCCTGTTATTAGCAGCTGCCTCCCTTAGAAACTTCTCCGCTTCCCTTCCTTTCTTGACCACCAGTTGAGTGCTGAAGGAGTGAAATGACTGAATTAAATAATACTCCACGATATACAAGATTTCAAGTAGTAAGTAAAAAGTAGACCTAAGACGCAGATAGCACACTAATACTCTTTAGAAGCATGCAGGCTAAAAGTCATTGCTAGCACTGTTGTGCCCTCAGAGCAAGGAGTAACAGACCTGGGAATAAAAAGATTAGCTGTTCCTGAGGAGCATTCACTTACTGGTCCAGCTGATACAGATAGAGCTAGCACAGTTGTAACAATTCCTTTTCATCAAAATCATGGTACTGAGGAATATCAATGAATTTAATTAAATAAATTTCTCCCTCCTAAATTAGAAATGAAATAAGAAGTTTCAGGGAAATATTGCAATATTTGGAAACAAAAAGAAAGGATAGCATAAGATGCTTTCAAGAAGAATGAGCATCCACAGAGCACCTCATCCACTTTTGGAGATCTTTTGAGCACTTCTATGTAGCATATCTTGCCCATGTCTCAGTTTCTTATCAGGGAGAGCCCCAGCTAGGTGCCAGTCTCACAACTTTTGCATGGAAATCAGACTTTGATGGGACACATGCCTTTAATGACTTTACAGATTGTACTTTCCCATCGGGTCCTCAACCTGTATTACTGGTCCAATAAAACATGATATGTTGTCCAGCTGAATATTTAAGGAGTTAAAAAGGTAATTTTGTGATGTTTCATCCTTCTGAACAATTAAGATTTTGTTCAAGGACCCAGGGTAGCAAGAAAGGCTCAATAACTTTATACAGATATTTGCTTAAAAATGAGAGAAAGAAGGCAGAGCTTATATTTGACGAAATCATAGTCCAGGGGTCTCATAACTGAAGAAAACACAGTGTGTTTCTGACACCTGAAATGGAAGGTCAGGGAGACTGAATGCTGATTATGGTGGCCTTAAAATTTCAGAAGGTGACAGATCTTGCTCTTCTTGGTTAACCTCTTTCATGGCTGATAGCAAGAAGAGACTCCTAAACTAAGTATTAAAATGAATACTCACACTTTGCCTCTTATAAATTAATTGCAAGTTATGTTAAAAGATGGAAATACTGGATAATCTGAAGTATCATGCTTGTCTGATTAAACACTCCCCCCCAACAGAACAAAAAGATTGTAAATTTCTCTTAAGCATGATATATAATATCAAAAGCACACTCATCTAGTAAAATATTTTCATTAGAGAAAAACAATCATTGGTAAATTCATAAGTTTTAATGGGACAATTACACACTGATCAATAATGCTACATGTAATAATTTCACTTTCACCAACACTTTAGGGTTGTTAGTTGACCTTCAATACAGATTCAGTGATACAAAACAAGTCTTCCATAGAATACAAAGTAATGAGACTGGGCCTTCTAAAAACTCAAATGACATCTTGAAGTTCAGCTAATGAAAAATTATCCTGAATTATCTTGCATCTGAAAATATCAGAAGACTTTTTTTTTTGTCCACAAACCCCCTAACTGATGTCTCTGATTGGCAGTTTCCAATCAGTACTGTCCTTATTAATTATCCTCAAGTTTTCTTCTCCAAAATGGAATGAAGAAAACATCTGAAGTTTCAGCAATGCCCCATTGTGATGGTAAGAATAATAGACCTGAAAATTAGATGCTATCAAGACAGAGACTTGTGAACTTGATTGGGAAGAAGCTAAAGTGAAGACTGATAAGTGTGGGGGTGAGGATGTGGGCTGCATTTTAATGTTGCTTATCTCATCTTCCTACTGGCTTAATATTGCCAAGCTAAGTTCTTGACCAAGTTACATATGGTTTATGTCATATTATAGGGAACACTAAGCTGCAAAATTAATTACTTCAGTATAGGATATCCCCTTCATACAAGGTGGGCCCTATATGCTTATATGCAGGAGTGGCCTACAGGTCGCTCCCCAGTTCATGTTAACAGAGTGAAACTCCATTTCTGCAACTCATTTTATGCAACTGATCTCAAGCATAGCTTGTTTTGCATATAATAATACACTGCAGAGTGGTGTGGAACTGGCTGAATGCTAGGGTTGTTCTGTACAATGTTGTTCCCTTCCTCTTGATTTTTGCTTTATGATTTGCTTTATGAAGTACAAAGGAGGACAGAAATGCACAAGACTGTCTCCCATCGACAGGCAGCAGGTCCTGCTATGAAAACTCGAGATGTCTGCAAAAATTGTTAGCAGATTTGTAGAGATCTTCAGAACCCATCTCCAGAATATATGACAGTTTTCCAATATTCCAACTGAGTGAATGACAGATACGTGTCAGACTGCAGTGTTCTAATCAGACTCTTGGCCACTGATCACAACTTGCTGAGAGCAGTCATTCAGACAGTTTTCAATCCACCTCCTCCAGCCCACATTTTCTGAGCTTGCCTGTGAAGATATCATGAGAAACAGTTTCAAAAGCCATACTGAAGTCCATGTAGACATTATCCAATGCTCTCCCCTCATCTATCCATCCACTGACCCATCACAGAAGGCAATCAAGTTGGCCTTTATAAATAGGCATTCATGAGTTAACAAAGGGCTTGATGAGATTTGAAAGACTTTTTTTAAAAAAAACACATGAAATAGCAAAAATTAATTAAGGTGAACATTTTCTATACTACATACCTGAAAACACTTCAGCAAAGTACCTCTCAAGGTTGAAGCAGATACACCTAAGAATTTGTTTGACTGTGAATGAAATATTCATATGTTTTATCATTTTTTTTGGTGTGAATAACTCATCTCTCAGCATAGGTACCTTCCTTGGTCAATTGGAGAGCTACGACATGGATTTCATTTGTGATCTGCAGCTGAAGAGATAAAATATGGAGTACTTCTACTTCATTCTCTTTTGTGTTTCCATGCAAGAGACAGATGCAATCTCTGCAGTTATTCCCTTATCAGACATGTCTCAACATACATGAGGAAATTTCTGGAAATGTTGCGGATTATCAATTCAAATGTGCATAAATATATGCATGAACTGATGTTACAAAAAATGTAACAGAACAGGTGGTGTCCAAGAATATACAGATAGGTCTACAAAAGCAGTGTGCAAGACAGAATTTAAATGAAGGCAAAATGCCATAGTGACTTACAGGAAAGGTAATCCCATCAGCTGCAGACATTTGTTTCTTCTGGAAAATGCAGAGGACAGCAGTCCCAGAATGCAGCAGATTTACAGTGCATCTTAATAGTAATAATAACAATTTAGGTCCTACAATCAGGCTTTCATAATGCCCTGCCTATTTCAGAGCAAGATTAACATGCATCTGAGGTTATAAGAAAAGTAGATACGATCCCATTAACTTCTTAAATAAGTGCAGGACAGTTGAATTCAAATCTAAGCCAAAACATCTGTGGACACTGTTAGTGTTAAATATTGTTCCTTTTGACAGAATAAAAAGTATAAAATGTTTTTTTTTTAAATATGCAAGGAGTTAGACATTTGAACCAAGTGGTTTTGCAATAAATTGTTTATTGGCTATGATTTTGCATATATTTTACTTAGCAACCAAATGTGAAGCCGGTACATGGACTGTTGAATGAGTGCATACACTATATAACGAGAAAAATTTATGCAAATTAAACTTCCAGTTTTCTTCCTTAAAGGAAAAATATAGAAGAAAAATATTTTCTTAACTTTGGTATAAATGATACTCCACAACTTGATATCCCATTATTGTAATCATTATTATCCATAACGTTCTGTTAACACTGCTTTTGCTACAGCACACACATCGAAAGAAAATACTTGTGCTCAGTGTTGCTGAGACAGTACCAAGATTACTCATCAGTTTTTTCCTGTATGGTGAGTAAATTACGTGCTCTTCTAACTCGACTCAAGTCCCTAATCAGAACTCTCAGTTTCTCTCCACTTCAGGAGTATTTAATTTTGTATTGAAAAAAAGGAATAAACCCCCTCTAATTACGTCCTAGCTGATAACAGATGGAATATTGGTGACTTCCCTTATTTTAAAAAATGTCTTCACCCAGCTGCTAGGCATGGGGAAGTTTGGTGTCAAAAGAATCAGGAATATCCCTATGAGTTTCTAAGCACCAGTCAGCAGAGCCAAATTGGTACGTAAACTAGCAAGTTTCAGTGACACCAGTCAAGTAAGGCCAATGTGTATCAACTGAGCATCCAGAATGGACAAAACATTGTGTGCTTCCCACTGTTGTTATCTGATGTGAAATATTTGTTGCACTCTGACTTTTGTGTCAGTGGTAATACACGAGCCTGTTGACATCTTTTGCAACAAGGAGATTTTCGAAGGTTTATAGGTGAACTCTATCAAATCATGCAGGCTGTTTTCCCTCCATAGTGAATTTGCATATGGTGAAAGGACATTGAAAGCTCAGAATGTTCTGGAATCTGAAAGAGTGAAATAAATAGAAAGAACATATAGATCTGAAGTTTTTTGTAAAAGCAGGTATTATTACATCAGCTGACAGCTGTAAACAAATATTAAGCACTTTTTTTCTAGAAATATTTTAACATTTTCAGTTACAGGAGCATGGTATTACAGAGCATAGCACAACTGTGAATTTACACTGCCTTTCGCTATCTTTAAAGAATCACTTGCCTTGAGGGGAATCTGTATGAGGAGCAGCTGAGGTCACCTGATCTGTTCAGCCTGGAGAAGAGGAGACTGAGGTGAGATCTCATCAGTCTACAACTTCCTCGTGAGAGGAAGAGGAGGGGCAGGCACTGATCTCTTCTCTGTGGTGACCAGTGAGAGGACTTGGGGGACTGGCCTGAAGTTGTATCGGGGGGGTTTGGGTTGGATATTAGAAAGAGGTTCTTCACCCAGAGGGTTGTTGGACACTGAAACAGGCTCCCCAGGGCAGTGGTCAGAGCACCAAACCTGACAGAGTTCAAGAAGTAACTCTCAGGTACATGGTGTGACTCTTGGTATGGTCCTGTGCAGGGTGAGAAGTTGGACTCAGTGATCCTTGTGGGCCCCTTTCAACTCAGCATATTCTGTGTTTTTGTGATTCTGTGAGCTGGGACAGAGAGCTAGCAGCTATTGTATTTTTCTATACTTATTACACTTCCGGCTTAACAAAGAGACACTGATATCATACATCCTAGTATTCTGTAGAGAGTTAAAGTGGTTTTGCTCAAAACCCACAGGATTTTATAATAGTAAATCTCTGCTTGGTTCTGAAGGAAGAATTTTCTTTTTACTGGAACACGGTTAGTGACTCAAACCATGTTAGAGTTGTGCTGCAAGAAAGAGATCAAATTGCTCAACGTAAGGTCCTACTTTGAAGTCACATGTCCTTGCTGTCCTGTTGACTTAGGAAAGAAACTGATACTGTGCAAACCTTTACTCGATCTGTCTCTGTGTGCCAAAAAATTGGCTTACTTGAATTTATTCTTTCCTGGGGTTTCTAATGCTAACTTCCATCCTGCTATCATAGCCAGCTTTGCTCTTTGGAGACGTATTACTCAATTATATGAGAAATTCCTCAAAGCTGTGAAACTAATCCCTGCCAGAGGACAGTGAGCTGTAATTTTCATTGTCCTTCGGGAAGTATTACTGCCAGTATTTCAGTTTGCTTATTGTTTGTTATTAAAATAATACTCATCCATTTAGACAGACTGGCTACAAATTCTGTGGCCTGGCCTGCCTTCCAAAGTGGTTTCTGATTTTGACATGTCACTGAATACCCGGGGCAAAGGATTATGCCTCTAAAATGTTATCCTATTGTATTTTGACTGTACTGAAGTAAAGGATTTGTGAAGTATATGAATGTTGCTGATGGAAATGGCCTCTTTCTAGTTTGTTATTCATTTAGCCACAATTCAAGTAATTTCACTCTGGGCCTTTGGTTATGTGTTTCCTGGGTGATTTGGTTAACAAAGTTACAATTTATTCTTTTTAAATAAAATTGAACTCTTTTAGAATTAATACTATTTCCATTTAATATGATGGAAAAGAAAACCAAATCAGTTCTCTGAGATCAAACTACTTGCCTACCACCACCCCACCGCAACTTGCAAACCCCATAGAGGAAGTAATTCTGCTATTTCAGGAGTCCCACTATGGAGCATCTTATACAGCCCTGGAACAAATGTGCTAAGTAGAAGAATCAACCTTACTGATTCTCAGTCTTTCCAACTTCTTCCACCCCTACTTTGCAGGATAGAGAGGCTTGTTTGATTATAATGGCTATAGCAAGGTTAATAAGAGGTCAGCTGATCTTCCTCACTGAAAAACCTATCTTGGATTGGCTCTGAAAAGCTGTCATGGCTCTTAAAAAGGTAATACTGGGAAGCTATGAAGGCAAGTTATAACTTGGATGTATGTCAGTCTGCTGAGGTATAAATTTTGAAATGCAGGTGTCATAGGGAAAAAGAGACATCTGCACCTTTGTTCCTGGCTGTTAATTTTTTGGTGGATTTTTATTGGCAGATCACAGGGTTGGTATGCTGTTGTTTGGCATTCTCTCTGATAGCCTGAAAAGTTCCTGAATTCACTGTAGCCAAATTTGAAGCTTAGTCAGCTCCTCAAATCTGGGTGTTGAAGATTTCTGTCTATCAGATAGGCAGCTCCTGCCAGGTACTCATCAGTAAATTACTTCATAAAATACATATAAGGCGTAATTAAAATCTTGTCAAGTTATTTCCTTTCTGTGTAATCCACAAGAGTAATTAAGCAGTTAAAAATTAAAAGTACTGCTACCACACAGAAGGTATGTGCCTAGCTTTTAGATACTGAGTTATTTACAGTAGGAAAAGGAACTGGCAGTTCCCTGACCATGCTAGCAATAATTTTCTTGCTCTCTGATGGATTTGTTATTCAGTCTTTTACAGAAGGTACAAAAGCCTCAGGGAGAACAATCACCAGGAAACCATTTGCTTGTTAGATGACAGTGCTGAATGATTGGTACAAGGCACCTTACCTTTTTCTTTTTTTTAATAAGGTAAATAGTTAATGCAGGGTGAAGACTCACATCTATATGACGAATTTTGAGTTTTTTTCCCCTTCTAGTTCAGCACCAAATATGCAACTATTTCTGCAGACCTACAATGTCTGGTTTTCTGAGGGACTACAGGGAAAGTGAGTATACTTAAAATGTATCTAGAAATCACAGGATTTCTCTGAAATTGTCTTCAAATTATGTTTCTCTGAAAATGGAGCAGGAGTTAGTCCTTTTATGTAAGTGACAGCAGACTCCTACTAGCTATAGCACTCAGCTGTAGTTATTTGCCTCAAGATCCCAAAGGAAGGCCCAATCAACTGGCTGCTGTGAGCTCTTAGCTTCTTTGATGACGTGCTAATTTGTGTTAGGTTTCAATATTTACTAGGAGTGAGACAGAGAAGACACTTGACTATATCCCAGTCAGTGCAATCCATCACGTGGAATACAAAACTTTATGCTTCAATTCCTGTTCCAGAGGCTGTTTATATATTTTATATTCTATAGTTACTAGATAAACATACAGCACATAACTAGTCCTTGACATAGGGCCGGAACTCAGGTATTTGTCCAAATTTCTAAAGTGTTGGACTAAATGTATATTTCTGGCCTACTTTAATGAAATTTTAAGTCTCTTCTGTAAAAAAGTCCTACTCTAACAGGAAGAAAAAGTTGTACCCTGTGTCTCTGCTGGTTTCCAAATGTCTACAGCTCAGAGTAGCTAGACGACAGATATCTTGATTAGAGAGAGATGGGATTAAATCTCACTAGAGGTCTCACTAGAGATTCAATTCAAGAAAACAGCATATGCGGAGGTTTTTAAATTTTGGATGAGTGCTATAAACAGCACTTTCCCTCTCTACTGTAAGTTTTGGATGACTATTTTATTTGTCATATACTCCTTTCATATGCTCCTTAGTTTGAGGACTGTGATTCATTATAACTTTAAATTTATTCAATATCTCACATATTTCGGTGTTAACTTTTCATTATGTATGTCAGAACTTAAGAAACACTTAAGGAATTAAAGAAGCTTACAGATTATAATAAGGTTTGTTTACCAGGAAGGAACATGGATTGTTTTTTCTGAGAAATAGTTTATTTGTGAGTTATTTGTACATCGTTGATTTTGATTTGCCTCAAGTATTGCATCATGAATTTTATGCCCTTGAGCATGGGGTGCGGGGATCAACTGTGTGTATGTGTATGAACACATCTTTAAATGAGAATCACGCTCTATGGAAACCAACGTGGCAAAAGTTTATAAAACATAAAAATAAGATCCAAGCGTTTCCTATTGTATAGTGTAGGGTTAAAATATTATTCTTTACTTTGAGGATGCTTTGCTCCCATAATAATTTCACTGGTCAGACAATGTCTCCCACTGATATTAACTATTGTTATGCTAATAATACTTATCAGAGTGTTGCCAAAGCTGTGGCTGTGTAAACATTTCCTAGGAAATGACATGAGGGAAGCTTTTCTGTAGAACTCATAAGGCTCATAAATCAGAAGCACAGTGTTCTTTCA
The DNA here is from genome assembly GCA_035583135.1 of Lophotriccus pileatus. NCBI lineage: Eukaryota > Metazoa > Chordata > Aves > Passeriformes > Tyrannidae > Lophotriccus > Lophotriccus pileatus. The sequence goes on along the minus strand of JAWWES010000133.1, from coordinate 42,650,556 downwards.
TGCTATTGTTGAAGCAACAGTGACCCAGTGATATTCAAGAACTACTCCAAGGGGAACAGTTTCCCTTTTAATCTCCTATACTCATTAATTCATGGTTGGAAGAAAACTCACACTAATAACTTCAGATAGAAAGGATAGAAAATCAGATAGAAAACTAACTATTTATTGTCAGTCAGTGAGTGCAAAATCCAAACACAATTTTTGGGGCAAGTACCAGCTTCTGCAAAATTACAAAGGATATGGACAGCCCTTGGGTTGTCATTAAGCTCTTCCTTGGTCACACTAATGAGCTACGGTGATACATCATTAGTGGCGTATATTTTAAAACAAGCCAGGATTCAATTCCCTGGTATCCTCCTGATATACTTCTATCCATTCCTGAATGAAAAATATTTTCAGAATTAAACTATTATGCATAGTCAAAATGAAATCTAAACACAACTTTTCCACACAATTTCCAATACCACCCCCCTCCCCGGTACTGAATGTACTTCTCTTTGGCTTTTGAAAATAAACAGTGATGTTTCATTATTATATTAACTACTTGTTAGTTATCAAAATTAGTGTCATGGTCTAGTAACTGTAGTGGTAGTGGTTCGAGGGTTGGACCTGATGATCTCAGAGATCTTTTTCAAGCCATCTGACTCTATGATTCTGTGAAGATAGGCTCATCATGCTATTTATTTCAGACCTGCTATGGACATATGATATAAGCAGTTAACTTTAGTCCCACTAGAAAAAATACAATACCTATACAGGTTTTCACCCTGAAAGTTGTGCTACTGACTTGCAGTTTTTATTTTACAAAGCTGCCCAATTCTAAAAGTTGGTTTTGAGCCATCTTATCACTTTTTGGAAGCTATGAATCATAACATCATAGAATGTTTTGAGTTGGAAGGGATCTTAAATATCATCTAGTTCTAACCCATTGTCGTAGGCAAGTACACCTTCCACTAGATCAGGTTGCTTCAAGACACATCCAATGTGGCCTTGATAACTTCCAGGGATAGGACATCTGGGCAACTTGTTGTGTCTGACTACTCTCATAGTAAAGAGTTTCTTTCTAACACCTAATCTAACCTGACCTTTGTGCCAGGGAGAGTAACAAAACACTGTGCAGTTGCTCACCATGATGTAGAGAAGTACAGGCAGAATACAGTAGCCTGAGTATTACATCTGTAGTGCTACTGCTACACAAAACATTGTCACTATTTATAAAGACCGTGTCTCTCCATGTCTCTTGTTTTATTTTGGATTAGCAGTAAACTTCTAAGTGGGTAAAGAGAGAAAGACAAAAGAAGGATTAAGGAAGAGGAGTAAAAGGCAAAGACTATTTGTGTAGTTTAATTGTCATAACATCTAAACTCCATGCTTAGGTCTAATTACAAATCAAGTGGAATAGATCATATGATTTATTACCCATAAATGCATTCTATTGTAATTGGCATCTTATTTAGATGCCAAAAACATGTTTCTAGAACTATTTTTTTTCCTGATAAAAGATGTTCTGGTTTAGGAAAGTAACCCTAGGAGAGAGTTCAGGCTTGAAAAGCATGAAGAGATTTAATATCTTTATTACATCTGGGTGATGAAATAAATTTTGTGTGAGTCTTCACTTCCCAATGGTGGTTTAAAATTCAGCTCGTTGAATGCTTTGAATATTACTTCTGGGTGTCTAATTTTCTAGGTATTTAAAAATTAAACATGGCAGAACTAGTGTCTCTCTAATAGATATATCCTTAGATGTTCCTAAGAAGTGGTGCTGCTTCACATTAACTAAAATCCAGTTATAAATATTTTTGAAAGAAATGTTTGACTTCTGCCTGTACTACTATTTTTAACTTTGATAGCACATTAGTTCAAGAATGCTGGTTAGAATTTGTCTTTCCATGTATTTTTAATATCAACTTAAAATTTTTCACTGAAGCCATGTTATAAGTGCGTATTTCAAGATTATACATTAGGCAAGCAATCTACATATATAAATGACTCACTTTGTAGTTTGAATGACTTCTCAGTTTCTGAAGAATTCCTGTCTCTAACCCATATCTATAAATGTTTTTTAACTGATCTGGCTTTGGATTTTCATTTATGCTTTTACATTTTTGTTGTGGGTATGCAGAACAAATTACATTGGTGCTTTCCCCTGGAAATGTGCTATCTCCAGAGATTAGAGGACTGTAATTTATTTGCACTTTCAGCCGTTTTGTTCCTTGTCAGCTAGACATTTTCATGACTGATAAAAAGACTTGCTGACTAATCTAATTCAATATAAACACACTGAGAAATTCAAGGATTTCTATGACTTTCTCTGTCCAACTAGGAGGCTTAAGGGTGGAAGGACTGACTGAAAAAAAGAGAAAACACTAAATCCATAAATATACATACTTTTGAGTTGCTTGCAATGAGAAAAGAATCTGGCCCATGAAATTACAAACGTTCAAACTTTTCTGTTTATTTGATTATTCTCACTTCTGACTGTTTTCTGGATAGTGTCCCCTTCCTACAGCTGAGAGACTGGCTTTCTGTGTCTGAAGTCACATGCCATCATAAGGTTTCCTTGTGCAGAGGTCTCTTGGTTTCTTTTTATTAATTTACTGCATGGACTTTGCTTATAGGCTGTCTTCAAACAAAGGTTTCTTCAGCAATAGCATGTTTTGTTTGGCTCGGCTAGGTTGTATCGTAGCATTGTGGTGGTATCTCACGACTACATTGTTATTTTACTCTGAACTCAGTTTGGAGAAGTTACAAATACATTTCATTACTAATACTCCTTTAAATTTTTGGAATTAGGAAGACTTTCAGGGCAAAGAGTATTAGGCCCTTTGTGCCATAGCAAGCAATTATCAGGAAATCTTAGACAGGTCTTGTGGTGGTCTTATATAAAGGATAAAACACATATTTAAAAGTGGTGGCCAATTTCTTGATTTGAATTATGTCCCATAAAAAGAACTAAGGAAAAAAGTGAATGGCTATCTTACTTTGTTTTTTATTTTCTTTAATAAAGATAAAATTCTGCAATCAGTCTTCTGCGGTGTTGTTCACACTAATCTAAGTGGGGTTTAGAGAAAGAAAGGCAGCGCAAGAATGCATTTCTCCATACAACATGTTTGATTCTGCTAAGGCCTGGCCAAAAAAGAAGGACTACTGTACTTTATGAGAATAACTTATTTTGAATAAGATTGCTTGGACTGATATATCTGCATGGCTACTTGTGACCTCTGATTAATCAGACAATTAGTGATTCACAGTCCTCTAAAAGTAAACTTTGATGGATTTTTTATTATACCAAGGTTAAATTTTTTTCTTTCTATTTCATGGTGCAGTGTCTATATTTTTGTATGACCTCCCAATGTTTTTCTTTCTTCGCATACTCTAAATCCCATAACATTTCTATAACATTATAAGAAGCTGGGCTTATTTGTGTCTTGCTATTACCCTTTGCTTTAAAGATTGTAGGACAGCAGGAAAAAAAATCAACAGTATCTATACTGTTAGATACCCTAAAATCTATACTATGACCATTCACTTTCTTGGAGGGAGGCATCTTGCTAAACTGGTGAGAAAACTAAGATGAAAGCAAAATTTTATGATACATTAAAAATATACAGTCTCCTGAATCAGAAAAACAGGAAATCACTGAAGTAGAAAATAGAACTTCTACAAATGATAGGAAAAAATGTATTGATGCCACAGGGAGACGTAACTAAAAGTGAAATTAATTCTACAAAAGATGCCATTATAACACACAACTTTGTGAGAAGAATAAGTAGTCCTGTAGAACATAATGATTCCCTGGAACAAGTGACCAGTAAATTAAGAAAAACCATAGGGCTGATAAGTCTAGGAACACATGGGAGATAGCCAGGAAACCTAAATAAAAATGTATCTCTGTCCTAATAATTCATATCTAAATTGCACAGAATCTAGGGGTGATGGAAACAGACAAAGGACAAACTGTCTTAGTACTGTAAGGATTCCTGAGTAGTCAGGGAAGATTTAAAGTGCTGGAATGGATTATGTTTTGGCAGGAAACATGTGAATTAAATGAGAAACTATTTTTTTGTTATAACTCTCTTTCTGTGAATCCAACCTCTAGATTTCTAACAATGATCTCTGGATATTGCATCAATATGGTTTCTAATTCTGGGAAACAGAAGAGTTGATTTAATTCAGTAGCTGTGCTGTTGTCTAGCCTAACGCCATGAACATTTTGTGATGCATAAGGCTTTCTATTTTGGGGCAATGACAAAACTTAACTACTAAGCTCTCAGTGCACTGGATAACAACAGACCAGCTTGTCAAAGCCTGTAACTTATCCTGTGTAATCTCAATTATTTTAATAACATACACAGCTTTGAATCCTCTCTGCCTTCCTTCAGTTCAGCCTACTGGAATTAAAATGAACCTACTCTGAAAGAATAGATACCAGAAACTTCAGAGTGTATGACTTGAGTATTTGTTCATGAGCTAATTATGCTAATTATAGGACATTTTCTACTGATAGAAAGGTGGAGCTCTGTTTAACAAAATACTTCTTGCTGAAGCTCTTCTCCCTCATATTATAACAGAAGGGAAGGAAGTAGAAACTTTCTAGAACTCTACGAGGTAGGGTCTTACTGTCAGTGTCTAATTGCTTTTCTATATCACATATAATTGCATCTGTCATTTAGCTCTTCATATAGTGACTTAATGTTTGGTCCTATGGATTGAAATAAATGGTGTAGGATTCCTTGGACAAACATAACATTTAGTAATTTACGTTTAATTAAGCAAGTATAGATCAATAATTTAAAGAATCACAGAAATAAATAGAATAGAAAAGAATCATTTAGACTGGAAAAGGCCATTGATCTGAACCACTAACCTACTGCCAAGTCCACCACTGAACCATGTCCTTAAGTGCTCCATTTACACATCTTTTAGTACCTCCAGGAATGGTGACTCGGCCACTTCCCTGGGCAGACTATTCTTGTGCTTGAACACCCTTTCTGTGAAGAAATTTTTCCTAATATCCAAAGTAAAGCTCCCCTGGCAAAACTTGAGGCCATTTCTTCTCATGTCGTTGCTTGTTATCTGGAAGAAGAGTGAAGCACACACCTCACTACAACCTTCTTTCAGGTAGATGCAGAGTGATAAAGTCTGCCCTGAGCCTCGTTTTCTCCTGGTTAAACAACCCCAGCTTCCGCAACAGCTCCTCACGAGACTTGTGCTCCAGCCACCTCTCTACCCTTCTCTTTGTTCCCTTTCTTTGGACACACTCCAGCGCCTCAATCTTTCTCTTGGAGTGACAGGCCCAATGCCTTTAAATTTTCTTAATATAGGTCTTAAAAGAAATAATCCTTGTCTTTTACTTCACTGATATAATCTGCCAACACTTTTAGGTCACAAATTTTCACATCTCGATCTTATGTGACTTAATAATAGTATCTCAGATGATTATTAGCCATATCAATGTGATGAACAGATTTTTAATTATCTGAAATTAGTCTGAATTAAACATATTCTAAAATTTGCATCACGGTGGCAGAGGGAGAACATCAGAGATGAAATAAAAAATTAATAAAGGCAGGACTACTAAAGGCAATAAAAAGTTCATTTTGTATGAGTAATGAGCCAGTGGTCTTCAGTGTTTTTTGCTGTACTTCTGTACCATCCAACAGTAAAGCAGATCGTACGGCAAACCAAATAATTTTAGGATTTATTAAAAGCATTTGGGAATATTATGATGGTTAGAGGAGAGTCGGGGCATTTCAACTATATTGATTTGTGGTCAAATTATTGTCACAATGTCACAACTGATTTATGTGTAATGATATTTTCATTTCAAAATCTTCATTTTTTTAAGAAGTGTCTAGACCTTTCTGTCTGCAAATAAGTCACAATTACTTTCATACATGTCCTGCATATAAAAGAACAATGAGTAGCTTTTCCACTGGATGCCATTACTTAATTTGACCCATGTCACCGCAGCACTCTATTCACAGTCTCTAAAAATTGTTCACAAAAATTCCGGAATGACCTAGCTAATGTCATGATTTATTTAATTGTATTTTAAAGAAAACAAGAGTTTAAAAATTCAAGTAATCTGTTTTTTAAATCTTGAAATATAAACACTTTCGTATCTATATTAGGATATCAGGTCTTGTTATACACTTCTAAGAAGTCCTCTGAAAATAGGCTAGTCATCAGTTAAGAGCGATAGATCTTCCCTAAGACTTTTGTGCTGTAATAATTAATTAAAATTTTACTATGCTCTTGCTTTCTCACTAACTTTTAAGGGGTGTAAATAAAGTTATTACTAGATTCCCTGGCAGATTTACCAGGCTACTTTTGCCTGATTTTGAATAAGATCTGTTCATGGAAGAATGTAAAAAAAAAAAAAAATAAAGTGTTTTTTATGGCAACAGTTAAATTCCAAAACCTACAGAATAGTGAAATATCAATAAAAGAATGTACGATGAAAGAAGCACCCAGAAAAACACTGACCAAAAAATAGTACGTTACAGGCACAAACAGAGCCCTTCGGGATGATCCTGTGGTCCAAGAGCTGGACTCGATGATCCTTGTGGGTCCCTTCCAACATAGCATTTTCTTGATTCTGTGAAAATTCCACATGTAAAGATTTGATGGCTTCACATATTTTAACTTGTATAATTTCATGGCTTTTGCATTCAGAGATTGTGTGGAACATCTGTTGTCTTCAGTGGAAACTGTAGGCATGACTGTTAGAACAAACATTTACCTTTGTCAACTGAGTGTATATAATATACTGTGTATAATACTATAAATAAAGTGTTTTTACGGAGATACAGACTATAAATAAGTTTCATGTAATTTATTATCTGCAAATACATTTTAAAGATTCTTCTTTGAATATTCATCCTAATTCACATTCTGTTTTCGTAATTGATCCTTAAAGCAAATGGCAGTAATCCCACAGCCTTGACCCACCTTTTAAAAGTTATCAAGCAAAATAAATCTTCCTTACGTAATCATTGCCAAAATAGCTAAAAAAGTCTCTTTGAAAGAAATGTTGGAAATATTTTTTTCTTTCCATGCTCTTAGTTTTAATAGAGGTTTCCCAAAATAAAGGCTTTTAATTGTAATTGGCTGATTAGTAGCTAGACTAAGATTTCTGTCTCTTTCATAGCATTAAAAAATAAAAATGTAATTCTATTCACTTGAAGTATTTTTTCTAGCAGAACTTCTCACATTCAGTGGTGGCCATGAAAGAAAGAGTAAGAAAAGTATTTGTGCCTTCCACTATCTTCCTCTTTCCTCTTCCCGGATGGCCTGTGTCTCCTAAAGTTTTCATTTTGCACTTCTTGAAAACTTTAAAGCTTGTCTACTGCTTCACATTGTTTGCCTGGCCTTCCCTAGAATCTATGCAATCTATTTTCTTCTCTCTAATATGGTATAAGATCATCTACAACAATGTAGATTCCTCTGTAGGGGTGTGTTATGCGAACACAAACTGTAGCGATAGTTAAGGCTGCCCTTTAATATTTGCTATAATGAAATATTCTGTGACCCCAGCATTAAAATTTCATCAGTTTTAGTCTGCACTTTTAAAGTAAAATAAATTGTCTATTAATAATCTCACAAATTGCTGGAAGTTTGTATGCAAAGTAAGCTCCATTGAGATGCTCTTTCCTCCTCTGTGGTTGGTTGCAAAGTCTTATTTCTGCAAATATCTTAATTACTTTTGAAAAAAAGTGAAGGATATTTGACATTTGTACTAATTTTCAACTGCACTTCAGAGCACAATATTAAACTGATTTGTTTCGGAATTCTCCTCTCCAGTACGGGTTTTAGAATGATTAGATACCCACTGCCTTCTGAGGGTGGAAATCTCTCAGGAGTCCTGATGTCTTAGAGCTATTTAAAAAGTGCAGATGAAGGCAAAGTACAGGTGCTTTTTGTTTGTATTTAAGGTAACTCATATGACATGTAGTTCAGATAAGACAATTTTGCAATTACAGCTGGCTCATATTGGTACAATGCCTGTTCAAAAGATAATAATAGGAAACTATATTTATGGCAGAATGATTTGACTGATTAAAGGAAATATAGCATACTGGCATTAAGAATAGTCTGATGTTTGAAACAGAAAAACAAACTGAAGGTCATTTACTCTTTCTCTGAACTGATTGTATAGGGTTTTTCATTATGTTTCTGGATATAAGATAAAATGATTATATCTATGCTATATTAAAAAAAAAAGACAAAATTCTTTCCTATTTATAGTGCTGTCCTACAGAGTGCTCATTGTCTGCTTCGTGAGGAATCAACATCTATTATGTATCAGTTCAGGGACAAGGGCCATTTTTTTTGCTTGTACTATTCAATTCTGAAAGTAGTTTTGAGGAATTCAGCAAAATGAAATGTTTTGTAATAAAATAATTGATTTTTCAAAGAACTTTTCAACACCCTAGACACATATGGTACATATCTAGAAGATTGTTGATCACATTACCCAGCAGATATACAGTATGTTTTGCTCTTATGATCTGTTGAAATTTTGCTTGGCACTACAAGTTCTTCAGAAAAATGTTTGCCAAAGGGAAAGGACTCTTTATTTCATAAAAAAATCAGAGCCTACCTGTCATGTTTTCAAAATGCCAATAACTGCTTTTGCATTAACATTTCTTGCATAACGTTTTCTGCCTACATTTACATGAGGATGCAGGTAATATCAAGTGATTAGTCCATTACATACCCTCATCTGCATAGAGATTAGAAAAGTTCTAGAGCGACAGGGCAGCCTAACATAATGTCAAAGAATTAGAAGTCACCTCAATTGTTGTTTAATCCACCCCCTTGTCCTAGGACAAGATCTATCATGCCTATGTCCCTCCTGTCAAATGCGCGTGAAGACTAAACTTAACTTCTGTGTGCCACTCCATTTTCTGATTCCTCAGTTGTGAAGATGATTGCTTTTGAAGAATTTTAGAGATATATAACTTCTTAAGAGTTTGTGTGTCTTTTTAATTAGAGAATATCATTAACATATTATTTTACATATGAAGAGATTTATGCACTGAACAGTCTGATACGTTATGCATTGAAAGGGTCTGCCCTGAAATAAATTTGTGCCTAATATTGACATGATAAAATATTTTGGCAAGTTGGATTTCAGTCTGCATGGCTAAACTCTGAGAAACAGTGCAGGGAACCAGTGGTAAGCTCCTGCTCCCTGAAAACAGGCTGTGGGGCTTGGGGCTACTGCTGACCATGCTCCTGGGCATGGTCCTGGGCACCCTGTGGGGAGGCCATGGAACATTCTGGCCCTCAGAGTCTTTTTTCAGGTGAGAATCTTGCCCAGCCTCTGCTGGCACTGCACCTTCTGCCATGTCACTGCTGGTCTGGGGTCCCCACAATGCCTGCGGCTCCCACCATCAAGCACCCAGTGGTACCCAGTCTGATGTATCCCTGACCAGGTAGCCTTCCCAGTCAGCAGTTTGTAGGCAGCCACTTTGTTTTGGACAGTAAGAGCACTGAGTTGTACGTGCCAGGCAGTTCCCTGCCTGCTGCTGTCATTGCCCAGGAATGGCCCCAGGCACATCTTGCTTCCAAACCTAGGCGTAGCCTGAGGCATCTTATCCTAACAGGCAACCTGCCAGGGCGTGACTTCAGTCATGGCAGTGACTCCTTGCCACATCCAGTCAACATCCCTGCAGAAATTGTTGCACTTGAAAGAGAGGAAATTTGTTTTAGGACTGAGTTTCTATGTTTTATTCTTCTTTTTGTATTAATAGTAATTATTTTGGTTAAACTTTTGTAAAAAATGTACAAAGATTCATGAGAGATTAAAGTTCAAAAGGAATTTATTTGCAGAATCTGGGAGGGAATGCAGGAGTGGATTTCAGTGCAGACTGAATTTCTGGCATACAGGATCTATTGTGACAAGATGTATAGAAATATCTATAACTAATGAATACATCCATTAAAAAAAAAATCAAAAGCTTGGCTTAAACTCCTGCTTCTAAACCTTAACATAATTAAAACTTGCATAAAGAGTTTCTAACTGCAGATGTAATTCTAAATGAGGGTGTCAGATTGAAAGTAAATGTGATGCAGAAGATGAAAAAATAGATGGCTAACAACCTTTCTAATAGGTAAAATAAATATCTAGCAGTCATGTCTTCAAGTAATACTAACTGCTGAATAAGTTTCTGGTGTTAGCAACATTTCTGGCCTATAACATTTAAATAAAGATTATTATTTAGTTTAGATTTAGTTCAATTCTGAAATATGCTATTTCCCCACTCGCCCCCCTCATTCCCGTGACAAATGTTGTTCAAAAAATGAAAAGTACTCAGGATTAATAAATATTATATGCACAATTCTGTGGTGACACTTGGCCTGAATAACAATCCTTAAAATTTCTAGTTTTTTTTTGTCAATATACCAAAATAATGACTTCTCTTTAGATACTATCATTTCTCTTTGATTTAAATACTACTTCTTCTACTAAATAGAGGAAAAAATGAGACAGTGGGATAACTGTTTGGTCCAAACCTTGTAATGTGTTGGCAGGGAAAGCTAAAGTGTAGAACTTTGTTGTAGGTGGAACCCATTTCTCCCTGCTGAGGAACAGTTAGTTATAATATGGCTGCTTACATAATTAAAATATAGTTTAAGAACCTGGGATTTGTGTTGGAATTCTTTCCTAATAGTGTATCATTCAGATGTAGAAAAATTGGATTGCATATTTCAAAAACAGACACCGGTGATAATAAATGAAGAACTTTCCCATACTGCAAGATAGATGAGTTGGTTGTGAGTTTCATTCATCTGGAATGATTGATTTACATCAGTTCTGCAGAGCTTCAGAAAATTGCTATTTCAAATCAATTTGATCCAGTTATAAAGTACAAGACAGTTTAGCTTATTTTAACTGTGCTATGTGAGATGGATATAAGGATATTTAATAATATTTGAATTTTAAATTCACTAAATTGTAAAAGTACACATCTATCTTAATTATAAAATGCAACCTACTGATATGCCACTTGAAGTTTAGATAGCCAAATTATATTTTACGTATATTGCAACTCCAACTAACATGAATCACTAGAATGGGAAAGGTCACTTAAGGAATTAAAAAGTTTCTCTAAGATTATGGGAGCTATTATCAGTTGAGCACCTCTCTAAAAAGGCAGAGATAAAAAATTAGAAGATTTGCAAAATAAAATTATTAGAAATTTTAGCTTTTATTATGTATAAAATATAATACAATTTTTAAGAAGTTTCATTCTGTCTTAATTATTTATTTTTTTATTCAAAGAGAAGATTAAAAATAAAAGGGAAGTGCATAAAACATGGTTTCTGCAGCAGAATCTCATCACTTTTTTAACAGTCTGCTGTGCTACACTGCAGATCTTTGAGCCTGTTTTTCTTCATTCTTTTTGTGCTCAGACTGTTTCTGGGTAAAATGAATGATGGCAATAAATAATTTGGGAGAAATTCTTGGCAACTCATAAAACAATATTTGTCCTATTATATGAAACTGAAGGTCAAAGTTTGAAGTAAGATTTAAAAGGAGAGGTCAGTAATGACTTCCTACTCTCCTCGTTTAAAATCCCCAAAGCTGCTGAGTTTGCCTGCAATATGCCAATACAGCACTAATAGTTAATAGCTACTTCTCCAAATGAATTCTCCCTATGAGAGTCTTGGGGCTTTAGCTAGTTTAAGCTAATCTCATATCTGTCAGGTAAGTAAGTACCACTAACCCTCTTTAACGTATAGCAAAACTTAGTCTCTGAGAGACTAGCAAAAAGGTTATACAGGAAATGTACAGAAGAAGAAGAAATAAAAGGCTTGATTTCTTTATTCTCATGAGCTTAGTTACTATATATTTCTTCTATCCAACACCAGCAATTAGTCACGTGCTGGCTTTCAAAGGCTGCAGTCATCATTTGTTCCTCCACACATATGGAAGCTGCTCCTCTCTGATCTGAGGCCTTCGTGCTACAAAGACCACGGGTCTCTTGGCGAGACGGATGAATTCTGTGTGCTATAAATGGCACTAGATTAGCCGCTATTACACAGACACATACACAAAATTGTTTTTATGTAACTATTTAATGCCTTTCCAACACAGTAACTCAAGTTTTCATGTGTATGTGTTCATGTGTTTGTATGTGTATGGGGGCAGGAAGGAAAGGCAAACTGGTTTGGATTTAAAGAGATTCGACTAGAACATCACTGAGTCGTCTCTGCTCCTCCCTTTCTTTCACCAGAGGGAAGAGAAACCATGCCACTGACAACATTTTAACTAGCTTGATTAATGAGCTCTGTTCTGCCAGCCTTCCTGTTACCTCTTCTGAAGTTTTAGGTTTTGTTTAATGTAGTTTAGTCTGGGGTGAGAAGTTGGGCTGGTTTTAATTTACCTGGATCGTTAAACCAGAATCTAATTGGCAGTCATATTTGAGAGGGAAGACTTCTTCCCCTTTGAACTGATTCAGATAGCAACGAACCAAAATTTAACTAGATACACAGAAAAGGAGCTGACAGCAGTGTATTCTACTTTATTCAGATGTGCATGTGGAAATGTGATACAGCCAAATGCAGCATCCAGAATTGATCTTTTGTAGTGACTTGTTGAGGAAATACCTGTAATCAGTAAGTGTAAGCAGATAGAGAGATCTTAATATTTCTGTGAATCTTGATGTCAGCTCTTTCTCTTTACTGAGGGATTGTTTTAACTAGAAAGTCCAGGATTTAAAATTTTAGATTTAGAAAATTTAGATGCTTACTTACTTTCCTTCATATGGAGTTGGGCTCCACTCTAATCCCTGTCTGTAGGTGGCACTGATCCTTCACTGTAACAGTGGCAGGGAAATAATGAATGCAGTGAATTGCAAAAAGAAATCTGATTTTTTAAAAAACAAAACTAAGAGATGTCTGTACGGCTGTGAATCTAGTAGTTTCATGAAGCATGTATGAGCCTACATAGTAAGAGTGAAGGAGGCATGTTCCTGTCTTTAACCTATAGACAGTATCATTATGTAATGTTATTCTGTATGTTTTGGCACGTTTTCCTTTCAGTTTTCTTTTCTCAAGAGCATTAGAACTTTAAGCAAACAAGAACTGAAAAACCTGACCAGCACCTCATGCATGCTTGATTTACTTGGAATCAAAAACTGATTTTACGTTTTTTCAGGTTGAATAATTCCTAGAGTGATGTAATTCTGCTAGGATTGGTGCAGGATTCCAGAAGCATAAAACAAGCTGTCTGAATATCTGCTATAAACCCATTTTTGCATTCTTTTTTTTTTTTTTTTTTTAATTAATAAGACAAATCTCTGATTAGTAATATCCATTCTAACCCAAACAGATAGGGTCAGATTTAGAAAAACATTTAGATACTTTAACACTGAAAATACTACAGCCCTGGGGAGGTCACCCTTATCTGCAATAAGATGATCTTGTCTGGAGACGATTAGTTGCCCAAGAGAAAAACAACAGAAATTTGAAAGCTGAATAACATAAACTAAACTGGAAGAAATACTGAAGAGACTAATAGGACCTATGGCCGTTTACTCAAAGACAGATAAGAACTTAGTTCCATGAGAGAAACTGAGCTGAGAAGTCTGCTCTCATGTAGTATTGTCTTTAAATCACATGTTCATGCCGTGACACACTAAGGCAGCAAGAAATAGTTTACTCTAGTTCCTTGACACAGTAAGCTTGGAGGAATGTCCTGTCTAATAGGCAAGGTATTCTGCAGCAAACACCCATTGTTTTCCAAGTTGTTCCAATTGTACAGATTAATAAATATTTATTGAAGCAGGGATTTGAACTGAACACTCTCCCAGGGGTATCCTAACCAATTCCATAAGCCTCTGTGTCAGTTTGTCACTTTTCCCTTCTCCCTCTAGCCCATATTTATTTATTTGAACACGGCAGGACATTGATCTTTGTTAGAAATGTTCTTTCTAAAAGAATCATTAGTAGTCTGGTTGTTAGGTCCTTCAGCTTACATGGAGGTGTGCTGGATTGAAGTTCAACGTGCAGAATTTGTTAGGAGAGAAATTCAAAACTATTTTAATCATTGGGCTATTGAATGTATTTGGAACTATCTAATTCATCAATGTCCTATCAGAAAGGGATACTTCTAGGTTATCTGTGAGAGTGCAATTGGCAACTGAGATGTAAAGGGGACCACCTAGGATTTTATATGTGCATTGCTTAAATCTAGAGATCTACTCTGAAGAGTTCCTGAAGGTTTTACGTGTCTCAGTTCTAGTTCTGAGGCACGATGAAATTTGTTGGTCTGATATCACTTCCAAGCTATCTGTTTCCAATCAGGAGGTTTGGAAAATTTGCTTCCAAGGCAGAGCAGCGAGGTTCATCACAGTGAATGCAAAAGGTTGCCTTGCCTTGATTTGGGGTTCAGGGAAGAAAGAAGTTTGCGGGGAAAACCCCTGGTGCTCTCAGGGAGCGGGCCCTGCCCTGTGAGGGGGACAGGGGCTGCAGTCCGGCTAACAGAATAAAGAGAACACACGGGGTTGGTGGAATGTGGCGAACTGTTATTAGAGGAGGGTACAAGGTTTTATAGGGGTCTCTGTGGAAAGAGCTAGAAGAAGGGTGTTACAGGGATGGTCTATGTAAGACTTAGAGTCGGGATAGGGCAACATGTAGGAATAGGGGAAGCTCTGCTGATAACTATGGGGGACACAATTGGGTCAGAGGAGTGATAAATCTTTCAAGCTGTCCTGTCTTTCTGGCTGCTGTTAGCATAGCAGCCTTCAGGGAGTCACAGGGGCCTATATCTTGGTCTCTTCTTCTGGAGTGCTGTTTTTCCACTGCTCAAACGCAGCTTCAGGTTTTAATCTAACCCTGACATCGCCTCAAGGCTGACTGGTGCGCCTTAAGAAGAAGCTTTCCCCCCATTTACTATAGTAAAATTTAGTCCAGCATGCACACGTTTCCTTAAATGAGGATTTGGCACTGAGGAAGCTAACATTTGGGTTGAATACATTTTTTATAGTCCGTTTCTTATGCCAAGACTATTACCTTTCTTTGGAAAGGAAAGCAATAGCAAACTGTAACAAAGTGGGAGTGGAAAACTGAGACTTGAATTAGGTTATTTCTTTCCCCAGTTTCTTGATCCAGAAATGTTTGAGGGAGTTTTTCATCTTTTATGTTGCATTCAGACCAACTTTCCAGAAGAAAAAAATCAATTTCTGCTCAGGTGAAAATGAATTAGTAGATGCTGTGCCCAGAAATGTTGTCTTTGGGAGCAGATACAAAGGGTTCCAGCAAGTAATAGCTCTGCTACAAGTAGTAAAGTGGGAATCTGAATGCCCACAGGGCATTTTCACAGTTCTTCCTATATGGTCTTTACAACTCAAATGGAGGAGAATTTATACTTATCAGATATTTACTCCAATTCCTCCCCTTACCTTTCCTCATATTCTCTTTGCTTTAGCTGTGCCATTCCTTTCCTTTTTTAAAAAGTCCTTTTCCAACTCTAACTTCTCTCATTTACTTGTTTAGTTTTTTGGCAGAATCTGCCAATGACACTTGACATCTTGTGCATAAGGTGATTTTCCAGTATGGATGAGATGATGATTGCTGTGTAAGATTTACTAGGGAGAAGAAACAGGTTGATACAGTGAGATGGACTCCAATGTGCCAATACCAGTTAGCGCAATAATGATAATCTCATTTTCAGAGCTGTGTAGGTCCCACAGACAAAACAGAATTTAAATGAGTATTTTAAGGACAATGAAAAAGGCTTTATTCTATCTTGCTTAGACAGTTTTCTAAGTGGAAAAGGCTGTAATGAATCTTTGAGACACCCCCAAGCAGGTAAGAGAACACGGCAGAGAAGAGGGAGGAAATGACAGCTTACTAAGACATAAGAGATGTAACAGTATAGTATGTCTTAGCAAATGAGAAAGAGAATAATAATAATAATTTCTATATTCCATATATATAATTGCAGGGCAATGTGAATTTTAATAATGCTATGCCACATTGCTGAGGTTTTTAGAGTGTGGATAAGGCCAGAAATTAATTAGAACACATCTGGATTTTCCTCAATACAGTCATGAAGACTTTTATTTATTTAATGTTTATTTGCACAGTTTGAATCAGAGCATGTCTTACACTGTGTGACTGACAGCAGGATTAAGGGACACAGTCAGTGGACTAAGGATAAAGAACTAGCTCATATATAAGAAAGGGTGGTCTCACCTCATGTTTTAGTATAAATGCATATGCAATGAGAATATGGAAGGATTAATAAAGGAGGCTTTTAAAAAAAACATTCTGATGAAGGAATCTGACCTACTGTTTCAGAACAGCAAATGTGGGGTCTGACAGAAGGGAAGATATTCTGTCTGCAAGAGCCAGATATGGGGAAGTTTTAAAGAGCAGATCAAGAGTAACAAGCTTTTAATCAGCCTAAGCATTCTCTCACTGCTCCAGTGCTGTGCCTTCAGAAGCCAGTGATGCTACAGAGGTCATTCTCACACCCAATACTGTGGTCATTTGCTGAAAGGGACTTTGTAGCCCTGTATAGTCTGTATCCAATATGAAAAACACTCTCAAAGGATTTTTTTTTTTTCCCCAAAAGATTGCCTTTTACCATTTGGTTATGGCTGTTTATTAACAGCTATATAATTTGCAACTAATTTATTTTTCCCTGCAGCAATGGCAGCAAAGTCCCTTCACAGCTGACAAGTGAGCAGCTGAATTGCTCCTTATGTTTGCACATCAGGCAAAGTCATATGGAGAAAAACTGAAGCATATTTTTATTCACAGTCAAGAATGACTGTGGAAGCATAGCCTTTCAGAGACAGCCATTTTAGACACGAATATATAATGATTGAAGACTGCTTATCTACATAAAATGCATATTTGTATGGATAAACCCTGAATGCAAATAGACTTGTCTTATTCTTGCCTTATTTTTATTTTATTCTGAACATATTATTTTTTTATATCACTATTAGGCTTAGTAAGTGCTTGAAATACTAAATTTAAGTAAAATAATAAAAACTTGTTGCTATTTTTCAAATCAGCATTAATTTCTTCTAGTGTAAATGTTTCCGCAATTTGTTACTGTCTTACCAAGCTAAACACCAAAATAAGTATTTGAAAGTTTCAGTAATTTTAACAGATAGCTATACTCATTCTGTATTTTGTGAATTAGATTCCTGAAAATATTGCCACAATGCACTGGCTTGTGGAACAAAGTAAGTTGTATCTATAACCTAGGCCTTCACTTTTAGTTGTGCCTCAAGTCTACACAGTAGCATGGCACCTAACTTCTGTTTATCTATCTGACTGCTTCTGATTTCACCATACCCTCACTCTTTTTCTGGTGTCAGTGAATTGAAGTTAGTAATTTATTTGTCCGAGCTCTTCTCAGAGATTTTATTGAAAAGAGGTGATCTACTTTTGTGGCGACATGATCTAAAAGCCTGCAGTTTCCTTTACTTGTTGTAGATCGCAAGAAGCTGATAATGAACAATATGCATTTCTAAACTACTAATTCTGTTAAATTACCATAATCACCTTATTATTAACTTGACAGTAAATGTCTAGTTCAGCTCAGTAGCATACTATATGTGTGATAGTACACTGCCTAAGGGAAAGTGAAACACTAAGCACGCAGCTTGTTGAACTCTTGTTCTCCCACTCAATTTAAAAGTGTTTTGTTAGCTGATGGAGAACAGTCAGAAAATACAACAGAACTAGTTAGCTCCCATCTGGTACTATTTTGAGTAAATTGATTGAATAATTATCCCCAAATACATCTATCATCTGGCACCTTCCTTTCTTCGAGTTGGAAGATGAAAGGGAAGAAGAACCTGGTGAGGTGATACTTGACTTCCCAGTACAGGTATACAGAAAATGAAGTTTTGTACTTGCTTTTATCTCTGTGAATCACTGGATACAACTTGTCTGATGTGAGCAAATATGATGAGATAAAGTTTTGTCTTCAGAACTGCTAAGGTTTTAAGACATATCAATAAGATAGTGGTGGTGCCAACTATTATGTCAACTGCTATCAGAACCATAGATAGAAACATATAGTCCTGGCACCTGTAAAATACTAGTCCAAAAGGTTATATTTGATTTTCTTATTTTTAAGGTTAATAGTGCTATTAGTTAGAGCTGTCTCTGAATGCTTTATCCACAGAAAAAGAAGTTCTATTCTTCACCACTTAAATAGGACTCAGAGAAGAGCAGAAGCAGAAGTGAAGAGAAACTCCAGAAGTTTTCCTGGAATGCAGGAAAGGTATGGATTATGCTTTGATTTATATTGAAGTTATTAATGGTGCAAAAACAGGAGGTATCTAACATTAGGGAATTCTGTGACCAGAATGTGAACCAGGACAATGTGAAGAGCAGATAGCACATTATGTAGAAGGAATGACGATAAATGCATTAAGAACCTGTGTATGCATATATGTGTTTTCCCTCAGGGATTCCTTCCATCTAGAGGTTCGACTAAGAAGGCACAATTAGAACTCTAGAAAACTTGGCTTAAAACTTCCTGGAGTCCTAACCAAAGAAAAGATCTCATAGCTATAGGAGGGACTTCTCTAAGAGAATGATGAATGATTATCCTCATGCAAGAGTCCAATGTTAGATTTAAGCAAAACTTAAATGACACTTGTTAGGCAGTGATTGAATATCTAAATCTCTGTTGAGGAAACTATGCTGAATGCAGCAAAGTATTATTTTGAAAAATAAGTGAATTCTTGTATAACGTGTTATAAACCTTCTTTAATAAAAAAGTTGTTATCATTGATTGCAAGTCTTTGCCCAGAATGTGCTAATTTATTCTCTAATAAACTATTAAAAAAGTTCTGGCTTGATAGTAAATGGCCAGGCTGTGTCACCTGGACACATGTTCCTTCCTGATGTCTTTTTGCCTCCTCTGTAAACTCATACATTTATTCTTTAATGTAGGTATTCTTTATGTTGGCAAAGACTGATTTGAAGGGATGAATAGA
This sequence comes from Lophotriccus pileatus, assembly GCA_035583135.1. Lineage (NCBI taxonomy): Eukaryota > Metazoa > Chordata > Aves > Passeriformes > Tyrannidae > Lophotriccus > Lophotriccus pileatus. Next base: position 42,631,570 of record JAWWES010000133.1, on the reverse strand, counting down.
TTTTAGAATAAATTTGTGAGAATTTGCAGCCATATTATCTCCTTGAAATTGTTGCTCCCTCCTCAGGCCACATTATGAGATAAAATCACATTGTGGTTTGAGTACTTCTGCACATGTCCTCTTTGCTAATTTACGATCCTTAGAATTTGGCTTTTTTGTTTGCTTTTGCCCTTTTGTTTCTCCACGGTAATGGACTAAAGCTTGCCTCTCCATTACATGATGATGAAAACTATTTCCAGAAAAATTCTGTATTTCTGCCTGAATGTTTTGCTTCACTTTTTGATCAAGAAAAATAAATCATGGCTGTGGTAGCATATATAAGGCATAGATATATCAATTGACAGAGTGGTTTTGTTTTAATGCAATAAAAATAATGAATCCTTAATTTTCATATAAAAAATTCATATGCCCATATGAACAAATAGATACTTGTCTGTTCAAAATATAAACCCATAAGTAGTAGTCTCTTATTACAAAAATAACCATGTATTTTTTATTTTAATATATGTTAGCTACTTAACTTGTGAACACCTATTTTTCAAAAACTTGGTTCCCAAGTGGTTTTTTCTCTGATTATACTGAATTTTAAAGCTTAATTAGAAGAATTTCCTTAGAGAACAATGCAAGTATGTCATTAGCTGTTCTTTCTAATAGTGGGCTCTCTCATCTGGAACGTAAAACTTGAAATTCATTAATAGTTTTGTATTTAATTGCATGTTGACTAGACAGTTTTTACCAGTTTGCTTTACTGTGTTTATTAGAACTGGTTGACTTATTCATCATTAATATTGTTAACAATTTTTAATGGCATTTTTCACTTACAAATAATTCCCAATTTCATCCTCATTTCTGTCATTGAGTTAACAGGCTGGATGCAGTCTCAGGAAAGTGGAATATGATTGCTGTATCTAACAGTACTTCTGGTTGAAGAATTGGCTGAAGTAACCTAGAGCTCAGACATAAATGACTTGACTCATTTTGTGGAAGTTAGGTACTGAAAAGAGATAAACATAAATCTTGCAAAACCAAACCTATATTCATTGTATTTTAGAAGCTTAAATTAGGTACATAAAGTAGGAATTGCTTAGTTTGGTAGGCTTCCTCTGCAGATAGTGAAGAAATACATGTTCTGTGGGGAGTATATCAGGTCACTCAAAAATTAATCTACTTGTACAGTGTAGCCTGTCTCTCTGCGCTTACTATAAATGGAATACTGAGTCACTTCATTCCTTACTTGGACATTTATACACACCATAAAGTTATGAAGCTGAACCTGTATCTAAATATAAAATACTGTAACTGATCAGTAGGAAATTCTGAAGGATGTGTTTCAGTCTTGTCTCCTCTGATGCACAGTTTATAATTCACAGAAATACCCCATCCCATTTCTGACTCACAGCCGTAAAATTGTCTTGGAGTTAGTTATCAGTCATCCCTTTCTCACAAAATGCTATTGAACTTGGAAGATTGCCTTTTCTCAGGAAGATTACCACTCAGGAAGAGTTTCTGAGGTGAAAGAGATTGTTCTCTGTGTAAGGAGATTTGAATCCCTTTTTAATACCAAGATGGATGGTGAGAAAGAACAGAAATTTGCTATATCCTCATGAAGTGGATGCTTTGTTAAGAAAGTAGCTGGAGCCCACTTCTTCAGCCCTGGGGAAAGCTCCTAGCTACCAGCTGATTGAAATGGCAACACCACATTTTCTTCTTGCCCTTTCTGTTCTCTTTTTGGAAGTCTTTTTCAAGACATCTGATTTGGTAGGTATGGTTTCAGAAAATATGGCAAACAGAATTCAGCAGTTAATTAATTAGGTAAGGAAAAGCTCCATGTTCAAAGTGAGACATTTAGGCAGTGAGGACATTCAGGCCTCCAGGAAATCCAAGTGTCTGTGAGGTCACAGATCAGATAATCTATAATTCAGACAACTAAGTAATGTTTAATCTCCATTATGTACTTAAGTCAGAATGAGATACATTTTTAATTCCTTAACAATAAAGCAATTCCCATATTTTATCTTGTAGCTGGGGTACAATTTTCTATGTTCTATTTAAAAAAATCATCACTACTATTATATAAGTAAGAAAAGTATAGTTTAGTAGACTCCAGAGTCATGATAGAGGGTCTTGTCTCTCATTGCATAATCACTATTATTATTACTATTAATTAAAATAATTTTCTCACTAGAGAGTGAGAAATGGTAAATACTTAAAACATTTCTATCACATGAAAACTTGAATTAAAAAGTGATTCCTGTGAAAATTATCTCCCCTTCAATAAAAAAAAAAAAGGTGAAAGTTGGTTTTGTGGGGTTTTGGTGCTTGAAAAATCACCTACGTGTGTTTTAGTTGGTAAGAACACGTGCATGTCCCTACTTCCTGTGAGACATAAGGAACAAAGTGTATCTGAAATATATGGATCCCTGAACTCCTTGTAGCCTGGGGGCTCTGAAGTGCATGGGGAAGACTGTGTGGTTGGCCTCCCTTGTTCTCTGTCAAGTCCTGGTCCCGAGGACTTTGTGTGAGCTTTGATGGCCCTTGGAGAGTCATATGTGACAGGCACAGGGTTCTTGAATCTGTTTTTTTCAGATCCAGTTGCAACTCAGAATGAGAATAGGTATCCCCTCTTTTCAGCTTCATTTATTTCCATAGTATCGTGACCATTTGGCACTTACAGATAATATAGTGCTGATTAGATCAAAAGTAGTCTTTTACTACATTTAAGAACCAAGAAAAAATACATAAAAATCATAGAATCATAGAATTAACTGGGTTGGAAGAGACCTCTGAGATCATCAAGTCCAACCCTTGATCCAACCCCACTGTGATTACTAGATCATGGCACTCAGTGCCACATCCAGCCTCACGATATGAAGGTTTAGGGAAGTGTTCCTGACCATATTAGAGGTTCACTTGTTGGATATCCATTTCTAATTAATGCATTGGCATTCCTATCTCACAGCATTTTATCCTTCTAAAAGAAAATGTCTATTGTAGAAAAGAAATTTAGGATTACTCTTTAGTTGAAGAGGAAAGGTAAACACTGTTTGCATGTATTCAATCTTATGCTAAATTAGGATTGCAAGTCCTGTGACACGTCCTTTGCAGGTGACAGTTTCTTTCAGGGTACCAGGAGGAGATTTAGGTGACAACCTTAGTTTAGATGCACTCCTCTTATGTGATGATGCATAGCTGAAAAAGAAGGCTGAACATAAAATAATCAGTCAACCATTCCACTATGAAATATACTTCTGTGTATATGTATATGCATACCTGCACATACACATGCCTATATTTGTGTGACATCTTTACCACTCAGGAACATTCACATACTACTTAAAACCATCACGTTATTAAAAATTGAAAGATTCAGTCATTTACCTTTTAATTCAGCTTGCGTGTACAAAACTATTATCTCAGCATTTGAGTGAGCCCTGCTTGTCAGTAGTGTAAGTAATTAAAGGGTTCAGTGGTTAAATATTGCTACAAGTAGTTAGAAAAGAAATTGTTATTTTTAAAGACAGATTGGGAGACAAGCACATATGAATAATAAATATGTGGTTACATGCATAGATCTGTAGCTGGAAAAATAGCTGCTGACAGCCTGCTACTTTTCATCACTTTTCTTCATTAAAAAAGGCAATTGGTAAAATTATGGTTGAGGGTGGGAAATATGAAGGAATGAGGCATTAATAGTAGTTTCCATTTTGAAGTTCAGCAATGATCCTCATAGCAAAGAAAATTCAGTGCAAACATTACACTTGCAGACCGAAACTAATCATGTCTGTTCCATTTGTCAAGCGTTAAATCACAGAGCTGAAATATTTCAATGAGCTATTTTAGTCAATCTGGTCTTTCTGAGATGGTTCACCTATACAAAATATTAGACTTAAAACCATCTACCTAGATATAGCAAATGATTTTATTTACAACTATCCTAATCTTGCCTCTCTTTGTTTCTCACTTTTTTTTTTTTTTTATATAATTAGTCTTATTAGTGAATTATGATTGAAATTAATGGACACCTGCTTGTTGAGGGATTAGTCACAGCCACAGTCTGTAGCTAACATGCTAACACAATGAACAATAATACACATCACGATATTAAAATATTCCTCTGTTTACATATTTACATTATCAAATGTCAGCAGCTGTCCTTGCTGCAGATGATTTTGAAGTCTTTCAGGGAAATAACTATCACACATTGTTGTAGACAGTGGCATACATGCAAAAATGACAATTTAATGACCAAAGCATTCATTCTGCATCTCGTTTTCCTTGTCATCTCTTCTGATGAGTTCCCTGAAACACAAAGATATAAGGGAACTGAGAGACCTTTAAAAAGTTATTAAAACAGTAACAGACTCTAATAATAGTTAAAGACCCTTATAATTCTCTGCAACATAATTTAAAAGTACATATGTGTATCTGTAGTGACCCCATCTTCCAATGTCATTTGGAAAAGTATCCAAAACCTCTTAAAATGTGGTTTCCATGACAAGCGTTTAGCTTTAGTATGTAAGACATGTAATAAGCAATTTCTGTGGTTACTGTATGGAACACAACATATTTAATTATTTTTACTAAAGAAAAAATAATGAGGCTGTTACTGCATCTAGAAGAAATTCACAGGCTCAGGCCATTTCATATGAAGCCTACTATTTTAGCAATTCTAATATATATAGGTATTTGCAATGACTTTTTTTTTTTTTTTTTTTTGTGTAGCATAGCTTTCTCTATCTCATAAATACTAAAACTCAACAACTATACTTTAGAATGCTTTACATAATCATTGTATTATAGTATGGTTATTTGTCTTTGAAAGATATATTAATATTCCACTAGTTTCTATAATGGTTGAATGTAATGTTTAGTAAAGAATGAGTGGATATTAAGTGTTACTAAAATGTGATTCTTTTCTCCTACTGTTGACTTTGGAATATATTTGTAATTCTGTAGGCATTGCTACGTCTCAAGTCTTCAAGTAAATATTGTCTAAGGGACACTACCAAGTTCAAATGCAGATTTTCTAATTAAAAATGTAGAGCTCTATACTATGATAATTTCAAATGTTACACATGCTAGCTTTCACTATTGCTTGTCACCCCCATTTTTTTTTTTTTCATGGAAACAAGTTCCACTTCCATGCAGAGGCAAAAAAGTGGCAGCACAGGAAAAATGCAAATTCTGGAAATTTGATTTCTGATATGGTAAACCATATTTAAAGAAATCAGAAGATACACTTACAAAACAAACGAGAAAAATCCACTATGTATTTTAAATATTCATTCCTCTCATTTCACTCCTTAAAACATTTGGTTTTCACTTAAAATAGTGATGTTCAGAGAAGTGTAATACTTTTATGTCTCTGATACCTGCTTATACTAGAGTAGCTTCTGGACACAGAAAAGCGAAGAAAACATGTGAATATGTATTGGATCTTGCTGAGATGGACTTAATTTTCCCTATAGCAGCCCTCACACTGCCATGCTTTGCATTGGTAGCCAGAAAGGTGCTGATAACACACCTGGCTATTGCTGGACAGTGTTCACATATCGTCAGAGCTGTTCCTCCAACATCCCCAGCCCCATCATTAGCCTGGGTGTGGCCAAGATCTTGGGAGGGGACACAGCCAGGAGAGCTGACCCAAACTGACCAAATGGATATTCCATACCGTATGGTGTCTGCTCAGCAACAAAAGCTAAGAGAAAGAAGGAGGAAGTGTGTGTGTGTGAATTTGTTACTTATGACTTTTGTCTTCTGGAGCAACTAACATCTGCACTGAAGCTGTGCTTCTGGGGAAGCAGCTGGGCATTGCCTGCTGATGGGAAGTGGAGAATAAATCTTTTGTTTTACTTTGCTTTCAAACATGACCTTCACCTTTGCTGTATTAAACTGCCTTTATCGTGACCTACAATTTTTCCTATCTTATTTTTGTCCTCTTCCCACCTTTTTTTTCTTTTCTCCAAATGGTCAATAATCACATTCACTTTGTTTTTTCCATCTGACCAAGATCTGAGTAAAAGTACCAGAGCAGCTGGAGTTGTTTCAGCACAAAAATGGAAGTGGAAAATTTATACTGTTTTCATATTTAAAATCTTTTTATTCTAGATCTGTCGAGCTTTTACACCTCTTTATGACAAATTCATAAGTAGCAGAGGAAAGCAGAAGCGTTGGTGATCACTTTCTTGCAATATTATTTCTCCTGCTCAAAACAATGGCTGGGAAATTGACCCTGCATGAGCAGGGAGGTTGTACAAGATGACCTCCAGAGCTTCCCTCTAACCCAAACCATTCTGTGGTTCTGTGAATTGATTTTGTTGCATCTCAAAGGAGTGCTTTTTCTAAGAGGGCTATTAGAAACAAGATGCTAACAGAGGTGCCAATGACCTCTACACTCTAGGCATTCCCTGGCAGTCCTTACAAAAGAGAATATTTCTGCTTTGTTTTGAAACCGTGAGAATATTCCCTTGTGACCACATCCTGCTTGCTGCCTACCTTCTCCCACAAATAGTAGGTTTTCTATACCAATTATTATACCCTTTCTATGTGAGGGGACAACTAAATTATATAATCATGTTCAGCCAAAATCATGCTTTAGTTTTCTTACTAAAGTACACTGTAAGTTTTCTTAGGTTTACTCTAGCCTTTGCTACGTAAAATGCCATACTTGTGTAAATGTAAAAATTTCAGATAATACATGTTAAAACCATCTTACTGGGTAAAATAAATCCAAAGTTATTTATCTGAAATATTAGTTTTTAGTACTAGTTTAACTATTTTTTAAACTGTGTCCGCATTAGAAGAAGACTGAAGGAGATGTTTTTAGCCCTGATGAAACTAAGTAGTAAAAATTAGTCCTGTTTTGGTTTAGTGGAAACCTAATTAATTTTGCTTGATCAAAAAGTCCACAATTTATATTTTCCAGTTTAGCTATTATTTAGAAAACAGACTGAAGTTTGAATCTGAACTTCAATGCATTCAAGGGACAGATTCATAATCTTAGGACATACAAGCCCTTAGGGCAATGGAATAACCTGTTCCTATTCCTTATGTACTCACCTGAGACTTATAATGTGGGTACCAGTTAATTGCAGGGACAGACACCTGCTAGGAAAAGACCTACTTAGTTGCAGTTACTATTCAATAGCTGTCAGTATAGCAATGGTTTCTGCATATTATTAATCTAGACTGGATTAAAAAGAAACCTTGAGAGGGCATCATCTTGCTCTCTCCTCCAAGGTTTCGTATTGGAGTAAGAATGTAAGTACTATAAGCATAAACTTACTGAGTCATCCATTTACAGTCACCAGTAGTTAAATTTCAGTGTTATGAGAGAACAATTGAAACATTCTAATTATTAAATAAAAAAAGGAAAAGAGAATTTTTGTAATGTTTAATTCTAGCAGTAACTCTGCATGTGACTGCTCACTGTAAGTGCAAATCTGTGGAAACTGCTGCTCAAGCTGTGATTGCAGCTGTAGGATGCTGGAATGCTGACTTAATAACCTAGAAAATGTCCCAGATGAACTTTTATTGGTGAGTTCTGAGAGAATGATACTGTGTTTCAATACTGAAGAGACAAAATGTGATCTTAAAACTGTGGTCCAAATCAGATTAAAAAAAAAAAAAAACAACAAAAATCTCAGTATGCTAAAATAGTTTGATGTTTTCCACAATTGCAACTTATTATTTTTGTTTATACTTTCTTTTAAAGGACGTCAATCCAAATTAAAAAATATGTTCAGGCGTCAATATAAAGATTAATTTATAATTTATAATGCTGCAGGCTGGGTCCTTGGAAGATCAGCAAGTACAGTCTTTGTAAACAGTGGTGTTGGGTAAGCAGATTGTACTGAGTCTGGCTGGGGTAGAGTTATATGTCTTCATAGCAGCCAGTGTGCTGCTGTGTTTTGGATTTGTTGCTAAACAAGTGTTGATAATAAACATTTCTGGACTACCACTGAGCAGAGATTTGCACAGTGTTAGGGCATTCTTTTTTCCTCTCTCTGCTCTGCCTAATAGAGTACAGTGAGAGTGGGTAAGAGACTGGGACAGACAACTGACCTGACTTGGCCAAAGGGATAATCTGTACCATATAATGTCACTCTTGGCAATAAAAGCTGGGGCTTAGGAAGAAGTGTGGGGGTTTATTTTCTAAGGTGTCTGTATGGCCACCTGTGGGAGGTGGTGAGTGATTTCCTGTGCATCATTTCTTTTTCTCCCTTTGTTTTTCTTCACTGATTAAACTGTCTTTATTTTGGCCCGCAACTTTTCTTGCTTTTTTTCTTCCTATTCCTTCTGCCAACCTGCTGGGTAGGGTGAGGGAATGAGAGGGTAGCTATGTGGGTTCTTGGTTGCTGGCTGGGGTCACTCACCACACTGGTAAACTAACTTTAAAATCAGTACTACATCATTGCTGAAGTCTAAAGTTAGTACAACTCAGCTTATATCCAAAATACATCAGTACCCTGGGTATAAGAAATGGTTAGCATTGACAATTTTTATAGCAAGTAAGTAAGTACCTGTTTAAAAGGTGACCAAAATCTTCCTCAAAACCAGCTGCATATACAAAACAGCTGAAGAAAATAAATTAAAATAACAAAAAAGCCTAGCAAAGCCACATGTCTCCACAGGAAGCAACACATTAAAGTAGTTATATTATTTCTTCCATGAGAAACATGTAAAATCCAAACCACTCAGTGGAGTGTCTTTTAGAAGTTCTTAATTTTGAGAATTTCTTGAATTTTCTTTGACTGAAAATCTGATTTCTATGTTGTATTTGAGTACTATCAAATGTACAGTCATGTTCATAAAAACTACAAACCCCAGAGAGATAAAGGATCAAACTGGGTGTTTTTTAATGACTACATTACTCTTCTAACCACAAGGATGCTTCAGTATGTTGTGACATGCACCTATATTAAATGATTTTGATGTTTCACCAGTATAATAACCTATTAAAGATACAAATTGGCATTCTGTCAGTGTAACACATCCCTGAGGTCCTTCAGGAATTACTACTGAATTTCATTTTTCATTTAGCCGCTACATGCTGTACATTTATTAACAAAATAAAAACCTCAGTAGATCTGCAGTGAACTCTGTTCACCCTTCAGGCAAACAAGCCCCTCAAAGCTCAGGAGCTTTAGCTCATGAGCTGTCTGCTTGTCTTGCAAGTTTGCTTCTTTCTGCAAATCTGAAAGCACTCAACAGGCTGACATGGAAGGGATTGCCTGGAGGAAATGTGAATATTTCAACAGTGAACCACTGAGAAGCTTCCACAGCTGAAAAGAAAGGCATTGAAAAATCCTTTCACATGCATCTTGGAAGGAAATCACTAATCATGATATTTAAATTACTTTTAGAAGAAGAAGTATAAATGCAGATGAGGTACAGATTAGTGGATGGGACAAAAACATTGTTAATGAGAACTGAGAGAAGTGCAGAATACTAAGGGCAGAGACTGAAAATACCAGTCTAATTCTCCAGAGAGACTAAGTTGGAGGAAAAACTGTAATTAAGAAAAAACATCCAAGCTGCCCTAGCCACCAAATTCTTGAGCAGGACTTTGTAAACAATGCTCAGACAAACCAAGAATCTGTTTTTCATAGATGCTAGAAGAAAAGAGTAGAGAGTTAGTTAGCACTTAGTAACTACAGTGTCAAAACAAAATGGGCTGGAATGTTCAATTACAGAAAGGTTCTCATTCTGGGAGTTGAAAGTTCTGATGCACAGCTTACTTGGACATTAAAATCATATTCTTAAAGAATATTAAAGGAATGCTGTGTGTCCTGGTGTGCTAGTTTTGGCTGAGGATGTGGGGGAAGGAGGCTGGAGCTGTGTCGGTGTGTCTAGGTTGTTATTCTGTACCACTCATGTTATCTTTGAGGGGGCAGAAGTAAGGGATTCTCACTTCCCTGAAGAAGTGGATGTGGCTTTGTGTGGAGGAAAAAAGTAGCCTGCAGAGCATCCGCCAGCATTTTGTTCTTTTCCAGGGGATCAAGTGGTGGGATAATGCTCATCCTATTGTTGGCCATTGCTTTTTATTGTCAGGGGCAAGGGGGAAGTAAGTCTCCCTCTCTCACACTTCTGAGGAGACAGGTATCCCTTTCTGGTTGGGAAAAAAACGTGGTGGGAGGGGAGAAACTAGGTGGGGCTTAACTTCCAGCTCAAAACAACTTAACAACTTAAACTTAAACCCCAGCACCTTCCGAGGACTGACTATATTTAAATGTTAGTATTTTTATATATCAGTAAATTCTCATCTTCTGATCATCACAGAATGACCAGAAAGTTGTGGAAAGATTTAGGTATCTGATTCCAGATGGACAAGAACTTCTTTGTCATAAAAACTGGTAGCCTCAGGATTCCCTATTTCTGACTTGAAGAGCTCACAAGTATACTACAAAAGCAGCATCACCTGATGTTGGAGGACAGTATGCACCGGTAGATAGTAGTTTAAGAAAGACACCTTTCAAATTGCTTCACACATTATTAGATCAGGAGGAGAAGACTTCACTGTAAGTACAGAAAGAAGAGCTAGGGAAGACAACAGTGCCTGAAATCAGCAGGAAGGGAAGGAAGACTGTGATCAGCTTGAAATACCCTTAGGTATTCAGATTGAGATGAAGACAATGGGGAGAGGGGGAGACGGAATAAAGTTATTACTTTATTCACAGAAATGAAGGTGTGAAGATTTCTTATAAGACTGAAATAGTGATCTTATCTCACCTTGCCTACTTGGACCTCAATCAGTAAAAAGTGTAAGTTAGCAAACATTTATCTAGTCCAATTTCAAAGCACCCTCCCAAACAAACAACTCCAAGTTAAGCCATCCAATCACAAGTTCTTACAACCTAGAGACATACTTTACTTTGTGATTTTTGCTCATCACTGGGATTTTTTTTTTTTTTCTCATTAAGTCTCTGTCCTCAAGGGCCCCAATGCAAGAGTTGGCTGGGCCTCATCAAGCTGCAGATCATTGCATTGTAGAAGCAATTCAGGATTTCCTTTAAGGTCCTTCTGGCTTGCTTAGGAATGTAGAACAATAAATCTTTAACCTAAAAGCATTTTCAACTTTAAAAGAAAAGAAAGAGGAGATTCCCGAGCAATATTTTTAAATGCCTCTCCGTGATTTCTTGCTGTACTTAAGGGGATCAAAAAGACTTTCTTAAAAAGACTTCTCCTCAAAAGCTAAGGAGAGTAGGAAAGATTGATTCCTGTTGGAACACACTGAGGAGTAAGATTAAGAGATCTTTTTATTGTTTTCTTTGTTCCTCTTTGTTGTTACTGTTGTTGTTGCATCTCATACAAGTCATGGAGAGAAAAATGCACTTAAATCTCCACCAGTACATTAAAATTTAATGTTCACCATAGTGGCTTAAAAACCTGTTATTATTGTATTCCCAGGTGAAAGTAATGAAAATACCAGAGATGCAGGTCTCCTGAAACTGGCAGATTTAGATCAAAGACACTAAAATCTGTGTGTCTCATTGCCTTTTGGTGATTTTGATGTTAACGTATCTTTGCCAAACTTTCTATTACACAGAAAACAGCAGTATGGACACTGCAGTAGATTTTTATCCCTCAAATACCATTCAGGAATATAGTAGATGCCATATTACATAGATTTTGCAAGTAAATCATACCAGTGACAAGCTGCAGCAGGTATACCGTGTTTCCTCACAAATCATCAACTTGGCAGAATCACTACATAAGCCAAAAGCCATTTTTAAAAAAAAAAAAACTGATGTAGTTTGTATCCTGCTGTGTAAGCAATCTCCTCCCTTAAAGTTATAATAACTTCCTTCATAAAAGCCATTGTCTTCAAAGTATTTGTTTCATCTAGATAGTAATTTTCAGAGAGGGGATAACAAAACAATTTTCCTAGTATTTTCTTACAACAATTAGCTATAATGAAATTTAAGTGATTTAAATGTTCAGCTACAATCAGCTGTCTAGGTCTCTTGTTCAAATCCCAGTGATCTCATTCTCCAACCTCTTTTATACATGCAGAGATACCTTGATAATTACTTCCAGTGATTCCATTCAATTTAAGAAGATCTAGATCTCCTTTGCAGCATTTGTTTCATGTTTGATCTGACAAATGCTACACTTGTAACATTTCCATGCTTTCTGTGCATTTTGCATCTATGATTACATTTTCAATAGTCTAACTAAAAAAACCTTTTTTATTTAAATACAGACTTCATCTCAGGAACTACTTAAAATTAAGTGTATCATTATACTTCACATTTCAGTTATTAAGTGGTTAAATCTGGGCAGTGCATTTAGGAACTCACTTAAATGAGCTGTGCTTTTGGGTAGACTTTAACCTGTGTATATCTTAGCTGAATGGACAATAATTTACTAAATTGAGCAACTAGATAATATAAGTTTGGTGGAGGACCAGGCATAAACATGCTTTGTCTCAAGCATTCTGATTGTTCTGAGAGGAGAGTGGTGATTGGAAGAAAGGATCCTGTGGAGGTGGGGCAGCACTGTTCCGACTTTTACACCTTGAGACTCATGCTCAGTGTGCTCGCGTAAACTTCCCCACCCCCTGCCAATTACTTTCTGGGGGACTCACAATGGATGGCTGTGCATGTGCTTATAGAATGGCATGAAAAATATATTGTACATAAGTGATGTGCACCAGGTAATGTATAAAAGGAAGTGGATAAATCCCTGTTGCTCTCTCTCTTTTTTTTTTTTTTTTCCCTCACTTTGTTTAGATGTCTTTGTTGACGCTAGATCCAGACCATCCATGTGGCAGGACCAATACAGGATCTAAGGTCTGGTTATCCTCATTCTTCTTTTTCTCCCTTTATTTCTCTCTGCTTTTGCTTTCTCCTGGCAGAATGCAACTATCATAGTATATCCAATACTTCATATTGAAGTCTGCTGAGGGAGTTGGGAGCTTGAAAAGTGTGGTGTAAAAGTGAAGAGCTTGTTAGCCAACACTTTTGAGACTAAATAGTGGGCCAGTGGAGTTAAGGTGATTATACACTAAAGCATAAGAGCTTCCTGACACATGGACTGGTGTCCTTGTTCAGCCTGATGAGAATTTATGATGGACATCATGCCTCCCTGCCGAGTGTGTCATGACAGGTTTGCCTTATGATATCACTGTTTTCTACTCAGAGATCAAATTCCGCCTACTTTGTCAGTGCTGCTTTGCTGCTTCTACATTACAAACTAAGTTGCTCCAGAAGTATTACGGCATTTTGAAAGTATCTTTGCAATAATTCTTAGACCTCAGGGGGTAATTGGAAAAATACACGGAGCAGAAGTATCAGGATGTTGCACAAATTGGTTATGGTGGCAATAGGAGAAAGAATTCAAATCACTGCCTTGTATTCTGTAAGGGTTTATTTGTGCTTCCACAAATGTTAGCACCCCAGAGAAGGGCCAAGAGCCACTGCCATACATTACAATTCTGACTTGCAGTGTCTACAGGTATAAAAAATACCAGAAAAAAACAGTGAATCCAAATTCTTTATAGCATTGAAATATTTTCTAGAACTTTTTGTGTCAGTCAAATGAGTAAGACATGGCTTTCTTGTTTTATATATAGATAAATAAGCAGGGAAATTGGCATCTTTTAGTACAACATTTTCCATCACAGAAGATACAGGTCTGACAAGAAAGAAAAAAAATGAGTTTTCTGTGTTGGTGATTCATGATATAATTTTAGGTCTGCAGCTAGAACAGAAACCACCACATCCTCAAGTGTGACTCTTTCACCCTTACCATCTAATTGAAACCTTCTGCATCTATAAATAAATCATAAAAATCTCTGTTCCATGAGATCCTGAAGGGTTCCAAAACTAATTGGCTTTCTACTGGGAAACATTCAAAAATAAGAATGCTAAGTTTTTCCAGCAATGTTTTGGTAAGCCTGTAAGTTGGCTTTGAGGGGTGGTGTAATCTCCTATTATGCATTACTCGTGAGATTTGGGAGTAGAAATTGGATGACTTAAAAAGGGATATTATTTGACTGGAGAAAATCATATGAGAGTATTGCCAAAGTAGAAATTCAATTATACAAAGAAGGGGGTGAAATAAAAAAATAGAAAGGAAGATAAAATGCAACTGGAATATAATATTTTATTTGAGAAAAAATGAACAAAACCTTCAAACCGTTAAATCTTAATTTAAACTTTCTGGGACAATACCCAGATTTATTATTTTTTTTCCAAGAATAATCTCTGGCTTTTCCAAAGTAAAAGTAATTCCATTCATTAGAAGCAAAGCTGCTATTCTTACTCTAAATAATAGGAAATTGTAACTGTTACTGTCGGTAGTATAGATGTTTACAGTGAATATGTTGCTATTATTTAAATCGAAATTAAAGCAAGAATCATCACTTAAAAATCCAAATATAAGTCTCCCTGGAAACTTGTTCCAAATTTGCTTTCCCTTAGGGTCATATAGTATCAGGTAATACCACAGTATTGCTTGAAGGAGTACAGATTATTCAAATTGTTTGCTCTCACGTGTTTCTTTCTGCATTAAACAGAAACTTCAGGATATTTACGAAGTATTAGATTTTGATATTATTGAGAAAAGATTTAAAAAAAAGTACTCAAGGAGGAGCAGTCTTCAAATAGTCTCCATACTTGTACAGTGACAGAATACAAGATGGTGTAGGTAAATCCTCTGTGCATCTGTCACACTTCAGAGGTAGGGAGAAAGGAATAAAGGGCATGTCTTGTTTATCTTTCTCCACTTTATGACTGACTTTATATTTCACAGATTTTATATTGTGCACAGTGCAGAACCAGTAGACGTTCACAGGCATTCTTGCTTGATAATATTTATTTTGGTCAGAATGAACACTCCAACTGACTCTTCAGAGCTAAGTACTGAATAGTAACAATTTGGAAAATCCTCAGCTCTGCAGGTCCTGATTCTCATGGGGGACTTCAGAAAGCTACACAGTGATGCACAAGCAATTTGTGAGATTTTTGCAGTGTGTTGCGAGTCCTAATGCCACTACTGTGTATGCTGACTAGGAGTAGTGCCTTATTGAACTGATTATTTACAAATAAAGAAGAAGCTTTGAGTCCTAGGAGATATTCCCATTGTTCAACTCTTTTGAAGTACAAAAGTGCTACAATCCTCCAAGCAGGAAGAAGAACAGGCATAGCAAGCAACTGCTGCAGAAACGAGACTGGTGAATTAATCAAAAATGATAAAGATGGAATACTCAACATCACCCTTTTTTTGTAAACTTCATAGGTAAGGTCACCCTAGATCTATGCCAAGAAGAAATGATGAAGCATACAGTAAAACCACTAATAAAAGAGGGCCTGTTAAGGACTGTGTACCAATTACAACAGTGTTTATAGAAATATGTTGTTGGGAACTTATGGGATGCATCCAAGGCTGCTAATGGTGTTAAATGTTACTGCAAAGCCACTCGGTCATTTTTGGAAGGTTATGGAGGTCAAGGAAAGTTCCAGATGAGATGAAGAATTACTGGAAAGTATCATTACATAAAAGGCAAAGAGAAAGATTCAGGGAACTACAGACTAGTTGACTAGGTAACTAGTTAATAACCGAGAATCTGATTTCTTTTAATGTTTTCTTGCTTTCTCTCCGATGAATGGAAACAGAAATGACAATTCTCATTTATTGGATAGTATAGGATATTTATGAGCAGTATTTTTGTCAATAAAAAAATCTATCAACCTAGCATCTTTGTAGGTAATAAAATAACTATTTATTTTCAGACTTTACATGTCAGCAGCCCTCAGGCAGCGTTAAGCTGATCAGTAATTGGTCAGATACCAAACCAAACTATAATGTAGAATATATCCTCCATTTGTATTTTTCACTGAAGAAGAAAAATATCCTGTCAGTAAATCACATCATACTGACAAATTGGTTTTCCACTTGATTGGTCTTATATTTAATGGATAGCCCATGACAGTATATTTATACAGGTGCACCAATTGAACAATTTCATAGTTTTAAGATTATTTTTTTTTTTAAGATTTAAAAGGCTGCTCATAAGTTATGGAGTGCTTAAATGCAATCTTTTGTACTGACCATTTTCAGTACTTTAGCAGTTTTAAAGGAAGTCTAAGTATGTGAAGGTCTCCAGCTCAAACCATTTTACAATTCTGTGACATGAAGAGTGTAGAAGAATGAAAGATCCCTTGTTAGCAATTCCTGCTTGCCAAACATGAACCTACTTTAGTCCTGTAGTGGCAATAATGTTATGTTCTTACCAGTCTGGTCTGCTGGTAGAGCAGCTCACAGCAATGAAAAAATAAGCATATATATTTTTCTATCTCTCTTTGGGCATTCTCAAATTTAAACTGATTGTTTGTAGCTGATGCTGAATGCATCAATCTAGAAATGGTCTAGTGAGTGCAAAACAGCTGGTGACTATCCCTTCCCTTTGTTGCTCCATTTTTTGCAGTTGGCTAGTTCAGCAGTCCCGCTGATCAGCTATTTTAAATCATATTCCTGGTACCCTAGCCCTTCCAAGGTCTGGTAAAGTAAGTTTATGTATGTGATAAGGATTTACAATACTTCTAGGACTATGCTGCTCTGATGTGGAGAAATTAAGAACATGAGTGAGCAAAAGACTTTAGCACATGGTTTACTTTTTGCTTTACTGAATAATTTTTAAGATGGTTGGTACTTTGGAGATGTCTCTGACATTATGCTGCCACACAGACTTACAGGATAGAAAGAAGTGCGTAATCTAAATTCTCTGGAGGATGAAGCTGACACATTAATCACATGACCCTTTATTTTATTTGAACAGGGATCTCTTTATGGTATGTGTGATTGTTGCTTAAAGGTGACCTATTTATTCCAGCTGATGACTGCATACTGACTTTGCAACTAAACCAGAATTTAAGCTAATGCGGTGCCATTACACCTGGTGATTACAACTTAAAAAAAAATTGCTACTATTTCATGTTTTGGGTGTTTAAGTGTTTATGCAGTAAGAGAGAGAATAGCAGAGCATCCTTTGAGTGTTCTTGTGATTCCAAACCACTGGAGTACTTCCATGATTACAACCAATATTTAATGATACACAGCAGTACAGTACATTAAGGAGACTTTATTGACTTCAATTATAGATAAATTCATCAGCAGATAATGACAGAAGGGAAAGTGAATGTAGTTAAACACTAAATTTGAAACACATATTGCAGATCAGTAGTGTTTCAAATTAAACACAGACAAAGCATTCAATGATCAATAAAAAGCACTCAAGATACAATTAATTTCCTGAAAAATGCACAAAATGTATTAATAGCACCAAATTATTATGTCCTTTACCGTTCCTGGTTGATAACTGTACTGTTGGCATACAAAGATCTTTATAGAGTGTGCAAAATGTAATTTAAGTTTAGTAAATATCATCCAATTAAAGTACATAGCAACTGCCCTCCTGCTCCAGAAGTTGCCAGGCAAAAAAAGAAATATCATTATCATTTATCTTTGTTGCAGTTAAAAAATACACAATGATACAGTATTATTTCTAAATTATGAATAGCTAATGCTTTATCAACACATGAATGTTGAGTCCAAAACACATCAAGAGACTAAATTTTTAAACATTTTTTTCTTCCTTGCTGCACTTTAAGATTTTCTTTTCACTTCAGTGTCATTGTAAGTGTTTGTATACCATGCAAGTAACTTTTTTCAAGTCTGGAGCTTAGAGGCTCCAGAAAAAGCATCCCAAGTATGTTGTGCTGTTTAGATATATCCAAAAATATCCAGGGCATAGCGACATCTTGGCTGTTCTTCAGGAGCTGGTAAGTGTCTTCATTTTGTGATCTCCTTTCTGTGGTTCAGCTGTAAGATCCTCAGAGCCTGCCTCCTTTAAGTGACCTCAAGTCATTTTTTGAAACTGCAACTTTCTTTCTTTGTGCTATCTACCTTTAGGGTAAAACAGTGGCCCAGAAGACGTCATCATGTGTTTTCAGTACCTTAGATCATACAGGAATTACACAGTTCCTATATGTTCAGCCTATCCTTCAGAACTGCTAATCCCAGTCCATCAGTAAATCTCTGTTTCAGATTAAAAGGTTCTAAATTTCCTTGATTTCATTTGCATTTACTATTATTCCCCTACGTTACCCTTTCTATGATCCTTGGCCACATTTTCTAGTGTATCTCAACTACTCTGAAAGTTAGAAACCTGGGCTGAAAACTGCCTGTTAAATAATTCTTTTCAATGTACCATTCGGGGTGTCTCTATAATGGGTGTATTGTGAAACTCATGATAAAACCATAGCCAGACAGTGACACTTGAACTTGCAACTTCCATTTGTCAGAATGATATGTCTAAACATTTTTTTAGTTGTTTTGCTCTATTTGGTTTACAAAAAAAAAAAAAGGGAGGGAGGTCACGTAAGATTATACAGGAAAATGCTACTTAATTTTGCCTGATACAACCTGTTTTTAAAGAAAGACCTTACAAATGAAGTAAAAAGAGAAACACCAGGCAGAAAACTATTGGCATTCAGTTCCCTCCCTCTCTCTTTCTTCCTCTGTTCCCCTCTCCCTTTTTCTTTTCTCCAGGTTACCATCTTTCAAAATAACAGGATGCAGCATGCATTTACAAGAGTTATATACTTCAATCTACTTAAATAATTTAATGACAGCAGGAACTCAAGTGGACAAGTGGACATTCTCATAGAATATTCTCTGATAGTCTAGTATAGTTATAGAGAACTGTGTTTATTATTGTGGAACTTCAAGAGAAGATTTCTTTTAAAGGAAAAAAGTAACTATCTGTACCTGAGCACACTCCCCACTTCTAAAATGTAGCAGCTTATTTTGTTGGATGTTTGAAAATCTGCTATATTGTATACAATTAATTTCTCAGTGTGTTCCTCTAAGTACATATGGAAAAATATAACTTTTAAAGCAATACAAATTTTTATGGCATTTGATTAATTTCATATTACAAGACATGGGGATCAAAGGCTGATATTTCTTACTGTCATGAAAAATCCTACTCATTAAGAGGGTCCTTGAGCAAAAAACCCTAGCATCACAAAACAGTAGAAAGGTTTGAGTCTTAATATGAAGTGGGCTTTCAACTTTGCTGTTAGACTCTAATTTCATGGAGCCAGAACAGTTGCAGTTTTACCACAAGAGATTTGCATTCACAGAGGCTTGTGCTATAGTTTATGCAGGCTGTGCCACATGCTGCTGGTGCTCCAAAGGTTTCTTACATTCTGCTTCTGCTTACAAAGCACAGCACTGAGGAACTCAAATGCTAAGGTATTTAATGTAGCTGCACGTTGTCACCCACTTGTATTTCCCTTGACAATCCTGTGACAGTACATACCACAGTAAACACAGTTCCTTTCTTTTTCATGCCTGAGTAGATGCAGTGACTCACTCACTGAATAATGTCATCAGATCACATTCTCTCAATTGTCAGTGCCTGACACTGTGCAGTTTCTGTCTGGTGCAGAAAAAAAATATTTGTGAAAGCCCTGGTATTACTTAGTAGAAAAACATACGATAAAAAGCACCAAATTCATGTTTTACCTTTGACAGCACAACTGGAGTAAGAAGACACTGATCCCTAAAATTTGAGCTGTATACGTGATTTGGCAGAGAAGCATTTTGTTGCTGCAGGACACATTCAATTTCAAGATGCACTTCCCCATCACCAGAAAATTGTGACTGCACTGTTTTGGCAAACTGATCCAACCCAAATTTATATGTGGCAGGTGGAAGAAAAAAAAATAATTCCTTTACCAGTAGTGAGAGAACAGAGTATAAAAAGCACAAAAGAATATGTAGGAGGAGGAAAAGTCAAGAAAGAGAGCTGGATTCCCCGTTGGTGGAAATAAAATTACTTCACAGAGCTGGATGAGGTCTGTGTGATTATTTCAGCAGTGGAACCTGCACTTGAATGGAGATTCTTGTTTAATTTCCTGTCATAATACAGAATAATTGCCTGGGGAATCTCAAAATATCTCTATCAAAAAACATGGAAATTAGCAAAAAGGGAAAAGTTTGCATATTTTGTGTTGTCTCCATTTCAATATAGATATTGCCACCATGGTATAACTTCTAAATGTTTGTCCACTGTACTTTATTCTACTTATCAATTGTTTCTGAGACTTGAAAATTAAGCCAGACAAAAAATTGTGGATTACTGCCAGTAGGATTCCTTCCTAGTACAAAGTACATATGTAGAAAGAACCATTTACATCACTTCATGCAATTTTTTTTCTTACTGCTTTTTCTGAAATACTGACAAGTAGTTTTCTTCTCATTTTACTCTCTTCAGACAAAGCCAGTTTTAGATTATTTGAACAATAGGAAATTTGAGCAGAACAGTAAGAGAAAGATTTCCAGCTTTCCAGAAGCTTTCAGCCTTTTCTGAAGCAAAGGTTACCTGCCTTATGCCTAAACCAACCATGTACAGAAAATGGTGCCCCCGACCCCATCTTGTTGCTCTCATCTCCTCATACAATTCCTTCAGTAGCTTGTATGTCCTTGCACACGGTCAGTGTTGCAGGATCTTTTTCCCTTCAGGCTCAAAGATTTAACTCAGTATTTTCTTCTTAATCTTTAATCCCAGGTGAACAGCAAGCTATAATCAATTGCTCATTGATCATTCTTGACAAGTATTCAGCTAATTAGAAAAGCAAAGCTGGTAGAGAGTGTCTTTTATTATCATAGGTAAGCTTTAGGTAGGTTATAGCTTTAACGGTTTACTTTTATACGTGTGTCTAGTTAATCATTAACATTTCTATATCAATAGTCTTCCTTGGTATTTTGTATTTTTCTCCTAGAGACACTGATGGGCACAACCCAATGGACATGCATATCTGAATATTTTAAATACTGTGATCAGCTATGCCAAACTTTGAACATGCATGTGAATTTATATGTGTCCACTGGCATTGTCTTTGCTTCATTTTCCTTTTGAAATAAAATCCTGCTTGTTTGTCTGTGTTTTTTCATTCCTTGCTATTTCTTTGTTCACTGTTGTACTTGTGCTGAATAACCTCTTGTAAGACAGTATTGGTTCCCCTTTGAAGATGGCCATTTGGAAATTCTCTGGGTTACGAGTCAAGAGAAGGAGCCGAAAAAGCACAGAAGTCTGTAAGAGCAGTCATAATCTCTCAAAGGACATAGTGCAGTCTGCTCTCCCTCATGCCTGTCACTATGGCTCAGTGACTGTGAACAGAATTATCATGTGTACTCTACCATGCCTTTTGGAATGCTTCCAGCAAGTTGGTTCTACTTCTTGAATAGCTTGGCTCAGAGTTACAGGGGTTCCTTGTTCGTGTCCAGATGGAAGCGTGACTACAACATACTCTGATCCTGGCTATGCCCCTCTTGTGCACAGCACTGATGAACTTTTGCTGGAACAAGAGAATGACTACTTTACTTTCATTGATACATTCCTTAGAGCCTAGTATGTTTGTGTGTTTCCAAAACAGTCGGTATCATGTGGTAATATTATCAAAGTGCTCTTAATGCTCTTCATATGTTTATGTTGTGAAACAAGAAAATACCTAGAAACTTCCTCTGGGAAATCTTGCTTACTTATCTCTGAGTTTATACACATTGCTGCTTATCAGCATATTTTGTTTGCATTCCACTTGGAATCTTACTTCACATGGCAGTGCTTGCTGAGCTGATGTTAAGATCTTTCTCGGAGACCTTTTTGTAAGCCTATTTAAGATCTTGACACAGTTTGGCTACTGTTTCCCCTCAGCCATCACATTCCTGTTTTTAACATCAAAAAACAGTTCTGTTTTTCTGTCATGATTATTTGTTTTTGAAATTCTACTTTCTCAGTTTGAAGATTTTGTTATTCTCCAGATGTTTGCCTGTTTTTAACTCACAGTGCTGGCTGTATTTTTTAATAAGGATACAAAGAAAACCAGACAATTTAAGGTTATATAAGATTGTAGGACATCAAGTTGTTACTTCCCTTTCTTCCACTTCCTAGGAAAAGGAAGTCTTCAGCTATCTATTGCTCTTTAGAATATATTGGTAGGAGTTTAGTAAGTTTGTTAATTGGTGTTCTTAAACTTTAAATACTATGAGCTATCTTATTTGTTTCATTGTTCTTTTTCCTCTTTCTAAACCACTGATCTTTTCTCTTCCTTTCAAATATCTAATTTCTAAATTATTTATGATTTTAATATTAGTATAATAGATACCCATATCTGGCAGGAAAGCACCTCAGAGCACCTTCACGAACATTCCGGTTTGTAGAAGATGGTTTAAACACCAAACAGCAAAAGCACCTGTATAATCAGACCTTAAAGCTACAAAATAACTGCTGGTTTTGGTCTGAACAAACTGAATTCATCTCAGTCTGGAATAATATAATAATATATGGAATAATAATAACTAGTTTCAGTAACCTTAAATGATCCCACTTTGCTGTCTTCAATTATGCACTGATGCTCATATATGCAATGAGTCTCTTCCTGCCTTTAGTTTCTGGTTTATGGTACTTTCAACATAACAAGTTGATGTTTAGCTCAAGCTTTGGCTTCAGTGTGTTCTCCTAGCTTGCCTTCTGTAGTAGTAGAACAGTAGTTTCACCCATCCATAGAAAGCTATTATTTCAGTATCCATAGTATCTGGAAAAATACAAATGACGTGTGACTTCTGTGACAATGTTGAGTTTTCCAGTTCATTTAACAAAGCTGTTACTTACCTTTAAAGTCATTAGACCTAAAAAATTAGTTCCTTGAGAGAGCTTAATAAAATTATTAGAAAATTCACTCCTAAAATTTTGAAGAGAGTATTTAATTACCAAAGTTTTCAGCTCTCGTTGTATGTAGAATGGAATATGGAGTAAATCTCTACAACTATTGTTTTTAGAGTTATTTATTCTATACAGGTTAATATTCAATCTCAACCGGAAATGAAGACATACAAAAATAATTCTCAACACAATGACATTAAAATTATCCTGCATAATGCTAAATTTATTATCTTCATGATTATTTCAACATATTAAAATGTCTTGATGCTTTTCAGGGAGTAAAATCCAAGACAGGCATCTGAATTCTGAAAGACAGGGGAAAATATTGCTATAAAGACTAGTTACACACATTGTCTGAAATGGAGGTGCTCAGGGCTGCTTCACTGATTGGATTTTGAGGGGGGGGGCATTGTAGGGAGAGGATAGATATTTTTCAGTAAATATATGAGTTCTTCGTATAGGGAGGTCTTCACTAAGGATTACCTAGTCATAGTTTGCAGCCTCTACTTGAGCCCCTGACGAGGCATGGTTGTCCTCTGCCCTATAGAGATACAATTATTCATTTTATGCAAACTGCTGATTGGAGTCATTACTGTAAGCAGGAAAAAAATGCTGGTTCCCTGATTATATACAAAGTGTGAATCAGGCTCTTTGTCTTCGTCTGAATAAAGGAGAAAGGATTCCACTGGAGACATTCCATATTAATGCTATATTGCAATAAATACCTACTGAGGATATATTTATTTACTATTAATACATATCTATCATCTCAACCAATTTAGTTAAACCAGAATATATGTAACTCAGTGTTGGCTCTTAGTAAATAAGTCACAACTAGCCAATAAATCCAAGGGTACATTAATTTGCTTTATTTCATTTACCTAAATCAGATAATGATAAATCTATATTTAGAACTGGAATTGCAAGGAAGAAGACAAGGCTATTAAAAAACCCAAAACCCAGCAGTTTTAGAATGACTGAAGCCTTGGTTAAAAGCCTAAAAACATCCTATGTCTTTTATTTAACAGGGTAAGTTTGAAGTATCATCTCAAAGGCTGTTTATGCATTATATATATCACTGATAAAGCAAATAATCAGCGAATCTTCCAACCTAGAGAGTTGATTAGGGAAATCAAAGGATTTAGATACAGGAAAGGAGACAAACTAATTTTTTTTCTTTAATCCCTATAGGTTTGTTAGGGTTATTATTACAAGATCCTGTCTAAAAATAAAGCTATAGCAGTGGGTTCTGATGATCTGATTTTCATTCTTTAGGAGGGTTTCCCTAACTTCAGCTATAAAACGAATTTAGGCATTGTGTCTGCTCTGCTGGAATCTAAGGCTTCCAGCTCAAAAACTGCAATGAACGTTAATGAAGACCAGCAGACACAGAGCAATGATGTACCCTGATTGCAATCAGAATCATGAATTAGAAATTGATGTACTACAGAATATAAAGCTAAGTATTCAGTAGTAAATCAGATGAGAGGAAGGTTATGATGACTGTAATGATTAGCTTGATTTTTTCTTGACTCTTACACTATAAATCACTGTATTTTACCATCCCGATATATTTTCAAATATGTACCTCATATTTGGCTAAATTTAGAGCAGTGGGGAAGCTTGCTTTGCTTTTAGCTTTCTTGGTTTGTTTATGTGTTTGAAATCTTCTTACTTTTGGATAAAGAGCAATCAAATGAAAGAGAAATCTGAGGTAACTTGTGAAAAGAAAGAAGAAAAGCTTCTGAGTAACTTTGATATTTATTTCTATAAAGCATTACAATTATACTTTGAATTTCCAAATTAGAAAGTGTTAGAATGGGAGATATACTTAGCAAGAGCTCCTGGAAATCACATATTTATTCAGAAATCTAAATGTTGGTGGTAAAATCTCTTTGTGATCATAGTCATACTTAAATAGCCATTTTTTAAAAATAAAGTCTGCCTATTAGGAGAAAGGAAAATGGCTGCAGAAGGGAAAACCATTGCTGTCTGGTCATGCCTTAGAGTTTACATGGGGTTAGTATCATCAACTTCCATTTTTCTGCAGCAAGGAGTGACAGAGCTCTTGTAGTAGTGACAGTGTGACAGCTCTTGTAGTAGTGCAGTAATAACAGTGGCTCTTGTAGCAGCAGAAGTGACAGAGCACTGCCTCTGCAGACAGTTTAGCATAAGCTAAAAGGCCACTGCCTCTGTGGACAATTTAGCATATGCATTGAGGCAGCTCTCAATCATTTTTTGTTCAAGTTAATGTGCCGGGTGAACTACAAAGGCTAAGGAGCAGGCAGAAAATATTTCATATTTCATAAAATTTCAACATCATATCACCTGTAACTGTTAATAATCATGCAATAGCATAATTAGTTTGGACTTAACAAAGATGCACTTTCAGTAATGAAGAATTTGCCCTCCATGTCTGATGAGCACATTTAGTCAGGGTAGCAGTACTCAAGAAATCCACAAACTTCAAAAGATGGGGGTGTCAGATATACGCATATTTGATTGAAATCAACTCTATCTACCCTACAAACACCTCTGTTTCTATTCTCCATAGTTCCTTTAGTTCTGTCTATATAGAAATATTAAAAATTACTTTTCTTCCTTATTATTTTGTGGTGGAATTATATTGTAGGATGTTTTCACCTTTTAAAATACTTGTAAAGGTTAACATAGCCTAAGTAGATTAGAGAGCAGGATTATGTCTGCAAGTAGCTTTAGTATTTGACAGCATCCACTTGTGCTGCAAATTTCACGTAAGTATATGGTTTTATAATTTCAGTGTTATGTATAGTGCTTTTAGTACCACTCTGAAAAGTGGGTGCTGAGTGGATGCACACAACTGTTGAACTCTTCTGTTTCTGGAATTTTCTAAACAAGACAATAATTTTCCTTGGCCATCTTTACTATGGAATGATTATATTGACAAAAAAGTTCAGCATAAATTCTTTCAGTCTCTCTTGCATCATTATTCAAATACTAAAACTTTGCTGCTAGGTGAGATTAATTGCTGCACAGACAGTGTTTGTTGTGAGGGTCTCATTTTCATATATAATTATCCAGATATGTAATATAAATAGTAGCTATTCAATACAGCTCAAAATAGCCCACAGAGCCAATTTACCCCTTGTAGCAGAAGTTTTAAGTGGTAAATATATATATTTTAAGTCTATTTTTGTGATCTTGTAGTTATATTTACATTTTCCTTAAATGTGCTTATTACGGCTTCTGATGTGAGAGATGTACCATTATGAGTATATTACACAGCATAAAACAGGTTGTCTAATAATTTAAAAATAAAGCACAAAGTATATATTACATGACTTTTGATTTGTTGACTTGTAAGACAATTCTGCTAGAGCCAGAACTCAGTTTCTTGCCAGCATAATATAACACATGTTAAATTTAAGTTATTGCTGTTGTTGTTGTTTTGGTTTTGGGGATTTTTTGTTTGTTTGGTTGGGGTTTTTTTGTTTATTTGGTTTGATTTTGGGTTTTTTTGGGGGAAGGGGGTTGGTGGTGGTTTGATTTTTTTCAATTGCACCAATCTGGCTTTAGTCATCCCAGGCTAAGTGCAAAATGTGTGCTATTCAATTGAATCTATGGCCACATTCTACACAATTTTCCCCTAAAGCAACAACCACTTTTTCATTTGTATTTTCATGTCGTGAAAGTGCGCTGGGTAGAGACCTGCTGGTTTGCAGGTAAACACTTAATAGGTTACCACTGTAGGGTTCACTTTTCAATAGCTTCTGGATATTTTCATTGTCTTATTGAGAACATGGTGATTCCTTATCGTGAAAGGACAGGAATTAAATAGATAGCATATTAATAATCTTCTATTTGTGAATATCTCCATATATCTCTGTGCCTCAAGAGAGAGAAAACAGACCAAAGTCACTGTACAGGCACATATTTTTATCTTAACATGGAAATCATGCTGTCACTAGCACTGTTATAATGTGCACAAAATGGAAGAATAGCCTAATATGTCAGGGTGAAAGAATTATAAAATAAATCTTATGGTAGAAAAGAAAGCTATTTTATTCTGTCTCATAAACAGGATGTTTTTACAAAATTTTCTAGATATGTAAAATAATGGATAGACTATGCCATTGTGTTGAATTGGAAAAACTAAGTGTGATAGTGCAGAGAGGGATATTTCTTTCAGTTCTTTTAGGCAAATGGAAGCAACAAAGGCTTTTTGGGATTGCTTGACACATTTATATCTTAATGTCTTATGTCTTATATATCTTATGTCTACCTGATATGTTCATTTGTCAAGTCATATAGTTTGCCCATCTAGGCATTAACAGGGTTAATTTTACATTGCATCCAAAACTGTGTGAGAAAAATCATGATGAGATACCTGAAAATCCTGGCATAAGGATACATGTCCAATAGTTTATCATGTTGTTTATTCAATAGTACATGTTACAAAGTCATTCAGACAGTGACCTCTAAGGCATTACTCTAACAAATCTTATAATCCCTGCTAATAGTACAGCTCTTTTCCTGCAAGTGGTTGTTTGCCATTCTCCATATGATCCTGAAGCACCCAATACCTAACCTAAATGGCCAGTCTTCGCGAACGAAGAGCCGGGGAAGGTCCTTACCCGCACATGCAGATAAGGCCTTCGAGCCTGCGCAGTGGATTTTTTAGGTGACACACAGTGTGCGTGGAACTGAGGCCACCCTT
>JAWWES010000133.1:42568111-42604039 GCA_035583135.1 Lophotriccus pileatus | reverse complement strand
TCCCTGACCAGGAATCGAACCTGGGTCTCAACGGTAACAGCGCTGCGTCTTAACCACTAGACCACCGGGGGCTCCCAGAAGCACCCAATACACAATCTTTTACTGCATGTCATTGTCCTCTCTCTGTGATGTTGAAAACAAGGATCAAATGTGTTAGGTTTCAATGGTCATGACATAAACTGGTTTCTGGAAGTACAGGGGAGAATAGAGCATTGTGATGCATTGCTCAATGGCAAGGATAAAACATCTTATGTACACCAAAAATACATACATATATTCCTGTACGAGGTTTTTCTGTGCTAACACAGTATCATATGTTGGGCTCCAATAGAAATTACTTTTGTTAATTATCCCTGAATTGTAGATGTGTACACATTGCAGGTACATAAGACTAGTTTTGATCAAGATATATTGAATTGCCTGAGGCAGAAGCTGTTCCAAAGGGTTCACAATAAAGGGTGACAACCAAAGCTGCCACAAAAGAGTTGTGCTTTCCTGTGATGATCATATCCTTTTTTGACAATGCTATAATGCTTTCAATATTTTCAAATGGAATCATAACCATGTATCCTTCCCAATCAACTTTTAATCAGAGCAGACCTAACAGCCTTGTAGATGCAGATGCAGTAACATGTTCTTTGCTTTACACAGTCATTTCTGGATGCTGAAAAAGTCCCAGTACAGACAGAGTGAAACGGGCTGTGGAGTCTTGTGTGTGTTTTATACTGTTCCATGACATTGTTGCTTTTCTGGGTTGAAAGCTCACAAAGTACTCAGTCAGAGTTCACTGTCTGACTTTTGATGTGTGACATTCTCAAAGACTTTCTGCAGATAACTCTTGAAAGTAGTGAAGTACGTGGCAAAGTAAGTAATAATTTCTGAAGTGCTCACAGGAGCATGAAAGAGTTGTGGGACAGAGATTACAGCAACCAATAAAAATCAGTATTTTCAATCATCAGAGAGTTAGTATAAAATGTTAATAATATAATATAGCTATGTCATAGAACGCATGCTTTGCAGAATGACTTTATATTGATATTAATGTTGTGAAGATTAACTTCTTGGGAAAGCACACAGGTATGAAATGTCACTAAATATTTCTATTTAATGAAGAAACATAATTCCTATAAAGAACTATTTAGTTTCTTTCATAAGTACCTAACTTCTGAGTTTATATTTCTTAAAAGATTATATGATATAGTAAAAATGTAGAAAGAATGTAGTAAAAAGTGTGTGAAATAGCAGCTAACATCTTTGTGATGATGAATTTGCTGGATACATCATAGCTCAGAGAACAGTGAAGATGTGAGGCTATGCAAAATGCACACATTCATGAAGCACAAAAGTTAATAACATCCTTCCTTATAAATAACTGTTACTTCCTTTTAAAAATTGGTAATATTATAGGAGGATCTATATCTATATTACAACATCAAAATCTGTCATAATATGGATATGATTTTGTAAGTCATTCACACATCTGAAAAGCAATTGAACTGGATGTCTTGGATCATGAAATGTTAGGTTTCTGGATGGTACTGCAGTTTTATACTTCACTGCCTATGCTCTATGAATAGTACAACACGGTTCTTTCTTTGAAGCTATGAGTAATGGGTGAGATGATGTTCAGTTTGTCATTTCATAAAGTCTTCATTCTCACAATCTCCTTTATTCCTACTTCCTTTGAAAGTTCAGTTCTTTGTCGTAAGAATAGCTTAACTCAAATATGCAAGTCAAAAAGCCAGTGACAGAGACTTTTGATACAGCATTAATGAAGAACACATGGCCATCAGAGAACAGGTGTCTAGTGTCAGCTCCATAGCTGAAGAACATCAAAAGAGACTGACTTTCTCTATCTGTGTTAGAAATTCAATTGTAGGTGTTCACTGAAGTAGTGTGTGTACAGGTTAGTCTAGCAGACACCTGATTTTATATTTCTGAAACACTGAAAGTTATTGTTTGGCTAAGGTCTAGTCTTTACCTCTGTTTTGCTGATTATCTTTCCTGCAAGGAAGCAGAGTTATTTCTATATTTAGGGGGATTTTACAATTCTTTCTTTCTTGGTAAAAAGTTATAAAGGGCTTCATGATTGTCATGTGACACAGGGGTTTCATTTAAATCTTTGTGTTTGATTGGTCTGTCAGTGCCCCAGGAAAGCCAAGACCCTTGTGCCTGACCAGTCTGTCATCATCCTGTTATGGGCACTCCACTGAATAATCTGCTGTATCAGAGGGCAGTTGTCCAAAGGAGGTGAGGAACAGTTGAGGTTGCTTGGTCTGTTCAGCATGGAGAGGAGGAGACTGAGGGAAGACCTCACTGCAGTCTACAAATTCCTTGTGAGGGGAAGAGAAGGGCCAGACACTGATCTTTACTCTGTGGCAACCATTGACTGGACCCAAGGAAATGGCCTGAAATTGTGTCAGGAGAGATTTAGGTTGGATATTAGAAAAAGGTTCTTCACCCAAATGGTGGTTGGGCACTGGAACAGGCTGCCCTGGAAATGGTGTGATTCTTGGATTTGGTCCTGTGCAGGGCGAAGAGTTGGACCTGATTATCCTTGTAGGTCCCTTCCAACTCAGCATGTTTTATGATTATGTGAAGTAAATTGTTCAGGGACATGCTACAACAGCATATTGGAGTAAAATCTCTTACTACAAATTAGAAAGATGTATCCCCTCCCAAATCTCCCCACTTTTCTTGAGTATATTATCTGCTGCCTTTGATTGCTATTGCCCTTGGAAGACTCATGTCAGTTTACCGAATAACACACTTAATCAGTAAACACACTGATAATAGAAAATTGTGACAGGTTAAGCTTTGAAGATTGCCATTGATACTCACTGACTGCAAAAATTAATTTGAAGCAGTATACAGACAAGCTCTTATCATCAGAAAGCTAGCTTGAGATAATCATTTAGTGCACATAGAGTAAGGTTCTTACCCTATAGGAGAGAAGAGAGGTTCAGTCTGTTGACAAACCCAGAAGTTACGATGGAGTCTTCCTTAAATTCTCCCCATCATTAACTTACTTTTGTACTATTTTTTTACATTAGATGGAACTTGAGTCTCTCTAGTTTTTACTGATAGGTGTAAAATTCTCTTCCTCTTAAAGATATAGTCAATAAAATACGTAGTGCATGCTTGGTGAGAGGTGGTCATACCTTGAAGGTAGGTAGCTTTGGGCTGTAGGTACTATATTATAATGAACCAAGTTCATCTGAGAAGAGTGATTCCACTGCAGTTGCTGGTTCAGCAGCAAGACTTCTTGGTTAACAGCTGCTATGTGATGCATCAGCTATACGGTAACCTCTTGTTCCCATCCCTGCCGGGGATTACAACAGAGCCTGGCCACAGTGTTTCCATTCTGCTCCACTTCGTTTAGCGCCTCAGCATGTGTTTAGGGTTGCAGACTGTGTTCTGCGGGGAATTATCATAGAATAGATTTCATGCATGCCTACCGCATTCCACCCAGGAAGTATCAACTGCATTTCACCTTATAATTGCTGTCCTGTTACACCTTCTGTTAGAATGTGAATATAACTTACCAATTTTGTCTATTTTCACCCCCAGCCATCTATCTTCTCACGATACGGAAGAGGAGCTTCTTCGAGCACGGCTCATAGGTCAGACTGAGGTACTAAGACAACCAGGACAAGCATACATGACTGTATGCTCAGTCATGTACTGGGTAGAACTCCATCTGGCTGATTTGTTGAAGGGCAAGTTTGTATTTTGTAGCTAGATACACAGAAGTGTAAAAATCCCCCTTTATGTGTATTTGTATTCAGCCTGGAAGGGTATATCAAAGGTCCAAGGATATTTTGTATGCAGCATCCTCTTAGAATTGGAAACTAAACAAGCAATAGAGAAGCAGCACAAAGGTTAAAAATATACTAAGAATACATGAAAGGAAATGGAGAGGTAGTAGCTCAGATGGTGAACTCTACCCTCATGGCCTTTGCAAAAGGTGAAAGGTTTCCTGGGACAGAGTGGTCCCAGACAGGCACGGATATTTTCCAAACTGAGTACCAGAATTCAATCTGTTACACAGAAATAACGAATACAGTGTGTCCAATTAATCATCTGAAGTAAGAAATTGGAATGACTTAAACTATTTTGTCATATATTGTCTCATAACTCTACACTTCTTTTGCATTTCCTGCATTTGCTTAAAATAGAGAGAGACTCCAAATGGAAAGATTGCTTAAGATGGAAAAAATTCAACCATCAAAGGCTATGTCATAACCCTGCATTGTCCTTTCATTCCCTAGTATAGCCTCAGTCTTCCGAAAGTAAAGGTTATGGCAGTATATGTATTCTCTGTGCAAAGAGAATAAATCTACAAACTCTACTGCATCTTTATAGTGTCAATATAATCCCTGTGAACAAGTTCAAAAATCAAGATTATTATTAGTAATTTAAGACACTTTGCATTTTACTATAAGCAAATTCAGTGCTTTTACCTGATACTGTTTCTCTTTCTGAAGCTTTGTCTAATTCCTCATTCCTAATTTTACAGAAACTCTACTGATGTGTCATCAGGAAGATGGACTGGTTAAAGTAAAATGGTACCCCTAATGATGTATTCTAGCTTACCTGGCTTTGAAAGAGCCTTATCTTGTCAAACAGAGATTTCATAAGTGCATCCTTACATTGGGCCACAAACTTTATTTTCATATTCCACAAGTTTATACTAAAAACTCTGATACTCCATCAGCAGATGCAATTAGACAGCTAATGATATCACAGCTCATATAAAATATATTAATTTGTTTCTGGTGAATTCCATTTGACAAATATTTTGCACAAAAACAAGGATACCTTTGAAATTTCTGAGTTCAGTGAAAACAGAATGCATAATTTCAAATGAATATAAAGCATTAACACAGAAGACCAAAACTGGCCATTTAGTCCAATACATTGTCAACAACAGTGGTAAATACTGAATGTGAATCTTTACTGAAAGTAGGGAGTGATTTGAGACACTAAGAAGTCAAAACTTTTCCAAATGCTCTCCCTGAGTCTCCAATCCTGTTTCACCAAGGGAGAGGCAGTGTATTTGCATTTAGTAGTACTTCACATGCTAGTTAATTAAAGAAAAATCTGACATTTAGTGTCTACAGATGTGTTTCAATGAGGAATTCCAGAGCTTATGTATATGAGATATAAAAAACCCACCTATTTTTGATTTTTTGTTGCTTATTGGTTGTTGATTTTGCTGTAAGAAACAGTGAACAAACTTTACCTGTTCACCACACCAGTACTATTCACGTCTCTCCCCTTGGTTGTCTCCAGTACTGAAAAGTCCTGTATTTCAGTTATTTTTTGCATGGAGTTCTTTCTCTACTTCGAATCAGCCTTGCTCTTCTCCATTTTTTTCCTGTTTTCTTGAACAGCACAAGATGTGAATGCACAATGGCAGACTGCAGTTTATTTTCTATCCCTTTCCTAATAATACCTGGCATCCTATTTCTATTATCAGCTGCTTCTGAGCTGTTGCCTAATGTTTTTATAGAATCCCCTATTATAACCCAAATTTATAATTTCCCAGCAGGTCATATCACAACACTGTATATTTAAAGCTGGGATTGTTTAACCTGTGTGCATTACTTTTTGTTTATCTATGTTGTGTTTTGTCTGACATTTTGTTATCCAGTCAGTCAGTGTTGTAAGGATTTTCTGCAGTAATCCACAATTCGCATTTGGAATTCTCTCACTTGGTACCCATGCACCACTCTCCCACATGTCCAAAGCACACCACATAGCCCAGGCCCTCTCACAGATCACATTCAGGGGCAACCTACACCCAAAATGAAAGTGGAAAATATTTCCCACTGTATGCTTTCTACTTTTTACTGATTCTTTAATAGCTGAGGAAACTGCTGTGTAAAAAACATTTGAATTTTAACTATCCTTACCAAAATTAAGTTAGTTCATTTTAGTCTGGAACAATGTTAAAGAGTTTAATAGTTACACAATCTTTCTAAATGAACATTTACTTTGAGTGTTTCAATATTTTATACTAGATTTAAATTTCTGCCTCTCATCAAGTTTTTAGTATCACAAAATCTACATTATATTGCAGGTAATTTTTTGTTTTTCAACATTCATTAGGAGTACTGCATGAGGGTACAGTTCACTGTTATACAGACATAAAATATACATTGTTTTTTGACCAATTGTCCTAGTTCAAACTGCAACAGTCAGGCAAAACTCCCTCAGACAGACCCAGAACAAAGAGAAGTAAAATTAGCATTCAGGTACCCACACGTGCTTGTTTCATTCATTTTGTTTCCATCATATGCTGTTACTCCAGTGCAGACTGCTTTCTCCATTCAGTAAACCTCTATGGTACTTAGAATAATATAGATATCTTTTCTAAATTTTTTTAACTTCTTAAAATTTTACCAAGCAGTCATTTGTCTCTTATGAGTTGTATGAGGAGCATCTGAGAGAACTGGGGAAAAAGGAGGCTCAGAGGTGACCTTATCACTTTCTACAACTACCTGAAAGGTGGTTGCAGTGAGATGGTGATCAGTCTTTTCTCCCAGGTAACAAATGACAAGACAAGAGGAAATGGCCTTAAGTTGTATCAAAGGACATTTAGATGGCACTTAGGAAGACTTTCTTCACTGAAAGGGTGTCCAAATATTGGAACAGGCTGCCCAGGGAAGTGGTGAAACCACCATCCCTGGAAGAGTTCAAAAAACATGCAGCTATGGCACCTGGGGGCATGGTTTAGCAGGTGACCAGGGCAGTGCTGGGCTAATGGTTGGATTTGATGAACTTTGAGGTCTTTTTAAACCTAAATGATTCTATGATTTTAAAAAGAAAAGGAAGGTGAAGTCTCAAAGCTAAAAGGACACTGTACACAAGAAAGACAATGCCTAAACAGAATGACAGACTGCTTACACATATGAATATGTATGACTGTATACACTTCCTTATTCTTACCTTTGATAAATTAGTTGTATGAAAGATAAAGATTACAAGTATCTTGAGAATACACAGAAAGATATTTTCTAGATGGAATGTGCATCTAAAATTCTGTAATTCATGTGTATGCATCACATATTTGTCAGCATGCATTTCCTAGCTTCTGGTTGTTTCCATGTGGCTTTCAGCTTTTACTCAGAGCCACAATTTTCTGTTGATCAATCTAATATTTTAAAAGCAACACTGCCTTCCCGTCAATTCATCCACGGGATCATGTTCATAGGAAAACTTAAATACAAGCTTTACAAACATTTCTTCAGTGAGCACTATTTATGGAAGATACGGTTAATTTTCTGAGAAGATATTTCTCCTTTACCTAACCAGTAACATTTTGTCCATGTGATAAAGGAATTAATTCACTCAAGAGATGATTTTTTCTATAACGTAGAAACGTAGAATCATAGAATATTGTGGGTTGGAAGGGACCTTAAAGATCATCTAGTTCTAATCCTGTCATGGTTTTGTTTGTTCTTGGAGCTATGCTGGAATTTTCCCTTCCCCCTGCCCGCTGTGTTGAGGGGATGGGGATTGGGCAAGGTGACTGTACAGGCAACTAAGTGGCACAGAAGAAAAGAGCTAGTAAGACTGTATTCCCATGTTAATTGCCTCGCCTCCCCCATCTCTGGGGAACAGGGGAGGACTCTGGGGGCTGTGCGGAAGCCAGGAGGGGGGTTGGAGTGTAACCAGAGCTGTCAGGCTGTAGGGGCTGCCGCTTCTGTGGCTGTGCTGCAGTTTGGAGCTTTTTGCTTGGATTTCCATCGGAGAGGGCCGAAAAGCACACCACCGTGCATCTCAACCAGCAGGAAAGAATGAGTTCTCCATTGTTAGGAACCGTTTCTTCCCTTTCCCTCCTCTCTCCCTTTTGGTGGGGGGAAGAGGACATCCATTTGTTTGACTCATCTGCAGCACTCTGGGGAGACCTCACGCAGCGACTACCAGTGATCCACCAGCGTCCCCTGCTGACTGACTCGAACAACTGCAGGCTCCACATCTCCAGTGGTTCAGCAGCGCCTCCTGCTGACTGTGGTTATAATTGCCCCAAAGGGTGCAAATTGAACTGTTTTCGCTGTTGGGTTTATTCGTTTTGTCTTAAAGGGGATCGTTTCTGGGTGTAGGATTATTGTTTGGGTGTTTTACTTGTGTTCTTTCTCGTTTCTGCCAATACATATATACCTTTTAATAAAGGACTGTTATTCCTACCTTGCTATAATTTTATTTTTTCTTTCCCACACTGTTCCTCAATCGAAGCCTCTTAATTTTGGATTTATAATTGCTTAGCGGGAGGAGTTTTCAGTCTTCCTCATAATTTATCCTCAGCAAAACACTTGTGTCTCATTTAAACTGAGACAAATCCGCTGCTATGGAAAGGGACACCTTCCACTAGACCAGGTTGTGCAAAGCCCCATCCAACCTTGCCTTGAATGCTGCCAGAGTTGGGGCATCCATAACTCCTCTGACAGTCTCTTCCAGTGCCTCACCACCCTCACAACAAAGAATTTCTTCCTAACATCTAATCTAAACCTACTCCCTTTTTCTCACACTCTTGTGCTATCCCTAAAATTCCTAATGAAATACAGTTCTTACATGGCCAGTCCTGTTCTAAAATGACATTTTGTAAACCTCAGTTTACTAAAAGGCAGTGGTAAATTTAAAAATTTTCTAATATAACTGTCTACAACACAAAAAGTCATGTGTAGGCTGAACATAGAAAGGAAAAAAAGTAACAGTGACCTAAAAGGTTTGATTTAGAAGATGAAAGATTGTTTGGCAATACATATTTTCCCTTTTTATGTTTCAATGAATAAGAGATATCCTCTTGTGAAATGTTACTTTTATTTGTGATTCAACCTTATTGCTGTTATTGATTTTTTTCCCATTTTTTGGGAAAGGGTCTCTGTCTGAGACCCTTAGAAGAAAATAATTTTCATATCCATCTTAAGAATGTCTGTTAGGAAAGTCCAATTACACACGTCATGAATTTAAGGCACAATTTAAATCTCCCACTAGCAGAACGGAAAGGTCCATTCTTACTTTTAAAAGTGAAATTTAAAGTTTAGCAATATCAAGAGGATGCTTTTTCCTTAGAGGATGGGGAATGGCTGTAATGCTGCAGATTCTCCTCTTTATTTCGCACATATGCAAACTGCACATAGGAAAGTAATTGCTTTCTGAATGATGGTCACACCTTGAATAGCAGTAAGAAGAAACTGTTTCCCTGAATTTGGGTTATAGTTTATTTCACCTCTAGTTTAGGTAGTCTAATTTAGAACAATATCATGTTTCAGTGGAGTAAAAAATTTCTACTAATAGTTCCATTATTTTCTCTGTGATAGAATTTAACAGCATCTTCATTTAAATGCTATTTCTTATTCCAGTTAACTGCAGAAATAACATGCTTAAAGACAAATTTAACATTTCAAGCCCTGCTATGAAAAATAATAGCAAAATTCATGCAAATCTTCCAAATCAGTCAGTAAGGTTCCAAGACAACACCAGGAGAAACATATTAAAAGTGAGTAGAAGGTGAGAAACACCACTGCTGGCTTGTTGCAGAAACATCACTTCTGAATTACTGCAGATAGATTAAGATAGATAAAACTGTTTTTTTGTTTATGTTTTGTATTTTTGTTTTGTTTTGTTTCTGGTGTTTTTTTTTTTTTTTGTTGGGCTTTTTTTTTCTTTTAGCTGTAGTGGATCAAGTAACAGGGTATAAACACATCAGCCTGGTGTCTTCACAACAAATCTACATTTTGTTTTCTCAAATTCAGATGCAAATGGTTTTGATTAGTTATTATCTCACATTTATTCACACAGTCTATAGTTAATGGACCATAATCTTTCTCTTCTTTGTCTGTGGCTATATTTACATGAGATTAGAAAGAGATGCTTATTCAACAGTGTCACCAAAGCAGCTGCTTTCTGTAGTTAGGCATGTCTCCCAGTTGTAATGAACCAGTGAAATAATGTGTTTACTCTAAGCAATATTCACATGAAACCTAAATAAACTTCCTGGCTAAGACCTGCTTGCCAGCATGCACTTCAGATTTGAGAAAATTAAACAAAGCAAAAAAACACAAGCAATTTGAAAGAACAAAGCAAAAACTACAGCCACAGTGTTAATTACAGAAATGAAACTAATCTGTAATTCACCTAAATTCCACTCTTTTCCTGGGAAAAATTCTTCAGAGAGACTGGAGGACCTATTTGCAGGTAGCCATAAGCAAGTAAAACAGGGAGATGCCATGTTAAAGCCAAAAATATACTAAGTGAGATTTTGCCGTCTTGAAACTAGTCTAAACCTAAATCTCTGTACCGGATTCTAGGCATTTAAAGGATCTATACAGGCTTACTAAATACTGAAATGCAAAGCCTTATCTGGCTTCTGGATCCATCCAGCTCCTCATAAATATTTGTTTAAACATCTAAAGGCTAGAAAATGACTGACAAAAAAAACCCAAACCAAAACAAAAATCTCCTCCAAAACCCCAAGCATAAGGGGAAGAAATATAAACTTGTAGCATAAAGAACTGAATACAGATGGCTGGAGAACATATCAAGTCAAATAGTGAAGGTCTAGCCTGCAATCAGAAAGAAATTGGCACTGAAACTGACCAAATAATAGGAATGGTTTATTGTGAAACAGGTTCATAATGAATAGAAGGTTTAGAAGGAAGCAAAAGCTTGCATATGTTATCTCTGATAGGACAAGAGACAGGGAAGTCTCTGGATTACAAACAGAGTAAAGGGAGTAATAAAAAGTTCTAATTAGTGTTAATTTGATCATATGCTATAGGTCAGGAGATGTTTCCTGACTGTCACTGAACAGATGCAAAGAAGAATCTGGTTCAGGGTTCATCTCCCAGCTCTTCCATTGCCACACTAGCTAACCTGTGGCAAGTCATATAATCCATCAGGGTTTCTATGGAATTATTTTTCTTATTCTCCATGTCTATAGGCACTTCAGTTGTTAGGTATTGTTGGACTAGCTATTGCTTTTTTTTAAGCTACACTTTCATCTACAAACTGTGTTTGATGAAGTTCTGTCATATCTGGGGCAAGTTAAGATCATCCTCTCTCTGGATTTTATGCTTTGAACTGATTTTTTTTGAAAAAAATGGATTTATAGGGACAGAAGAAAAAAAGGAGAAAATTAGGAAGTTGGAAACTAATTTCTTCTTGAATTAAGACAAGGAAGACATGCTATGAAATTGTATATTGAAGCAGATATACTATATTTAAATCCACATCCATTAAGAAACACATCAGCAATATTATAGGAGTAATATTTTTCACAGATAATATCAAAGATATATTGTGCCATCAATGTGGTTCATTACTGTACCAGGGCCTTAATCTTTTATTATTCATAGTTAAAACTAAATTAAGATTTGTTCTGGGTCCCCAGTAGATTTGTCCAAGGTGGCAGCTGTGGGGATTGTTCTATGCTAGACAGTACTAATAGCATTACAAGTTTGAATGAGGCTTTTGAAAATATATAATACAGAGTTTGTCAAATTTTATATGCTTTTATAAAAGAAAACACTATCTGAAAAACAGTATTGGTCACTATGACTTTGCCAAAGTAAAACCAGTGAAGTCTGTGAAGCTTTGTCACATTTTTCCCCGTTACGTTACTATATATGTATTAATACTTTAACAGGCTATCTTATTACAAAGTAAAGGGAAGTTCTGCCCAACAAAAAAGGGATCTGGAACTGCCAAAATATATGTCTCAATGCATTTCAAAGGCTCATCCCTCTTTCTGTTATTAATAGTCAGTTCTGTGTGGGAAGATCTTGGAACTGCTTGAAGTGAGGTACTGGTGAGACAGGTTCTTTTCACTTACTTTAACTCCCATAAATGTAAAAAAATGAAATTAAATGAAATTGAATTAAATAGGAGAGAGAGAAATTTCACATGAAAGAATGGAGGCATATTGAAATCCAAGAAATAAAAAAAGAGACTACCAAGAGGAACTTAGGGAATTTTAAATCAGTCACTATATCTATTTAATTCTCATTACAAAATATTGATCCCATTTTAACATAAAGTAGCCTTTTCTGAGCCAAACATGGGCAGTGTGAAATCAGTGTGGTACCTCTTGTTCAGCAAACTCCCAAAATATTTTGGGATGCAATCATGATAGCTGGATTATTTCCCCTACTGGGAACACTGTTCACAGTATACTTGCTTCGCTTAAATCCATGCAGGCTGGAAAGTGCACTCGTTTTTTTCAGTTAATTAGACAATGGTCCCTTGATGCAGAATGAAGATCAATCCAATACCTGATATGTGAAGCTTTGGAAGTATGTAAGTGTTTGTTATTTTTGGCATGTTTCAACAAAAAATACACTTATATTTCTATAAATATATAATTGCTACATTGTGCTTATTATCTATTGCTTTTAAGCAGCTGAGTTCGATTTACATGATCTACACTAGTTATACAGACAGATTACACCTAGTAAAAGGCATAGTCATTGTTCCTCAGTTTAGGACAAAAGATACATGCCATTTGGTAATTTATAATTCCCCATTTTGCTAGGGAAGTATCCTTGAAATGTATGTCTGGTGGGTGGGACCAGACTGCTTTTCAAAATTCCCTAATGAAGATAAGTCACTTGATAAAGTATAAAACTCAAATAAAAAATTGATTAG
Source organism: Lophotriccus pileatus (assembly GCA_035583135.1). NCBI lineage: Eukaryota > Metazoa > Chordata > Aves > Passeriformes > Tyrannidae > Lophotriccus > Lophotriccus pileatus. The sequence continues at coordinate 42,591,385 of JAWWES010000133.1, read as the reverse complement.
AATTCAAACATCTTAGTCTGAAACACTGTAGACCAGTTTTTAACCCTTGTATTAGGAAATAAAAAGGTATGGTTTTTTTCCCCCATTTTCTCAAAATCTAGGGAAGGGAAATTGAAGAGCCATCCGAACTTACTCACAAAGAGAAACAAATCTAAGTTGTTATGCAGTGTTACTCTGGTATTAATAAGATTTTAGTATCTGTATTATTTCAGATATACATTTCCCAGGTATACTCAGAGCACAGAAAGCTTTGGAGTTGTGCAAATATTATAGTAAACCTCTGATTACTTTTCATGGGAATGTCATGGCTAGGATTGCAACCTAGTACAATAGGAAGAGAGAGAAACAACTTTCTAGGCGGTTGTTGAGCTTCGGTGGGAGAGAAAGGGAAGTACTTCCACTGAATAAGATCACACAGGGCTGAGAAAGAACTGAATAGTGACATTCTGCTATTACAATATGTTTTCTTATTGTGCAACTTCAGTGCCTGTGTGCTCTCCTGCCTGAGTGTTGTGACAAAATTGTGTGACAGCACCACAATGCAGAGTCAGGGCATCAATTTGCAATTATGTTGTTGCTGTTCAGGTCCATTAGATATTTTTCCTGTCTCTCTTGCAGAGGGTCACTGACCTACAATATGCATGTTCCAGCAGAAGTTTTTGTTGGGGGGAGATGGGAAATCAAGAGTCAGAATTGTAAGTAACAAGTCATCTCTGATTTAAAACTAAAATTTATAACACAGTTTGAATCCATGCGTCAAATAAGGACTTTCAAATACAATTGACCATTTAGTAAAGAACGGTTCTGTTTCATAGCAGAATAATTTCATATGTGACCAAGTTAATACAAATCTGATGATGGAAAACCTGCAGCTATGAGTTCTGAATTACCAACAATGTGGATATGTGGTGATACTGAGCACGAGTAGGTACTTTATCTACATAAATAGCTGGAAGCTATTTTAAATGTATACTTTTTATGTATAATGAACAGCAGTCTCTAATTGTGAATTTCCATGTAAATAAAAAATAAATTGGAAGAATAATTAATGAAATACTTCTGCAATATTAAATAGCTAATTTACCAAGCAAATTGTTTTTGAACTCTTGTGTGAAGCCACCTCTGGCTATTTCTAATTATACTGTATAAATTATGTACTGAAGTGTATTTTGACTGCCAGAATACTTTAGTGTAGACCACAACCCTACAAATCTATATATGCTGCTGATAATATAACAGCAGAAAAGCCAGCACATTTCTTATCCAGAATACTTGTTCTCTTTCATGTAAAATTAAATTTTACAGATATAAAAATTTAAGATATTGCTTGTAAAATTTTTTGGGGTTACACATCACATTTTTGTTTCATTTAATTAGAGTGCCATTTGAAAACAAGAGCTGCTAAGAAGCTGGCCAAAGAAATGGGAAAAGTATAATAATCAGTTTAAATATCAAGGTTCAAATGTAGATTTTGAAAGTCCCAGAAGGAATGGAATGGAAATTTAATGCTTGGCTCAGACTAAGGAATATTTTAGAAAATTGTTTATAGAAAATGTTCATTGCAATTTTTGAATAATATGCAGTATCTCTGAACAGTGAAAAAACAATTATCAATGAAATATGTGTGGTGTTCTGCATTGGAATATATAATTCCTGTTATATAGAATTGATTACCAATGTGTATAGACATAGTTGTAAAACAAAATTATATCATTAGATAGCACATGATAGAACTCTTTAGCTTACAAATCTTTTGTTGTCATACTTAGAGGCTTGCTCGGGTAAGAGATTCTTTTTCATGTATAACACCCGGGGGTGGGGAATCTTCATCGATTAGGAAGTCTAAATGATCTCCTTGTATTGGAGGTAGAAGTGAGGGCAAGACAATTGCTCTTTCAACACTGCTGTAGGTATTTCCAGAGCTCCACAGTTCAGAGGTGCTAAGTATAGCTAAGTATAGCTAAGTATAGCTAAGTAAGCCATAAAGTTTAATGGTGGTGTTCGTGCTTAAGGCCAGAACCATGCTTATATACTTTTCTGGACCCAGACCATTAATACCATCACTGCATAAGTGAGGCAATAAATAGAAGAGGATTTTGTTGAGGCAGGTTGCTAATTGTATTACCATTCCATTGATCCAAGGACAAGGGAGGAGGACTCTGAAGACACTTTCACAAAGCGACATGATGCTTTGCTCCATGAGTAGTTCCAACGGAATCATAGAGGATCATGCTCTTGCTCACTATGATTAAACAAAGTATTTGGCTTGAAACAGCTTTCAGAAAAATCACACAGGAAGTTTGTGTCGGATCCTAAACCCTCACTATCTGACTCTTAGCCAATGCTTTAAATACAAGACCATCTGAATTGCCTTATTTTCCAGTTTCCTTTTCCAGAAGGTTACTATTTTTTTCCTTCCCTCGTGGTGTATGACTAATTACAACAAGAAGCTGTAATTAGATCTTACAAGAAGCTGTAAGCACATATTAAAGGGGGGGGGGGTGAGGGGAAAGAAAAAAAAAAGAAAGATGAACTAGTTTCAATGTAATAAAGGCTCCACCTTTTAAGACTGAAAATTCTTTAGCCTAGTCACAAACTTCTGAGCTATTGCCTTACTTTGTATTCATAAAGTATGAATTTTTAAGCTAGTAGTTGTAAAATGGGCAGGTGAAATCAGATGTCATAGCAAACTGCGTAGATTTTGAAGAGTCAAAATCGAAAAGCACAATTTAACTCTCTGAGATTATTAGTGCTGTCATGAAATATGTCATGATTATTATGCCATCATGTCTATTTTTCATAAAAAATATGAGTTTTATTAGGCTCTAACTACCTTGTTTGGTGCGACATTAACAGATCAATTAATTTATAGTTGTTGCCCAGCACTTAATATCTGAAAATTCTTACTTTCGTTGTAAGCAGAAATGTACAAGAGAATGGTTTGTGACTTCATGAGTGTTCCTAAAGCCAGGATCACATTAGACCATCTGAACCTGAACAGGTTACTTCATCACAGTGAATTTGCTGGCTGGAAGGGAAGCAGTTTGCTGCTCATCTATGTGATGACTTACTGAATAAAGCCAATTACAACCACCACCCACAATGATACATTGCAGGTTGAGAACTGGATTAAATCCACTTGCCAATGAAGCTGTAGGGCAGAACTGAAAACTTTTCTTCTTGGTGTTTGAGTCATAGTCATCAGTATAATTGGAACTAACCAAAGACCTAGTTATGCTAGTGACTCAGATGCTCTAGTATTCAAAAGTTTACACACTTTCACCACAAAAGGTCATAAAATTTATTTAGCATACATGAAGATATCACTTCAATAATCAGTGAAATATAGTCTTTCAATGTGTATTTCAATCAGCTAGGAAATTAGGACTGGGGTAAGGAATTCCAATTTGATTTTACATGATAATTGGCATGAAGACAATAACTATTGGAATCATAATTTCCCTGTGATAGGCACTTATATACAACTCACGAAAGGTCCTTGGCAAACTCTGTAAAGTACAGCATGGAAAGTGCAAAGGTCTGCCTGTGTTTCCTTATTTCCAGATTATCTGTCCCTGCGCTGATGGGGGAAGCTCAGTAGGGCTCTAGCCTTGAATGAAAAGTGATGTGAGAGAGTAGCACAGTGCCAGCTGACAGCTCATGCTTTCCCGTGCCTTTCCTTCTACAGTGACACTTGGCTGAGTTAAGCTGAAATGATTGTAATGAGCATGACCCACATTGCTTCCTCCAGCAATGAGAAACTCGCCAAGAGGAGCTCTCCTCACTGTGTATCTCTTCAAATTTGGACAAATCTGTGTCTGGTAGTACAACAGCTACAGAAAAAGCTGAGCATATCACAGGTTGAAGACTCAATTTCTATGTGAAAGTAACAAGACTTTTAGTCACTTTTTATTTTATGACTAATCTTAAAAATATTCCTCAAAGCTATATCCCAAAAGAATTTGAATACTAAAGAAGAACTAAGGAGCAGAAGCAGACCTGCCTTCTTTTAGGTTTCTGAAATAGTTTGTTCAGATAAAACATGTGTTTATGTATCTGCTTGTTATAACATTATACTCATATTTTTTTCTGAACATTATCCATCATGAGAAAGAATTATAAACTTGGTAGCAAACTATGGGTGTTTTCACTTGTGCCAAATGTGCTATACTACCAAAGCCAGCCATAAAAAGACATTATTTCTAATGGAAAAGGTGGTTTATGTCTGCAGCAAAGTAATATTATCTTTTATCTGGTCACAATGACACATCTGTTGTATGTCTTGATTGTAGCAGCAGAAGTATTATTTTTTATTGAATTTCCAGTTTTACTATTTTGTCTTGTTTCTCTTCTGTATTGTTCATGTGATAAAGCCCCTTTTGTTTGAGGAAAACCTCGTTTTTCATTTAGTCAGGAGGGTGTGCTAGCAAGCTATCTTTCAACTGGCAGAATCAAATATTAGTATGTACCAAAAAATGATAATCAAGTATCATCAGAGAAGACAGAAGCATCTTTATTTCTTCTCCTATCCAGAGAATAAAAAAGATTACTGTTATCTTGTTTATAAGAAGAAAGATTTTCTTTCTTTAACAAAGAAAGTTTTGTATGGTTTCTCAAGGGACCATCTTAGATTTTTCAACACATAAGTAAGACCATGCTGTAATCTTAAACATGTCAAATTGCAGTAGCAATATCGTAATTATCACCTAGTCAGGCACATATCATCTCCCATCTTTACAACTTATGCCTTCAAAATAAAGACTATTCCATGTTAGTAAATGTTAGTTGGTTTACACGTTTCAAGGTCATTGAGAAAAATTGTGAACTTCATTAAGGAAGTTGGAAAATTAGGAATCTGCTGTATTTTCTTGATCTTCCTCCTCCCATATACATTTTCTCTTGAAATCTTTCTGATGCCTCATTTTAGATTTTGTTCCATTTAACAGCATATCAGTAAGTAATTTTACATTTTTTTAGATTCCGCATAGAAGCATAGAAACAATTAAGTTTTGGGCCGAGATAAGTTATCTGTGGATGTCAGGCCAGACACTAAGTGATTTTTTGTAGGAAGGAAAATCTAAGAGGGTGAAAAGTGTTTGGTTACATTCAGGAACATACAATAGTAAGTGCTTTTATCAGGTAAGCATTCTCTGGCTGCACATCAGAGTATAAATAGCCTATAAATTATTAGTTCTGTGCTGTGGTTAAGCCAGGTAGCCATGTTTTGAACCACAGAACAAAAAAACCTGGTTGCAGATTGTTTTGTTTTTAATCTCAGACTATTTGCTACTTTTACAGGTTAAATTCAAGTCTACAACCATATGCAAGCCAGCCAAATTGTATATACAACCACAGTATTTGTAAAGCCCTGTGAGGATCTAAATTCCTCTTTCAGAAATCCAAAATATTGATTGAAGTCATCATTTTTTCTCTTTTCTTGTCACCACCTTGTATTTATGCAAAGAATTCAAGCAAATGAGAATAAAGAGCAAGGAGTGGGAGTTACCACATAGTCCCATATTTCCTCTTCAGTCAATCCCACACATATTTTTTCGTTTTTGCTCTCTAGTACCAGATCCAATTCACTAGTGTGGGGGCAACCTATTCTCAATTCCAGATGTGAAAACAGGAAAAGGAAATGAAGGAATAAAACAGAATATAATGAAGGATAGTACTTAGCTACCAGTAAGCGTGATTTCCATGTGTTACTTATGATAGCAAGGGTGTATGTGAATGCAATAAGAATATATATTGGGGAAAATCTCCAGCTGTTCCACAGTTTTCAAATTAGGTCACCTAAATACATCTGTTGCTGCTTTTAAAAGGTTTATCTACTGTCTAATAAAATGAGGTATTCATAAATAATTTTTACCCATTTCTACAGCATTCATTTTGGTCATTGATTTCCTCATGATTAACCACAAGTAACTGTGTGACTCTTGTAGTTTAAAAATTAATTCAGCACTTTACCTTTTTAAAGTGATGCATGACAAAGGTCTTAGAGTTCAAGCATGGAAAATTCTGTCATTTTAACCAGAGTCTTTATTTTCCTTTGTTGGGGGATTTCCTAAGGCACATTAAAATCTATTTGCCAATCTTTTAAATGCTGTTATGTATTGTTCTAGGGGAAATGTTCTGAAGCTGACGTTCCTTTAAAGTCTGAAACACTTCTTTCCAGAATTAGGAAGAGACAAATACAGATAAAAGGTAAGAGACAAGCCCCCAGGGAATGCAGCAGCCTGTTGCTTATCCATACACAGCAGCTCACCACTGCAGGTGGTTCGGAGTCTCGTTAGCTGCTCTGAGACCTGTTCTATGTGTGTGAGCATCAGGCTGCTTACGGCATTGCTTTTGGCTGCCTCCTGGCTTTCAGACTCATGAGAGTGGTGTAAGGCATGTAGTTCCTGGTTAAGCTGAGTCCTAAGCAGCTGGACCAGAAAATGACAAAATTATGGCAGGAAGGCTTAAGAAACATAAAAGTAAGAGATGGAACAATAGATTCATCTGCCAAATGTTTTTTGGATTACACTTGGAGCTAAGGGGGAATGAAAGTTCCCTTGTCTCTCCTGCTCAGCGCACCTTTTGATTCCTGATCAGAAGTTAAAATGACTGAGGATCTTAAGAAATAGTATTGTGACTGACACAGGTGGATTTGTATCAACCCTGATGTGACTGAAAGGTTAATTGGTGACAGCTATTTCTAGGTGACATATCTTTTTTTTTTATTATGCATTAAATCCATGCTTAGCTGTACATATTAACAGCCATTTCAATCAGAAATTACACTGGTAACATTATCACCATCAAAATAAAATAAACTTTAAATTATTTTCACGCTAGTTGGTGATTTTAGCAGAACATTAAAATACTCACCTATCAACTTTAAAGTGAAGAAGCCATTTTCAACTGTGTTCCTAAGTGACTTTCATGCAGTAAATAGACCCAGCCTTATTTATTTACCTTCCACTGAACAAAAGCTCAAAAATACTATAAAGAAGTTGTTTAGCACACTAAGTCACATGCAACATGGTGAGGGATATGTGAGAAGAATAGGGTGTACATAAAAAATATTCAAAGGTCTCTCTTTTAAAAATAAGAAGTGAAAACTCAAAAAAACATCTGGAATATGACAGTGACGTTATACACCTGTTTAGGTCTGAACATGAAGAAATGGAGATCTGTTTTAAATTATTAATGAACTAAATTAATAAGCAGGATGAAAGTACATTTCAGTTCCCAGGAAAGAAAGGCTTTACAGTTATATAGAGAATTGTTCTCTCCAGCCTACTAAATGATGCAGAGGTTTGTGGAAAAATCCATAAGACAGAATTCAAAATAAATAATTGGAGATTTGGGAATTAATTTTCTAGGAACATTTTTCTTTCCTTTTCTGTCCTTATTAAATTAACATAGACAATGTTTTTTATTATTGCCAAGTGGTCGTCATGAATGTAAGTAAGCCTTATTTTGAAGAATTTAAAACAGTGACTTTCCTGAGAAGTTAACAACTCCAAGAATCATTACTTTCTGTTCAAAGACTATAGACTTCCTTTTGCAAAAACGAGCATTTGATTCTAATTGCACCTGATGTGTTAAGTGTGACTTTGCTGTTTGTCTGTATCTGATATAATTACCGGTAATGACCTTTCAATTCATCACACAATGTAAAACTTAAAACTAAATCTGATATGTTTCCTTAAATTGGCACTGGCTTGTCTGTACTCAAGGAAGTTTTACTTGTGAGTAAATTAGATTACTGTTTTAAGTAATTCCCCTTTCTAAGTATAGAATGGAACTGGTTAAAAGAAGCACTGTAAATCTTATTTCCAATTAGCTTAAGCCCTATAAACATTCACTGAAACCCTACTAAACCTGCTTAAATTCAGAGACTGCCCAAGATTTGCCAGCTGGTAGTTCCTCTCTGGAGATTTAGCAACAGATATCTGTGGGATGGGAAAAAGCTGATTAGAGATGAGCAATGAGAAGAGACCAAATCCCCATTAGCCAGGTCAGAAAGGAGAGTCTAACAAATGACCCCATGAGATATTTAATAGTGCCCAGTTAGGCAAAGAGCAGTAGGCAATAGAACTTGCTTCTTATGAAGCAGAGTGTAGAACTGTGGATGTATATCCTGCTTGCTTTGAGTTTCCTGTGGTTTCAGTGACTTTTTACAGTAGACAAAACTCCCTTATACTTCACTCAACTGATAAATAATTATTTAGTTCATGGAGTTAATATCAAAGAATGACAGTCTGGATTTTCATAAAATGGGTATGGTTCATGAGTTTCGCAAACAGTTATAAAAAAAGAAATTACCACCTAGAAATGGGAAGGAGAGTCTAAGTAATGATCACACTTGAACAAAAAATATTTTAAAAGATGAATCATTATATTTCCTTTCATATGCACCACGATGTCTGTGAAAGAAATCACTGAGGCATGTGCCAACTACTCTTTTTCTGGGACTGATACATTAAAAATGTATTGAAGTCAGTATGAGTCCTCTAGCTATGATGAACCTTGTATCAGAACTATTCTGTTTTTGCTATAGCAAATTCCTCTACCCATTCTCTCAGGCAGAACAACTTCCCCAGATGACAAAAACCATCAACCATCCTTTGAGATGAATCTCCTCCTTGACATGTGCTATATTAGGAAGCTGAGTAATAAGATTAGTATTCAAACTTATTCTATTCAAGTCAATGTGTCTTGCTAAGTATTTAGGCCACTCTGCTCAGGATGCCACATTTATTTTGCTATTTCAAAAATCTATGGATATATTTCATAATACTGTGCATTTTCGAAGCAAAACTAGTTTTAAGATGAGTAAAAAAATCTGTATTTTTTTCTTGTTCTGAGGATTACACGCTTAAAGAAGAGGTTCACTATTGTAATGTAGTGGATTTCATACTCCTAAGATAAATAGCAAAATGAAATATCATCTCCTTCTCTGAGTCTTCTGTCTAGACACATTTTGTAGAGTGGGCAATTGGGAATTATGAGATTAGAGTTCCATGGAAGTGTTCCGCTGACATCATAAGCCACACAAGTGAAGCTCAAGTGGTTTATGCTGTCATTAGAATCCCAAGATAGAATTGTAAAACTACATAATTCATGGTATGCCTGTTTGTTTTATATAGTAATACATAGTCTGAGTTCCTGATTCAGTTCTTTCTTATTCCCATTGAGGCCATCCTTCCTCCTCCCCAAACAGCTCCCTAACAGCACACTTGAAACAGGAGTTTTCTATAAAATAAAAGGTATTTTTGTAATTGAAAGAAAAGAATGAGCATTTCTTGAGAGGGGAATATAAAAGTGAATATGTCAGTAGACGTAAAAAAAGATGAATTCAGGCTTGAAACACTGTTTATCAAAATTGGAGCAACACATGGGTTACTAAAGCAGAAGAATGTAACAACTGGGAAGGAACAAGCCTCTAGATGAAAGTACGGATTGAGTGGAACTGCTGGTCTGAAGTGTATCTAGCTTAAGAGATTTCAATTTTTTGAAAAAAAGGCAAGATATTTTCTGATCCAACAAACAGGAAGAAACCATCCAAATTTGGATTTTGTCAAAATAAGTTCTTTTAAAACATGAAATATTTTAAGTAGTGAGACGGGTTTATGACCATGCAAGCTGACATTGTAAAGAACTGTGCTTCCAACAGATCCTTCAACTTACTTAACCCAAATTTCTCTGTTATAGAAGCTTTAGTGAGGAGGGAAAATGCTTGTTGGAGCTTATGTGAGACTGAAAGTGGGATGTTTTTTCTTTTTTCCTCTCTGTGCCAATTGGCACAATTTTGTGGCATTAGGTAGCACAGTTTCAATATGGCTCTTATGCAGTTTTGAGCAAGGAAGGGAAAGTGTTCAAAAATCTGAGAGAATCTAGAGAGGAACTAGTATGTGCTCATGCAGATGTTAAAATAGGCTACTTAAATAGCGTAAGAATATCCAGTGATAATTTAATTACTGTGTGTGGCCTCCCTACAATAGTCTTAAAAAGTTGAATCAACACGTGTCACAAATCTCCTGTGATCTCACCCTAACAAAAGATATTTCTCAATAAAAAAACCCCAATAGAGTAGAAAATAACCATCATAGAGGCTGCTTTAGTAGATAAAACTATTTTTTGAAGCTAACGGGATTTTATATTTTCAAACATGTTGGTCATGATAAGACTCTTTAGAAATCCTTCATTTAAAGGAAAGATATCAGCAAACAGTCAGCAGAATAATTTAAAATTCTGAAATGATACTCTTGTTTGTTTAAATCTGATTTCCTTTTGAAACAGAACTTCAGCTGATACTATAGATTCTTCTCCAGTTAAAGTGCAGTGCTTATATTGTTGTGAAATTCATAGCTCCCACTCTCAGAAGTGATATGACACAAGGAAAATAAAAAAGGAAGAGTCTTTTTTATGAAATGGCACCAGAAGGTCTTTCTCAAGGGAATATTTAAAATAGATGTGTTTACTGCTGATACACATGCATGTCTGATAACAGTAAGCAGATTAAGTATATACAGAAGATCTTTTATGCCTGCTTACTTTGAGTGAAGGGTATTATGTTTGTAAATCAAAGTCTAAATGCTGGCAAGAGAGCACACTGCATAATCCTATTGAAAGGTTTATATCTTTAAATGGCATTCTAACATAAATGTAACTTGACCATTCCTTTAGTTCAGCTTCAGAAGCAGACACATAAGGACATGTTTCCCAATAACAAATCAGTCACAGCTCCTAAACCCGTCTTTTTCAAAATTTTTACCTTTATTTTCATGAATCACAATATATGTTTATAAGAAACATTCCCTTCTGTAAATTCAATTTTTAGCTAAAATAAGCCTTTGATCTTAAATGTATAGAGTTATGACACAGAGCATAGAATAGACACAGTTTTAGGTGTTTTGCATGCATTAAGTCAAAGTACTCAAGAACTTTGAGGAGAGAGAAAATATTAGTCTTGAAAATATTTCTTGGATTTTATGTTATGGTTGGGATTTTTTATGCATGTGTTTGATTGGTTTTTCTGCCTTTTTTGGGGGGGGGTGTTGTTGTTTTTATTTGTTCGTTGTTGTTTTGTTTTTGTTTTTGTTTGTTTTTCTCTAAAATTGCAAAGATCTGCTCAGATTGGAGCTCTGGAAAAATGACCTACACTAGATTGCTGACATGACTGCAACGAAAGTCACCAAAGTGTAGTATGTGGCAGTAGTATGGCAGTAGTACTGGCAGTAGTATGTGTTCCCTAGTCCCAAAATAGGAAAAAAATATTTTTAATTTTTGACTAATATTACTAGACTGAATATGAGCTTAAGAAATTGCTTATTTTATAGTCTTAATTTCTTCCTCATTTTCTGAGAAACTTTTTGGTTGTAACATATAAAACATTAAGTAAGTCTTGGATTACAGCAAGTTAGTGGAGTGAACTATAAACAGAAAGCATAGACGTAGAGAGCAGAGAAGAGCTGCAGTTTTTTTGGAGGACAGCAAAAGGCAGAGCTCCTGAAAATCTGAGACATGGGAGAGTGGTGCCTCAAAAAAAGGATCTGATTGTATAGACTAAGACTGGGTGACATACTCTGGTGAGAAATTAGTTCTAACTAGGAAAATATCTGGAGTGAGGAATAAATGCAGCTGCAACCTAGAAGTGGCCTGGATGTGGGCAACAAATTTGAGTAGAAAAAATTCAGCCACGGAGATCCAAGACACTCTGTCCAAAATATATCCAGGCTTTTAGCAGGAGACAGAAACAGGAAAATTGAGGATTAAAAGTAAAATATATAGTGATTAAGAAAACTGATGGTACGTCAATAGAGAAAGGTTGGACTGAATAGAACACAAAACAGCAAACAGAAAGATTTAGGCTCAGTAGAGCATATTCCTTTTCAACAACTAAAATGGAATCCAGTCTCATCATTTATACTCTATATACTCATATACTCTATACTGAAATATAGTGGCAAGCGTCTCAGGACCACAAACTGGTCAGCCTGTTGAAAATAAAAAGTCTGGAGTCAGAGGTGTCCTACGTGCATTTATACACCGTGTACATTTATAGAATGTTAAATGTTTTCACACGATCAAAGATATAGTCAGTAATTTAACTGTGCAATAAGAATATATTTGGACAGAAAAATTCAGGCTCATTAATTTCAACTTAGCTCTGAGTTTTGTACAGATATTTTCCCAGCAGCTGTTTACAACAGCTTCCAAAGATATTTTTATCTAAGAAATTTTTGATAATTAGAAATAGATGGATAGTGTACTCAGTGTGGGGAAGCAATAAATCACCAGGGACCAAAAAAAGATTGAAAACTGAGAAGATGGCAGGATTATTTTCATTCATTTTGATCCTAGACATCTCTGGGATTTGTGCAATTATAACATAAGCAGCCAGGCTCTTTCCTGTACAAATTGTCCTAAATTTTGCATGCAAGTTCTAAAACCCTCTGCTCAGCTTTTCCTTTCAAGTCTAATTCACAGAACTGTCATTTATAAATTTACAGCCCAAACTGCAGATCATTTTAGACTCTGTGTCTGGGACGGATTGTCATCTCATTCTAAATAGACTGGAATGTAAAGTTGCATTTTGCATCAACCTATACATGATAAATGAAATGCTGATTTTTCTCAGTGTGTCACTCAGTTTAGTATGAAATGGAATTTTTTATGAGATTTAATTGGGGATGCAAGCCAATTTTTAGTGAGTGTTGACAACTCTAACCTTAACATATTACTGTGTTAGGTGACAGTGATTATTGTAGTTCTGACAATCTCAAAGATATCTGTAGGATGAACACTAACCAAGTTGAAATATTGATTTAACATGTGTAATGACAACCAAAAAAAGAAGAGAGTAACAGCTCTGTTAAATCAGATGCTAAAAATCAGTTGTACACACCTTATCTAAGGAAGGCTAAGTTTCACTGAAATAACATGCAATTTCTGTAAATTATGACCAACAACCCTCAGGTTTGTTAAGCAGTTAAAAGCTTCCACAGAAATCTTATGAAAGAAAAAGACAAATATTCAGTGGCTGAGGCAATAAGCAGAGAGGATGACTGTATCCTTAGCAACATTGTCACCAGACAAACACTTAACAGAGCTGAGTCCTGAAGCTCATCTTCAGACAATCTGACACTTGGGCTTAAACCTGCTGGAGTGAATTTCCACTCCATTACACTTAAGTACATTTCTCTTTGATTCAATGGTGTCACCTATCTCTAAGGTAGTGAAGAGTTTGGATAAGGGCATGAGAAGCTAAGCTTACAAATTTTCAGCAAGTGCTGCACGAGCACATCCTGTAAAGTCAAGGATGCCTGCACAGCTTATGATGGTACATGTACATGGCTTAGCTGTAATTCCAAGGTGAAACCCTGCAGCAGTTCTGACCCATGCCATGATAAATAGGTTTGAGCTTACCCATTTTTTTTCCTGTGTTTTAACACCTACATTATTCCATGATGACTGGGTTCAATTTTACAACAAATGAAAATGAAAAGACAAGAGGGAATCCTATTCTCTGTACACACAGCTATTAAATGGTACTGTGAAAGCATTTGTATGAAAACACAAAAAAATAAGCCCATATTTCTTCTCAGGTAGTATGCTTCTGGACACGTAGATTTCTAGGCAGCTTTATTGGAGACAAGATATGTCTTAGAAAACAAATATAGTAGGAAATAGGGGTCACCAGGTAGCTTTAAAAAATATCCAAATAGTAAGTAAAACCAAATTGTTATTATGCTGAAAAAAAGAAAACTGAATATAAAACCTACTATTAATGAATACTTCCTGCCTCAAGCTGTTTATAATTCTTTTCTTCAAACACACAGCCAGTGTTAAATTCAAGTTCAAGAAATATAATTTGAAGACATTAAGACTAGTAGTAACACAAAATGAAAGCAATAACTATACAGTAAAATAATCCTTTCTATATTATGACTTTGTGCACTAATGTAACAAAACCCTGTGGCACTTTCATTTTTTTCCTGTCTACATTCATTTTCTCCATCCCATATTTGTAGGTGTTCCCTACTTTTTAGATGTTTAGATGTTCCTTATTAATTCCTCCATGGAGCTGACACACACAGAATGGGGGGCTGAAGAAGGTCAGTACAGTACATCAGCTTTCAAGTTGGACTTTGGATACCTTGCTGCTTCAGGTGCTTTTAAGGGTAGCGAAGGTGAGAACAAACAATTACTTGCCATTTTGTTTGCCTAGGGCCAGTGATTTATCTGCTCCCATCACTTAGCAAAATATTTGCATGATAGTTTAGATAATGCTTTAAGAAATTGGAATGGATATCAATTATTGTTTTTTGTCAGTGTAAAGCATTCATAATACACTGAGGACGAAACTATATGTAAATGAAGACCAAAGTATATGTTCTAGCTACTAGATATTGGAGAGTAACAGAGAAATTCACTGGGCTGAAGTATGATTTTTAAATTAACCATTCTGTGAATTTCTGAATGAGAACAAGATTAATGACCAAATATTAAATAAATAGACTCTTGGAGAATTTGACTGTGTGGTCCTTGATGGAACAGTTTACAAGACAAATTAGCTATCTTCATGTATTAATACCTTAATCTCCTTGTTTCCCTGTGGCACATGAAAACGTAAAACTTGCCTTTCACTAAGGCAAGCTTCAGATTAGCTAAAAGTGAGATAGATCTTCAGGCACCAGTGTTTGAAAATTCTACCCTTACTCCATCTAGTTTTTTTGAGCAGACTCTTGTCCAGATTCATTCCTCAGGATACATAACATTTATATTGCTAAGTCTGCAGAGAACCATGCCTTGTTAAATGATATTTACAACTACTTGGATTTAACAGATTTATATTTATGTGGCTCATGTTTACTCAGGGACAGAAGTAGCAAACTTCTGAAACTTTAAATTTAATACTTGGAAAAACCCCAAATGCAGAAAAAGCTTAAAAATCTTTAAAAACTTAAAAAAAATGTTTAAATGGTCACAAACACTTTGCTTTAATGACAAGCAAGAGCACCAATGGCTCAGAATTTAGCCTCTATTTATATCTATATCAATGAAGTTCCTATGTCTGGAAGCATCCCACCCATATTCCAGTGTTACAAGAAAACTTGTTTTGATTTGGGAACATTCATAACACTTAAAACTGACTTCATGCACACACCCTAGTACTTTACCAACCTTTGTATTGGCACTGATTATTACTAGGCAGTCAAGAGTGGAGTGGAATTTTCATTTCTGCTCTAATGTTTGGAAAGGCAGTGAGTGCTCATAACTCCATAGGAAGTAAAAGGAACATGTAGATATTTAACACTGTAAAATTCAGCACAGAGGAGCACTTATAAGCTGATGGCTGTGAGAATGGAAAGGGCTGTTGTTCTGACCTTATAACCACAAGTAAGTTTTAGAGCCAGAAATGAGCAGGTAATATGTTTTCACTGTTCTGTATCACAGATATTTCAAAATATTTCCCTCTTTCATCAGGCTAAATATTAAAAGTGTGTGGTAATATAAACTTTTAAAGGACATAAATAGGCACATCTAGTTCAAGGCTACTTGTATGTTCAGTGGAGGTGTGGGAATCAGTGTTCTGCTACCTGTCTCAGCATGGATCATGGCAGAAGACAGAATTCAGCCTCTACTCAGCAACAGCTAGAGAATGAGGAAAAAAAACTCCAAACCCAGGCTAGACTCAATTGTGTCATCTCTCCTTTTTCCAGATTTTCATCTCAAAGTTCAAAAATTTTTCCTGAATTAAAATTTACTTCAGAAATATAATCCTTCAAAAGTATAATTAAAAAAAAAAACCACACCAAAGAACAAAAACAAAACAAAACAAACAAAAAAAAAGATAAAAACCCGAAACCCAAACCACAATAGGAAAAAAATAAAAACTGTGGCTAGGGAAGATTGCAGGCTGAGAATGTGATCTTTTGGAAAAAGTCATGAAATTTTCCTTGCCTTTACACCAAAAAAAAAAAAAAAGAAAAGAAAGCCGAAAATTTGTCCTTTGCTTTTAAATTAAATTATATATTTATTAGTTATAGGAAGCATTTGAACTTTTGCAGGTAACATTTTGGTTTCTTTAAAGCATTGCATTTTCTAAGGATGAAACTCCTAACTTCAATCACATTTATGACTTCAGCTCTTTCTATTGATTACTGGTTTGCTCATATCGTTTAGCTTTATTCTTCATTATAATAATGACCATTAATAATTGGACCAGAGTAACCTGTACTAAATATCAGTTGTTACTTACAGAATCAGCAAGGTTATTCCACATTGTTTAGGATCATTGAGATAAAGATAAAAGACCCTTTTATAGCACCTAATCATCCATGAAACAAAGAGTAATAATAAGTACAAATTGCAATCTCTGGCATGCCTAAGGTATTTGTCTTTGCTAACGACATTTAGAATACATTGCTCTAAGAAGGTGTTCAAACAGTGAAACCACACCTCTGAGTAATGTCACCCTTCTCAAAAATAGCATAAGAACTGTCAGGTCATTTTGGATTCCTGTTGGCCTTAATACATCAGACACATTATGGACATATAAGACTTCGCTATTAGATCATTATTCAAAAGAAGAAAACATAACATTTCAGACACTGGTATTTTTTTCTCATTTTTCTTTTCCAGTATGCAATCAACTCCTGAAAATTTCAAATTATTATGAAAAGGACAGGGATTCTGCTTTTCTGAAAACAAACTTAAACCATTTCTGTGCTGAAGAAGACCCTGAACCAGCAAAATGGAGCTGGATTTAATTAAACTACTCCCTTTTTCTCTTGTTTCTCTGAACTCTTGTTATTTAAAAAAACACTCAACACTTCAGAGAAGCATAAAAATTTTTTACAAGCTTACTATTTTTAAAAGGTTGCAGTGATAACCTTACTAGATGTGAATGTGTCATCACTCACACTACAAGATGGTCCAAATATATCTAGATAATTCTTTTAGCTATTTCTGTTTCTTGATCTTTCCATGAGCATACCTGAGAACTCCACTCCAGAGTAAATCTCAATCACAGAACACTTTCACAAGAACGTATTTTTTTAGCAGCACTTTAGATGACTGTGTCAAGAGGCATTTTCCCCGTCCTCCCTTCAAATTGACATTGATCCAAATAGCCAAGATTTGCAGGTGTTGAACTTAAACTGTGAAACATTTGATTTGCCCACCCACAAAGAATTCCCCCTGGGAAACATACAGATGCTGCAGCAGTTCTCCATCTGCCCTTGAGTATAACAGCCACTCATGGTCACTTCATGATCACAAACCCAGAAAAGAATCCTGAAGCATGTCCATATTATCTTATAGCATTTTAGTCCATTCAATTGCTTCAAACTTCTGGCTCTGTCATAATGTGAATAAAGCTCATTAGGAATGGTTTGTATTTCAAATAGAATTTTAAAGATATCTGCACTGAATTAAATAGGGTGATTCCTGGAAATATTTGAAAGAGAATTTATTACCAAAATCTCACATTTGTTAATTCACACAGAGGATAAGCATCAAAATTGAAATTTAACAGGCAGTATCTGCTGCATAGTTGGGTCCCTTGTGTCAGCCTACACCCAAGACTTTGTGAGCAAGAGAGTGCAGAAATATGTTGGAATCACTAATTATGACTTACAATCACAAAACCAACATGTATTCTTACTCCAGTAATTATCATTGCAGGCATGGAACATTTTGTTGGTTCAGGCAGGTGGCACAAAAATAAACAAAATCTTTACTTTAGGTTTGTGCTTTTCATTTCTCATTATAGCTTCTCTCAATTCACATGGACCCTGAATTCTCATTCCTTACTGATTTTTTTCTGCAATTAAGACCTTTGTTTCATTTTGACTTAGTAGTGACTAAAAGAGGATGGTGACTCCTCTGCGTCTCATGTGTCCTTGCTTGAAGAGCCTCAGACTGAACTTAACCTAGATATGTCTCTCTTACCAGTGAGGAATGACAGCCCTCCTTTCCTTCTGAGACTGGGAAACAAACTGAGCCTCAGGTGTGTCTGAAAATGAGGCTTATTCAATCATGAAAAAGTTTCCTTGCTTTCTGCAGTATCCCAAAAGCCAATTGCACAGAAATGGCAAACAGGAGCTACAAGAATACATCCAGTATTTTGATATTTTACTGAATGAACTTGTGTACACCATTTTCAATTATCTATGTCAATCTCATGTGTGAATATTTACATATTTCTATATCTTATAGATAGATACATAATTTAGATCAAAATAATATGTAATTTTATCTTCTAATATTTAATGGAAATCTATTTTGAGCTAAATACCCTGTGGAATTCTTTCTTCTTTTAAATGTTGAAGTACAGCTTTCCCTTCACCCCAGCATATGTGAGAAATCTGTCAAAAAATCAATAATTAAGAGATTCAAAAAATCACCATTAAACATCAGAGATTCAAAAAATCACCATTAAACATCAGAAGCAATGCACACTACTATTTATTTTTTAAACTTGAAACAGAAAAATATCTTCCCCCACAGTAAGACTTATATAATGTTTCAACATCACTTTAAAATACTTAACAAACTGGGTGGATTTATCTTTTATAACCAAACATTTGGAAAGCTTCTCTCTGAAATGTAAATATTCTGTTACATTAAGTTAGTTTTATCAAATACATTTAAAAACATCTGAATGATAGAAGGATCTTGCTTATCCATCTGCCAGTGAAATGTATAGTGCATAGGTTTAGCTTGTAATAATTAGCATCACATATGGAAAGCTGATTGGTTCACATATAAACTCAATTTTTAATCACTGTCCAGTAGTTAACGTGGGAATCATTTCAGTAATTTTTGAGAGAAACTTCTCCTCCCCTCCCTTTTCCTCTGTGTAAGCAGATTGCAGCATACAGCTTACTTAATATTAACAAATAAAATGCTAAAAGTTTGCCTAAAGATCAGATAGGTTTACTGAGAGGATGGAGAAAGAAAGGCATTTTCCATGCTTTTAAAAGGATTATTTCCCACCTGTTTCTCAATTTAAAATTCCTTTTAATGTGTATAGAATCCTGAAGAGGAAATGCAGGGAAAACACCACTGCTGTGTTGAGAGAAGAAAGTCTTCAAAGCTAAAAACCAAAGAATTTCTTTTGGTTTTATGTGGGGCTCGTTTAACTTCTCTAGCCAGCTTGATGAACACATTGGCAAAAATGTTTTTTTCTGAAAGATTCACATGTTAGATGAGCCAAGACATCTGACATTCTGGTTCTTTTGTACCTCAAAGAAGTGATCCTGGAGGCTAAATCCCACATTGATATTCATAGTATTTTAGAGGTCAGAAATAAGCAGGAAAAAAAGTAAAAAAAGCATTTCAGAACTTGTTTACATATAAAAGAGAAACCAGAAGAAGGAAGGCATGGCAATTTTGTTATCTTTGCAGGTCACTTTTTTTTAAATTTGATGTGCTGTACACCATCAAAACCAGAGAGTTTCCAAGGTTAATAGTCCATCAGTCAGGTTGCATTCAAGAATATTTTAAAATATGGTTTGTGTTAAAAAATGAAGTCTGGAATGATTATTTTCTCACTATATCCAGTATTTGTTTTATTCAGAAGCAATATTGGAACATTTCATGAATAGCAAGCAGCAGTTGGATAGTAATCTAAAGACTAGCAGAAGGGGAAACTCAAAAGTTATTAAACTAATGTTAAAATAAAGTAGTGAAAGGAGAACTAAAGAAATGTTCAGACATTTTCTTTTGAAGTTTACTGAAAATATTAGGACTTCTGCTACACAAAGGAGAGTTTCTTATGTTCCTATATTCTCAAATGATCAACTTTTGGTAAATGGAGAAAGCTAAACATCCATAAACACATGTAGCATTACAACTGATTTATTTAAATGAATTTCACAACTACAGAATTCATAAAAAGACAGTCTGCTGTGTAAATTAGACTTTATTGTTATTATGCTACCACTAGAAATTAAACAGTTAAACTTTTTTGAGTATATTTTGCTTCAAAACTTTCATGTAAAAGATACACATTCTTTCCTCTGGTATGTCTGGCATTTTCAGCAGTGTCTCAATGTAACGGGCTTAAGCTCTTTTTAAAAACTGTACCTCCACAGCACACTGTTCACCAACAGTTTTGCTGAATACTGTTGGTTCTTGCATCTGAGCAATTTTACAATAAGCAGCAGCAGAGAAGAAAAAAAATCCATTATGTGATTACTGCTTATCATTGATATACATTTCCAAAAGTTTTAAATACATGGGTGCAGGCTGAAAGTCTGTGACAATATGCTGGATGAAAGCAGCAGACACAGAAAGGACATAGATTATTTTCTACACTATGTGGTAGTTACCACAGTATACCTATCATACAGTACATTTACTCCTCTCAGATATTACCAGAACAGTCTCTTCCTACTTTGGTATCCAATTCCTACTCCTCCCACCGCACTTCTTTTACTGAGAATTGCTAAAGGATCATAAAATTTAATTAGTAGGCTAGCAAAACCTCAGGGTATAGATTTCCTACCAAGTAAAATTCTGTTTGGAGAGGCAAGGTCAAAGGAAAAATGCCTAAAAGCCTAAATGCCTTTATTCATTTCATCAAACTAGGAGATCTGGTGCTCTCAGGTTTCAGCAGAGTTGCTAGCAAGTGTTATCACAGAGTTATTTTACAATTTTACAATACTGTGCAATATATTAGCTAAGGCAGTAAATATGCCTTTGTTGAAGGGGAAGGAATCTCAGCTGCAACAGCATAGTCAACAGGGATCAACAGTCTCAAAATATTTTTTAAGATCGTCTCACCTTGTACAAGGCAACTAATCCAAGAACAAGAGCTTTTTAGAATAACTTTCCAAGGTGGAATAACTTTTGGTATAGAATTCTCTTTGTTTAGGGTTTCAGCGCCATTCCAGAATTTGTCTGGATGGTAAAATGCTGGAGGTTGCTCAGATCGAGTTTTCATTAAATTTAATCAGATTCAGTCTAAGAAAAAAACAAATCCTGAATCTAATGTATTCCAAGTAGAGTATAATTAGAGAGTATAATAGAGTATTTGGAACACCTCTACATTCAAAGGAATGAGAGAAGGGAGGAGGAAAATAAGGAAAAAAAAGGAAACAAATCAACCACCACATAAACCCCAAGGTTAGTTCTATGTTAAAAATAAAACATTCATTTCAGCCAATCAAGAAAGAGATTTCAAGGGGAAAAAATATGCCTACAACTTCTTACAGCACAGTGGATAATGGAAATGACAAATGTGAGTTCAGATATTTCAAGGCAAGATGAAAGAGGGAGAAGTTAGACAAATATAGCGACTCACTGTTAGAAGTAACAGTGCTTAGTCATTGGCAGGCTATTGTGAAAGAAAAAGCAAATTATTTGGTCAAGCTGGCAGTCCACACTGCCCACTACACTAGCCTGTTCAGCTCCACTTGAATGGTCAGCGATGGAGTTGTATGGATATCACAACCAAGGGAAAAAGACTGACCCTGTCTTATTAGTAGAACAAATAAAATGTTTTAGAAGCCACTTATAGTCCAGTAACAAAGAAGCTAAATCAGAGTATGAGAGGTCTGCTGGTACTGTGTCTTCAAAGTAATGGTATTACAAATGATATATCTTGCAGTTTATTCCAACAGTGACTTTTTCTTGTTTATGCTTCATTCAGCTCATCTTCTGCTGGTTGCTTCTGTTTCCTCCTCTAATAAGCAGAGTCAATAGGTAATAAAGTCATAGTCAGAATTCACTGAGATTGCCTGCAGTTTTTAAGATATATATGGTATTCATGATACTTTCTGCTTTTTTTTTTTTTAGAATCACTCTGTAGAATGCCTTCACACATTCTCTTCACCCAGGGAATCCAGTTAATAATAAAGTGTTATCTTCTCTTTTTTTGTTATTAATTTGGACAGAAAATTATTCATAATTTCAACCTTTGTCATATTAAAATTGACAGCTGGAACTCAGTCCTCAGCAACTATGCAATGAAGACCTCAAAGTCTTTGCATACCAGCATTCAGCTCTAAATAGATGCACTGCACCTCTCTCTATGCTTTTTTTTCCATAGCCATTCCTTCTGTGTAATAGCTGCCCTTCTTCTATTTCCAATTGGAAGACTTGAAAGCATTATCACCTGTAAAACTTTCAGTAACAGTCAGAAGTATTTTCTGGCACCCTTTAGGTACTGAAGGGTGGTATAAGGTCTTCCTAAAGCCTTCTCTTCTTCAGGCTGAACAATCCAACTCTCTCAGCCCGTCCTCATAGGAGAGGTGCTCCAGGGTCTCTTTGTGGCCCTCCTCTGGACTTGCTCCAGCAGTTCCACATCCTTCCTGTGTTGGGGCCCCAGATACAAATACAGTAGTCCTAGCAAGGTCTCATGAAAGCTGTGTAGAGGTAGAAAATCACCTCCCCTGACCTGCTAGTCACACTTTTTTCTGATGAAGCCCAGGATATGGTTGGCTTTCTGGGCTTCAAGAGTACACTACTGTCACACTGAGCTTCTTGTCAGCCAAGACCCTAAGTCCTTTTCCCCAGGGCTGCTGTTAATCTTTTCTCTGCCCAGACTGTAATTGTGCTTGGGATTGCCCTGACCCAAGTGCAGGACCTTACACTTGGCCTTGTTGAACTTCATGTGGTTCACACAGACCCATCTCTCAAACCTGCCTCATGGCACCCCTTCCTTCATGATACATGTCACAGCTCCCAAAAGGTGAAAACTTAATTTTCTTTTTCATCTTAATGGATCCATTTCTATCCTATTTTTACTTGAACTTCATTCTGTCAAGCCTATGGATCCCTAGTTGGACAACAGAAGAAAAAAAAGGTAGCAAGCACTGCTTATGGCATGAAGGTAAGCTCTAGAGAAAGCAAGATGGAGAATCAGGTGCCCCACTCCACTATCTTGCAAGCCAGTTGATGTAACCAGGATGGGAAACAAATATTTTCTTCCTATGAACAGCTCTGATTTACTGTCTATATGGCAAAACCCAAATCCCCTTCTGATTCCATTAAATTTTTGTCTACCACCACACAAGTATGATGTTATTTCTATGTGATTTTCACAGAAACTGGATATTTTCTTTAAAAAAAAAAAAGTTGTTTGATGCAATATCACAGGGCTGGTTAGTGCATTAATCTATACAAAGGTAATATAATTTAAGGGTGTGTGAATTGTCATGAATTGTATTTCAAAGCTATACACACATATTTTCTTTCTTTCTTTCTTTCTTTCTTTCTTTTTTTCTTTCTTTCTTTCTTTCTTTCTTTCTTTCTTTCTTTCTTTCT
>JAWWES010000133.1:42539252-42568011 GCA_035583135.1 Lophotriccus pileatus | reverse complement strand
TTTCTTTCTTTCTTTCTTTCTTTCTTTCTTTCTTTCTTTCTTTCTTTCTTTCTTTCTTTCTTTCTTTCTTTCTTTTAAAGCTGATACTACTTTACGCTTGTTTTAAAAATTTACCCCATGTTTTCCTTTTTCTCCCTTCCATCCTAAAGTTTTGAGTTTTCAGTAATATGTTTGTGTTTGAAGAGGATAAATTGTTTCACTCTGTAAGAATAGAATGAGTATTAAAAAAAAAAAATGTATCTCCTTATGAATCTCTGTGAGACTTTTATGAAGTGCAGTACTTGGGAATAATAAATAATGCAAGTCTGCAGTTTCTTGCAAGCTTTTTTGATCTTGAAATTTAACTGCTTAGTCAAATTTCACAAATATATTGCAGTAAGTCAAATGGTTTCAGCCCAGAAAGTTTACAAAACCCACTGCCTGTGGGTTCTGTAATCATGTTTATCCTTCAGCAAAATGATTTATCTCTTGGTGTTTAACCAAAAAGAATTTATCATTTATGATTTTCTCCCCATGGTACATACTTTGTTTAGTTTTCAGACTTCTAATAAGAATTTCATGAATTTCACGTGTGGATATCCATCTATTTTCAAATTATATGTCTGCATCATCTTTTACATTCTATCTTCACACAGAAGAAACTCCACTGGTTTCTGGGGGATTGTTTATTATTTATACTATAACTGCAGGCAAACTTAGTTGAAATCTGTTGCACTTTGTGAAAGAAAAACCAAAATCAATGACATGTGTGAATCTGTTTCATTTTCCTTAAATAAAGTTCTGAAGTGTTCTCACATTTGTGTGAAATATCCTGCCATTTCCTTTGGGGTTTTTTCTATACATAAAAAGCCCTCAAGCAAAGACACAAAAAACAAACAAACAAACAAACAAACAAAAACCAAAACCACAAACAAGTAAACCAAACCAAACCAACAAAATACCCAAACTAAAAACCCCCCAAAAAATAATCACTTAGGAAAGTTAAATGTTTAAATGATAAATGTTGGGTAAAATTTTATACACTTGCAACATCAAGATTTTATTCTTATTTTTATTCTGTCACATTTCTAAATTGGTATAGACATATCCTTATAGATTCCCTGGTAACACTATGCTGGATTCAAAGGCAGAAGGGACTACAGGATCTCCTTTCATATGGCCTTGAGTAGCTGGATGGACAATTCATCATATTGCTTCCAGCTTAGAACTTTGAGAGGAAGTATCAAGCAGCAGGTCTTGAAGCATATCTCAAAGTATTACTTGCAGTTTTTCTTGTGTATTAGCTCTCTGGAAAAAAGACTATTTCTCTTCCCAATAGAAAATACACAATTATATATGCTGCAGTATATATGAACACATGAACTTACATACGTGTTTATGTCATAGCCATATGCCTTGAAGGATGCACTGTCATAGGCTCACTCTTATGCTAATGCTCAGTGACTTTAAAGTAATGGGTGTTGAAGTGAAGAAACAGCCCAATACCACTGGAACTCAAGTAAGATCTCCAGATCTTACTTGATCTTTAAACACAAAAATATTTAAGTGTATAATAATTACTGTGTAGGCTTCTCTCTGCTTATGCTCACTTTTTCTTATTTCATTTGACCACTTCCAGTATCTTTAAATGTAGTTTTGAATTTCAGAATATCAGACACATGCTGAGAAAAATATTTTTACCTGTTAACATATGTATCAGCCATAGGTAATATCCTCCTTTAACAGCTATCAAAGCTGTGTAATATATATTCACACAGCACCCCCACTCCTGAAATTTCTCCCCTCAATCTCTCCTACCGAATTTAAAAACAAAGAAAAAAATCCTTTTATAGCCTTTCATGTGGAATTCACTTTCACATGTTATCTTCTAAATGTGTATTTTTTCAGGATAGATGTACCTTTGCAAGGCTAAATACTTTAACCTCACAGTTCCATAATGATTTCCAAAATGTAGCTACTCCCTGGATTAAATAAAACTGATAGTGATCCCATTACCAGAATGACATCACGCACATTATAAACTGCTCAAGAAAGAAATTGTTTAATCACTATCTTAAATAGCTGTTTAATAAGTAAATAACTGTAATGAATACGTATATTTGAACAAAGATAGGTTTGTAAGTCCATTAAAACTTTAGGTGCACGGAAGCAGGTTCACTTAATATTCACCAACACTGCAGGCCTGGAATTTTTGTTAGACCTCACAATTACTGTAAAGGCTCATTAAAAGCAAAAATTCTAGGATTTTCTACATAGAATCACTGTGTGATCAATTTTTTTTTTTTTTTTTTTTTTTTTTTTTTTTTTTAAGGACCTCTAACAACCCTTTTAATATCCTGGAGACTAAACTTTTCCTTGGAATAACAAGGTTATACCAGCAAATAAGAAATAGTAAAATTTCCAGTGCTTCCGGGATCCATTCTGCTTAGATGAAATGGAGAAAAACCCCAGCAAGCTCTTCCCAGTGTCTTTTTTTCTTTCCAGTAAAATTTAGTAAATGTAAGTATGAATTAAATAATATGCAGCTGATTATAAAAAATATTAGTTTTAAATGCTATAAAAATGAATTGTTACTGGTTTACAGTTAATGTTTATTTCTATTGGAATAGAGATTTTGGTTAATTATGAATGGTAATATTCATCCCTACACAGGAAAAAGGGCAAAGTACAAGGACCATTGAACATTGCATTTTTCCAGTGTTACCTAATTATAAGAACACCTGTGCTGAATAACTTTCAGCTGATCTATTTGCAGAGTGTTAAATAGTCCTTAAAATTCCTCATTTCTTAGCAGTAATGGGCCAGCAATGTTTGCACATTAAGTTATGTAAGAAATACATTGGCAGAAACTGCTCAGAATACTTATTTTCCTACAGTGTATGTAACCAGTGGTCTCTAGCAGAGTCCTTACTTGAGATTTATGCCAATAACTACATTCATGGATATTCTGGGTCATTTTTGTTAAGGGTGAAGTGTTTTGTCTGTGCTACAAAGAACTCATTCTAGGGAAAAACCCAGTCACTCACCTAATCTCCTCGGAGAGGTTATTTGCATGCCAAAGAGCATATACACGTCTAAAATGTTAAAATGGAAAGTCTTTGTCTCATTCTCCCTCTCTCCCTTCTTCTTGATGCCTTTTTTTTTTTTTTTTTCCCCCTAATGTGTGGTACTCCTTGCCCCTCAGTATAGTGGGCAAATTTAAATGTCTTCAATATCAATATCTCCATTACTTTTGTTTCTGGAGAAATCTAGAAATAATTGTTTCTGGATGCTGAGTATTTAAGTGTAACAGAAAAATTGATCTTTTTTCCCCTCAAGGCACAGAAGTGAGTGATCATTTCAAATCCGGACATAAATGTTTATAGTAGCTCTGGAAGAGTCTCACTAATGGCTATTAATCATCTTTTGATTGCTCATATCTGTTAAGTTCCTCTGAAGTTAAATAGAAAACTAACTCTAGCAGTTAATTAGATGAAAGTCAAATAAAGGAAAGGAAGTCAAGAAATGTGCAGTTTTATGCTGCCAAATCAAAAATTAAGTAGAGGACAACTGTGGAGCAGTTTGTCTGCTTTTTTTTGTGTACATGTCTGTGAGAGGGGGAGGGCAGTTAAACACGTTATAAGATTTGTTTGTAAGGTTGTTGAAGAAGTTTCTGCAACCTGCATTGCAGAAAAAGTGATGTCCTGACCATAACGGTCCCTTCTGAATTTAAGCTGTATTAATTTAAACTCTTTGTTCTCCTCTCACCCTGGCATATCTTTAGCTGCTACTGGAAGCATCTGTGCTTCTCCTTTGGCCATGTGGCTATCTCCTAGACTGTTCCTACCCATAACCTCTTTGGGGGTTTAATAAGATGCTGTGTGATCCAGTTTTCTCTGGAAACCTTGACACTCAGGAAAACGGATGTCTGTAGATTTGGATCAGAGTATTTCTATGGGAAGGACTGGCCTCAGAAACAGTCTTAGTGGCTTAGTTATAGCAAACTATATATGTTCCTTTATCTTTTTTGTGTTGGACCATTTTTTAAAAGTCAGCCTCAGAAACAAGGCAATGACATATCTGTGTAAGAAGAAAACAATCCTGTAATCTTAAATAAATACAAAAATATGTTATGCAAAACAAAATCTTATAAGGTCATATTACTGACATATTTAGAAGATTCTGTAGTTTCATCTGCTTTAAAGAAGAATATGTGTAGATCTAGATTTCAAATTAGTATCTCCTAACCAGGAATTCACTGTTGCTCATTTTCTAACATAGGCTGGACCATAACCAGATTGTTTTATACCTTGAACTTCCCATTGACATTCTTGTTATGAAACTCAGAAAGGTAACACCTTCACTGCACATTTTCAGTGTATTTTAGAGGGCAACAACAAATCTTAACTTGATTTTTAATACAAACTGTACTATATTTATAAAGGAGGGAGAGCTTCTGGGAGTCCACACTGCTTCAGTGTAAATGTTCAACATGCTTTGTAAATGCTCACAGTCATCCTGTATGTCTGTACAGGGTGGACAAAGGCTATAATTACAAATATCTTCAGTAGATATGAATCTGTACAGACTTTCTTAAATCATAATCAAATTTTATATATGCTTTTTATCACTTTAGATTCCCTCTGTTCCTGCATAGATATATCTATGCAGATGTATCTGATTTGTGGCTCATAATTCTTAAAACTCCAGCCCAGATACTTGAAAAGAGAACATTGTCTTCAAGAGTTAGAAGGTGTAACTTGTTGCTTTCTTTAATGGAGTGAGGGATTTCACTTATTCCAAATACAGAACCATACTTACTGAAGGACTCAGATTGATTTCTGAGAATTCAGGCTGCCAAAGACCCACAGATCACAAAAAATATGTAGACATTCTTATGTATCAGGCTTACATTCAGTTTTGCCTCTGCTTTTGCTCCTCTCTGTCTGATCATTTTAGTCATGTGTAAGGGAGAGGCTGTTGCTATCCACACTAAGCAGACTGGACTGGCCCTGAAGCAATCACTTGACAGTGATGAAAAAAAGCAGGAGGGATCTTGGAAGAAGGGAGAGACGTGGAACCTTTCTATGAAATAATTCTTTTTGACTCAGACTGAAAATGCACTATGGCTCTGAGACATTGTGTCTGGGAACAGGCAAAGAAGAGGAAGAAAAAGATTTTATTTGAAATAGGTATCAATGTTCATAGAATCATAAAATGGTTGGAAGTGACTTAAAAATCACCTAGTACCAACCCCCCTGCCGTGGGCAGGGAAGTCTTCCAATAGACCAAATTGCTCAAAGATCATCCAGCCTGAACTTGAACACTTCCAGGGATGAGGCAACCACAACATCTCTAGACAACCTGTTCCAATGCTTCACCACCCTTACAGAAAAGAATTTCTTAAGAAAAGCATAGAATAAAGGTTTTTCTGTTTCAAGGGTATGTTAAGAACAGAGAGGGATTGAAGGTGGTGGAGAGGTTCATGTGATCCCCTCAGTTTAGAAGATATGTTGAAAAACACTCTTAAAATGAAGCAAGTTCTTTAAAAAAAAAAAAAAAGTTGTGCTTGTATTATTATTTTCTTTGTAACTGCCTTCAGAATTAGAAATCTGAATCCAGACAGAGATGTAAAGAATTAATTACAAGGGAGGAGCTGTGCCATTTTAGGTTATAGGTGTGTATTTGACATGCTGACAATGCAACCAACAAAAAAAAAAAAAAAAGCAAGATGGAGTTCAATATCAGGATGTGACATTTAGGTGTACAGGACCTTAATTAAGCAGAGAAGTAAAATTCACAGAATCACAGGATATGCTGACTTGGAAGGGATGGACAAGAATCACAGAGTACAAATCTTAGCCCTTTACAGAACCATCCCTAAGAATCACACCATGTGCCTGACAGTATTGTCCAAATGCTTCTTGAACTCTGCCAGTCTTGGTGCTCTGACCACTTCCCTGAAGAGCCTGTTCCAGTGCCCAACCACCCTCTGGGTGAAGAACCTCTTTCTAATACCCAACCTAAACTTCCCCTGACACAACTTCAGACCGTTCCCTGAGATCCTCTCACTGGTCACCACAGAGAAGACATCAATGCCTGATCCTCTACTTCTCCTTATGAGGAAGTGGTAGACTACAATGAGGTCTTGCTTCAGTCTCCTCTTCTCCAGGCTGAACAGAACAAGTGACCTCAGCTGCTCCTCACACAGCTTCCCCTCAAGGCCTTTCACCATCTTTGTTGCCCTCCTTTGGATGATCTCTAACAGCTTCATATCTTTCTTATATTGTAGTGCCCAAAACTGGGCATGCACACAATGCACACCATGCACACAGTATTCAAGGTGAGGCTGCCCCAGTGCAGAGCAGAGAACACTCACCTCCCTTGACCGGCTGGTGATGCTTTGCTTGATGCCCCCCAGGACGTGGTTGGTGACTCATATTCAACTCACCAGTGACCAGGACCCCCAGGTCCCTTTCTGTGGCACTGCATTCCAGCATCTCATTCCCCAGTCTGTACATACATCCAGCATTGCTCTGTCCCAGATGTAGAATCCAGCACTTCCCTTGTTGAATTTCACATGGTTGATGATTGCCCAATCCTCTAATTTATCAAGGTCTCTCTGCGGGGCCTCCCCAACTCTGAGGGAATCAACAGCTCCTCCCAATTCAATATTAATGTGCTTAGTATCCCTTCCAGTCCTGTATCCAAGTCATTTATGAAGATGTGGAAGAGCACAGGGCTTAAGAGGAGCCCTGTGGAACCCCACTAGTGACAGGTCACCAGTCTGGTTTAATCCCATTCACTATTACCCTCTGTGCTCAATCCACGAACCAATTGCTCACCCACCTCACGATGTGTTTATCCAGTTGTGTGCTGGACATTTTGTTGAGAAGCACGGTGAGAGTATCAAAAGCTCTACTGAAATCCAAAAAGTTTACATCAACTGTCTTTCCTTGATCAACTAGGTGGGTTACCTTGTCGTAAAAGGAAATCAGGGTGGATAAGCAGGACTTTCCTCTAATGAAGGTGTGCTGGCTGTGACCAGTGACTGCATTGTCTTTCAGGCATTTTTCAATACCTCCCAGAATAATTTTCTCCATCACTTTACCAGGCACTGAAGTGAGACTGACAGGCCTGTAGTTTCCAGGGTCCTTCTTCTTGCCCTTGAAAATTGGGATTACAGTTGTCAGCTGGAGCCTCTCTGGCTTCTCAAACAACTCAAAAATCATTGTAAAGGAAGTTTCATTGGCATTCTCCATTTTTTGCTCACTGTCAACTAGAAAGGCCATTCATCATTTATTAAACAAAATGGCAAATTTTAGATGCTCAATGCTTTCTTGCTAACAGCAAGTGTTTAGTATTGGAAGTGTCATTAAACACCATATAAGGAAAGAACAGGTGGTGTTTTGTTGCATCAGTTATGTACTCAATTACATTGTCATGCAATGGGACAGCAAAACAGAGCTCTTCTGTTTTGCTCCTAAAATAGGGTGTGACCTACTTTCTTTCCAGGTGTAATGACTGGAACATTTAATGACACACATTTTTACAATGCAGAATTTCAAATATATATCAATAATTTATTGATAAATGTATCTACTGTTCTTGTTTCCTGCTTTAAGCTGAGCAAAATATCAGCAGGTAACACCTCATGCCTTGGTGGCATCCTTCTGTCATTTAACAGAGAAATGTACAAACTTTTTAGTAGGCTCTTATGTTGTGTTCCTTATGTTATCATTTTACTGCATGGGAGTAAGAAAAACTAGTATGTATATGTTTAGCAGTTCTCCTCATATACAGTTTACATTTCTTACATGCACAGAATAAAAGTGAGTGGCCTCCTCTCCTGTCTATTTGATAACACTGATATTCAGGCTTGTTAGTGCATGTGAAGTGCTTGGATCATATCACAGTAGAGGAAGCAACGGGGAACAAGTTGATTTTCAGATTACTCTGGGCCCTTCAAGACTGGAACTTTTTCAGTTTATTACCTACATTTCTCAAAATGCTCATTTAAAATTTTTATTTAATGTCATTGCAGCACAGTAGTACCTCTTTCTGTAGGTCAATATCCTTAGATGAAATGTAGTTGTCCATACATGATTCAAAATACCTGGAAAATCTTTGTTCCTCTTATTGTCTTTTGAGCAAGTGATAGTTGCAATAGCCTTAATTGTTTTTATTGTTTACCAGGCCTCTTGATGTAATAATTGCTCTTAGAACCTGTTACTTACATAGAATAAATATAGATTTTTGTTTAAGCAAGCTGTATCCTGACAGCTTGAGCTCTTTCTAAAACTGTTTGAAGCCTCTGGTCATATGTTTTTCCCCGTTTACGCCCACTTCATATCAAAATGTCACATAAACAGATGTTCATACACTCTGGACCTTCAAATATATGTGTATTTTCTACTAAAACAGCCTCATTTCTGGACACAAACCAAGTGACAGTCTGAGAAAAAGCATATTGGAAAGGGGGTTTTGAATATGCACCATGTATATGTGCTATGTGTTTTTAAAGACACCTGCCAGACTACTGCAAATTTAAGGAGTATAGGAAAACATTTGGTATCAAACAACTCTTTTGGAATTTTTCCTCTTGTAGGTAGTGGAAAATATTCACTTCTTATATAATGATAGTACTTCTTTAAGTCATAACAGAGATTAAGAATTCTGGAGTTTTTCTTCTGTTTTGTTGTCTTTCTTTTTTTTTTTTTTTTCTTTTACTTTCTGTATTATGAGAGTTTACTCCTGCTAATTTTCATTTCTTGCTTTGAGTTTGAACAGACATATTCCTAGGGTAAATGAGACATTCCCTGGTGTATGACTGATGGAGTAGCTATTCTCATTCTGGACATTATCCACTCAACTAAGTACTTCCTTCCCATATAAGATTTTTTTTTTTCACTCTCAATTATAAATTTTTCACACAGTTTCAATGAAAGGAAGCTAGTGATCGTACTGAATACCCTTCAGACATGCACTCTGCTCAGGTAAAATCTTAACAGCTATCTGTTTTCATCTTTCACATGCCCATATGCTCAGTTCATGTTGAAGACAGTAGTCAATACATATTCTTCTTTTATTTTAGTTTAGTCTTACTTCCCTTGCAGTTTAGCTAGCACTATCCTGGCAACTTACGCCCTTGTATTCTTGCTGCCAACTTCAATTCAATGTAATAGTCCATTTGCTTTCATTCAGACTGATACTGCCTTCAAGGTAACACTGCTCATCATTCCCCACAGAGAACTTCTCCCACTATAGTAATTTTCTTTCCAGATTTTTCCCCCTTAACTGGTGTTTTTGAACACTGCAGAGTGATAATATAAATTGTCATTCTTATCTCTTTTCCCAAATCCTCTTCCTTCCCTTACCTTCCCTGTGGTGCAGAGACTGTTTTCTATCTGCTCTGCCTTTGAGAAATATTCCAGGTAGCATTTTGGATTCTTGTCATGTTTTTTCTTGCCTGTCTTGGTCATGGATTCAGCAAAACTGACGTATTCTCATCATCAGTTTCATTTTGAGTTGGACTTTCTCCCATATTTGGACTATTTTTAGTCCACTGTTAAGCACAAACTGTGAGCTTTCCATTCCTCAGGATTTGGCTCTAACCATGCAGCTTAGTCCCTACAATGGTGTTTTAACTCCCTTTCCTGAAGCTCCTCGAAAACACTAATCATCAAAATTCATTTGTAATTGCTCTGTTTTTTCATTTTATTTTTGATTCAACTATTTGTTTTAAAATGCATGTCATATTTCTCTCTTTTTTTTTTTTTTATGCTGAGATTATACCTGTCAGAATTCTGTGTTGCAGAACACAGTACTGTTTGACTAAACATAAAGATGTCTAATATGGAGGAAATCTTGAAAATAATAGAGTATTTCAGGTGTGTTTTTTTGTTTGGTTGGTTTTTCCTCTGAATGCATGTACCTGACAATTTAACTGACCAGTCAAAGTACAGAGAGAGACTTGGCCATTAGGCCTCAGGGCAGGATGTTTTTGTTGAACTGGTCTCATCCTTAGTTACCGTTTGGTGATGCAGTGCCCCCTTTAAGGATCTTTTTAAGATTCTCCTTTCCTAGTATTTTGTATGTGAATAGTTTTACTTTGAGCCAGGAAGAGTCATTACTCTTCAGATGAGTAATGTTATAGTCCCAGGAGACCTTGGCAGATATATTTGCCTGTTTGTTTGTTTTCCATTTTTCTCAGCAGAGAACTCTTATTTCTCTTGTTTGGATTCTCTTGGAAGTGTTGATACATAGCCCATTGCTCTTTTAGGTGTTATACTATAAAATTTCATCTGTCTCTGTAAAATATTCTTTAAAGAAAACACAGTTTTCTTTGGACTTTTTGTCGTGAGAGGTGATTGAGCTGTCCTTGTATTCTTTCAAATCATCTATTTTAAACTAGTGCCTTAAAAACAGTTGCAATACTCTTGACTCTGGCCTCAGGTGATAATGTATCCTTTTTTGTCTATTGTATACAGACTCCACTGAAAAACGTTGAGACAGAGCTTCACCTGTGACCAATTTCTGTGTTGCACAGTCCTTATCTGTTTCTTCCACCCTCATTCCACCACCAAGATGTCTTCTGTATTTCTTGCACCATCAAGAAAGACACACGCTTGCCTTCTAAGATAAGAGATTTGATGATGTGATGTTTCGGAAAAATCAGTGTTTGACAAATCCCTTAATTTGAGCTTCATCTTTTCCCCTCACAGTAATTTCAAACTTGTTCTACAGCAATATATGTTGAGTGAGAAGAATAGTATTCCTTTCTGAAATTGTAAATACATGTTGAGAAGTGTCTTCAAATCTCAAACCCAAAAGAAGAGTGTTTTGTGCCAGCAAGTGCTAGTCAGTTATGATGTCAAATAAGAAAGGAAATCAGATTCTATAAGGTCTGTATCATTAAAGTGTCATTTAAAATAGTATTTGTTAGAACTTGCACAATTATGAAAAAGAGAATAGTATTTAATCATGAAATCACGGAGTCATTAAGTTGGAAAGAACCTCAGAGATTATTGAGTCCAACCATTAACCTAACACTAACATCTTCATCCCTAAACCACATCTGTAAGCACCACATCTAAACTTACTTTGAACACTTCCACGGATGGTGAATCCATCGCTTCCCTGGGCAGCCTGTTCCAATGCTTGACCACCCTTTCAGTGAAGAATTTTTCCTAATATCCAATCTAAACCTCTCATACCTCAA
The DNA here is from genome assembly GCA_035583135.1 of Lophotriccus pileatus. Classification (NCBI taxonomy): domain Eukaryota; kingdom Metazoa; phylum Chordata; class Aves; order Passeriformes; family Tyrannidae; genus Lophotriccus; species Lophotriccus pileatus. The sequence goes on along the minus strand of JAWWES010000133.1, from coordinate 42,556,811 downwards.
TTTGAAGCCATATCATCTTATCCTGTCTGTTTCTTCTTGGAAGAAAAGTCCAACCCCTACCTCACTACAACCTCCTTTCAGGTAGTTGTCTTTTCAGCCACTTCTCATTATCCTTGTTTTCTAGTTCTTTCACCAGCTTTATTGCCTTTCTTATAATCTTGTGTCCCTTTAGATGCTGGAACCCTGAGTTGTGCAGTACTAAATGTGCTTCCAACCAGCCTGCCGCACATTGTGCAGTCTCTGTCTGTGGAAAGGGTTCTTCCACTTGGGTCATTCAAACTTTTATGCTATTTTCTTACAAGGAAAGAGTTCTATTCATCATTTCTATAGTCAAACAGAGAGGATGTTTGCATGAGAATTTTTTTTTGCTGAACTTTTATATAAAGGCATGGTCATGTAGGAGGTGTAATTGCTGGAACCAAAGGGGAGTTGCCTGAAGAATCCTCCTCTATAATGAGCAGGCTGAGGTTAGCCTGCAGGCAAGAGATTTGTGCAATACACAGACCTGAAGTCTAATCTGTATGTGGCACAGTACAACACCGCAGAGCACAGTTCCCATCCTACCCAGATTTAACATTTTGTGTATCACTAACTTTTCTATATACAGTGGTCTTCTGCTTAGGATTGTTACAAATCATTATTTTTATAAACTGTAAACACTTCTGTATGTTCGCTGTGTTTCTTGCTAATAAAAAGATTGAAAATCACAGTGGTTTGCAAGAAAAAATGTCCTTCCAACATTTTCCTTTCCAACAAGTGTTTCCCTCCAGGTAGGGGTTGAGGCACAGAAAAGAAACAGTAAAAAGTCTTGGCCTCATTCCTTGCCTGTGGTATTTTTGTTTGGGAAATAAAAGCTTCAAGTCATTACATTGTCAATCTGTCAGCTTCTCTGTGCATGGGGGAAGGATTTTGAAACTGCCTAAGTAGGATGTGAGCACTTAAGAAGATCAGGTTCTTTTTAAAATCCCAGACTAAATTCAGATGATTTTGATGGATGTCAACGTTTTCTCCCTGCTTTGACCAGAAAAAAAATGAAAAAGATTTATATCCACACATTTTTCTATTTGGTGGAACAAAGTATCACTCGTGTGCATAAGCTTTTCTTTTTGCCCAGCCCACAAGTTCCTTCACTATATTAACTGAGGTAAATTTACATTCTGAAATATGTCCATCTCAGAAATAGAGGTGCCTGACATACTTTGATGATGCATTTCAGGATGACAGAAGGCATTTTAATGGTGCAATACTGTAATATATTTTTGAACTGATAGCTGACAATAATGCATAAACTTGTTTCTTAATTACCATTATTCAATGATTTGAGTTTAGGAAACTGGTTAAAATATTCCGTCACAGCACAGGGCTATGATATGACTATTAATAAAACAGTAACTTTTAGCATGTTAGGTAGCATAAGAGCTCAAGTGCTTTACAGAAAAACTAGGAAAGGGAAGACTGAATGAAGAGAAAAAAAATTCCAATTTTAATCCTCTCCAAAAATTCTAAGTTTCATTCTTCCCTAGCATCTGTTCAAATGGAATAGTTAAAGTTGAAAGGATAATTTGATTTGGATGGGTTTTTCAAACTGCTTTTCTTAGAGAACAACTTGAGAATAAAATTGTGTCACTATATAGTATCAGCAGAGGTTTTCAACCATTCTTTAGGGAAAACTATTACAGGTAATATATGCTGCTTCTGAATTAAGGCATATTTGGCCAAATGCTGCCCTCAACTACGTCAGTGGAACTCCCGATACATCAAAGTCCATGAAATGAGTGATTTTCCAGTGGTATAACTGAGGACAGATTTTGTCCTACTGCTGTTGGAGTACATAGGCAGTTTAAGAAAAACACTAAGTCTTTTGATCTGATTATAACCTCTAGTAAGAGTCATGGAGTCATCTGACAGAATTAAGCTCTTCTTTCTGAAATCTTAGTTCCTGGATAGCTGTCCAGCATATTCTTTAATTCATTTTGCTGTGTGCTACATTATTATGTTTCATATTGTAGCCCTCAGATCACATACCCTCTTAAATGTTAAAAGTGTTTTAATCTAGACATTTTTTTTTCCCAGAGAGGATGCATTGAAAGACTGTAGAGATTGACAATTAGATGAAAAATTGTCCTTTTTTTTGTGTTAAGTGATTAAAACTTTTTTGCTTTTTATATCATATTGACATTTTAAATTTACAGAAAGTTGGGACAGTTACAGAAACATATAAAAATTGCTTCTAGTGTTTGCAGCAGGAAAATTCATCACTGACTATGACTTTTTCTCTTATTGTGCTCTCAATAATTGTCTCAGGAGTTAGATAGAAAGCTTTTGACTAAATCTTAAAACTTTCAAGGAGAGTTCTTGTGCTGGACCTGTACTATGAAGTCCACCAGGGCCATGCTAATCCAAATCCATTCTGGTAATTCAAAATGATGGCAGAAGAAATCACCTGAATACTCAAACAGTTGCTTAAGTCAGCCTTGAAAACCATGGACTCTGTAGAGAACTTTTCTTTCCTGTGAACCACTGCTCTCTCCTCTTGTGTTGGTCATATTATTCTGTGGCTCTTTGCCAAAAGTTTTATAGGCTTGAGAATGTTGACTTTCCCTTTATTTCATCTCTTGATATTGTGAGTTTCCTTCCTGTGTTTTGATGTGTGCCAACATATTTAACAAGGCTGATATTTAAGGTATCATTATTGGTGCCTGGGTAAACATCACCGGGATCAATTGGGAATTAATTTAGCACAGTTATTGTTTCAGATTTTATGTCTGCTTTGTCAGTCATATTTGCATGTCTAAATCTTGCTTTTTGTTTTAAATCTTTTCTTTGCATCTGAAACAGATAGATGTGTTTCCAAATTCTAAATAAAGGCTCTTTCACTGTCACTACACTTCAGCAAATCCTGACCTTTACATATGCTCATCTCAGTTTCTGTATGTGATGGACAAGCCACAAAGTGTCCTCAATTTGGGTTTCTTTCCTATACTTGGCAAAGTACAAGCTGGAAAATTCTGAGATCTAATGGAAAGAAAACAAATCAAAACTTTCCCATGTGAACTCTTGCACTTGGCCTCTGGTCTCAGTGGGACAGGATGGCAGGAGTTTCCTGCCATCAGACAACAGGTTTTCTGGCATTCAAATTTTCAGCAATTTTCTAACAATTTAAAAGCTTAGTGATTTATATTATTCAGTGGAGATAAAGCCTCCTTCAACTACATGAGGAACGATTTGGTTTTGTTGTCTTTCAAATGCATCTATATTGTTCTAAATAAAAGATGTCAGAGATTATTATTGCTGTCATTGATCCACTATCTCAACCTATAAGAATGTATTTGGGTTTTGTTTCTGCATTTGTCTGTGTGGAGTATTTGTTTGTTTGTTTTGGATTTTATTTTGGTTGATTGGTTTTACAGTTAAAAAATTTAATTGATTTTTCAGGCTAAAGATTCCATTAGATCTAAAGTTGTGACTCTCATCCCAAGTATTTTGCAACAGAAAACTTTGCCCAAGTTACCTCCCAAATATGGTATATTTCCATAAGACCCACATAGAATTCATCCTTAGAAGTTATTTTCATGGTTCCTGTAAAATAGGACTGTGATATGGTAGGACAGATCTAGGGACTTGATGCTATGAATGCATGCAAGCATGCCCAGACCTAGGTAGGTATACATTAGAGATGTTTTCACAGCTTGTGTTGCCTTTTTTTTCAGCACAGATCAGTCTCTAGCTCATGCTTTTAGAGTAAAAAAAAAAAAAAAGTGTAAAACTTCATTGGCACAAAACGTTTGGAAGCCATAGGATATTTAAAAAACCCCAAACCTGCATGAATGGGGATTTTACCGTTTCAGAATAAAAAGTTCATATAACTTTTTGTTCTTGTTTGGATTTTATTCTTTAAGGCCATTACATAGTAACATGATACCGATCATGACATAAATAACCAAACTACTTGATTTCTGTCCCTGTCAATGGCTATGAAATATTGTTCAACTTTCTCTGTGATCAGTTAATTTTCAGAGTTTTTAAAACTGAACTATTTCAATGTCTAGATGATACCAAGAACAAAGGTACTAATTCCAGTAGGGATCAATGCAGACAGCTGTCCAAAAAAAATAAATGCAACCCCAAATAAATTAGTAAGATCTAAAGGAATGGCTTTGATGGTGTGCTGCTTAGAAATGAGAATATTCATTATTTGAATGAATATGAAAAGATTAACATTGGGAAAAATCAACTCTGAGGTGCAGAACTGTATCAGTTATGTGTTGAAAGTGGGCAGGAAAGAATCCCTTTTCAGTGAGAAATCAGTAGGACCTATCACCTTTTAAAATTAATTTCATTTTCCCTGGAAATTCTTTATAATGTCTACAAACTGTAAATACCCACAAGCCTATGAAGTTTTCTTGTTTGTTTATTTGGCACAAACATGGTAGTTTCTGCTTTATGTCAGCCTTTATGCCATTATTTCAGCAATTTTTCAGTTTTTACCAGCATCTTCCACTATCATAAACCAAAATCTTTGCATTTGAATGCTACAGGAAATATTTGATGGAGGAAGCTGGAACATTTCAGTTACTCTGCTGAAGAAGGAAGGCTTTACTATTTTCTGCATTAAATCAAATTAAATTCTTAAACAGATCTACACATGTTGCACAATGTCTACGCAGTAATTAATAGTATTTGAGAAAGATTACTGATAACATAAATAATATTCTGCGCCAAAAAATCTTACACTTTAAAATAATTTTTGCAATATATATTTCCATATATGCATCCATGTGAAAATACAGTAGTAGTAAAAATCTTCATTCTCATGGGTGTATACCTCTTATGTTTGAAAAAACCCTAACTTTAGCTCAGTTATCTCCATATGTACCTCAACATCTGTCCTCTTTACTTCTGTCAGTTCCCCCTCCTGCTCCCAATTTCAGGTGTAGTTTCCCTGGACAGTTTTTTGTCTGCAGCAAGCAAGCTCAATCTGTTAGAAAAACACCAAGAGTCACTTCTAATCTTGGTCAAGCTTTCAGTGAGGACAGTATATGCACTGCAATCTGACACAGGGTGTAAGGATACTTAGTACACACAGAGAATTAGACTACTACAATTGGAATATGTGCAAACTCTGTCTTTTTAACAGTTTGCAACTCAGTCAGAAAAGCAGATTGATTTTTCAGAGGAACAATAGTCTGGACTACTTCATAGCTGCTCTAAGGCAAGAAGTCACAACTCTGCTTTTAAGTGGTTAAATAGTGAAATATTGAAAGTACACTTTTTTAAAATGTCAGGTTTGAGATTTAACATTATTAAAATGTAAATTCCACAGCCCATTTTTTTAATAGCCATTTTGACCGTGTTTTCCTCAAAAACAATGGCTTGAGGCAGACATCCACTATAGAGGACATCAGCTTATATAGTTACATTTTGGGTAAGTTTTTATATAAGCAACTGAAAATTGGAGGGAAAAGATCATCTCTTTTCAGGGGGCAGAATGACCAACCTGCTTCTGAAAAAGAAGTGATTTAACACAGTACAAGGAGTGCTTGATACCTAATTGCATCATTAGCTTTTGGAATTTTGCTTAATCAAATTTCATACAAATATCACTGAAAATGCTCTTTAATATGAATAGATGATTACACTGTGCTAATAGACCAAAAAATAAATCATGTCAGAGTATGATTTTTCATCTTTAATCCATAAAAAGCCCCTATTATTAATAAAAGTCTTTATTGAACTGGCATACAAAGCAGAGTATAAACTTTTCTGTGTCTAGCAGAACCATAATTACTCCACTAGGCAATACAGGAGTTAACTCTTTGTTGTTCTCATTAACAGTTGCAGAAGGAAATGGTCCTTCACTAATTGGTAAATATTGGCTTAACAAAACAGGGTTGGTCTGGTACACTAAACAGCACACATTAGATAAGCAGTGAAATTAAGAGAAAATATATATATGATGACAGTATATGGGTTACTCACTGGAAATCATAAGTCAAAATTAAAAGTGATGGAAAGAGATGTATCTAAATTTCTTGGGTTCACCTCTATTTCTGGTGACTTTTAAACATTTTCAAAGAGAATGAAAAAAATTTAAAATACTGCCTGCATTGGCTTAGTGAATGGGATTTTCCATTTAGTCATGTGTAAGGATAGGTTTGGTTTTTATATCCTAAATGTAAGGAACTGAAAGGAAAGATAGAAAAATTGTAGGTTTGACTGGGTATCGCCAAATTGCTTTCTAAAATAGAATGTAAAATAAAGTTTAATTAGTGGATTCATCTCAGACATACTAAATGGAATTGTTGCATTGTATATGGTCCACTGGATACAGGAAAAGATTAGAGTATGGAAAATGGTGGCACAGTATAGTTAACAGCCTTGACATTACCAAAAACAATGTATCATATTCTCTACCTTTACTTTTAAGGTTTGTTTTCTGCTATACAAATAATATAGTATTAACTGCCAGAAACAGGTCATCCAGGAGACTGCAAAAGCTTCTGAGATTGTTATGTATTAAAGACATTAAAGTTAAGACTGGTATATGGTATATTTTGGTATAAATGGGGAATCAGATCATACAGAATAATAAAAATAATCATGAGTTACCTCTCAAGAAAGGATGTATAGTATGTTCTGTAAGACTACTAAACATGCACTGGTATGATGCAAGATGAAGTACAAAAAACAGCATAACATAATGCAAAAGAAACACTTTCCTTCTGTTATTTTCTTAGATGGATTTTGGTGAAGATAGCAAAAGAGAAGACTGCATGGTTATCGCCCCTCATATTACAAATCATCCCGTGGACCTAGATTTAACGGCCAGGAGACTTCACTGCATGGTCATTCTGTCAGTCAAACACAAGCCCTGCTGATACCGCAGGGGAGATGAAACCCTTAGCTATGTGAGCGTAAATGTTCATGTTTATTCCAGCTGGCAGCAAATGGTAGAAGGCAAAAATTGCCTCTGCTAATATGCTTGGGACATTGCACGATATGCTTGCTGAGAGGAAACACAGGCAGAGAATATTTCACCTCAGTTTTCTCTGAGGAATTGTAAATTACCCTCATGAGATACTCAGTAATACACACAAGATCAGCTGTTTATCAGCCTGTTTCAGATGGGATAGTGTAATGGATTCTACAGAAATTTTCACTGCTTATAATTTAAAATATGGGTCCAAGAGCAACAATATATGAGATTCAGTGTAAAGAAGAAAGGAGTTTTACCAGCCAGCAGAGGAGGAAGGAGCAGAACCTCTCCCCTTTAAGATACAAGGTATAGCTAGATGAAAACATCATATTTCTACCAGCAATCTGACAGGAACTGTTGAAATAGGAAGTAAAGAAGACAGGGATAGTGAGACAGAAGCAGTGGGAAACTTCCTCTGGCTATGTCTGTAGAGAGGTTGAGAAGGCTTCAGTGTCTTTCATGACTTCAGCTTTCTCATTTGATATCATTTGGAAATTTCTGCCTTCTCAGTCTTGTGCAGCCGGAATAAAACTGAAGTCTGATGATTTTCTGTCTCACATGTATTAACTTTTACCATGTGCTTATAGTAATTGACTTTTATTATGACTGAGAAGAGACTGCCCCTTGGCATCACACTGATTTCTGTCTTTTTCGCCCATAGGTAAGAGAGATTTGGTAAGTAGGAAGTTTCAGGCAGGTAGTCATTCCTGAAAGGGCTTTCAACCCTATCCTTAATGGTGGCTGGGAGTGATTTTAGGCAGCAGGCGACAACAGAGGTGAGAATATACTCAGCTCCTACAAGCCGTGTGAAAGGCATTGATTTTCAACCTCATCAGTGCCTCATACTATGGGAGAAAAGCAGAGTACAAACAACCATCTGGCACCAAATTAAAAGATAGTTGTGCTGGTAGAACACGCCTGAAATAATCAAACGAAAATTATGTTCTTCCAAAGTCTAGTTCAATGCACTACCATAGTCTCAGACAAGTCAGCAAATATGTAGATTAATTCAGCCTCACTTCTTGCCCCTTTTTTTTCCTTGCTTACTTTGAGACAGATTATATTTATTGCATAGGCCAACACTACACCAAACTACAGCAGTTTCATTCCTTAAATGTCATTTGATTTTATGAGCTCATATTTAACAAAAGAAGGTGCAGAGTAAAGGAGTCATAGGTATTTATGTATAAACCAAATTTTGTTGAAAATTACAGAGGTAAAACAGGATAGATAATATCTTTCAAAGTACTGGGCTGAGATAAAGGGAAAAAATAATAAAGGAGGCTGCTGATCAGCTGTTGCTCTACATTTAGAGAAAGAAAAAGAACAGATGATGTTAGCAGCACACACAAAGCCATGTACACTTTATGAGAGTAGCAGCATGAAAGGCTATGAGCTTATGCAGGAAAACTGAAGAAATTCCAAAGGAATGTGCTGGCATGCATGGGAAAGGACAGTTACTTTGCAAAGATGTATTCTGAACACTTCCTTTATTTGTTGTCCCATCCAGCACGTAGTTATGTAGTTATCTATTGAACTGGTTTTTTGTTGTTCATGAATCCACTATATAAATTGCAAACCAAAAATGTAATAGTTTATTTTGTGCAACAATCAGAAATATGTCCCTTGTGTGATGTTAGGAGAACTGTTCTACCCATGCCACAAGATTTCAGTGGTGTTATTAAAAAAGGGAATTTATCTGAGTCTCTGAGTTCCTTTATGTGAGAAAGCCTTATCTTCCAGTCCATTTGTAACATTAGACAGAAAATCACTTTTCTTCTGATACGACTATTTATCCAAGACGAATTTCTGCTGCAGCCGAAGTTGTGCCAAAGCACATGCTGACTGCTGGGCAAAATTCTTATTATTGTCTTGGAGAAGCACTGTCTTCCAGAACAGTTCTGCATTTCAGGCCTTGTTTAATATCATGGGTGTTTTAATACAGATCTACTTTCAGTGAAAGGGCTGCCTTAGGAACAATATTTATACTGTTACAAACATTTAATTCTGAGCAGTTTCAGGAAAAGGTCTACTGTTTTTTACTTAATAATTTTAGGGATGACTTCAAGGAAGACAGAAATCCCTTCACAACAAATACAAATTATAATTATAGATTATTAATTAAGGCTGAGAAAGACAAATGTATATATCTCAAGATTTTGTAAAGCTAGAACCCAATAAACCAAATGTCAGTATTGTGAAAAGTTTTTACAAAGAAAAACTCTACTGTCAAAAGAGGTACTGTACCGTACAAAAGAAAAACCCCTCTGTACTGAATCAAACTAGAATGTGTCTTTAACATGAACAGTTCATTAAGCCTGAAGCAAACATACATTTTTCACTAGTACAGAAAGAAACTACCAAAGATTTCTCCTTAGATTAAGCTGCTTTTTTCCCTCATTGCACAGTGAGGTTTGATGCACCTGCACTAAGTAAGGACACCCCCACCTACATCATGGTGGATGATTTGTCAGGTCTAGTACTCACCGTATGGTGTCAGCATTCAGTAATGACAGGTCAGGATTCTGCGTTCTATGAGTGATGGCACAGGCAACATGGCTCTTTCCAAGTTTGCTTTGTACCAAATAGCTTATCCCTGGTTTGCTGCTCTTCTGGGCTGTTTGCCCAGAAGTCTTCCCAAGAAAGACTAAACCCTGACAGCAAGAGGAATCATCATCCATCTGCATCTCTGGGGAGACAGCAGGAGACTCAACTGCAAAATTGTGCTCAGTGTTTTCCTCTGCAGTGGTTTAAAGAACACCTGCAAACCGGACAAAATTGCCATGTCCCTGAAGTGCAGTGGGAGCATCTATTGAACTTGGGTGGCTGATCATGCTAACCAGTGATGTACACAAGGAGCAAGAAAGGAAAGAATAAGAAAGACCAGTAATATGTAAGACAGAGGCTTGGTAATTCATTTTATCACAGTAAAACTGTAATTTTTGTGCCAATATTGATAAACTGTTGCTGTGCTTAATAAACCTCAGCCACCAAATTGATACTGGCCTGTTTATTTAGTTTTTTTTAAGGTAAAGAAGATGACTGGCTTTGTATCTAGACAGCAAATTATATCATGGCTGGGGTAATTAAGTTTCCTGAGCTCTCATCAGATTTTCTGCTTTATATGTTTTCTCCCCTAGCCACTCGTTAGCTAAAAGTAAAGGGAAAATTTAAACACAGGAGGCTTAGGCAGAACTGGCATATAGAGCTAACTCTTCGGTCGTATGGTTTTCATTAGTGTTCTGTTTAGAATATACATAATGGAATGGTGGTTTGACTTAATTTTGCTGAAAGGAAAGTGAAGAAGAAAACTGTCATGTCTGAAAAAGAGTAGAAAAATGATCTGAATCTTCTAATTTGAATCTGCTGCTACCTGTGTGCTGAGAAAAAAAAAAAAATGTTTAATTTAGATTCTTCCACAGAATATGCTTAAAACTGCAGAATTATTTCCATTAAGATTCCATTTTGAATACAGATAACAGCTAGTGCAACATAATTTTGCATTTATTATATGAAGCATAAAGTACCAAAAGAAATGACTGAATTAATACTGGAAGGACTGAATTCATATCAAATGTATCATTGTTCTCTGGTCTCCACAAGTAATTAAACCTGGAAAATAGGATTGCAAATAAGCCTTTTGATACGACATCAGCAAATCTACTGTAACCAAAGGATGACAGGCTGAACCATGCCTTTCACTAATCTGATTGAGAACATGTTTTACAGCCACAACTGTACAGTGAAACTTACTTTTAAATAAATTATAACTTTTATGCAGTGGAATAGACTTATTTTTTTTCTGAAAGTCATATATTATTTTACAAATGTCAATCAGTGATGGCTTAACAGTGGTTCATAAAGAGCTTTTACATGAACATGTATTTTGCATATTATACAAAAAGGAACAAGTCAAAACATGTAAGGTAATATATGAAATTACATGAAGTATTTCTTCTCTGTTTCATGTTAAAGATCTTTTAGTTAATATCACATTTTGGATTTGGAAGCATTGCATTTCTTTTAATCAGCAAGGACTAAAATGAGAAGAAATTCTCTAATGTTTTAAGTTGAGGCTTAGGCTTACACAATTTATAGGTAGTGCCTTTATATGCTACTCTTCCTTTTTTGGGATACAATGCAGCCTATCCAAATAACAAAGAATGTTACAACCCACCTGTGTTTCTCTTGTACACTCAGGAATTTTCTGCCCTGTACCTGCTGGTGAAGACTGAAAGATGTCCATGCTACTGCAAAATGTTTTCTCTTTTGGAGAGGTGGTAGTGATTATGCACATTTATATTTTAATACTTTATGTGATCTTGGAATGACATATTGCCATATTGCACACCACCCATGGGGAAGAGTCAGCTATAGTTTCAATCCTAAATCTTGCATTTCATGGCTAGTGAGCAATTAACTTGTAATTTTACTTGCATTTTAATACTTTTGATCTGAATTTGTCACTATTAAAGAAAACAGCAAACTTCCCCTTGATTCAAAATTTGAAACCATTTAATGCAATATATATAATTGTATTTGATACCATGCATAAAGATTTCATGCTTTTCTAGACTGTTCAAAGATCAGTTTGTTGGTGTTTTTGTTTTTTTTTTTTTTAATCTTTCCTCTGTTTATGTTTAGCATGCTATACCATTTAATGAGGAAGCAGAGATTTAGCGACATTATTAATGGACAAATTAAATGTCAATTAGCACTGACATTATTGCAACACACTTTTAGAGCAATCCACAACAGAATTTGGTTCAGCATACTGATTCATGCTCACTTCTTTCTTATTTGTGATGTGAATATTTATCTTCAAATTCAATAGTAAATAGGGTAAACTTTTAGATAAAAACTCCTGTAAGTTATGGAAAGGTTTAGGCTCTGTAAAATACGTTCCTTGAAAATGTCAGATTTTACAAGCAAGGGGTCAACAGTTTTGGTTTTTTTCATTGCCACAAATTATATGGATTTCCTTGGAAATAAAGCCATCACATTTTTCAGCAACCCCCTGAGGTACATACAAAAGAAGATCATTTGTGTCTAACCTAGTTGGTGTCTATTTGTAGATTTAAATCTCTCTTTAAACTTCCAGTTTACCAGTATTTCCGTTAAGGCAAAGTACTAACATTAATATCAACATCTGACTTACGGAAACAGAAAATTCAGTGCTTTATTATTACACATCAATTTTTAAAAAAATAGAAAAATATAACGTACTATTTGGAGATCATTAGGCTTAAATTTACTGTCTTTTAAACAGAAAAATTAGACCTCCAAACACTAGACTCCAAAAGCTAGACCTCCAAATAATAATTATGTATTTAAGAAAATTCAAAACTGACAAACATGCTTTAAGTCTAAATTCCCTCCTGAAGCTTGAAAGACACAGGGTTCCCCACTGTTCATTAATTTTTCACTTTAACTATGTGTCATGAATGCAACAAATTAAAAATACAATTAGTCCAGCTTAACTATCTAGATCACATTCCTGCATGTAAACATTTGCATAAATAATTGACTAAATTAGTATCCAACAAACATGTGTGCCTCTGTCAGTAAAGAAAGTGGAAATGTGGCAAATAGGAGAGACTGTATTTTCTCTAAAATGTTCAGGAAGGGAAATAGCACTTACTGATGTGGTATAACACATCATCATCATGGCTAGGCTTCATGAACGAAGATTTGGGAAGGACTCTACCCATGCTTGCTACAAGTGCGCTGATGGCTAAATAACACATATGATTGAATGGATAATTCCATGTTAAAGTGCCTCAGAATACACTTTAAAATCTGCCAGCTATTGATAACTCTTCAGGTCTCATATTCCAAACTGACTGACCTGCCAGTGTTTTAAATCAGCATACTGTTTCTCTTCCATTATTTATGCATTGGAATAAGCATTTTCAGAAGGAAAGACAAAGTGAGCAAAGCTCACTCTCCTAGGCAAACAGGTAACTGATGAGTTTCCTTATAAGTACAGTTTTCGTAGCTGCACTTGTGACACAAACTTGCAGATTTTTTGGGGAAGGTACCAGGTAAATACACTGAAATAATTAAGAGAATAAATTAAAACAGAGCTAATGTATTAGGAAAAACCAGTTCCCTCAACCTTTATTATGACTTTAGATATACAAGAAGTCAAGTCATGATTACACAATAGTTCTCTGTTAACAATATGGACTAAGGTTTGTGTTTGTAGTTTGAAGTCTGTAAAGATGCTATTGAACTAGACAGACAAAATATTAAGTACCAAACCCCCTCACTAAGCACTTAAGTAATTTAATAAAAGAAAATAATAAAGCAATCTAAAAGTGTATATAGCTTTAATTCTAGGAGACATCCAGTGGAACCTAAATGACTTGGAATAACTGGAATATTTAATGCATCTGATGAATGTCTACATCTAGTTTTCAATTAAAAAACCACCGCACTGGGAGCTGACAAATGAAATGAAGTATTGATGTCTTATCAAGAGAGATATTTCTCATAGTATTTTCTATCTGGGACTTGGATCTAGAAATATGTTCCCAGAAATACGTTTTCTTTCTCTCACTAGCTTGGTCAAATTTTCAATTACTTGCTATTTTGCTAAAAATATATCTATGTTCGCTTTGTTAAATATGTTTTTTCATGCAAAGATATTACAAAACTCAGCGTCTCTTTTTCTGGTACACCCAGGCAAACAACAGCAGCTTGGGTGATTTGAAATGCAGATGTTTACCATAGCAAAAAATCAGTCTGAGAAACAAACACACCCCATTTACATTAGGATATGGTGTGTCACATTCATTTAATTTATGATAATTCTTAATTATTTGAGATGGTGGTGTTAGTTTATTACTGTGTGTTATGAATGACAAGAAAGTAATTAATATTAATATTGTATTTAACACATGCTACAACTGGCAAATATCTTTAAAACTGGTAGCTAAAAAATCCTTTCTATTTTGATAAACCTACTCAAAAGACTGATCAAGACATGTATGTGGTATGAACTAGGGACCACCTGCAGTGGAAGTTAATTGTGGCTGGTTCAGTGACTATATCATGATCTGATCTCCATTTTAAGTAACCCCAGTAATATGATAATTTATTACAGCTTCATATTTCCAAGTAGTGAAATGGAATGAATTATGCTTCTCAATTTAAAGATAGTTAGCATTCATAAAGAATTTGGAGGAATTGGTATGGTTAGAAATCACATAGATATGACCAAAATGATCTAAGGGTTATCTTGTCACTAGGTAATTGAAATATATCTTTGTGACAAGCCTTTCATTAAGCAAATGAAAAAATTCCCTTTTTTATTTGAGAAATAGTTTACATGAATATTGCATCATAATTTTCAATTTTTATGTTATGACAATAAATTATATAATTTGTGATGGTTTATTTACAGTGTTAAAAAAATAGATCTGCATTCTGCTGTTATTGGTGACAATCACAGCTACAGGTTATGCAACGATCACAGTACAGAGAAAAGCCCTCAGAGAACAATGTAAGACTTGTTATGATAAAGATAGCTAGAGTTATTTTTATAATAACTCTATATAAGAAAACAAGTGAAAGAAAAGCACACAACAAAAAGTGTTAATTCACTTCATTCAAGAAGTATTTGACTCTTCAACACCTATGTCCATACTTAGTAAGCACTCATACAATGAATCCAACCACATGGCCAGCAGAGAAGACAGAAGATGGTTTTTAGGTTATGAAAATTAAAGTCAAGTGCTTCAACAATATGAGTGGCTGGTACATATTTTAAGGGGCTGTTAGGGGGTGTTTTGCTTTAAACAAAGTGAAAAATGGAAGAAGGGCTCAATACAAATCAACCCTTCTTTGATCTGCTATGAATTGTTATACAGAGACAAATTACAATTTTTACTTTCCCTAAGAGTATTTGTCTTCACAAGGAACCGGAACTATAACTCTTTAATAGCTTTTAGTCTCCTTTATATATTTTTTTTTCAGCCAAACACAATACTATTTATTTAGCATTTTAAATTATATCTTATTATTTTCGGAAAACCACTGTGTTTCCTTCTGAATTTTATCTCCTTTTCAAAGGTTGTCCTAGAGTTTCAAAAAGGTGACCTCCTCTCCTTTAAGAAATGCATGCTTTGGTACATGCAAAAAATACTCAACACAACTAAGGTGTTCTGTTCAATTCCCTGGGTATATTACTCTGCTCCTGTTTTGGGACAGTATAAATATAACATGTAAAGAACTAACTGGAGGTGCTGTATTAATTGAAAACAATCCTGTATAAAATATTTGCATTTTCTGTTTGCAGTCAAATAAGGGGAATGGTATTTCCTATGGCTGTATTGAATTTCTTCAAAGGGTAATGCTTGTGTTTAAACCTTACCACAAAACCACAGAATCCACACCTTCTTAGTTACATATAAAACCACTTCAGATATAACAAGTCCTGACCGAATATGTACTTAGCTTTAAAAACAAAAACCTGTAAGACTGTAATTCTTATTAGATACTTTTATTTTCTTTGGAGACCAAAATTTTCTTTTGTTCTTGTAATAGGATCATCTTTAAATGGATCTTTTTACTTTTAGGAAAAGACCACAAACCTTCCAATTTACAGTGATTTGTCCCAGAAATCTTTGGGTTTCTTAATATTCCCTTAAAATACTTACACATTGTTTCTTATGAGGAAAAGAACATTCCATTTTTAAGCTTTATTTTATTCTCATTTGATGAAAATTGTTTTCTATTAAAAATAAAGGCCTATTTAAATGGGTTTTATGTCTCTCATCAGCCTGACTGATTAGTGGAGGAAGTTAAAGACTCATCCTGCTCTTTTGTTCCTTCTAGTTGTTCTGCTGTCTCAGTTCATCAACCTAGTTCACAAAGCAGCTGCATAAATTCATGTAGAAGCTCTGTGATAGAAACTGAAGACCCACAAAAGGGAGAGAAGGATCTGCTTTAGACAATGTTGAGTTTGTCTTGTAGTATATCAGCTCTGACTTGGATTCACAACAATTCAAACCGACCCAAAAATAAGGCTGATGAACTCCTGTCTTGCTTGTGCTGATGCTGGGATGGATGTGCCAAAATTAAAAACTATTTCAGGAAGCTGATCTGACTGAAAATCCTCCCTACCAAAAGCTTGCTACACAAGCACAGAGGTGAGAGAGCAGGCAACAGGCTGCTAAATAGCACATCTTTATAAAATCCCACAAATAGTAAGGAGACAAACCTGAAAAACAATAGTTTGCTTCAAAGAACGGATGGCGTAGAATTTAAGTAAGTTGCCACACATATTTTGTACTTGGGCATGAATATGGCAAGGACACATGTGCCTCCTTATATCAACATCAGAACTTTCACTGACTTTAAGGAAAACATTTTCACTTCAAATTATTTATTCTTCCACCAGTGTGTCTAACCAGAGAGGTTAAAAAGGAACATGCAGAACTTAAAACTTACTTCTATGGTTAGCAATATGATAAAAAGTACTGCACCTTAGTCGTATGAAAAAAACCTTTCTGGTTCATGTAAATTTCAAAGAAGCATTTTAAAATTGACTGCTTTTCTGGGAAAGCCCCCTACAATTTTCTTCAGATTTCGTAACAGGAAATTAAAATGTCCTGAGAATTGTGTTAACGTTATAAACTTCTAGTGTCAAGAGTTTTTCCAAGCGCGATATGATGTTATGATTGTTATTGTTATAGGTAAAAACCAAGGGCATCTTACTGCTATTTTGTAATGATGCAGTATCATGGAATGCAGCCCCTCTATTTTTATACACATATACAGATATATATTTATAATTTTATAATATATTTTTATATATGAAGAAATACTAAATTTAAAGGAGGTTGAAATAAAATAATGATCTAATATTCGTTGGCATGCCTGTCAGTAGGTAGGGTGTGTAATTTTTGTTACCTATTAATGGGATTTCAAGCACAGGAGAAGCCAGCTTTCCTTTAATCATGTTGTTCTTGCAGCCCACAGAAGCAGCTTTCCTCAGGCACCCAGGTGGGCACAGGCAATTTTGACTGAAGAAGTTTCAGCATTAAGGGCTGAGTGCAGCTGTGAAACACAGAAATATATAAGTTATACATGCAGTAAATGTGTTTGTGTAATTTCCTCTTTAAAAGGAAAAAATCATGGGCAACAGAGAACTAAATATAATGGTATTTCTAAAAAACATGATCTGTCTTGCCTTATACCTTCCTGGTATTTTCCCCTTCCAAAATATCAGAATTCTGTTTCTTCAGATAATAATTTACATCTACCTATATTCTTGTTCCCACTTTATAATTTATTATCATAAAAACATTTCTTGCTTAGTGGGTTACTTAAATATCCTCTAT
This sequence comes from Lophotriccus pileatus, assembly GCA_035583135.1. Taxonomy (NCBI): domain Eukaryota; kingdom Metazoa; phylum Chordata; class Aves; order Passeriformes; family Tyrannidae; genus Lophotriccus; species Lophotriccus pileatus. The sequence continues at coordinate 42,539,486 of JAWWES010000133.1, read as the reverse complement.
TGACTAATTGTCAATAGGGCGTAATAGAAACAAAACTGCTTCATGACTATTAACCTTTAATGAAGATGGTTTATTGATGGAGGAGCTGATTATATACGGGAAAGCAGAACTCAATGCCTTATTCATTAGTATTTCTCCACACTTTTGTCTGCAAAGTTGTTGGAGGAGGGCTGTGCAGTGACCTGCTCCCATGGTCAGGAACAGGTTTCCCTCCCTGGAAAGGTGCTGGAAGCC
>JAWWES010000133.1:42524628-42539152 GCA_035583135.1 Lophotriccus pileatus | reverse complement strand
GTGGTGTCTGTGTCTCCTCTCTTGTGGATTACACGTGGACCTACAAACCAGGACAAAGGACCTCCGCTGGTCTGGACCTTCTCCTTTTCCCATACCGGGATACAAAGTCAAGAAAAAAAAGTCTAAAGTGAATCTATAGATAAATATAATCAGTCGTTTGCAAGTATCTTACAGGTTGACTTTTGAAAATACACTATTTACTTTATTTATTTCCAAAACCCTGATGAGTTTATCTCCAGTCTGATGAATTGGCAGAGACTTGCAAATGAAGGAAAAACCTACATAATGCAAACTGTGCTGCAAAATCTCTTCTAGGACTCAAATAGGACAATACCCTTAAAAAAAATAATAGAAAAGTTATTTTAAACTTAAAATACATCAGAATAAAATACAAACTACATAATACAAAACCCTAAAATACATACAGGAGGTATAGCTACATTAGTGATTTTCCTCGCTTAACTATGCTTTGGTTCATGTCTTGGGACATTTGAATTGTGTTCTTTTTTGATGAAACTAGACTGGGAGGTTTGCTTCAGGACTTCAGATGTACTCTACCTGTGAATGAATATTCAGTCCATGTAATCAGATGAATTCTACTCCAAAGTAAAACTTCCCCAAAATACATGGGATGGATGCTAGGTTGCCAACACCAACCTTTTTTGATCTATAAGTGCACTCAGGCTATGCTACTTGCAAAGGTAGAATACATTCCGTGCAATAACAATGTATTGTAAGACACTGAGATATCACTTTGTTCATGGCCTAGATTTGGGCCCACAAAGAAGTGCATTGATCCATTGTCCAGCTGGGCTACCTCTGCTGCAATTGCAATTTTAATTGCATGTTCTTGTTTGGATAAATTTGGTCTGAATGTATTCAAATGTGCAAAATGTGAATTTCCAATCCATAGAAGTATTGAGTTCTGGAAAAAGTTTAGATGACATAACAGAATGAAATTTTATTTTGGGGACCAATTGTGAAGACGTTCATTCACTCTGTAAGCTTGTCAGTCTGAGAAAAGTAGTTTCTAATATAGGAAACAGATTCATATGTAATGGAAGACATTTCATATGAATTCCTTCTTTGCTCATTGTAACTTTTATCTGGACTTATACATACTTGAGTGGCGTCTTTACTTGCTTGGCAACTTTTTTACTTTAGTACATGGACATGGAGATACAATAATATTGACATATACAGTTATTCAGAAATATTTAAAGACATACTAGAACTGTGTCGTTGTTGGAAACTGTGCTTTCTTGTTCCCATAAACTGCATATATACACTAAGAGATCTCCATGCATCCACAGAGGAAGAAAATACCTTGAAGAAAAGAAAAAAGATACACTGAAAATAGTCTCTGCCTCAGACAGATTTATTGGATGGGATTACATTCACAACAAGCAGAACAATTAGGTTAATTTATTTTTATCGTAAGTCAGCTAACTGCATGTGAAGTAGGTAATCTAAGTTGAAAGAGACAAAAAATAATGTTAATTAGATTTTTAAAGGCTATCTCACCCCAGCTGAACTTCTCAACAGTTTGTTAAACTTTTAATGAGCAATACATGTGCTTTGAGGTTTACAAAAAATTAGAATGATGGGTATACAACTAGTGAGATGAATTGTTCTATATTAATTATCATATCAATTGGTCACTCCTAATTATTTGCATTTCTACTTTTTGCCCAGCATTTGTAACCATAAAATTAACTCAGATTTTAAAGGATTCTAATAACTGGGAGCTGACATGGGAAGGTTAATGCGTTCTAAGAAATGTGTTCAAACATTTCTTAATTATTTTTTGTCAGTAATTATTAACCATGAGATTTCAAAAGATACGGTATAAAAATTTTTTTAAGGGCAGATTGATTAGTGTACCTTGATATTTTTGTCTGAAGTTCTTTTTACTTTCCATGTGATGCAAAAGGCAATTTAACACTTTTTGAATGACTAATTTCAAAATTAAGCAGTCAACTTTACCCTTATATCCCTTCTAAAAAAGTGACTTTTTTAAGAATCATGTCTTACCATAGCTCAGCACTACAATTATTTGCTAGTCTCTAAGGGTTTAAGTTGTGAAACATAAGCAGAAACATATCTTTATTGTATGCTACATGTAGGGCTTTTACATGTGACTAAGAGGCACACACACACTCAGAAAGAGTGAGTGTCTGAGTGCAGTACAAAACCAGAACAGTGTGTGCAAGAGAGCTTAATTTTCCTATATGAGTAAAGTGAGGGGAATTGTATCTGTCCTTTAGTTTTGTGGTACATAGACTCAAGCTCCCAGTTGTCAGGTTTGGACCTGCTTCTTTTCTTTCCTTTTCTTCTTCTACTTCTCTCTCTCTCTTTCTTGCTACATGTAGACCCTGTACGTACACAAATCACTTAAACTGACTGTCATAGAGTCATTTTATATTTAAATGTGTTACCAAAATAGGGTTTTAAATTAAAAGCTCTGCTTAGGACATCAGGGCAGAGAATGAAGGATTGCTGTTAATCCTGGGTTGAGAAGAGGAAGAGTAGATGGCTTCTTCTGGCTATGTAGGCAGAGGAAATAAATTCCCCACAGAATGGAACTAAAGAAATATGAAATTATTTAAATAGCATTAATTTCAATTGTACTATTCTGTTCTTTAAATAGAAGTTATATATACATTCATAAGTCTGCTGTTTTTTTTATTGTTGTTAAATTGCTGCATGGTATTGGGATGAATTGTTTGGGGTTTTTTTTCTGTACCTTGGCTATTTTTGCCCTCTGGGGAGCTGTTGTTCGTTATCCTGTGTTTTACTGAAAATGAAAAACAAACCTCGCAATGTTGCTGATTTCTGAGAGAAAAAGGTTTTCTGCATCCCAGTGCTGACCAAAGAATGGGTCTGAAGCATCTAGACCTGACCTTGGACTTTATTGCATTGTGCTCTGCTAGGAAGGTATTGTAGGGGCAAATGTCTCGCTCGCTCATTGCATTATAAAGATACTACCATTTCTGCTAAAACACCTTTGAAAACTGATGGAGTGAGACTCTTGCAGGTTTATATGCCATGCTTGGTCAGCATTAAGACTGCAAGAGAACTATTTCCCGTAATGTTTGTGCCTTGGCAGTTTCTGGGACATCTGAGTGTAAGCTCGTTGTTGCTACCACCTTTCAGCCTTACAGGCACTAATAGGATGTCTCCTTCTTAGTGTTGATTTCTGTCACAGCACTGATGGCTGCAGGCATCCATGTTGTCCAGTTTGGCTACAGTTGGCCAGAAGTACTTAAATTGCAGGTGTGCACACACACCCTTTGAAACAGCAGGGAAGAAGAAAGCTTATTTTGTCAGGCATGAGCTAAAGAGCAATGACTAGAGACGAAGTCAAAACAACTTACAGTAAGAAGATGTGCATTTTTAACCACATTTACTGAGATTTGGGAAAAGATGAGCTAATGCTTCCTTGGCATTTCATGACTGGGCTATACAGGAGCAAGATTATAGTCCATACTCTCCTCACTTTAATTCTACTGATTTCATTGTTGCTTTCATCAGAAGTGGTCCTAAGGGTAATGAATAGATTAATAATTTTTATATTGACATTATCTTACTGAGGAAATGTAGAATTGGTGCCATTGTGTTGTAGCACAGATGTCCTTTGTTTTCAGTCAGCAGCAAACAAACCTTTAGTTTTCTAAAAGATTGAAATTTCTGTTCTGAACAAGAAAATAAAAAGCCAACATCTCTCAAAATTTCTGGGCTATTCTTAAAAACATCAGGGCTGTACAATTTGTCTCAGTTTTGTATTGCTTGGTTGAAGAGTGCATTGAACAAAGTTAATTAGGGATTAAGGCAGTATTCTTTGGTTATGGAGGGTTCTGGGAAGATGCTGTGGTTGAGGATGATTGCATTAATGGATTTTTTTTTCTAATGCTGGAATTTCTGTGATTCTTTCTTGACTGTAGAGTAGTAAAACTGACCTTGGGTTTTTCAAGTAATAACTATTATTGTCACAGAAGATGTAGAAGAAATAATTGTTTAGAGACAATAATATTATTGTAAAAAATTTACTCTAAAAACTGTGAAATTCATGCTATCAGGATGGAAATTTATTGACATACATTGCAGAAATAAAAGATTGTCCTTGCATTAAAAGCTATAATGGCTGATAGTAAGTGCAAACTATATATGTGTGATTGTTGTATTTTTTATGAACTCCATTAACGCTTTCCATGAAGATATTTGGAATTGTTTTTTTCTAATGAAAAGGTGAAAAAAATTATTCAACAAATGCTTAGAAAGATCTCAGTTTTCAGAAAGATGTCATTTTACAGTGACTGGATGTTTTTAGTTGAACATTTTAAATTTCCTAATAAAATGCTTTCATTAACATTTTCATTTACATTCAGTTGCCACTTTTTTCATCTTTTGGCTTTAGTAACAGAGTAGATTGGATTTCTTTCAAATTTAGCTATCAAGAAATTTAATTGAGTAGTAGAAGCTTTGTACTCAAATAATTCATAAACTAGGTACTCCATTTAAAATGGGTGTGAAGACCATAATTAGTTGTGCTGATAAGGGATGTCAAGATTCCCTAAAAAATGAAGTGAGAATATCACAAGAGGAAACAGAACGTTTTACTCCCTCACTTGTTGGTTGAACACCTTCATGAGTATTGACTAATTTAATCTACAGTGTTTCCTTCACCCCTGAAAAGGAGAAGGTAAAACAAACTATGATAGGATTAATTTAGTTGGTTATCCATTTGACAGCTGATGTGCTGAAAAAGTCATGCACTTTGTGTAGCTGAAGTGCATTTTTCTATCTGTCAAATACTTGCTGTAACGTGATGCTTACTTATCTGTGAATAAAAAAATTTGTTACAGCAAATGTATTTTAGAATAGAAGTATTTAAATTACAGCATTGCTCAGGATGTGTCAGAGCTGAAACCATTCCAGTCATAAAGCCCTATAGTACTTCTTATCTGTATTTGCTAAACATTTTTAAGCTGGATGTTAAAAAATAAGTTTAGGGTGATGGATTGTGTATGTTTTTCAAAACATGAAAAATAAACAAGGAGACAGCATATGTATATAACACAGAAATCTGTCCCCTTTTCCTGCCTTTTTTCATTACTATCAGAAGCTGAGACTTGATGCTAGTCATTCCATTTTACAATGACTGACAGTTTCTCAAAGAAATCAACACTTGGAAGAATCTATTTTTTACCTCCTCCCTATTTATAAGCAGGTTTCATTTTTAAAAGCAATATAGAAGTTATTATTTTCTTTTCTTTTCTTTTCCTTTTTTTTTTTTTTTTTTTTTTTTTTTTAAGAAAGCAGTTTAAAATAGCTTTTGGTAAAATTATTTTTCTGTCACAATGGAATGAATATTACATAAACATTGCCTACAGTAAGGACCAACAATAGAGAATATAAAAGACTACTTTAAGATGTGCCATGATAGTATATGGAAATGTTTAAGAAATTTGAACCATAAATAATTTACTGAAAATCAGATGTGGCATACTGTATTCCTAAAATCTATAAATAACAGCAACTTCATTCAGCACACCTTCTTATGAGTTGATATGAGTTTTTTTCATAAATAGATTTCCCTAGAGAAAATAGCTTTCAAGTGTTAAAAGTTCACACAGATATAACAGGAGGCAATATAGTCTACCCGGGCTCCTGTTGGACCCTTATCCCCAAATCATCTTTCTATTACAATGAGACAACTGAACTAGTCGTCTAAACCAAAAAGATTGTATTTGTCAATAATTTACAGTGACTAATATTACAGACAACATTTAACTGTTTAGATAGATAGACCACAAGGTTATTTTGGGAAATGGGAAGAAAAACTGACTTTCTTTGAAATATTCATCTATAAAGAAGAAGACTAAAGTGAAAAGCCATAATGGAAAAAGTGGAGGTTGCAATTAAGTTTATTGAGGTGGAAATGACATTTCCTGTAGTTCAAAGCCAGAGGTAATGACTCCTCTACTCAGATTACCAGAGACAAAATAAAAGGGTTGTTTTTTTGAAAAAAAGAGACTGTTACCCCACAGCGCAGATCTCACCCAAAGAAGCCTTAATGCAAAAACAATCGTGCAAGCTACCTTAAGAGCAGAGAAGCTACTTCTTCAGTACTGCTCTGAGCCTTCTGCCAAATTGTCCCTCTACCATCTGATTCAGTAGGCTAATGCAAATAGGGGATGCTAGTGCCCAGTCGCTGGAATTCTGTGACATTGCCCTCCTACTGCAGCCAACTTAGGGATGCTCCATGAGTAGCTCCATTGCCTGGATCTGCTGTGGACGCTGTGTGGGTTGTTGTTGGAGGACAGCTATCTGAGAAACAAATACCAGTCAGTAGGGGAACTCTGTCCAGAAGTCAAATTTGAGAATGGGGGCTGAGTTACAAGGAAGCACAGCTGTCCCTGTGAACAGAGCAGGCCCACAGGGCTGCAAAGAAGTCACAACTTCCACCTTTTCTGAATGCTCACAGCCTCACTCTGAGTGCCATAACCAAAATGCCTGTGACTGTGCTAGGGAATGGTGCCATTTCAGCTGCTGCCTTTCAGTATTCTCACTTTCTCCATGTGAAGAAAATGTTTTTCAGGAAGGCTCCTGCACTCTTCTGACAAGAGGGTGGGGTTTTGGCATATTTACTGCCGTATTGTAATACACATTTTTTTAGCCACCAACACGCTTGCAAGAAACGTGGGTAGAGCCCTTCCCAAATCTTCGTTCGTGAAGCCTAGCCATGAGATGAGATGAGTAATACACATCAGGACTCTGATAAAATGGAATTTGTTGTGCGTGCAACTTACCTTCTCAGACATGATAATAACTTCTGAACATTGCAGGAAAGCCAAGAATGGAAAACCCCTTTTTTATTTTATTTTATTCTCCAGTTCCATATGAAAAGAATGCTGCTGATCTATCATCAAGACGGAGATTCAAATTATCAAGACACTCACTGTTTCAGACTGAATGCTCTGTTGAAGCATAAATAAATGTTGTGTTATAGCCAATTTCAGGCACACCATGAAAACACAGTGGGATTGCTGCAGGGTGTTGGGATGAGACTTTTGAGTTGCCTGGCTGGTAAATGAGACTCAGTGTGGAATCGTCTTCTTGTGACTGAGAGGCTGTGTAGGTAGGCAGTCCTTCAATGACTCTTCTGGGCATGGTTTTTTCAAAACTCTGGCAACATCCACAATGTTGACTCAGGACTTCTGTTCTTTTTTTTGTTTGGTTTTTTTTTGTTTGCTTGTTTTGTTTGTTTGTTTGTTTGTTTTTGTCAACTTTACTACTCTCACTCACAGACCTGTTGCCATATTAAATTTAGCATATTTCCAGCTGCTAGCTTGCAGATTTTCCGTGTTATTCAAACTACAGACTAGATATTTCACATTTTTTTCAAATATTTAAATATAGTTCTTTAATAATTTACCAAAGAAAACCCAAACAATAAGAAACCATATGAGCAACAACTGTAAGGAAAAAAAAAGGTTAATTCACACACTCAGAATTATCACCATTCGCAAGGTACATATTGAACAAGTGAGTTTGTCAACCACAACATGCATTCAAAGACCTTCACTCTAGTGAAATATGCTCACTTAAAAAATCCTGTTTCAATTATATGTAGTCCAAAAATTCCAAACTTCTCTAAAACTAAGGTCTCTCCCTTTCCTACATGGCATATGTAGAAGCAAAGGCCTAGCAGTTCTTCAAACAAGATTCTGATGGTGAAACATGCTGTACCGATGTGAGCTCAGATTTTTGCTGTTTGCTCTTCCTTCTTGTACTGTTGAATGCCAGCACCAGAAAATAATATGTAAGCAGAAAAGAAAGAAGATAGTATGATTGCAATTTTATAGATTCATCTATGCGAGATTCTTATTTGATACTGATTCTTATTTGATGAGGTATGGATATATCCTTCTGTTTGCCTTACATAAATAGGTGTTGAGTTCCCCACCCAGTCTAGAGAGTCTGATTATCTAACTCCAATTTTACGTGTAATATAAGCAAAAGACGTTATTTTTCTTACTGGTGTTTCTATTGAACAGGTTATCCTATTTTGCTCCTTCAGGGTGTGCATGCCTTCAGAGCCTTCTGTGATCCCAGGGAATGGCAGACCTGTTTTTCATCAGCTCCGAGAAGGTAGTTATGCAGATGATTAATGATTCCCTGCTGCAGAAGTACTGTTCACTGGTGGATGCACTCCACTAACTAACTTCAGATTTATCTGGCAGCAAGATCTACAGCAAGTTAGAATTTGTATTCAGTATGCAACTCTCACTTTATATTTACTCTAAAATTGAAAGGTGGCTTGGTCCTAACCTTAGTAGAACTCTTTAGTTCTATTATATGTTCAGAGAACTTAGAAGAATTTCCTTTCTTGGGGTAAAGCCAAGGTTCTCTGTTCTCATAACTTAGCTATTATTCTGTACTATACCTTTTTATTTTTTACCAATTCGAATACAATTGTTTCATTTTCATTCTCTAAATTCTTTGTTATTTCTGCCTCTTCTCTTTTTCTGTTTCTTATTTAAACTGCCATAAATGTATAGAGAACACCGTTTGAGACCCTAACTATTTGTTAGGAGTTCTAGCTAGTTTATGTACTACATCCACCCCATTTCTGTTGCATTTCTATTGAGGAAGATAATTTTTTACCTTCAGCCAGAAAAGTGACAACATAATAAAATCAATAAAGAATAAAAACTATTTTGTCAAAAAAACCCAACAATATTAATTTTGAGTCTATCAGATCTAAACTACTCGACTAGTAGTTCCTCATCAGCACATTTCCTCTCTCTTTTTTCTCAGTTTAGGAAATTTTTGAAAGATGTTGAAATAAAAGTTGCACACTTTCTGCAAAGGAAATTTTATGGTTAAAACATTTTGGCTGAGAAAATTTCCTTCTATAATACGGTTAAAATCTTGAATATGCCTGCCTGTCTGTGTCCTTTGTGGCTTTATAATTCTTGTCATAAAAGTGTAATAGTTTAATAGTCAAAATTGTTTAGAAATTTTTAAAGTCATTCTAACAATTGAAAAAAAAATCACATTTTATGTATTTTTAAGGAACAGGTAAATTTCAACAAAATTGTTAATGTTTTTTCCTAGCTCCAGGCTGAAAAGGACAGTTCATACCATCACAGAAAAAGAGAATGAGGGAAAGTGAGCAGAGAATGAGAGTAGAATTAGAGGTCTTGGTATTCACCAGAGCTGGTTTTGGCTGTGGTAGAGTTAATTTTTTCCACAGTAGCTAGTATGGAGATATGTTTTGGTTCTGTCCTGTAAACAGTGTAGATAACACAGAGATGCTTTCACTACTGCTGAACAGGGTTTACACAGTCAAGGCTTTTTCTGCTTCTTGTACCACCCTGCCAGCAAGGAGGCTGGGGGCCCACAAGAAACTGGGAGGGGACACAGCAGGGATAGCTGCTCCCAGCTGACCCAAGGGATATTCCATACCATATGGCATCATGGTCAGCTTATTAAACTGGAAGAAGAAAAAGGAAGGGAGGAGATTCTCAGAGTTATGGCATTTTTCTTCCCAAGTAACCGTTATGTGTGATGGAGCCCTATTGTCCTGGGGATGGCTGGAACACCTGCCTCGTGATGGGAAGTGGTGAATGGATTTCTTGGTTTGCATTGCTTGTGCATGCAGCTTTTGCTTTATCTATTAAACTTTCTTTGTCTTAACTCAAGAGTTTTCTCTCTTTTACCCCTCTGATTCTCTCCCCTAGCACACCATGGGGGAGGGAGTGAAGGAATGTCTGGTGCTTAATTGCTTGCTGGGGTTAAACCACAACATCACCTAAATAGTGCAAGACACAAGTTTTAACCACACAGCAACAGTTTTAGGCAACGTGACTTTATCACGGATTTTCTACACCCTCTGAGCTTAGGCTGGTTCATGCTTCTTTACTGCATAACCCTTTCTTTGCTTCTCTAAAAAGACCTTGAGAAAATTTAGGAAAAAAGAATGATAGAAAGCATTGTGGATTGGGAAAACAATTGTCTATCAGATCTGATCTCAAACTTCCTTACTTATACAAGATTTATCTTTGTAGTGTATTTTTAAGGTGATTATCAACAGTGTCCAAAGAAGTGGAGAAAGATTTTTTTATTATCTTTTTATTTAGGAACCATAAAACATTGAAGAAGACAGTAATGTATTGTGTCTTTCCCTAGGGATGAATCAAACATGGCATTGGGAAAACACCTTCAGAAGAGAAATGGGTGGACTTTATATTTTAGTCAGAGGTTGTATACAGTAAGTGTGATAAAAATCATGACATATGACAGAAGATATAATCTTAATCTCATAAGTATGATGAACACTGTTTTGAGGATGTAGCGTTTCAGGCAGGTGACACATTGAGAAAATGGAGGCTGGTGAGAGTGCAGTCATTACACACTATTGCCGATAGTTTCAGCAGAGATTACAGGCTAAAAGTCACACTGATGAGTTTTGTGAGGAAAGACAATTTTCAGAGGCAGAAACAAATATGCTTACTGACCCTTGGCATGCATATTGTGGTTTGCTTTGTTTTTATATCTCAGCAGAAACAAGGCTGTTTTTTACTAACTTGAATTCTGAATATTTTGTGATAGCAATTGTGCCTACTTGTTCGAGTTTGTTTAATTTCATACTTTTTTCTTTTTCTGAACCTTGAATAAAAGGGACAGTAACAACTGCAAATGTAAGGTTCTAAACAACAGAGATTTTAATAATTAACTCACATTCTGATGGGTTTGAATGTTTTTGACATGCTCAGTATGTGTTGAATCTAGTGGCAGAAAATTTATCCGTAATTCCATTTTGTTTTATTGAGATCAAATAGTTAAATGTTTGTGCTAAAGTGACAGAGTGAGATTAAAATGGCAGGAAAAATAACAAGACTGTGCATTGTGAATTAAGTGAAATGAATAAATGTGCAGCTGCACACCCATACACCATGATGTAGAAATTTTGCAGAAATGTTTCCCTCATGGTATTTGCAGGATTTTCCCCCAAAAGAAACATCCACTGGACATGGTGCTTTGCAAGTGGAGTTCAAATTCTTCTAACATTTATGCAGAATTCAAAAGTAATCAGAGGGCCTTGGGATTGCCTTATTTGAGATACCTTATTCACGAAAATTAAAAATGGCTGTTTGGCCTAGGGCTTTCGAGAGTTTTTTTTAAAAGGCATAAAAACTAAAGAGAAATTCCTTTCAAAGGAGGGCATTCGTGCTTAATGCTAAACAGATACTCAGCATGCCAGATTTAATGCAAATGCTAGTAAGAATGCCAAAAATACAGGAACTGCACTGTACAAATGTCTCTGCATAAAATAAACAAATAAATAAGATTATAAGAAGGTAAATATTTATTTTAGTCCTTATGCCTTATGCAACAGGGAGAGAAGGAGGTAGAGCATCAGCACAATTGTTTTCACAGGTATATGTCAGCACTGGACAAGGACCAAATTATTGAATAGTTACAGCAAAAATTATTCAGACTTCTGGGCTCATTTCTGGCTAACACAGGAGAGATGATGATGATTGGCGTGCCTGGAGAGAGGTGGTCTCAAGTATCATTCTGAACTGTCAGCAAGGACTAAACACTTCTTTCTCATCTTTAGCCTTAACATCTGTCACTAAATGGGAGCAAGCTGACACTTATGGAGCAGTGCTTTACCACTAATGCAGCTGCAAGCTTTGCTGTGCCCCCTCTGCAGCTCATCCTTTTTTATCTTGTGCTTATACACGCAATGCTCAGCACCTCTGATTTCTAGGATTAAACCCTTAAAGCTGGCAGATTATATTTGTAAAACATAACTTCTGCAAAGCGGGATATTTGGTCTGTGGCAAGCTTATCCCACCGTCTTATATTCCAAGCTTATCCCACCTATATCCACATAGGAACTTTCAGATTAATATGTCCGTTGTAGGGGTTATCTTCAGGTATATGAGCAGCTAACCCAACCTCACATATTTCACAACACAATTAGTTAGTTGTGAGTGACAGTTGGAGTGAGAATTACAGTGTGCATGCTCTACACTTCATCTAAAGTATAAGAAAGTAAAAATAGTAAGGGATATCCCTGAATAGGATACTAACCCTACAAAAATGTTAGGAGCTGAGAGTGTATGCTGTTGACTGATGGTTGTCTTGTGCTTTTCATAGAATTTCTAAGTGGCTGGAAAATTCAGTCAGAAAATCATCTTGGATGATTTCAATTTCACAGCTTAATTTCCACTCTGCAAGACTGAGCAAAAGCAGAGTAAAGACTGGGGTCCAGATCTCATAAAAGCATCAAGAGTGTGTTTAATTTACTTTCAACTCTTAAACATGTACATTCCCATTTTTGCCACATAAAAAATTAATTTTACAGCAAATATTTCTTCTCTTTTCCTGGACAACTTGTTGCTCCCATCTTCTTTATTAAAATCTGTCTATGTTCTCTCTTCCCAAATACTCATGACTATGTCCTTATTTTACTTTGAATAATTCCCTGGAAAGTTGCATGTTTCAATTTGACAAGGAAGAACTTAAGGTTAGGCTATTAAAGACATCTGAAGAGACTTTCACGTAGCTTTTAAGGTAAGTTATCTTTTAAAAGTCCTAATTTTCTGGTTCACATTCATATGAAATTCACAAAATTATTAATTTATAAAAACATCTAATCTATCTATTTAAAATATTGGCATTTGAATTAAAATCCCATGAACTATTCTGATTAGTTCATTTACACACATTAAAGGAGAGTTGCAAGCACTTCTAAATAATTTGTATATCATATCCAGTAGAAAAAACCATAAATACTTCAGTATGTCTACCTTATTTTGTATGGGCAACTGTTTCTTATTGGACTAACTTTTCTCCCTGTGACATTTCCTTTGTTAAACAGAGGTGCAGGAAGTGGCTGAGAGTTATTTCACAGATGATCCCTGGTCTTCATGGTGAATTTCTGAGATGCTCCCAGCTCTCTTTTTTTGTCATTACAGACAGTACTTTTGTCTGGTTGTCACGTGTGTGCAAAGAGGCTTCTCATAAGCAATTAACTGTCACTTTATGACTGCAGTGTGTGTAAAAAAAAATATTATAATCTCTATATACTTTACTTTTCAGAATGTTCCAAATTTATTGGTTCTTGTTTAGTGTTTCTCACCAGCACTTATTCTCCCTGCTCATTCACTGTCTGTTTGGCAGAGCTGAGCTCTCCTCAATCTTTCCACCTCAGTTCCCTCTAGCTCAGAACTATCTCTTGTCTCTATTTCTATTCTGTTAGACTACTCTTTTTTCACCTCTCTGATAGACCCTTCTGCTCTTGAAGCCTTTGCTTACCAGTTTCGCTTTTTATTTAGCTTAAAACTCACAGGCTCTGCAAATTATTTGTTGCACAGTATGTAATTTTATGAACATAATATACTGCTTTGTAGATGTTTGTGCTGTATCAGTCAACATGTTATACATGTGTAATGCAATCTCTTTTTATTTTTCATTATTTTTTCCAGTTTTTCCAGGTTTTCTACCAACTAATTTTGTTGCACTTTCACTTCTTTCTTTAATTATACTCACAGGAAAAAAGACATACCAAAAAAGTGAATAGAAGAAAGCAAAAATAATACTTGGGGATTTTTTAAAAAGTAATTTAAAATCTTTGTGATACTTAAAAACACCATCAAGAGATTAAATTTGAAATACTAAACTTCTTGCAATATTTTAATTAGAAAGAATAGCAAAACTGTCTACAAAAGAAAATAAAGTCATTAAGGAAACTGAGTGTTATGTCATATTCACATCCCATGTAACTTAATTCTGGAGGCAGAAGGACACAGATGTCTCAATCAGTGATGTTTGAATTTCTTCATAAAAAAAATTTTAAACAGCAGATGGGTATGACCCACCCTTTTTGAAACACAGTGAGAAAGAAGTGATGTGCTGAAATTGTTTCTGTCTTAGTCTGACAGTTGCATTGTGATTTGGAGTCTGATCCTGCATTCTGACCTGAAGCAAAACTCTGTGGATGCCAATGAGAGTCTTGTTTCTCTAGGAACAAAAATATCTTATTCTTCACTATATAGTAAAATTCTGTGGTATTCTAGATTTGTCAATATTAATACTTAGGATTTGTACATTTCATAGCAGCTCTGTGCCTATATTTCCTGAAAAAGACTTTTCAGAAAATCGGTCTTTTTTCACTTGCACTTGTAAAAGAACAATAGATTTTGTGGTCTTCAGCTAAACAAATTCTGGAATGGGAAATTGAAAGAAAGAATGAATGAATAAATAAAATAAACACTCCTCTTCATTGCACAGTACCGGAAGCCCTGCTATCTTCATCTCTATGGTCTGAGTCATGGCAATTTCAGAGGAAAAGGGGAGAGGTCTGTGTTGGAGATGGGCTGATGACTGAGGCTGCCTTCAGAGCGTGGAAAGAAGCTGAGGATGTCTTACCAGAATCTTCCACCCGAAGGACTGTGCTGTGACTTTTTCCTGTGGCCAGAGACATGTCTCCCTCCCCAGAGAG
>JAWWES010000133.1:42509924-42524528 GCA_035583135.1 Lophotriccus pileatus | reverse complement strand
TTTACACGTGGATACTACAACTCAGGACCAAGGACCCCGCTGGTCTGGACTTATCCCTTTTCCCATACCGGGTTAGTCTGCACTGATATTCTTCATCTTTCTGCATTCTTCTAGCCTTCTGTTACTCATTTCAGCACTGGTCAACAAATTTTAGGATTCTTGCCTTCCATCTTTATCACACCCATGACCTAGCTCTGAAACGTATACTAAGACTGGTGACGGTTCAAATTTATTTTTTGTGTGAAAAAAATGTTGGATTGTTTCCAGGCACAAGATTAAGACTATAAAATATTCAGTTTAGGAAAACTCTTACTAGGGACACCAAACAAAGCAACCAAAAAAAGGAAAGATTGACACCTATTTCTGCTTGTACTCAATATATTAAATTTTGCGAATTTTATTTACTTCACAGTTTCTAAAATAGCTGTAATATAGTCTCAGTCTTTGCTTGACAAAAAAGAATAGAACCATCCCCCTCATTTGTATTTGTCTTTGTACATGGCTAGGTGAGTGACCAGAGAATGCCTGAGGTCTACAGTGACAAAAGAACAAGCTTGGATTCCATTTAAAATAATTTTTTAAAAGTAAAGTCACTGAGATTCTATTCCTTGGATCAGGATTCCTTTTTTTCCTAACTTCCTTTATGCAATATTTTGGTTTAGAGTTTCTGGGTAAATCTATCGATTTTTGGCTTGTTTGTTTGTACTCTTTACATAGGCAATTTCCTTGTATATAGCTGAAATCTTGATTTGGCATCAATATTTTTTTCAACTAATTTCAAAAGAACCAAGAAAGTAAGCGGATGTTTAGACATTTCATGAAAACTCTTTGTTTTGGCTCTTTTTTGGCAAAATATTGCAATGTCCAGGCTGAATTGCTGACTAAACTCATGAAGGTCAAGGAGGGAGTGATATTCATGTCCTGGGACAGCTAGGGAGACAAGTGTCTTATGCAGATTTTGTTACTATTATAGGACATTGCATCTTAAAGGAACAATAAAAAACATTAAGGTACAACAAAGGTAAAGGAAAAAAAAACATTGAGATTTGTTTCAGTCATCAGACTAACATTTTTTTTCTCAAGTTCTTTATTTCTGTCACAAATAAGAAGAGAGGAAAATGAGAAGGTAGAAATAAATGGACTCTAAAAGAAGAAACAATTTTCAAATAAAAAAATTAAATCAGGGATAGAAAACAGCAAATGGTGGATTAAAGAGATATACTATAATTACAGAATTATTTGTCAATGATTATTGAAAAATAAAGTACATACAAAGGTCTATGAAAGATATAAACTCAGGGATGGTCAAAAGGCATATCTTCAATTATTTATTCCTACTACCAATGTACTCAGGCATACACAGAGGCACATACAGACCCACAGATTCACACAGACATCAATTTATGCTTTGTTCTTATATTGAGGACAACAGGGATTAAAAAACCCTAGCAGCTAAGGCTCTTATTCATCTGCTTTAAAACAGCCAGAGGCTCTGCTAACACATAGTTTTGACATGGATATTAATTCACCTTCCAGCCATTTTCCATAAAGAGATTTACTGCGGTTTGCAAATAAAAATGCTTCTGTCTTCAGAGTGTGGGGTCTGATACAGCACATGTATGTATTGATGATTAAAATGCAGTTCTATTTTAGAGCTTATATTTTTCAATTACTTTTTCAAAGCCACAATTTACAAGTGTGTGATGATGAACAAAAATTTTGCAAAAGTAACAACCTTTTGCCTCTTTTTGCACTTGCTTGAGAAAATTTCTTTACATTCATTGTTTTCTAATAGTAAGCTGTCTGCGTCCAGTGAAAGAGAAAAGCCTTTAGAAATAAAAATGTATATTACACACAAGGATATTTGTAAGGATGTTATAGAAGATCATTAGGTAAAGGCAATGCACTTTCTCCTGGATCCTAACTCACAAGCAAATTAATTAAAAAGATTGGTTCTGGCATTTAGACAGGTCTTGCACAGACAGGAAATAATTTTTATTTTAACAGGTAGCCCACACTGAATTCTCTAAAACCTTGCTTTGTATAATACAGCAGTATATAACACAGGAGTGCTACATTTGTCCATGTGGGTACTAGCAGAGCAGAGCTTTGGTTTCTATATGCAGCCACTTTCATTCTAACGACTAAATATTTATCACCACATGTGGCAGTGCATCTCTCCGATTAAGTTTAAGTACTGTTAAACCTTTAGGTCTAAACTGTTGGTCAAATCCAGGGCTCCATTTATCAAGGGGGTCTACTCTGAGTGTTGTGACTCAATGTGAGGGCATTTATAATTTCTTTTTATTCTTACCTTCACTTCCCCACCTTCCTTCCTCTCTCCCATAGCTTCCACATGGGTTGACTTTTGTTTTAGATTGATAGATTTTAGAGTTTAGTTTGCTTTTTTTTCTGTGTGCTTTAACCAACTAGTAGGGCGAACCTCGCTAACAAACACTGTTGGGCTTTCACTTTTATGTTAAACTGCTGATACCTTTGCCAGTAATTCCTTAAGCAACCTTAAAACACTCATGCACGACAATACAGAGGATGGAATATACAAGAATATACTTCAACTGTTATGGAACACATATAACTGAAGATTGTGACATGTGTGCATATAAATAACATGTACAACACTCCTTTGGGAAAATGTAAGGAACAAATAGTATTATGTGACAAAAAAACCCAATTGTATAGTTTAGCCCAAGACAAATAGGAAAAGTTGCATATTCCCTTTATGACAACCTTGAGGCTGATTATATGTTTTCCTGAAAAAAATCTCTCATCAATATTTAATTTGAGGATGCTGATGCAAAATTTAACATGGAAATGGTTCTCTCTATGGTTCTCTCTATGCTGTATCAAAGTATTTATTACTGTAGTTCCTCCTCTTCTGTTTCTACTGGGAATCACACATAACTCTCACAAATAGCTCATCTGTTGTATGTACTCGGTTTTTTTCTGGGGTACTAGGCATGGAATGGGTTTAAAGCAGTGGGCCATAGCAGTAACTAATAGCAGTATACATCCTCTGATCTTGGATAAATGGCATTTAGTAGGTTCCATTGTAGTTAAACCCATTCCCCAAAATGAAGGAGGTTTTTGCTGAGTTTAATAATGTGCATCAACTGTTGCAACAGAATTGTTCAGACAGAGTTAACAGTAAAAAAAATTATTGTGACTCAAAAAATAAAACTTAAGACAATGATATCTTTCTTCACAACTATTAGGCACTGATATAATAGCAATAGAAACAAAACCCTATGAATGGTCTGCTATATATAGAAGCTCTATATATTTCTGTGCTGAAAAATAAAAATTAAAAAAAAAAAAGCTGCAATAATGTTGACAGAAGCTTATCTTTCCTCTATGCATAGTTATTTAAATTACTGAGTTCTGATGTGGACCATGGATTCCCTCCATCTTCCTATCCTATTCTTTGATCCACATCTTTCTTCCATCAGCAATATAGCTGACACTGTTTACACGGATTTTACAGGGATTATCTTTACATTCCAGTGGCTTTCATGAACAGAAAGAGAAAGGAAGCGTTGAGTGGAGGGTTCTGAACTGAAAAATGTTTCTTCTTAGGCAAAGAATAATCACTGTATATCTGTCTGTCTACCTATGTGTCTATCTATCTATTTACAAAGCACCACCACCTACAGCTTTGTGTGTATGTACGTGTGTGTGTGTATGTATATATATACACGTATACATACAGAGATATATATGCACCTCAGTCTTGGTTCAGTTTAAATGCACTCGGAACCATGATGATTAAAAAGAGGGATGTTTTGCACTAAAATAGAAATAGTTATTAACTTTATTGGTGAAAGATGATCTATCCAGAGGACTTTTCCCTACAAGTTTCTGTAGAGAGAGAGTAGCCACCTTCAGTCCCTTTGATTTTACCTACTGGTCCCTACCTTATCATATTTCTTCTCACCTCATTATCCACTCTTCCTTCTTAAGGAAGTCACATTTGGAATAATTGAAATAGAATAGACAAAGGATTCTGTAATGTTAAAAATATTCTTTCTAAACTATTTCACAATATTTTTATCCTGAAGGTGTTTGCTAAGGTGATCCTATGATTACCTGACAGTTTCTGTGATCTTTCGTATAAAATTGTAGTTTAGTTTCCCTGAACTTCATTGCAACTTATACCTCAATGTGAATGACTAAATGAAGAGCTGATTTACAAAGCCAAGTGCATTTTCAGTCTTTGGGTGGCCTAACTTCACCTCTTTCATATATCAAGCAGCATGTATTTACTTTTTCTGCCATAAAGCATCATCATTCTCCCTATTCTCTGGCATGTCACAGATTCAGCAGGGCTCAGCACCTGAGATTCTGAACTTTAGAAATCTTTGGCAATGACTGCATTCTTAAAATAAAAAAGTATTTTTTTGTCAGCCACGCAAACAGAAGACTTGATGAAAATCACTTTATGTGCTCCATTTATGTTTGTGTGTGTCTGTGTTTTTTAGACAAGGAAGAAGACACATGGAGGGAATGCATAACTCAACCACCCACCGTTCAGTATGTCATAGTGACAATAAGCAGATTCTGGAGAATGTATGACAGAACAGAAGCCTGGTTAAACTTTCTCCTTTGAGTCTGGAGTCTAGAATTGTAATTTGTATCATATACTTAATAGACCTTGAAAAACCTTTATTCTGTGAATATCTCTGAACATTTTCTGAATCTGCTTGTTTCAGGCCTCCATAATTTCTCATGGAGATTTCTGTAATGTGAAAGGTACCTCTTGTCTGTTTTAAAACTAGTACTTAATAATTTTGTGACTACACTTTGCTTCCTCTGGTATAAAAAACTTTAATAATTTAAGCTTTTCACATGATTCTTAATTTAGTTGATTTCTGTCCCTTGGCATAATTGAAGATAAAAAAGTACAGTAGATTTAACAGAGTAGCAGTGCTTGTCTTTGCTCACTGTTTCTTTTGCTGGCATCCATTTCCTTGTCTTCACGGTCACGTCATACTGCGCAGATATTTTCAAAGGACCATTCAAAATCTCTATCTTAGATCCAGTGTCCTTTTTATCCCCAACAATGACCTTTTTCAAAGGGATTGGTTCTGTATCCTTAGCTTCTTCACTGCTAATTCCACTGTGTGCATGCTTCCTGGAGTACCTATAAATACTCTTACTGGCACTGACAATCTCTGTTTCCTCAAAGCTCTCTATTGTCTTTTGCATTCTTGTCCTTTTCAATCTGCTGCCCTTAGCTGATCACAGCCTCCTACTAGCAACCTATTTTCATGAATTAATGCTGTCCTACTTCAGTTCATGCTTCTTTATCATCTTAGTCAGTTACTCTCTTAACATCTTGTGAATTTCTGTCTCTGCATTCAAACTCATTCTAATCATGTCCATGGGCACTGCTAAATCCCAAGTCTTTCCCTTACCTACTACAAGTCCCTGCTAGCCTTGTACAGAAGAGTCTCCTACATAAAGAATTTTATCTCCATGTATTCTACCCATAAAATTTCCCCTGAATCATCTGCTTTGTTTGTTCTTGAGCATTTTCATTTCAAAACACTTCACAGGTCTGTGTTTGGCCTAAACTAAGTGTGTAAACTACTTACTGTACGACATCTGCACATTTCTGTGAAACTACGTGACGAAACCCAACGCTATGCTACAGGCACAATACTGCTAAAAATGTTTAATGCACGGATTGTTGTGATAACCTTACTTAACTACTTGTTCTTTATTTGCAAAAGTGCACATTTTTCTTAGGCTAATATCTTAAATGTTATTGTTTCCCTCTAGATTGCTTTTGTGGTGAGTCTAACAGGGCAGTCATGTAGAACATGTGACAGTAAAGCAGCACCAAAATTCATTTGTGTAGCGTGAACTCACGTTTGTCAGTGTGCTGATGAATAAACCAACACTTTTCACTAGAAGTGTAGATACATAGAGGAATGTGTGAGTGAGGTCTTGTAGTCATAAAAAATTATCATCCTAGTGTACAGAATTTAGTATGTATTTCATGAGTAAACACAAACTTATTTTTCCTTTGAAATATAAAACACCATTAAAAAGCTTATATATCTTCCTTGGGTAACTTGGAATTTAAATGGAAGTTTTATCAAAGTGTTGGCAGAATATATTTAAAAATAGCTGCTCAGAAACCTCAGGAAATTACTTTTTCTTATGGCTCTGATTAAATATTTCATGGCAGTACATGCTTATTTATTTGCACTTGCTATGTCAAGATAAAAAAAATCAATCAAACAAGCTCCTCTTATTATAGCAAATACACTTATTTTGAACACGGTTCCTGTCAAAGCCAGAAGACCTGACCTAGGGAGACTGCTGAGTCTGCAGGGTGAATGTCGTCTCATGCTGAAAATGAACATGCAAGGGCATTCCTCACTGACAGCTTTGGAAGCTGGTTTTTTAATTTAACACTTGAAGAAATACATTGAAGAGCACAGGCAATATTTTGTACTGAAAGTGAGGGGAAGCATATTTAACTTTAGGGCTTCACATTGGTAGAGATTCAGTGGTAGATAACATAAGCTGTTGTCTTTCCTATTTATAAAGTTAACAACTTCTTCCTCTTTCTGGAATAAATGTTGCAATATATGTCTTCCACATGTGCATTTTTGATTACTAGATTTCCTGTAATTAAACACTGACGAATAAAACTGGCCACAGGCCTAGGTCCATTCTATAAGTCAGTGTGTGACTATTATGGCCAACATCCCTTTTTTCACATACTTTCTCCTCAAGTTTTATTATTTAATTATTATTTATTTTAAATGTCTGCTCCTCAGTACTCTTAAATCTGGATATATTTTTTTTCTACAAGTTTGAGACATAATGTAACAAAAATATTTTCATCTAGAAGAAAACCAGAAATCAAAACTTTGTTTATCTGTTGGATAAAGGTCATGGTAGAAACTGTGTAAATTGCATGATAAAATGAGCTCAAAGTGGCAAGATTTTTTCAATTTTCTTAAATATATAAATCTTGTTATGTTATTCCTGGTTGTTAGTAATTTATGTTGTGATTGTGATCCTAACATATATTGGTCTCTTTGTTCTGCAGTCATATGCTCTAAGACAAACCACTTGAAAGGTCTTTGAATACATTCTCTGATGCTATTGACATGCAAATAATTTTATGCCTTCTTATAGCCCTACATGAAATCATTTCTTTTCAAAACAGCTTTTTTCAGGACCAGCTCTGGCTATATGTTAGGGTAGGAGAGATTTCCATCTACAGCTTCCCTCTGTAAACTCCCCAAATCCCCTGTAAAATACTAAGAGAAAGCAACTTGCCAATTTTAACAGGAAACAATTTTTACTGACAAAACATAAATGTCTCACATTAACAAATTTGCATTTTTTTGGCATGTTCAGCTTCCTGGAAGTTTAAAGGCAATCTCTGAGCTAGGGCTTTCTCCTAGTGCCTGAGATTTGGAAGAACGAAGCAGTTAGGTCTGAATTCCAATCCTGTACTGCTTCAATAGAGTTCTACACATTCACAAAATTGACCCAAGTTATGTGATGACTGATTCAGCCATGGGTTATAGAAATAGTATACAAATTTGTGGAAGAAAGAAATTTTGCCTTCAAAACTTGTATAAATAGTATTTATTTTCAGCAGAATTCACATGTATTTCTACAATATATCTACAATATCCAAAAATTATGATTTCTTTTTTAACTTCAGTTTTTAGGGCCTCACTAAATATTAATAATTTCTTTTCTTTTTTATTTTCACAGATGAAGTTAAGGTTTGCTAAACCTTTGCAGGTAGTGATTAAAGAAAACAAACACGATGAGATGAATTATTAAATCTCAAAATAATCGTAAAAACTATGTACAATTCTATTAAACAATACAAATTTTATTAAATTAATGATTTAAATTAAAATTATTATTTTCTTCCCATGCTTCTCTATCCTTCTCCTTCATAGAAGTAAAGTAATAGATTAGTGGACATAAAAAGGTGAACAATCACCTAAAAATCAAAGCTAGGCAGAAAAAACAGATAATTTAAAGTTGTTTTACTGAACTTAATAAACCTCACATTCTGAGACAAATATCCTCAAGCCATTTGTTTAAACAAGCATTAAGTTTAGCAGTACTACACCATAACATGATACTTCAAATTAAACTTTTGCATCTCAAGTGACCTTTATAGCAGTTTTATAGTTCATAAATTCTTTACAATAGTGCTCTGTGGAGTAGTTTTAATAAATCTTGATTGTGCTGTAAATGTTACAGCACATACTTAAAATGGCATTTCCAGTCCTAACAAACACAAGTGTAGAATGATTCCCCTATTCCATATGGAGAATTTTAATTCAGTGTTCATGAAATACTGGAAAATATTCCAGTAAAGAGGGGTAAAATACCAAAAGTAACCCAATCCTGCTGGAAAAGAAAAATATGACTGATAAATTTATTTATCAAAATATATAAAAAACATTTTGATTACTCATATGCCAACAGGAAAAACTTCTAAAGAGCTTCTAAAGTACTCCAGCATAGCTGGATAGAGACAGGATTATGTTTTCCATTTTCGTTTTCATTTTAAGTCTTGATTTCCTGGCACAGTATCAGATCTATAGAACCGTAAACTATGTGATCTTTTTCATTTTCTTCAACACACAGGGAAAAAAGCACCTCTTTCACAGAATATTCTAAGCTGGAAGGGACCCACAAGGGTCATCAAGTCCAGCTCTTAAGTAAATGGCCCATATTGGGATCACATTGGGAACACCAATCATCTTGGTGTTAATAGCACCATGCTCTGACCAGCTGAGCTAATCTCAAGGTCAAACTAGATAAAGTATCTCTGCCTAATCTCATTTATCTGTTTAAAATGACTATTATTTTTTTCATGGAAAAAGAAAATGTAGTCAAATAATAATGGGTAAACACTCTGATATTGTGCTAAATGACCCATTTTGATATTCAGGTTTTTTTCTGCTGTGTATCCTCCACCTTTTAGTCCAGCTATTTATTTACTTATTTACTCCTTAACATCTTCCCACATATTATAGTTAAATTTGATGGAAAAATCATCAACTGTGAGACATCATTTTTGAAGCAACCATGAAATCCATTTTCTTAGTAACTTCCCTCTCTTTAAGAGTTCATTTATTAATATTTTTTCTCATTCTTATACATATAATTTGGTTTCTTGCTTACATCTCTGAGAACAATTTCCAGTGTTCATAACTTTCACGATTTTCTTGATTTCAGCTCATATTTTAATCCTATTTTTATCTTTTCTCCCTTTTCCTCTGACATAAGAACATGAAAAAACCCTCCCTAGTATAATCTGTTCTACTCATAAATTTAAGCATTTGAAATTAAGAGTTTTCAAACTTTACTTTTTCTGCAGTGTTGCCATTGAAAATAAGCCAAGTTTGAAAAAAACTTCACATTTCCATGAATGTTAAATTATGGATTTTGAAGTCAGAACTCTAAGCCTTTAATTATTTTAAGGACCTTATTCATAAAAAATGCACAAGTTAATGATGAATTAGTTAAAAGATACCTTCTGTCATGTATGTTCTGTTCCTTCCCTAAAATAAGCAAAACCTATAAGGTCTGCACACCTCTCTCTGTTGCTTGAGGGATGAATAGTATGACTTTGAAAAAGTGTCATTACTGATTTATTAATTTGCTCATGAATATTGAACAATATATATGGTATTTTGCAATGAAATAAAGATAATATATTAGAGAGAGAGAGACAATCAAACTCAAATCATAAATGTTAGGGTCTGATATAAATTATTAATACAGAAAATCTATAAGAGAAAAAATGTTATAAGTGGTTCTTTAAGGAAATGTATAATGTAATATTAATGAATCTGGATTACAGACCCATTATTAGTATTAAAGACATTTTTTTTAGCACTAGTTAACTGTTGTTCCACAAAGGCAGCTTAATAATGAATGACAGATTCAAAATGGGGTCTATTCTTCCTGAGGATAGAAATATCTAGACCGAGGTATATATGCCTGGGCAATTTAAAGATGACAGAGGTTAATAGTCTCTGTAATTGCCAGAACCTCAAAGCAAACAGTCAACTGTTGCAAAATATGATATCTATAAATTACTCCATGGTATTAGGAGTAGGAGTTCTAGAATATTGTTTGATGATTTAGCCTATAATTACAGAATGTGATTTTTTTTCCCCATATGCTTTAACACTACATTTCCCCTGTAAGCAGCTGCACACATCTGAAAGGATTGTGGACACAGGCAGCAGAACATGAAGGTTAGTAAAGGTGAGACACTCAATCTATCCTTATTTTGTTTTTTAGATGCATTTATAGTCTTTTTAAGTCTCTTAGGGGGAATTTTTGATATTTGAAAGTTTTTGGTGTCACATTTTTGACCTTAGGTTATGTTGAGTAGAATTTTTAAGTGTATCATCCTTAGAATTTACTATATTACACGCAATACTGCAATGAATGCTACTGCACTGGTCTCAAGCATTTGATTTATAATTTCTGAGGTAAAGATTGCCTTGGATTTGTAAATTAAAGAAAACTTTAAAACTCTTTTGACTTTCTTTGTGTTTATGCTAGTCATTCAGGGAAAGCTCATTGATATTGGATTCTGAACATGCAAAGGACTATAAGAAAAGTTCTGGAAATCACATCTGTCCTCAAGCAGGTGAGACAGAAGTGGAATGGAGGCATGAAGAAACATTTTTCCATGGACAATAAGTATCACTAGAGCTTTCTATTTAATCAAGGCAAAAAGTTAACAAGTAGAGATTAACTATTACACCATTACAGTGATCCAGGTTGTTGGCCGAAACCACCCCAGAGCCCAGACTCTGAGATGTATACACTTGTGCAAATTAGCAATTTCCTTTTTCATTGCAATTATTAAAATATTAACAAATGATGCAATCCTTTTCTTTCAACACGTAGTGCTAATTATAAATCTCATCAGCATGTGGATGCTTGTTCTACTTAATCTCTTTTTCCATTTCTCCTCTTCACATGCTCTTTTCCTTCTATTCTTTCTTTTCCTGTCATCGTTTTGCTCTCTTTCGCTGTAGACTCCATGCTGTGTAATCTCTTCAACCCTAAACTCTTTCAGTTAGTGTCTAGAACTCTAAGGATTGATGTGTGAGAGTTGAAAGAAATTAAATGTAGGAAATTCTGAGTAAACTGTAAAGTTCTCATAAGAATTGTCTCCTTTGTAGGAACTGAAGTGTTTACATATTGCTACTACTAAAAGTAGAGAATTCACAGTCTCAGTTCTCTTTAAGCTCTTGAAGTTTAAGGTTGTTTAGATTTCCATAAAAGCAGTAAGACTGGACCACCCTTCTTGCTTAGGGAAAATAGCTTCTGTATATAAATCTGACAGACTTGGGAACAGAAGTTATTGTTCAGAGAATATTAAATTATAGACTCAATCAAAATCAGATTCCGAAATAGGAAATGTGTCTGCCATCTTTCAATATATGCAATAATTTCCACACATTTCAATAATATAAAGTTGGGACAATTAATAAACAGAATTTCACATATTTTTGTCTGTCCAGTATCCTAGCTGATCACAGAAAATGTTGTGTATGATAGCCAACCAGAAGTTTAGTAGCATTTTGAGAATGTTACATTCTCTTATAACCTATTCACTGGAAAAAATACAGCTGAAAATGAGATATCTGGGACAAAGCCACTGCAAAAATAACACTTTTATATGCAGAAAAAAGCTTTACTAGATTTCTTTCTAAGAAAATGTCCAGAGTTTATATTCCTTTTAAGCCATATTCCAGCTTGCAATACAAACCTTAATACTCAGTGGAAATATCAAAAATACAAATAATTTCAAGAGCCATCAGCAAAGGCAGGCCTCTGAAATACATTTCCTGACAGAAAAAAGCAAAATGTTTATTTGTTTTGAAATATCTTTTTGTAGCAAAAATGCATTGGGATTGTGTTGAAAAGTTTCAGTTTCTTGTCATTTCTGATTGTAAAATGCTCTCAAATGAAAAGTTTGGTTTTACTGAAAATCAAATGAACTGATGGTTATGAACCAGTTCTAAAATAATCTTTGAATTTGGAATACGTATAAAAATATATATTTGGAGATGTTAATGTGGCAGCATTGTCCTCTGTGAATAGGTTTCACACAGAAAAGCAAAACTACAGTTATACTGAGTAGGGTTTTGTTTTCTATGAAAAATCTGGCTGACTGAATAGCACCAAGAAATTGGATAACTTTCAGTTAAGTAATCCTCTTCTCATTTATAACCATAATTTGTAGAACATACATTCCAAAACTCATGCAAAGATTTATAGCAAAACTAGATCACCTGGAATAATATGTATTAGGCTTAAATATAAGCTATTCTGAGCCTGAGTGACAGTCTATTTTTACTGCCTAATAGCGTGGAACTTGAAACGTGCAGAGTGGCAGATTTTACCGGGCTAATAATAAATAATTGTTCTTATTTGCATGGAAAAATGTTTTGGAGCAGGTTGCTATGAACTTACTTATCTTCTTGGAAACAGAAATTGGTTTAATGTCCCACCAGCAGTGAAACAGCTCAAGGAAGAGTCATCTGAGTGTTAAAATAGAGCTGTGCCCAGACAATATGCACATAACTTTCTGAAAAATAATGTCAATAAAAGAGGAAAGAAAAGTCCAGTTCTAGTCCAGTTTTCTGTTTCTTGCTTCTATCTAATAAAAAGGATCCAGCATGATCACTTTCACCTTTAAGGGACTATCTATTGTTTGCTTTTAAAATTATTTTAGCACACATTTTAAAATGAAAAATCATAAAAAAACCCCAAGGAATTTTAAATAAATATTTTCTGACTTCTGCTTGTCAAGAGAATATGGTTAGTAGAAGCTGCTCTCATGTGAAGAATATTGAACACTGGAAAACTAGACCCTACCTCCTACCTTCCTAAGTTAAACAAGGAGATGAACACCCATGAGCAGCAAAAGAGAAGTTAATTACCTGTGAGTAATTTCATTTGTGTATGGATGTTTCACTAGAGACTAAGCTTACATAACTCTAGGAAATCTGTCCAGGTTTGACACACATTCCAAAATGCATGCTATATCCTTCACTTCATCATAAAATTTGCAAAAGTCCACCGGAGCTAAACATAAATATTGTATTGCTGTGTTTTAACAAGGTACTCCATATTCATTGTGACAAGGGGATAATGCAACTTTCTCTGCATGAAAACTGCTTCTGACTACATTTCAAGTGCCCTTTTACTTCTACCCTAACAGACTTCCAAAACTAAGTTCCTCCAAACACAGTTTTCACTCAGAGCTCAGTTTCTGGGAGCTGAGGGTAGACTTGTCCTTACTTCTCTTGCAGGTTTTGAGCACTGAAAAGCTAGTTGTGCTGAAAAGACTTTCATCGTGTTAAACGTGATAATGGTCTTTGAATGTAGAAATGATTGCTTCAGAGAGGGAAGGGATAAACTGCTTTCCATATCTGAAATGTGTATGACAAAAAATAAATTAAAGCAAGGTAGATTAAGGCTGAAATACCTCAGAAGACTTTATATCTTTAAGGACCATATTGCTTTGGGAAAGCGTGGAAGCACCATGACTGGATGTTAGACATTATCTGTCAGGTATGAACGAGGTGTACTTGATTTTGGCTTGAGGAAAGAAATGGAGTAGATAATTTCCTAATGTTCCTGCCAGCTGTGTTTTCTATTATTCTTGGTGACTAGACATTAGAAAGAAATCATGTGTGATTTATCTATGTGCCAATGGATACTCTACTCTCTTTCCATTTCCGTGATTAATTGTTCTAATGCAAGGTTCCAAAAACTTTATTCTACAGTTGCTGAGACTTTTACACAACCAAAAAACTATTAAAATCTGACATCCAAACCACTTTGAAACAGATTTATAATAAAACCTTTTCAAGTTTCTCACACAAATTAATTAAAAAATAATATTTGATTTTTTTTTCCCCGTGGATAGGTGCAATAAATCCCTCATTAATGTGTCAGATTCCATTTTAAGTTTCCATTCATATTTGACCAAAAGAACAGGTTAATTATTTATGAATGCTACCATCACTGTAGACAATGGCGTTTTAACAGACTGATGCTAACAGACATGTACAAGTATGGTAAAATGCTATAGCACTCTGTGACTGATTAGAAAATCCTTGCTGATTCAAGACAGGATGAGGATAACATGCTATTTTTCTAAATAAGGTTGGTTAACAATGTTACTCCTTTTGTAACATTTTAGCATTTTTTAAAGCCTTTGAGTCCTTTTTTTCTGAAACAAAAGCCTCTTTTTTAATTGACTAATTTGTAGAATTTTATAACATCATAGCTTCTATGAAAGTAACATACATTCAACTGATCGTTAATTTGCAAAAGGGAGGATCTGGTCCAACAAGTAAATTAAACAAAGAGGGAAACCCAAGTAATTCTAGAAGGAAGGGAAGGAGGGAAATAAATAATAATTCAAATTTTCAAGGCAAATGACAATTTAAGGTTACAGTAACCTTGGAGAATGTCTCCGTTTGAGTGGGACACAAGTGTTTTGTTGAGACTAAACCACAGGGGAGACCCAAAAACTCCTCCCCCTAA
>JAWWES010000133.1:42445143-42509822 GCA_035583135.1 Lophotriccus pileatus | reverse complement strand
CACCAGTCTCCCCTCCCCCAAAAACCAGGCAAGGGAAAAAGGAACAATTTTTAACATTCTAGCAGCACAAAGCAAAATACAGACTTGCATTATCAGGATATTTTTCTTGCAATGTTTCCCTGTCTAACAGTGCGAATGTTCCACTTTTATGAAAAACTCTTCCAGTAACAATAAAAGGCAAACCTATACATAGGTTCTGTTAGATGCTCTCTGTAGTGCTGGAATAACAACAAAAATTTGGTTTTTGTCCAGATTCTGATCTTTGGTATTTTATCTTCTAGACTTGAGCATCCAGTACAAAATGAGTCTTTTATTACTGTTAATTTATTCCTAAATCATAGAATTATGGACTACATTGATCTTAACTGTAAATGCAGAACTTCCTGGAAGAAAATGTGCCTCTGAAGAAGCTCTTATTTTCCAGCATGGGAAACTCCTGGAGGTTGCAGCTGACTAGAAAGATGTGAAGATTATACCATTTCTGTTGCTGTTTTTATATCAGGAAGATATATATTTTAAGATATATATATATAAATAATATATATATATACATATAAAGATATACTTATTAATGACTGTGAGATGTTCCCACTGATACGGAGTCATAGGCTGAAGGAACTAGTAACTTAGATTTTACTTTGCAAGCTGGATCTTTGTATTGTGTTTGTGTGGCAAGATTTTCATGGAGGTGGGCTACTGGAGTAGCTTCTGCAAGAAGCTGTCAGATGCTTCTCCTGTGTCTGACAGAGCTAATGCCAGCTGGCTCCAAGAAGGACCCACCATTGGCCTAGTCCATCAGCCGTAGTAGTAATGCATCCATGATAACATATTTAGGAAGGAAAAAAAAGTTATTGCACAGAAATTATTGCGGCCAGAGGAGAGAAAAGTGCGAATATGTGAGAGCAACAGCTCTGCAGACACCAAAGCCAGTGTAGAAGGAGGGGGAGGAGGTGCTCCAGCTGCAGAGATTCCCCTGTAGCCCACGATGAAGACCATGGTTAGGCAGCTGTGCCCCTGCAGCCCATGGAGGTCCATGGGGCAGAGATCCAAGCAGAGATCCACCTGCAGCCCATAGAGGGCCCTGTGCTGGAGTAGATGGATGCCTGAAAGAGGCTGTGACCCCATGTGAAACCCATGCTGGGGCAGGCTTCTGGTAGGACTTGTGGAGAGAGGAGCCCATGCTGGAGCAGGTTTGCTGGCAGGACTTGTGACCCCATGGGGAATCCACGCTGGAGCAGTCTATGACTGAAGGACTGAAAGGACCCACACTAGACAAGTTCATAGAACTCTCTCCTGTGGGAGGGACCCCACACTGGAGCAGTGGAAGGATGTGAGGAGTCCTCCCCTTGAGGAGGAAGGAGTGGCAGAGACAACATATGATGAACTGAGTGCAGCCTCCATTCCCCACCCCCCCTTCACCACCTGGGGGGGTAGAGAATTCTGGACTGATGTTTAGCCTGAGAAGAAGGGAGTGGTGGTGAAAAGATGCTTTAAGATTTGGGTTTATTTCTTTATTCTCCGATTTGATTGTTAATAAATTTAATTAATTCTCCCAAGTTGAGTCTGTTTTGCTTGTGACAATAACAAGTGAGTGATCTCTTGCTGCCTTCATCTCTCCTTTGTCCAGCTGTGGAGGGGTCTGATAGAGAGGCTTTGGTGGGCACTGACATCCAGCCAAGGTGAACCCACTACTGTCCATCACTACTTAAAATCTGAAGATCCAGAGCACGCAACTTGACCTGTGACAAATAACTGCTATTCTGAAGGTTTATCAGAGTCTTATGAATTCAATCTTCTACCAAAAAGTAGATCTTCTACCTCTAAAAATCTTGTTACTGAAGTAATTATAGGTCTTGAAATGTGACATATTTTATATAATTTATTATTTTCCTCTAATTTCTATTGAACTTAAACAATGGGGAAGAAAATTCAATAACATAAAATAAAAGAAGGTTAAAATATTCAGTTTGATAGTATTATTTTTTTGTTACCAGAAAAATTAAAAATAAAGGGTTAATTTAAGGTGTAGAATACCTTGATTACTTTATATCCATAAGACAACATAAAAGTTCTGTCTTTCAGGTCTGAGCTGGTAAAATTCTTCTGTCTAAAAGTAATAATAATTACCAGTGTTTCCTATTCTTATTTGAGCTGGAAGAACAATATGTCTTCAAGAGAAGACCTCATAGACATTTAGAACAATTAAATAAATAAAAAAGAAGGTAGAATAGTCATGTATTTCTGATATTTAAAGAATATCAGAAAAATATTCTAGAAAAAAATTAATTACTTGAGAAAGTTTGCTTTAGGATTTTTGAATTGACTTTTACACTCCTTTGGGAAAAGGAACATGAACAAAAAGATATCCTTTAGGATGGTAGCACCAGGAAGACAATTCTCACATAAGAAGTTCTGAAACATGCAACACGTAGACAGTGACTGGTTTTCAGTTAACAGATGACAGGTATCTTAATCCAACTGTCACTGTGTTAAACTAATGCTTCACCATCTCCTGCAGTACAGATTTATGGCTATATGACTGGTACTAGATGTATCAAACACAACTGTCCTTGGCTCTAAAAAGAGCACTGCTGTAGCACAAAGCTGGAGAAAGTAAACCTGCTTATAAGAGGAATAGAAAGAGAGAATAGTTTCTTTCTGTGTATTTCTGAAGAGCAGTATAATGCCTCCCTCTGTGAGACAAAAGATTAGTTTGTGCCAGATGTAGCCCAAGCTATTTAGAAGTAGACTAAAATTCGTTGGGGAACAGGACTGTATCCTCTGTATTTGAGCTCATTTCACATTTCTGGATTGAAAAAAAAAAAAAAAAGTTACTGAGCAATTATTAATTAGCTTGTAATCATCATCCAGCAGAGGCTGTCTTGTTGCTGTCTAACACACAGAAGTGTAAATATGGGGTTTTCCGAGGACTTCTTTATTGTAAAGATGCATTTGTACAAACTGTCATGCAGTGAGTGGAATTATTGTGCACTAATATGTTTTCCAGACTCAAAATTTTCCTTGCATAAACTATTGTCTATTTTCCTTGCATAAAATTGCCCCAGTTTTTGCATGCTCTATTTTAAGTATAATATTTTTTCTATAGGTAATAAATTTTAATCCTATATAAAAATATAACCTTAAATTATTATTCTCATTTTTATCCAGTTGCAGAGAGAACGATGAGAAAAATAAATCAATGTCTGATAATACGCTATAAATCTTGGGGGATTTCTGGTGGGTTTAAGAGTATCCTTGTAAAATAAGGCTCTTATTGAACAGAGAAATGTCAGCTTGGGTAAATTATCTGAATAAAAGTGGATGATAGATGTTATGATAATTATTCTTGAGGTCACCTTGAAAGCTGTACCAAGAACAGGCCACAGTCCCAGTCTCGCATTAAAGCCCAAGAAAGAAGAGATTAAAACATGTCTTCATTCTACTGCATTGCATTTTTTCTTCTGTTCTTGGGGGTTTTTTAAAGGAAAGCTCTGACAGGTGGATTTTGACTTCAACATGTACTATAAGATATTGATAAATTATACTTTCTTAGTGTAACCATAGGCTTGTCAGTCAGACAGGATTGCTGCTTCCAGCAATATGGTAAAAACAGTTGGGTTCTGTAAAAGGCTTGAAATGTGCAAATAAAAGGTATCAGAACGAAATATTAATAGGCGTGAAACGGGGTGGACAGTTGCAGAATATCTGTTGGCGTTTGATGAACGCAGACAACTTATCATGAAGGTCAGTTGCAGGCTTTCACTACTCAGCTGTGTGATGAGGAGGAATCCGATCTCCTCTCTGTGCCTCTGCGAAACTTGTCCTGCTGTGGGTTTATCAGAAGATGATTCAAGTCAACCTCTCTTTCTAAACCACTAAGTGTGTAACTGATGGTGAAAAAATGAAAATCTTTAGTGTTTCTACTCAAGTATCATTATCAAATCAGAACCTCTTACTTTAATCTTAAAAAATCATGCCTACAGAAATGAAATCTACCATTTTCCCTGGTAAATATGCTCTTTGAATAGCTTCACAGCAAATCTGAGTGCTCTCTTTGTGCACCAGATTCTTCAATCAGATAAGAAATTACAGAGCAGTTTTAATAAATAGTTTTACACTTTTCCATAAGAAGATGTACAACACCCTTGTTATTTGTTCTGATCATGGATAGATACACCTTTTATACCGCCACATAAATAAAACAGGAGTATGTTTTACATATAACCGTTGTAGTGCTACACTATACATGCAAGAAGGGGGAGGTTTACATCATTCTTGCTCCCCAGTTTTATTGTTTCCATTTAAAAATTGAAAAATGAAGATAAAGAAGTGCAAAAAAAAAAAAAAGGTGACTATTGCTAGAAAAGAAAATGTGACATTTCCTCACTGCATAAAGAATATTTATGGTATTCAAAGTGACAGAAATAGAGTAGGAGATATGCCCAAAATAAGATCTAGCCCCCCTTTGTACACTGAGATAGGATCAAGCAGATGTAGGCCATCACCCTCTGTTGTTTCTAGCACATTTTACCAAAACTGAAAATTACAATAATAAAATGCGAAAACCTCCGGATACTATTCATAGAAAGTGTTTTCTGTCCTGGAGAGGTTTTTTTATCTAGAATCCAAATTAAAAATATTTTTATACATTGGGAAAATATATTTATCTGCTCTCTGGCTCTGTCTGTTAACTAAACAATCATCTCTAATATACCTCTCACCATTTTTATGCTACCTAAATTTTTAGTTTCATCTTTACTCACGAATCACATCTTCCAAATCACTTGCTAATTTTACGTGAGTTTGTTTACGGCTTCATGCCACAGTATTCTATATGATGAAGTTTTGGGCCATTTCCTTGTTCACAAGGCTCCAGTTAGCACACAGGGGCATCACTTGACTCCCCACATACCCCATTCACACAGTAAAACCAGGTTTCCTTACCAGTTCAACCCGAGGTTTCCCTTAGCAGAGCCTTGGATGTCTAGTTCTATAAAGCAATTTATTCATGGCACAGTAATATAGAAACAGCCTGACCCAGTACCTCCTAGGAGGGACCCCCTAATTAAGGTCCCCGTGGCTTTTATACCCACTCAGTCTACCCAAGCACAAGCTTCCTTTTCCTCCTGAGTCCTCTGCTCCTGCTGTGTCTCCCAGTGTCCATCCACCTGGCTGGCACCATGCATCTTTGTGCCCTTTGTTAACCAAAGGGTTGGTAGTTCATGGCCTCAATCTGCATCTCCATCTGTTTCTCAAACTGCAGCTTGCCAGCTGAGCTCCTTGCACCAAATGTGTTCCTCAACACAGCTAACCTAAGAGAATAAAATTAATATGATATGATCAGCATTTAGAAAATCAAAAACCCTGCTACTATCTAAACTTCTGGACATTTTAGAATCAATTCAATTGAGAAAATGAGCAATCGATATGCATATTTAAGTGAATACTTATGTGAATGGAAACTACTATATACTATAGTTTCCAGTGTATTTTTTGGGGTTTTTTTGGTTTTTTTTTTAAGCAAGGTTCAGTTCTATTTTGGACATTACAGGCAAATTTTAGAGGATAGTTATGATTAGACAGAGATCAGGAGCTGATCAAGGTTATATTTTTGTAAATTTATTTTCTTCGGTGAAAAATCAGTTATTTTTATATTTCTTAAGTATATTTCTCCTCGACACTGCTATTTCAAGGTTAAAATTGAATTTATTAAATATTTGTGAATTTGTTAAATATTTGAATCCATAGAACTTTTATAGATATATTTTTTGTGTCTTTGTTGTCAGCAAGAATAGGGCACATATACTATTGAACACTTCAACCTTTTTTTTTGAGTCTTTCTTAATCGTCTTTATGTGACTGTTAAGCACCAAGCCTATGTTTTGATTTTGTCTTTCTGTATTTAGTGAACCTTATCTTATTTCCTTTTATGTCTCTGTGCTTTTTTGATCTTATCCCTAAGGGTCTTGAGCTGTTCCTTTATAGTCACGTATAAATCTATAATCTTCTTTCCACTTTTTGTTTGATTCTTCTGAATTTTCAGGTCACTGGAGAAACTCTGATACCTCTACAATAGTTTCTTACTGTTCTGCCATTCCTTGCTTCACTTGCGAATAACCTACCACTATGCATTAAATACCTTCTCTTTCAATAAATTCCAGCAGCACTTCACTCCCTTGCCCTTTAAACTTTTTTCTCTTCACGGTAGACTGTCTCTTGTACTCCTGAAAGATATGGAGCTTGCCTTCCTCCTCAGCCGTAACTTTCCTCCTCTTTTACTTGCATATTAATATTACTTCTCACAGTTTTTCTGTGATGACTATGGATTTTTTTCGATTTTCAGCTTTTTGTAGATTTTAGAAGTAGCTGTAGTTAGCTCCCACTTTAGCACAGTAGTTTACACCTACCCAAAATCTTTTCCCCATTTCATTTTTGACTTTCTAAATTCCTTTACCTTGTTTAGACTTCCCTCAGTGTAGGCCTTCTTTCTGTTTAAGGGCATTTTCACCTGGCTTGAACAACAAGATGCACCAACAGACAAAGCATCCTTCAAAACTCCTAACTTTGGAGAAGTTCCAAGGACTGGATGTGTTGTGATGAAGGGGAAGATGAGGAAGAAGGCATCTCAGAGTCCCTTATTCAGTTTCCCGAGGAGATATGCCAAGGGGCAGAACTGGGAGGATCTGGGGGGGGGGTGGATAGATCTGGAATTGGATGGATAAATACCTTAAATTGTGGAACCCCTTGGAAACGTTGTATGCTTGCATCTCTGTACCCCCATAGTTGTTGAAGGCCTTCTCTTAAAGCTGCTCTCTACCTTATCTCTACTAATGGTTGCCTGGTGAGTCTATTCTTTGACTTCCCCAACCCTTTAAAGCATCACTGTAATGCTTCACAATTTCAGTTTCTGAATATACCTTTTGTTTACATGTTCTACTATTTTAGTTAATTTGAACAAGATCTAAAAATTAAGCAACCTTTACTCTCCAAAACAAAACCTGCCCCCAAAACCTTTTCTGCATTGACTGTGTCATCTTATTTTGCATTTTATGTATCTCTGAACAATTCCAATCTCCTTTTGCTACAGATGCTTAAATTTTAAAATTAAACTTGTTCCTCAGAAAACAAAAAGAAAAAAGAACCGTTTTGTCTTCTATCTTATATGGAATATGTAAATTTACCTCTGCATTTATTTTCCTTTTCTAAGGAAAAGAAATCTAACAAAGCTCGCTCCTTTCCATGAACTTGTGAAAAAGTTCACCTTCGATACATGGTACACCTTTCTCTCTTATGACACCTGTCATTCCCAAGGAGACTTCATCTCTAAATCTGTAACGAACTTCTGTGTTTTAGCTCAACTACTTTCTAGGATGTAATTTTCATTATGTTTTGTCTGTGTTTTAATGAAATAGTTCTCCCTACATATTCCCATGTGGGGCAGCTGTGTAATATATAAAAAAATCCAAAAGGCTGATCCTACTTGACCCTCTCATGACTGTATTGAAGGTGATTTACCTATGCATAAGTTTAGAATTTTGTTTGCATTTTTCCCCCTCACTTCATTTCTGAGATTTCATCACGGATCTAGTCTATTTTAAAAATCTCCCCTTAGTGCACTGAAAGATGTCTTTCCTCTTCTTTCCATGACCCTTAAATCTTTCTTTGCTGGCTCCTTTGAGTAACGCCATGGTAGATTTCGTGACACTTATTTACTCTCATTAGTTGTCTGAAATGTTCATGTCAGAGTCATCTTTCTCCATTTACCTCTATGAAATTTATCACACTGTGCTGTTATCTTCCATTCCACCACTGTGCTGTCAGGTGCTTGAAGTTTCTTTTGTACTGCATAGAATTCCATGTAACAGTATCAGACTCATCTAAATAAGTAGCATGCTGAAGTAAAACAGAGAGGTAGAGATACCTTGCTTGTATTTCTGATATAGACTTTATTATGGGTACAAACAACATTGTGCAGACAACACACTGTAGGTTAGGTAGCCAAGGTCAGGACCTTGCAAAAGACCTCTAAGTAATGATTTTTCTTTGCAAATGATCTTAGGTACCAGCACAAGCAAGAAAGTGATCTAGAGTTAATGTTCTTATTTTAGATTGTTCTGCACGTGGGCACTTTTTCTTTCAAGAAGAGATAATAATAGAAAACTAAGAATAGAATGAGTCAGAACAGAATTAAAATATAACTGTGACTTTCTTGCCTCCTAGTCCTTCAGGAAATCATGTATGGGTTGTACAGATTGCTTAGTATTTTGTACGTTCATTTATTTTGAGTCCTTTTTGGGAAGCAGAAGTCATTATGTCTTGACTCTTGCACAGACAGGCAGCTGAGTCCTACCCTAGAAGCACTGGAATAAGCAGAGCCTCAGGAGAGAAAATACCTCTGGGACAGGATAATTATAGGATTGGTAATATGCCTTCCTCTTCTTTCTATATTCAATTTCTGTTTATTGCAGTACTTGGCCACTGATGTTCCAGAGTGATATACTGGGTGCAACACAACAGACAGTTGTGGGCCAAGAAGGTCATAATTTTAAAATGCATGATTATGTAGCTGTACAATTTCTCCAGTTTCTTGTTTTGTTTTGTTCTGTTTTGTTTTTTTCACTAAGTGTGCCACATCAATGTATTTTTAATTACAAAGAATGAGAGTTTTTCTTGTTTCTAATTTATAGTGCCATATTTAATTAGGTATTTTATTTGCAAATGTTTACATTACTGTAGTCATATGCTATACAGACTGTTGTGTCAGCAAACTCAGTATTTTCAATCTCATTTTCATAAGCCCCATTTTTTTTCAGACGTGTAACCTGAGCATAACACGTTGCTCCAGGCTAAAAATTCTCTTACATTCTCACAACAAACACTTTTATTTATTTTAATTAAAATAAAAACTCATTCAGCTTTTAAATGTTTCTGTCTTAGAATGCCAAAGTAGAGATAAAGTATCCTTGTTTTTTTTGAAGCTTTTGTAATTTTCCAAAGATCAATAAAAAAGGGAAAACAAGAAAAGGGTTCAAAGGAGTAATTTAAACAGATTCAATAGATATTTTAATATTTGACGTAATTTCCTTGTTTACATGCATTATCTCATGGTAATTGGGCTATTTTACATAGAAACTCATCTTTCTAATATATAATGGTACTGTTACTCATGCTAATCTTGATGGTATAATTTGACCCACACTGAAACCGACCTTTCTAGGGCATTTCACAAGTTGTCTGAAAGTGTATTGTGCAGTTTAAGGTAAGTATATTCAAGAATTAGACCATGGAAACATCCATTCAAGCTGAGGCCCAACGCCTTAGTCACACACCTGAGACTCCTACAAGACAGAGCGTTGACTGTATAATTTATTTCTAACTATCTAGTGACATGACAGCGGCAGAGCAATCACACTGAGCAGCATCTAGGGCATGGTTTGCCTCTGTTACTTGCCCTGAGTCTTACCTGGTCCCTGAGAGTGGCAGTGTCTGGTCCCTAATTGCTAGTAATTCCTTAGCTACTTGTACTTGTTTCAACCCAGATGCAGTCAACATTAACACCAGTGTTAGAAGTATTATAAAGTCTCCACTATAATTCCTCTTTAATTAGCATCCTATTATCTTAAATTGCTTTAACAATTTTTTTTCTCTAAATCTCCTTCATTCTTTCAGTAATACCCTTTTTTTTTTTTTTTTTTGTAAAATTGCCTTAGTATTTCCCCACTGGTTGAATCTACAACAGTTTTTTACTTTGCCTTTTAATAGCTTGCTCAAAAGGATATAAAAGCACAGTGGGCTCCTGGTGGAGTGCTGTAATATCAGTGTTTGTGTTCTCAGGGGTTTTCTTTCTCTGGAGCACAATGGTTGAACTAAGTCTTGTGGTGAAGAGCAAACCCACTGGGCTAATGGCAATAAACTTGCAAACAGTGAAAGACTTATTCACTCAGGCTCAAAGTGTGAATAGCTCTGCACAGCTCTAATTAGGACCCAGGTTCTGAATGGGTAATTAAATATCAGTTTGGTTATCCCAGTGAAGAGATTAAGGTGAAAATGTACCATTCACACTTACAAGAAAATACAAAGTTCTGTAATTCTGTTGGCTGACTGGTACTTTAGTGAACTCTGTCAGGAACACCTTTAAATGTGCCTGTGTGCGACAAAAAGAGACACAGCTGAAATGTAGCTGACTGCTGGCAAGGAGCCTCTCATGACAATGATGCAGCCATTGAATAAGCTAAAGCTGACATTTTGTCTTTAAGAAAGATATTCCTTAGCCTCTGGAAAAATGAACATTACTGTGGATCAAAAAAACAAAATCAGTGCCAACATTTCAGCTAGTGGATTGTCTGCATTGGTACCTCTCCCTCCCTTCCCCACCCTCAATTATTTCATGGACACATGAGTGCACACTGCAATACAGGATTTAGATATTTGTACTTTAACAACAGCTGTTCAGATGAAAGGAATGTTTAATTTTAGTAATATAGTCACCTAAAGTGGGTACCTTGGACTTACAGGTTTTATGCAGTTTTAAACCTGTGAAACACCTTTGGCTATACCCAATTACTTTGAAGTTTCGCTGCTTCCCAAGGCCTAAACACCAGTTAATTTTTTATCTCTTCACATAAATATTTCAGCATTTTAAAAGTCTTTAAAGGTCTGTTTAGGCATTTCATTTGTATTACCACTTTCTGAAAATGCTCATATTGACCTAGAAATATAGTTCAGACAAGCACTGTAGAATATAAAGCCAGAGAGCTCCAGAAAAAAATAAATCAAACTGGAGGATCATTTTGAAAATTTTAGAATTATGCAGTAGCAATTATTTCTTATTATTCTGCAAAACAGGATATCATATGTTCTTTGTTTAGAGAACACAAAGTTATTGGTGCTCTATGCCAGAATAAACATTGATTGTCCTGAGTTTGCTGAAAATTAGGAAGGAGAATGCGATTTCATAGGTTCCAAGAAGTGATTGGTAAGGACAGAGGAAAACCTGAAACACTTCAGTGCCTCAGGCTGTGCATTCTCCCAGACAAGCTCATGTGCTCTCACTTCTACTCTGTCCACTTCTCTGTATGAAAAGCAAGCAGTATGTTTCTACAGAACCCTCCCTCCATTTTCTTTCCACTCCCTTAAAAAAATTCAGTTACATTAAATCTCACTTTCTTTTTCCTTCTACATCAGCACATAGGCTAGACAAGACAGTGCATAAGGATTTTTTGCCTAAGTTTTCATAATCAGGAACAGAAAGGGTTATGATAACCTAACCCGACTTCTTTCATTATACTGGTATTCCTATTGCCAGTATCTTCCAAGAATTCATCATAAAGAGTGACTGACACTGTAAAAAGTCCCCTACTGAAATCATGATTGCCTGCCTCCTAATCCCTTGCAACTTCTTTCTGCCACCAGTTTTAACAATTTATAAATGTTATGATGACAATGGCAATACATAGTGCATACAAAACATTTATCATGCTTGTATGGACTATGACTTAGGAATCACCAATATTTTTCAAGTCCTGGACAGTTAAAACTTGAAATATCATGTATGTTTTTTATTCCCATTTATTTACTGAAAATGAGGAACTGGATGCTGAAATTTTTGGAAATACAATGTTAAACAATGACAAAATAAAATACAGTTTCTTGGGGAGGCATTCCCCAGAAAAGTAAAAGTAGCTGGTAATACAGTATCCTGAGGCAAATAATACCCTTAATGTCCCTATAAATAATATACCTTAATGGTAATTAAGGTTCTAAGTCCTTTGGATGTCAGTGTGAATTATAGGAAAGTCCAAAGTATCGAAACAAAGAACATATTTCTCACCATTTTAATGACTAATAAAATAATTTAATTTTAGAAGACACCTTTAAAAATACTAAATACCTAGAAGACTATTGCACTAGAGAAAAGTGAAACAAAAATTAAAAGATTGTATGAATAGAATTTTTTATCTTGACCTTCACAAACACTGTAATTTTCATATTACAGTATTTCGTCATTATTGAGAGATAATTTGGGAGACTTTACCATGGAACCTGCTCTATAAGCTCCCTTTGTGAGTTTAATACTAAATTAGTAGTGAAACTTTTATTTTCTGACTTAACTATATGGTTAAATATTCCTTATAAAAAGACTGAAAACAATAAATGGATATGGTCTT
The DNA here is from genome assembly GCA_035583135.1 of Lophotriccus pileatus. Classification (NCBI taxonomy): domain Eukaryota; kingdom Metazoa; phylum Chordata; class Aves; order Passeriformes; family Tyrannidae; genus Lophotriccus; species Lophotriccus pileatus. Next base: position 42,497,655 of record JAWWES010000133.1, on the reverse strand, counting down.
TAAAGATTCCTGTATATATTCTACTTTGAGGTAAAATTAATTAACAAATATTTTCAATAATATGTTCTCTCTGTGAGCACAAGTCTGTGTAAGTACTAAGTATAGATTTTTTTGTGTATGACTGAAAAGTAGTGAAGTATGGAATTTTATTTAAATTCCTTAGGAGAGAAATTATATTATGTCTTACCCTATTTTGTGTGCTGATCATGTCAAACTTCAAGATCAAGTGTTTTGATTCCTACAACTAATTGTTTCTAATGAACCACAATTACTAATTGTCTCATTATTTTTAAACATACATTTTGTTTAAATGTTTACTGCATCAATCACATGCTACATAACTAATCAAGTGTAATGGACCATTTAATTCCTTCAAAACAGAAGGTACTGCATGAAGAGTGATCTTTTATTATAGACTGGAATGGGATCTCCTGTCTCTTGACTATATTTTGGTAGTGTTCATATCTTAATTCTGTATGAAGATCTGTGGAACTTCACCTTACAGGTAAAAATCAACAGCTGAGAACATGTGATTAACTGATTCTCAATATCCAATAGAAAAAAAAAAAAAAGCTTACATTTTTAAATGCACAAAATTTTAAAATATGGATAATGTTTTCTAAATTTGAGTAATTTGTAAACATCTTTAGCACATTTAGTGTTTGTATCAAGACTGTCTGATACAAACATTAGGAAAGGTGACTAAAGGCTATCATTACGGTCTTAAACTGTGCCAGGGGAGGTTTAGGTTGGATAGTAGGAAGAAATTTTTTACAGAGAGAGTAATCAGACATTGGAATGGGCTGGTCAGGGAGGTGGTGGATTCACCATCCCTGGAGATTTTTAAGATGACACTGAATGTGGCATTTAATGCCATGGTCTAGTAACCATGGCGGTGTTGGATCAAGGGTTGGACTTGATGATCTCAGAGTTCTTTTTCAATCTTGTTGATTCTAAGATTCTACAATTCTACGATTCTATGATTCTACGATTCTACGATTCTATGATCAAGGACACAGAAGAGCACAGAGGTATAACAGCTAGTAGAAAAACCCTAGTTACACAGACCTGGCCTTGACTCATCCTGTGAGGGCTGTCTCAGGGGATCCTCAATCCCATGGGCTGAGGTGATATCCATGAAGAGGAATTATCAGAAAACCTCTCTGGTTAATCTTTTGGACTGATAGGGTTGGCAATCTACAGAGGTATAGCATTAACTATGGGACGCAGGGAAAAAACATCTTGGGATATTAGAAGACTACTTACGTGATGTTTAGAGGAAGTACCAAAGGTGGAAAAAGGAAGGGATCAAGTTAGTTTGGGAAGGACCAGGCATGGGAGGCAAAAAGATGGTAAAAGGAGTTGATTGCATGTAAGCAGACTGCTTGTCAATGCACTTGTCTGGCTGCACTCTGCTCTGATCCCTCCAGCCTATTATGTCTTCTCATTTAATGCCATTTCTAGCTGTTTTTCTTGTAAGGGGACTCTATTCTGTGTGCCTGTGTGTATGGATGTCCAAATGTCAGCAACTGAAGTGGGGGCCTTTGGTCACAGGAGCCTGGGAGCCAGCACCTGAAGGCAGCAGAATTCATACATATGCTGTGTTGGTAGGTACACCAGTGTACCTACATCAACCTAGACTAACCAGCAAATAGGGGAAGAGGTCTTGTAACCAAATGCTGCAGCCACCATAAGCCTAGGATGAATAGTGAAGAGATCCAAGGGTCTTCTGTTCACTACTGGAGGGAGGAGGAGGTCCAGACCAGCAAGTGAAAGTGCATGGGCCCTTAACTGCTGGTAATTTTATGAGTCTGGACCAGCTACCGGGGGCATTTCTCTCTCTGTGCAAGGCAACTGGGAGACCGGAGGACCCAGGGGCCAGGTTTGTATTCTGTTGGGTGTCTGAGGCCAAGTGCTGGAGAGACTCAACATGTGTGTGTGCATGTAGGTCTGAGTATCAGCATCTGGAAGGGGTCTGCATTCTCTGGGGCTCTCATGGCCAGGTGCCTACAACTGGAAGGAATGGGGGTCCAGGGTCAGGGGTAGATTATGTTTCAAAGGTCTGCTACTGTAGGGATCCATACTCTAGTGGGCTTTCATCCTAATTAACCAGAGAAGGTGATAGGATGAGGTCATTACTGCTGCTTGTCCTTGTGCTAGTGCTGAGTGTGTCTGTCTGTGATGGCCTGTACTTGTGCATATTTTTTTTATGGTTGGACTCAATAATCTTAAAGTTCTTTTCCAATCTAAATTTCTGTGCTTCCATGTGCACACGTGCCTATGCATGTCTATTGGGAATACACATTCAGTCTTTCTACTTGCTGGACCTGTGGAGATGGAGCTGTGGCAGCTTCACCTCCCTTGGGATTTGATAACTCCTAACAAATGAGATTCATTTTTCAGGCAAAATAATCACATGTTCTTTCCTGCTTTGCTTAATACCTTCTAAAATTTTGAGTTCTTAGTTGTCTGACTTTTGTACCAGCTATCTCCTACAGCTAAATAGTATTTCCTATAGTTCTTTGCAGAAGTCCAGAGGGAAGAGCTTTATGCATGGGTCACTCAAACCAAGTGTTAGGTTAATCAGGGGTAAATGTTGTACTTGGTCTACTAAATAAGACTATGACCTTCATTTCACCTATTCCAAATTTAATTTAAAATGATGTTCCCCTTTGCAGTAACTCTGTCCTGAGGTACAGTAAGCTAATTTCAACTGATGCCTTTGAAAGAAAGGATACATATAAAGTCTTAAAAAGCAGTGTAGACAATTTTAGTTTGTTGTCTATTTTTAACATGCAAGATCTACTCCAGAACCACTCAGCTTCATTTCAGGAGCTAACCAGATCACTCAAATAAGGATTATATAACTTCTGTATTCTTACCTGGAAGGCAAATCTGAATGAAATATAGATTTCTTAAAATAGAAAAGCATGATGGGGAGGGTGGAGGGGGAGGGAGGGCCAGGCAGGTCTAGTTTAGTTGTTTCCTATCAAGCACTGGAAACAAAGACCAGGAAACATCACTGGACTGTTTCTTCTGTTCCTGTTTAAGACTAATCACACAGAGGATATGTTCCCTTACTCCTCACGTTACTTGAAATAAGTGACACTAAATCAGACAAATGAAGGCTCTGTGATTCAGCAGGCGATAATTGAACCCTTACAGATTAGAAGTGCTCTTGTGTCCACTTGCTCTAGGCACAACTCTGTTTCAGAATTCATTTTTTCCCCAATTTAAAAAAACCCAACTTGCATTACAAGCTAGCCATGTAATTTGAAATTACATGTGATGGATGCTAAATGGAATCTGATTAAATATGAACAACATGAGTTCAGCTGAGGAATAGTAATAGTGAAGACACTAAAGCTGAAGTGGAGACCCAGGAGACATAAACTAAAAACCATGGTGTGTACCTGCAATCTGATCACCACAATGAGGTGAAAATTGACCAAGAAATATTTTTGAACATGTGAGACATTCCTTTGAATATATCTGACTAAAATAATAACAATGCTTGCCCATACCTATAACTTCTCTCTTTTTTCCTCCGCCCACTTCAGCATAGCTTGAATTTTATCTACCTCCTCTTTCTGACAGTCTCTGTTTGCCTCTTTCTTCCTCCATTACAACATTTTCATATTTTATCCTTTTCACTTTTCAAGTGTAAATGTGCACTATTATTTCTAATACTGTCTCTTTAATTCCACTGAGGAAAAGGAAAATTAATATCTAAGAGCAGTTACATTCTTATATACAGATATTGCTGATTCATGAAAAGGGTAAACAAATACAACTCTATTATTGCTTTGCACAGAGTTTTCAGTCAAGTGTTATTATTACATTCAGAACATTTTACACATAAACAGTTAGTTTTAATCTTTTTTTTTATATTAGAGGTCAACTAGGAAAACAATCTATATCAATATAGTGTTGCCTGAAAATCAGGAGCAAAAAAACTCTCCAGGCAAATTTAGTACAGAGAAGATTGAGAGCAGGTCTTTCATGAAGGCCTCCTGGCGCAAGGAGTACAAAAGGCATGTACCCATGTACAGGGGTTCCACAATTTATGGTCTGATCTGAGAACTACCTGCCCCCAGATCTGCCTCCCTGGCATACCTCCACAGAAACTGAGTCAGAGGTCCTAAGATCCTTTTTTTCCTCACCTTTCTCTTCTTCACTGATGTACTATCTTTGGAGCTTCTCCAGGGTTCCGGGCTTGAACGTTGCTTTGACTATGGTGGTATCTTGTTGTTCAGTCCTCGGGTGCACATGTTCTTAAACAGAATGTGTTCACTATAGTCCTGCCTTGAAAGGAGCCTAAACAAGACCAAAGAATTTAGAAAATTCAATGTGAAGTGGGGGAATGGGGTTTGATAAATGTTAACTACTATTCTAAAGTGTGAGAGACTGTACAGTTACACTAAACCCCTTTATTTACTACATAGCTACTTTTAAATCTACAAAAAATACAAATCCTAATTCTGAGGCATCATTAGACTGATGAAGAGCAGAGAAAACCATTACTAGATTACAGAGTAAGTCACTTGCAGAGGTCTTTTGTCATCCTTTATGGACTGGATTTTTTCTCCTTCATCTTTCAGAGAGGCAAAGAATGTAACACAAATTCCTATTTTATATGGCCTGCTGAGAAGATCTGAGCCAACTGCTTTATTTTCTGTTGTCCAGTAGGGAAATATCAACCTTAACTTGTCAGATTTTTGATAGAATATCTGAGCATGTGATTATGTATACAATGTTCTGGATCTAATGAGGCTCATTCAGTGCTTTCAAGTGCAATTATTCACTCCTTGATTGGCATGTAACTGTCTTGAGCTGAAAATCTAAAGCATCATTACATGATTTCCCCAAATTATGCACTTAAATTTATCTCTGCTGTGCATATTCCATGCCACATGAATAATTTCTATATGTGCCAATGAATGTTTTGGCAACATTTATCCAAACAACGAAGGCTACCTCCAAGTACCTATGATATGGTAAGTACCAGCGGAACGATTCTCTTTTACTTCTCCACCTTTTCTGTGCTCCTTCATACAGATTAATGTTCACTAATATCTACAACTACCTTTTTTTTTTTTTTTTTTTTCAAGAGAGACTAGGATGCAGAGCCTTTGTCTCTGAAAAATTACACAAAATCTGTGCCTCCTGGGAAAAAAAACTATCAAGCCCACCCTGCTCGGCAGTAATGAATGCCAGAGCACAACTTCCTATCTCACACACGGCGTGACAAAGGCACAACATTGGGCAGATAGCTTTCTATGACCACCTTCGCCGTTTGAAAACTACTGACCACTTCTGCGCATACTTTGACACCGTAGAGTTAGATAGCATTTTTTGCTTTAATTAATAAGGAAGAGTTTATGAATAATCAAGGTAGTTATAGAAGCCAAGTAAAACGTTTCATGCACATTGCCAAAGAACTCCCTTATCAATATCCAAGGAGTCCTTTTACCTGAAAGTCTATATCGTGAGTTTCTGAACTAGTAGTCCTCAAGCACAACACAGTGAGTCAGGTGAGACAAAAGGCATCAGGTCCTTTGGGAAAGTGAGCAAATACATTGCTTTTGATCTACTCTAAGGAATCCCTCTAAAGACATTGTTCACCAGCATTGCAGAGCTACATTGTAGAAGGTATTGGCATTATTAATGTGAAAAACCCCCACTCTAAATTAGTGTCATTCTTACTCATTCCGTGTTGATCAGAAATCCTTACCAGAAAGATTTGGGCTCTCTTATTTATTTTCATGGTAGTCAATATCCAGAGAAAGGAGTTTTGTTGTTGCAGAGAGAATTCTCTTAGGAAAAAAAGATAAATAGTGAACAATCCCTATAAAGTCAAACCTTACCACGAAAAGATGGTGTGGTCCTAATTTAAAGGAACAGAATGGAAAAAAACCCTGTTAATAGCCTGGGGAAATCTGACAGTGGCTGAAGAGGGGTTTTGTGTTGAGTTTAATCTATGCAAGATTAAAACATATGTTGTTTTTACTACTGACTGTGCAGTCTAAATTCCTGATGGTTCCACAGATTTTTTATTTTGTTGCCTTCTGATCTTTAGTATCTTTTCACCTTTTACCATCTTCTCTAGAGGTATGAAAAATTCCATTCAGATTATTGCAATCCTCCCCACTCCTTTCTTTTGATAGTGTGCTCAGCATTACTGCTCCTGAATCATTTCACTGGGGAATAGAGCAGCAGCATCTGTCTTGACATGAAGGACACTCCATACATATTGGGGACTTCCCTTAAAAATAATTTCCAGTCCAAGATTCACATGAAATATCCTTGCTGCTGAAAGATAAATCACACTTTTGCTCTTTGGATGAGTGTAATGGCCAGCTCAGTGTCTCCTCTTGATAAAAACTAAATTGCTCCTTGTGGTGCTAAGGTTATATTCCCTGCTAGCTCTTCCTCTTTCTCACTAGAGACATTTCCATCATTCATTTTGTTTCCAACCATCTTTAATTTCCAATCACAGATCAGATACTGTAGTCTCACCATGTACTTTTTTTCTTTCTTTTCTCAGGGTTCTGAAGGTACCACCAGTCCTCAATAGCCCTAATCTACTACCCTGGGGCCACTCACTGCCCATGGGCCTATGCCACATTTCAGCTCAGGCTGGGACCATCAGTCCCTGTCCCAGAGCCACTGTAGCAGTTCTGGTCTGCATCCCTGCCTCTGTCTGCCACCTGAACAAGCCTTTGCTCTGCCCTGTGGGTAGCTCGTGTCCTGAATGGCCACTTTGTGTGTTCTAGCTTGTCTTCAGCCCTGCCTTTCCCCACCTTACCATCCTGTTCCTGACCTGGGTACCTGAGTGGATTCTGACCAAATTTAACAATATCTGTTGAAACTGGTGACCAAACCAGAGGAAAATGAAATGATTTTCATCAAGAGCTACAAGGGTGCCCCTTTCACAGCTTTTTATTTAATAACTGTTTATAAGAATATTTATGCTTTCATGTTGATCTTTTCCCTTTTTTTTTGCTGTACACAGTATGTACTTAAAGAATCATAGAATATTCTATATTTGTTTGTTTATCTGCTATTAGAGGCCAGCAAAAGTCACTCGGCTTGCATGTCCATTCACCTGAGATAACTCTGGCTTCATTATCATATAGCTGTCATTTAGATTTCATTAACTTAGGCAAATGGGTTCATTATCTATTTGGACAAGACGGACTAAAGTTTAGGCTTTCCCTCAGATGTTAAATGCTTTTTATTCAACACTTGCTGTGGCTTATCAACTAGTTAGTTGCAATTAAGTTCTTTGCCCTAATGGTTGTTTTTTACAGCCTTGTTTTCACACATTTTCTCAGCCATTTATTTGATCCCTTAAAGAATTATAAAATGGTGGGGTTTTTTGTTTTAAACAAAATTCATTTTGTTGTCCATATTTTCATGAATTTATCATCCAGTGGGGTTTAGAATGAATGTTGAGCCTAGAGGGAAACAGATATAACTTAATAAAGTTCAAATTACACATATAATTAAAAGAGGTTTTTCACTGCATATTTGTATAAAAAAAAGGGAAAAAAGAAACCTACCAAAACTCCCAATGCTTCCAACTCCAATGAAAAAGAAAAAATACTGTAGAAGAGGGCTAAAGAACTAACTGAATTTATTGCTGCATTTAGAAAGAAGGAAACAAGCAACCTCTTATGAAGTTTTAGACTTCACAAACTTGGAGTGGTATAGGAACTCAAAAACATCTTCAGAGATATAAACGAAAAAGGATTAAAGGAAAGGGCAGTTACCTTTGTATGGTGAGATTAGGGCACAAATTAAATATTTAAGAAATAAAATTAGATTTTTTTTGCCTTGAAACTACATAAGGCTAGTAATTCTGCAAGGGAAAGGGATGGAGTGCTATCACACCAAGGCAGGAAAAAAACACTGTTATGCCCAGCTTGATAACAACAGTGAGCTGATGCTCTAGAACGAGAAAAGACTCATGCACAATACTGAAGATGAAAAAGAGCAGTTATGAGTCAAATTGAAAGCTAAGTAAGCACAGTGACTGTAATTCTGAAATAAAATTGTAGATACATCAGTTTATCTAGTCATTATGCAGAGCTTTAAACATTTTTTGAAAGAATTATTATTGTGCCCATTAACAGAAGATCAGAGACATTTGAGCTGTAATTTACTAAAGTTCAAATTAGCCTGTTATATTTTTATCCAAATTTTTATTTTTTAAAAAATAACATCTTTTATAAAGATAAAAAGGAGTTTTGATAGCTATAAGACACACTGGTACAGTGATTCATGCACTGTTTCTTATGAAATTACTCCTAAACTAGTAAAGATTTTCCTCAGTACCAGTGAAAGGTAGTTGGAGTAAGTGTCTATCCATCTTTGGATAAACCTGTATTTTTTATGAAGATGCCATACCTCATCTAAGCTGCTTTTCATCTGCTTCATTAGCTTTGACATAGTACCAGGGTTGTATGGGTCATGAAACAGATGCCTCACTCTGAACTGCTAAAGAACTATTGGAGCAACACATTAATCAGTCATTCAAGCGTCTCTACCTTGCTGTAATCAGAGTGAAAAGAAAAATAGAATGATTTTTATTCCTTATATTTCAGAGCAATTAAAACTACAAGGTGAGTTTCTCTAAATGTAACTGATAAAATTTATAGATGGTAAGATTAAACTAGCTTAATTTTGAAGCGAAGTTGATTAAACTAGTCTGAGTTTCAGATTAGATCTTTATTCCTTTGCATTGGTGTAAATGAGAAGCAAAGTGAGCAGAGTGTTATATCAGAATAGAATCAATTTTCTTCTATATCACATTTCTATTAAAATAAACACAAAGAGATCATTCAAAGCCAAAGCATTATAATACACAAGACATTAGAGAATTAAGTCTGTTGATTTTTCATTTTTTTCCAGTGGATCATGCCTCAGAGGTAGTTTGCTTTTAGCAAAATTACAGAAAAAAATTACAGCCATCAAAAGAAAGGCTTCCTTTAGAAGCAGACATACTGCATTGCAGATTATTTGGGAAGCCACCAAACTCCCAAATTCAGGTAAAGACAAGTGTTTAATTACTGTTTCTCAGTATAGTTTTATTCTGTCTTTTCCATATTAATAGTAAGGCTTCTTTTTTTTTAGTGGGAGAGGTCTGCAGTGAGACCTAGGTATTTAGAATGTTACTATATACGGAAAACAGTTTGAGAATATAAGTTTGAGAACTGGTTTGTTTGTTTTTTTTTTTTTGTTTTTTTTTTTTTGTTTTGTTTTTTTTTGGTTTTTTTTTTGTGCTACTTAAGTATTTGAAGGTTTCAGGTTACTTCTATGTTTTGTTTATCAGGGAATGTAATGGAAGAAACCCTTCATTTTAAAAAAAAAATTAAGTGAAAATAGAAAAATAAGTTTTCATTTCTTCCTGTCTATCAACTTGGACACGGGCAGTACCATGGTTAAACTGACATAAACTGGAACGAGTGCAGTATGGTGTCTTAAAATGATCATCTTAATAAACTAGGCTTTAATCAAGATAATAATATCTCAAATCCTGAAGCAAAAAAGGCCTTAAGACAAAATCCCCCTTGCTCCAGAGGCCCACTAAGGCCTTAAACCAAAAACCCCTCGCTTTCGGAGGCCCACTCTCCCCCTTTTTCTGTCCTAAGGAGATCTTGTTCTGTACAGAGTCAGTAGACCTAGAAACTGAGAACATACTACAAAGACCAAAGGAGCCATAAATCTCATAGAAAGAGTCAAAGCTGACATATGAATAGGTAAAGTGGCTCCAAGCCCAGATTTTCTGCTATGCCCAATGATTAGGATATAAAACAATGGAAGGTCTCCCCAAGAACAAAAGGTCACTGAGGATGAGGAGAAATTTTAAACCCCCAGGATGAAGTAAAAGCAGGAAGTACCCCAAAATATTCCTCAAAATAAAGACCACACCTCCAACTCTGCCTTAACTCCACCTGCTATGAATATTGTAATCAAATGATGTAATGATATGAATATGCATGTAGAGATGTTGTAATTCTACCTAGAAATTGTATAAATAATCTGCCCTTTGTCTAACACATTGGAGCCCTTTTTCCAGGCATGAGCCGGGGGCCTCCCCAGCACTGCTAAATAAATACCTTGCTGCTTATAAGACCCAAAATTGTCTCTAAGCAGTTCTTTCGGACTTTTTGGTCCTTCAATCCCAAAAACCTAGTGTATATATTTTTAATGTTAATCACAGTGTACCCAATTAGAGTAACGTACACTGCAAAAGACACTGTAATCAATGGCCTGAAATGACTAGATGATTTCCCAGGCTTTGAAATATGAGGTTGTTGTCTGGATCATGTTCTTTATTAGTCCAAGATCTGGAATTTAATATGCCTAACTCTGATCTCTGCTAGCCAAGGAAAGCCTAATAAGAATCAGTCCATACAATGTTGCACTCAAATTTAAGGGCACAGAAAAATCACAAACCGTCTTTCTTCCTACCAACAATCAAGTTATTGAGGCTCTTCAATACCTATAATGGCAGAAAATTATGTTACTACGATAAATATAGTACTTTACTGAAACAACAGGAAACAATCATGAAAGACAATAAGTAATGATTTCTAGGGTAAATAGTACCTTATAGCTATCCTCTCTTCCTCCTCCTGCAACGGGGAAATGACTGAATGTAGAAACTTTGCCTTGCTCTCTGATGCAGTCTGCACAAAAACAAGTGTATTGGTGGGACCTCGCCTCACAACATAGGATTTTACTAACAACAGCTATGAACTCAGTACTTCATAGTTCTCAGTGGACTCAGATGGGATAAGGGTGTCAATTTGGTTGTGGTTTTCTGTCAGAGATTAAACAGGGATCACATAACTATGTTTTCCCCACAAAGTTCAGGGAAATCTTTTTATTTATATAAAAAATTCGAATATATGAATGATTTGCAGACAAATAGAAAGGTCACAATTTCCTCATATGTTGTTGTACACTGGGAGAAAGAAAGTTCTGCTTGGTGTGATTGTATCACCTAACTCAAACAATCAAGAATAATTGCTCAGCCTGAAGTCTTTCATTTCTTATACAGTTGAAGTTTTAAACCTTAGTTTTAAAATCTCCTTCCTCAAATAACATTTATAGTCTTATTATGGTCATGTTCACATTGATTTGAAGGATTTGATTTTGAAAGTTAGTTAAGGAAGAAGGGATGAAGAGTCTGATAGTATTTTTTGTACCACTGCTTTCCACCACACGCTGTCTAATAGGCATTGCAAATGATTTACATATGCCAGAAAGAAGAAGTGGTTTGCAATTTTAATCATCATGTGATTCAGTGTAAACTTCTTTTTTTTGAAAGTTCCATGTATGTCTCCCATACTAAAATAAAAAATACTCTACCTAATGTCTGCAACATTTCCTTGGCGCACACACACACCCCCCACCAAGAACAGGTGGTCCTTCACAGAGAATGGCTTTGTAAAACAGTTTTCTGTTCATAGCTCCACTAACTCATATTATCCCCTTCCTCCAGAATTCACATCTACTGCTGCAACATTTTTTCTTTTTAGCTTTAAAATATTTTCTGGTTGTTTTACTATGGTGGTGGTGGTGGTGAAGCTAGCACTTTCAGCTGTTTGGTTTTTTTGTTTGTTTGCTTTTAGTGTCCCTGACTCCCCAACTCTTTTTTTCATCTGGTTATCTAACACAAAATCTAACACTGCATCAGACTGTCTCTATTTGTTGAGTAATGAGCAGTTATATGAAATGGTCATAGGTACAGAAACAGACACCAGAGAATTAAAAAGAATCTGCTGTAACTTTACTTCAGTTGTATTGTGTTTATGCATGAGAATAACAATCAGTACATTTTACACTGTGAAAGTTTACATGATGAAAAAACAATACCTTGACTGTAAAGGTTACTTAAAAATATACAGATATGCATATCCGTGTTACAACATTAAACACAAAAAAGTAATGGTATTTATGTTAACATTAATTAATCAGGTTATATTAATCATAATATTTTATATTAGATTAATTAGTTCTTACACATATTGCTCGTTATTTGGCTGCATTTGCAATATTGCTACTTTGCTGAACATAAGAGCAACAAAACTTTCCTGAAAAAAATTTAACATTTCATCTTACTTCATCAAACATCTCTCTATTCTATAGTCTAGGTAGACTATATATTATAGTTTAGCCACTCCAGACTTGGCTATTTCTGTGTCTAAGATCAGACTAGAAGTTTATAATAACATTTTCTAACCTCTGTTCAAGTTTTTCTACAGATTTCTCTAGACATGATAGGAATTACTACGTGAGATGAACTCTGGCAATTCATGGCATCAGCATCTAAGTACAGAAGTGAGCTGTATATTACAGCAATTACTATAGCAGGAACCACACAAAACAATGGAAGAAACTGCAGGAAGCATTGCAAGTGCGGCAGTGATCTTCCTGAGCTGCCTTTGGTGTCAGGAATGTCCTGCAGCACATCACCTTTCCTGTCCCAAGTGACCACCAGAACAGATGGAGCCCCAAGTCATGGACTAAATGAACCCAATGGACATTTCATGGACATTTGTGGACATGTTACACACATTTGACAGACTCGAAGAACGATATCTATGTATAAAAAGGATGGGGAAGAAGGGTTGTGGTTAATGAGGGTGTGTTAGTGTTGAATCTGAGCATGACATAAATGGTATGGTATAAGGGGTTGAAAAAGTGCTTGTTTTGGTTGGGCTAGAGTTAATTTTCTTCAGAGGAGCTGTGGGGGGATGATATTTTGGATTTGTGCTTAGATGTGCATGTATGATCCACATGTATTTGAAATAAAATACATATATCCTTTTTTTTCCGTGAGCTACAGTGTCTTTAACATGAACTTATATTTCTGTTTTCTGCAGGCTGAAGGCAATGAATTACTGAAAGTAAGAATGCAAAGAAAATCAGTTCCCACAAAACTGTAACAATTATTTTAGGTTGTGCTTCAGAAAGGACAGTAGTATATGTTGACGTGCCTGAGCCAGCTTTAAATTGTCTCCTGTATAGGATAATTGACACAAGAAAAGAGAATATTTCTGTGCTGATATTATTAGAAACTTCATTTCCAATCTTTAAGGATATCAGGGACTATATAGTCCGTGCATGAAACTGAACTATTCAATTTTATTAATAATATACCATTTATTTCATATTAACTGGAATTTTCTGTGCATACTAAACCTAAATATATTTATGTAATGCATAATTGTACTTTGTGGCACCATAGTGGAAGTAATCTAGTTACATTAGTATTGCAATAACACAGTTATACTACTTTTGGCATCTGTGCTTGCATAGATATCTCAGCAAAGCACTGTATTGGATATAACATCTACTATAACATTCTACTGCAAAAGAGATATGACAGCTGCATGAAGAATACTTGCTTTAACTCTAACCCTAAATTTTTGAATTTATAATATGGTGAATTGGGAGTGAAAGGAGAAAGCATATTGATTAAAATAGTTTAGTAGACATTTGTATCACTGTTTTGGAGTGTCCTGATGAAACTGAGCTTTGGATTTAAAAATAAGAGATTAAAAATATCACAAATTGACTTGAACTAAACTTTCAAAAGCAACTATATGTAAGTATTTGGGACCTCTATAATGTATGACTAAGTTACTTCAGTCAAGTGTAAAATCATGTTTAAATCTACTGCAATGATATGGTTAAATGAATGAGCTCTCATTTGTTTGACAAGATTTTTAAAGATCTAGAGCAAAATGTATATTTCAAGAAAATCAACGTGTAATGGATGTGGAAATATATGGAAAACCCAATTAAATTCTGGTGATATAATACTTGATTTTGAGTCTTCCACCCAGAAATGTCAATTTTCCAGGGAACCTAGGTGCATTTGATGCCAAATATCAGTAATTCCGATCTAAGTTACACAGTAACATCAATCAGCTAAGTGTGATCATCTTCCTGCAACACTGGAGTACATCTGGAAAGAAGCAAAACTAGTAAGGGTCTAATCATTTTTATGTAGTCTCATACAAAAATAGTATTCTTTCAACTAATGGAGGGACAGATTACAGTCTATCTGATAAAGTCTTGGCTTTTTTATGTGATAACATGCATGGCATATTAACAGCTAATACCATAATTGCCCAGAGATTACCTTATTAACCTGCAGCTCATCAGTGTGAAACACTGGGGTTCATCAAACTCATTATTTTAGTCCCCACTTGCCTTCAAATGGGAAAATCTAAATTTTATTTATGCACTTACTGTGATTAGACTTCTTTGTCAAGTGGATTCATGTGATCTTTTTTAACTACTTATTTATTGATCTCGTTGTTTGCCAAATATATGGCTCATAAATTGTAGCTAACTAGCTGCAAAATTCCAAGAAAAGAAGAAAAACTTATTATCCAATATTTTACATTCAGTCAAAGATACCACTTCAATTCTACACAGAAATATTATTTTACTGCAGGGTTTTTGGAGTAGCAGTACCAATGTTTATAAGCACATGTTTATTACACTATTAAGACCAAGGTTTGGTCTTCCCCCAATTTAACATATATTTGTATAGTTTTAATTAGTACTGAAAGTGCATTATTGCTGAACATGGCAGTTCAATATGAGCCTAATCTGTTGTATACAGGCATCTGAACTTTCTGCTAGGCAGATAACAGCTTCTGTAATTTCCACCAAAATGGTAATGTGGAATACAGTAGATTATTTCAATAGGAGTAAACTTTTATATATCTGCTGGAATTCCTAGCATTATCAAGAATTAGCATAATACTTTATCCTCTTCAGTACTGACTGTGGCTTTATTGCAAACAGGCTCCTATTAGTGAGAGAACTGAGGGGTTGCCAAATTTCACAGTAAACCAGGAAGTTTGAGTCAGGAACAAAATACTGCTGAAGCAACCTTCAGAACTAAATTGTCACTGTCTAACTGCATTTAACTGTATCTGAAGTATATCTTGGAAAGTCTTGCACAGTGTGATTGCAGAAGATGCTGTCCCTGAGAAAGGCAAATAATGCCAAAGGAAAGGAGATGGCTCAAATGCAATGCGCTCATATTTTTGACTTTGAGTTATTTATAAATTAGTGACTGTTCAACATGCACTATGAAATCTAGATTAATAAGAATTTTTAAATTGCATGAAAAGAAGGTTTGAAACAACATACAAAAATGTATGGAATATTTTGTTTGGTAAATAGTTTTACTAAAAATGCATACAATGTGCAAACAACTCAGTAGATTTGAATATATCTTTTGAATTATTTTTTGATTTGGGAACATGAGAAAAACTGAATGTAAATATGTGATTTGGGATTTATTTTTTGATATTAGATGTCTGTATTATTTTGCTGTGATGAAATAAAGTTTTTGAATTCACTTTTTCCCAACTTATATGAATAAAAAGATGTCTTATAAATAACCTGCAACAGCAGTCTAATTCTGCAGCCATTGCTCCTGCAAGTACATAGAGAGTGACAGATAACTTCCACATGAAAAGGTAATGATGTCTGTCAGCTAATCAGAAGATAGTACATTGTATATGATTCCAATGATTCTAAGCCTGCTTGATTTTTGTTAGCTACACACCCCACTTTACTATGAGAGAGCTTAGAGCAGAGAGACAGAAAAAACAAAAACTGTGTGCCTGCCCTGTGAGGTGCATGATTAAAGATGCTACATTTTACAAGTCACTGAAATGATACTGTATGGATTTTTTTTCAGTGTTAAACACAATTGATACACAATTTGAGTATTAATTAAACATACTCAAACGTGGTAGAACTAAACCTAGATATAGGGAATATAGAAATAGATATAACACAGAAGTTACTATTCTTCAAAAAGTGTAAATTCTGTGAGAAAATTTCAGTAATGAGAAAGATACTGAAATGAGGAATATAATCTGTTTGCTGCAATGTCTGAGTTTAAAGGATGTTATGAAAATAAAAGTAATTTTTCAGTTTTGCTCAACATCACTGTTGTGTTGAGAGAAACTCCAAAACTCCTCTTGTAGTCAACACAATAAAAAAATATTGTTCATATTAGAAGGGGAAATTAATGAAATTATGTTCTGTATAGTGATGTTTCCACTGTACTAGCAAAAAAAATGTCTGGCTTGAAAAAATGTTCTGATAAATTCAACCTATGCCCTCTGGAAATTGTTATGCTTTGCAGAGAGGAGCATTCAATTTACTTTACAGATAGGTTTGACTGAACATGTTTTAAACTGACTGTTCTTTTTCTGGTGACCAGACATCAAGAGTAAAACTATGACTGTTATTTTCAGTTTGCTAGCTGAATAGGAAAAATAAAATGGACAAACTGTTTTCAAAGTGAACAAAAAATAGTTTTCCTTCAAGATGGAAAGACAGAATGGAGAATGGGGTTTATTGCCTGACTGGGATTAGTATCTATTAATCTCTCCTGGAAGCATTCAGGTTTACCTACGGAAAGACTACTAAGCACGCACCTGACAAAGTCAGGCATTTTAAAAGGCAACATTGTATCTATAAATATAAAGATTATACAGACAAAAGAACAGAGAACTGAGGTCAAATACATTTTATTAAGGTTCTAGTTCTTATTTACCTTATATCTGCATGCAAAAGCCATTTAATAAAATCTATGTACTATTTTTACCTAATGGATATCATTCAGATAGTTCAGAGAAATCAGACTGAGCCTGTAAAAAGCACATCCATTCACTCCTTTATTTTGGTAGTCCATTTATGCAGTTGCAGCATACATTCTGCCTTCCTTCTGAGGAGCACGTAGCATTTAGAAAAAACTATTTAATTGTAAACTATCTCCAGTAACATAATCCTTGTATCCATATTCCCTTACATGTGAAGTGAAGCTTCACTTAGGTAATTAAAGTGAAAATTAAGGTTATCTCTGAGCAGTACCACTCAGAAGGAGGTGAGATATTGCAGCCAACTTGGCACTCCTGAAGCCATTTAGTTACATTAGTGGGATATTCAGTTTAGGCAGACAGAGCTGATCCTGTAATACTTGGAGGGGTGAAAGCTAGCTTGGGCACTGTGTTGCACATATAAACTGACTTCACTGAGGAACCCATACCATGATGCCGAGTACTTTCATTTAGAGTGTCTTGATTATATTTAACCTCAACTTTTCGCTGAGAAATCTGTTTAGGAAACTGATAGCCTTGACTTTGGAAGATTTCTACAAATTAAAACTCATCTACTAGAGTAACTGGCCTTTTTTTTTTAGGAATTCTTTAAGAGAAAATAAGTAGCAATCTGTGAGTTAGTTTGACAGTATTTTTATGAGTCTGATTTCCTTCCTCTGTTTATTTTGACTTTTCTTCGGTACTGCCTCAACTTTGTATTTAGCTACATTTACATACCCCTGTGAATATATTTTATTAAATTTCTGTGCTGAAATTTCAGAGCCTGGCAACAGAAATTTATATCAGAATAAGTACTCTGGAATAAATCAAGGCTTTTATACTTTTGGTAGTGGTGAATCTCAATTCCTTATTTAGCTTGGACAAAGATATAAGGCTACAAAAGCAACTAGATACTTCTTATTAGCAGAAATACAATTCCCAGGTCAACAGAGTTGTAGATAGGAAGTCTGAGATAGATTGAAATATTTTTTATTTATGGCTAAAGATTTTACAGATTGCAGTATTTTTTAATAAATACTTGTACATACTTAGAAACACTGTTCAGGAAAACAATACAATTTTATTTCAATCTCTATGACTCAGGTATCTGATATGGCACCTTATTTATATAGTTCTTTTGTACTGAAAATCCTCAGATACTTTCCAAACATAAACCTTCTAAGTTAATGACATTGATAAGCTATATTTAAGACACGGACAATATTCACCGACTGTATTGGTAGTGAACATTAAGAGTCTTACCAGTCCAGTTTAGGTACCTACAAGTTTAGAATAAATTACCTACAAAAATAAAAGTGAAAATTATAGAGAAAAGGAAGTAAATAAAAACTATAGAAATCCTGCCCCTCCCAAAAAAACCCACAACCAACCAACCAACCAACCTAAACCAAAATCAAAACCACCACCAACAAAGAATACAAAAAAAAACCCCTGGTGAAGTACAGATCAATCTTATTCAGACAGGGAAAAAGACAGAAATGAACCTTATCAGTTGAGCAATGTACAAACAGTGATCAACAAGCCTTTAATGAATGCCTTTTATCCCCAAAATGTCTTCAGATGTGGAAAAATTACACAATACCTGCAAAATCTGAAAAATTTTGTCTGTTCCAAATGAATTGCAATGTAAATCATAATACATTAGCGTGAAATGGAAGAGACATCTTTAAGGAATGTAAGAACATATGTAAATAATTGTCATGTCTATTCAAAGGTATATAAATTAAGTTATTCTGCCAAAATGGCAATAAGGTATCTTTCATTCCATAGAAAAATTATGTTCATTTCCATTTATTTCAAACTGAAAAATAGTATATGCACTGACATCTTAATGTGCATTCTATCATCTGCTGTTCATCTCGTTGGTCAAAGCTAATTTATAGTCCTCTCTTTTTCATAACTCTCAACAAAGTATAGAGTTATCAATAAGAAATTAAAATCTAAGTTTTCCATGTATGCCTTACAGATGATATGAGCTAAAATCTCACGCACCACAGGGTTTACTTGCTGAGTTATAGCTGAGTGGTGGCACTCAACACAAGACATTCCACAGTAATTTGTAAAGCTTACAGTAACAAAGATTCAGTCCTTCAGAGAAAGCAAATTCCAGGATTTGGAAAAAATTGATGTGGAGACACAGTATTAAACTAAAATGACAACATCTCATAAGTCAGACCAACAAAACACTGATTATTCTTAATGGCATCTTTTATATTCATGCTGAAATACACTGTTCATCTTTTACCTGGAAATAATACAGATTAAGAGTTTATAATATAGTGCATGTGTCTATCCACGTGTATGCATGTATAAATATGTATAAATATGTATTCACTCAGATAAGACAGCCAAGAAAGCAATAAATGTCCAGAAGTAAATGATGAGTAAAGTATGAGAATCCCGTTCAAGCAAGTTTAACACAGAGCTCAAAATCTGCTCAGCTGTTTTGGAGAACATTCTTTTTAATGCCATTGGCCTTTTTCTATGCATATTTTTTACCTCAAAAAAATGCTGAGAAAATAATAATATTCCCCTTTCTTTTCTCCAAAAGACTGAAATCTTCCTGAAACAAGCAAATGAGCAATGGTGAAAAAATTCTCTTGGAATCTTGAAAAGCCCACTTTTGACAACCTGTTTTGTTAGTGCCTTAAACCAACCTAGCAACTTTCTTTTGGGTCAGAACACCAGCTCTGTCATGAACAACTTGGTGTGTAGCACTTGGGATCCATGCTGTGGATGGTCTGTGTGAGCTCAGGGGGTACTTTCCTCCTGACTTGTGCATTAACATGTTTTAGGGAGCAGCATAGGTACTCATACAAAGCCTCAACACCCAACTGGAGGTGTGTAAAACATGGAAACCTATACTTCCATGAGAGGTGGGAGCATCCTTGCAGCTGTGTGACTAACTTTTCAAAATTAGTTCAATCAGGGTGTTGATAAGTTTGTAGAAGTTTATTAACATTTTATATGTGTGTAAAATTGTAATTTATAAATGTTTTACTGCTCATATTGATCTTGACTATATAGTTCACTGATTATAAGTTAATTAGTATCATTTATAAATCAGTAAATTGTTTTGATCCTGATTCAAACTATGTGAAGTGAGAAGTTATTTCCAGATACTCTATTCCAGCTCTGACTTTTCAGACACTAAATATGTAAGCGAGCCAAAGACTCCCTCTAGTCTATAGCCTATGTTACACAAAAAGGATTGAAATTTCATACTGAGTAATGACAGTACTCTATACTAAAAGAAAGAGTACCTACATCAGCCAAGTATTATATCTATACATGTATATATATATATCTATGTCTATAAATATATACCTCAAAGAAAAACTACTCCCTAAAATGCCAGTCTATTTCTGTCTATTGACAGGGGAATGAAACTCTCTCCCTCTCTCTTTCCCTCCCCCTCTTTCCCCAAATACTATCCAGAACATTGTTATCTAATTTGCATATTTGCCTGAAAAATCATCTACTAAAACTTGTAATTGCTTCTATATATACAATAATAAATTTTAATATTGCCTTGAGCAGCAATCCAACTGGGACTTGAGAATGTTTTTAATCTCCGTCCAATTCACTGTTGAAAATGAAGCCAAAACCAGTGATTCTAGCCCTGTTTCTTGGGCACTGAGCCTTAGTGGCAGACACCTCCAAACTTTTCTCTAGGCAGGATAGTCTTTCATTAGTCAGTACGCAGAGTTTGGCTTTTCCAGGTTTTGATGAAGTGTAGGTAGCTAACTTTACGGGCCCTATATCACTCATGGGAGGCATCTCTTCTCCACTGAGTAAGATTAATGGCGCTTGACATCTAATAGCAGGGATGTATCAAGAAGCAGCCAGACCCAATCACACCTAAAATAAGAAGACACACAGAGGGAAGCAGGGAAGGCCATATTTTTATTAATCTTCAGGAACATTATTTCTTTTCAAAAGCCTGATTTATAGTGAAAGGCACAGGCCATTTTTACTGGAAATTGTTTCACTGGACTCTTTTTCTGATACATTGGATAAAATGTTCTGTCACATGATTTTAAATGGTACTGTTTTATTTTCCCAGAAGGGTAGTATATAAAAAAAAATTAAAGGTCGTTATTTTTTGCATTTATACTTATTCTTATATAATTAAAAATGTATTTGAGATAAAAATATGTGTAAGATATAATTAATGTTTTCTTTACAGAAAGTTTACAAGTCACGTTATGTAGAATTAACACAAATTGTCCTTTAAAAGGGCTGGGTTTATGGTATGAGTAATTTGCTCCATAAAAGAAAATTCCAACTTGATTAAGAGTTAACCTGATTAAGAGATGGTACAAAACTGCTTTTTCCCAGGGGCAGGAAAGGGCTGCATTGTGAGTGAAGGTCTGAGTTCAGTCCCTGAATTCCTCCTTTCTTGTAGGGAAAAGCAGCATGAGGGAGTTCATCAGCTACTGCAGAATTACTTCAAATTTTGTAGATGCCAGACCAGGTTTCAGTGACCTAAGCGGTGGGGATTGTCTTGTCTGATCACCATCCCCTGTCCTGTATGGAAAGAAGAGTGGTGAAGTTAGTAGAACTGGTGTGAACAGGGGTCTCACAGGGGAGATAGAAATGTCTTCTCCTTTGCATGCAAACTCCACTTTCTTTTACTCTTCAGGACTCACATGAAGAAAAGTTAAACATTTTCAGAATATTTGAATCAGTTGGTCAGGAATGCTAAACCTACTTTTCAAAATCTTTTCTGTTTTGAAACAAAAACTTATTGGTAAACAAACTGAACTCCTTTCCAGTCTCTGAATGCTGAGCTGAGTTCAACAAGTTCAGCAATGCAGAAAGAGAGAGTGACTTTTAGCTTTGTCTCTAGAGTCTAGTAACCCATGTGGAGGAAATCTGGGTTAAGTGCTACAGAGCTTCCTCTGGGAGAGGCCTTACAATACTGCAATTGCTTCTTTAGCTTTACAACACAGAGTAATCTTTTGAAGTCTCAGAAATGAGATGAAAGTTGAATGGTTTTTCTCATTCAACACGGGTTCACAGAAAGCTATTTATAATTTTCAACTTTAGTAGTCTGGGTTGATGCAACAAGATATGTTAAACCCACAAGAATACGTAACTTAGATTCTAACACTTCAGAGCAGATAATTATCATTTGTGTTCTCTGTATTTCTCATCAGGTCTTACGATCATTTCTGTGACTCTGAAAGTAAAAGTGTTATCATTTATACATCCTTATTTAGGTTTTCTACTGCAGTCTAGATTAAATATCTATCAGTATGGCAAAACAATGCTCCCCATCCATGCTAAATGTAGTAACTGTAGAGGATGAGGACAACACTGATATAAAAAAATCAAAATTACATTTTCTGACAAGAAAAACATTCCATTTTATACAATATTTTTTCTGGAAGCAAGAGACCTCCTTTTCTTATATGGACATTTTATCAGAGTTTCTTTAGTCTGCAGTTCTTCTTTTGAGTTAAAACTTATATTACTATTTAAAAGAGTTCCCATCTTTCTTTTCATCTCTTTCTTTGAATTTATCTTTAAAACCTGGTTTCATAATATGAAAAATAAAAGAGAAAAATTACATTTCCTTATACAATATCTTTACATATGGGAACAGAGAACATTGGTTTATACACCTTTAACTCTTTTGAGAAGTGATTTTTCTTCTCAGTGACAGCAAAGCTTCCCTTCATTAGGAAGGAAAGAAGAAACCTACTCTTAACCTACTCTTAACAGCAGAATTGAACATGGTCTTGCAATAATTTTTCACATGGCAGCTGATGGAAGGCAATTGAATAGAAAACAGTAAAAAAAAGTTCTATGGAAAATTACAGATATACTGGTCTGCATCAGACAATCAATAAGGACAGAATAACCCTACTTTTGATAATATCAAAATCAACTAATCTCATTACAGCTGCAGAAATCTTCCATATTCCAGCTGAAGCACATAGTTTGTGTCTAGCAGACAAGGATGGTAATCCTTGACATTGATCAAAAAAGTGTAATTATCCACATGCAAATATGTCTTTTAGGCAGATTTTGTGTTTCTGGAACTAGTAAAGAGGAGAGACAAAACACCTAAGTAACAAAAAGTGGCAGGACTCTGTTGCCTTCAGCCTAGTAGGAGTTAATAAAAAGAACAGATCAAAAAGTGTGCTGTGACTGCTTTATAATATAAATCTGTGGAAAAGAAGGCTTAAAATACACATTCGGCCACTGTGGTAGGAAAGCAGTAGAACCAGCATAGAGTTATTACTAGATTTAAGACAGGGTAGTCTCTACTGTTAGCTATTCTCATGCAGTTTGAAGAGCTCTTCTTAATGTCCACTTCTATCCTCTATTGTGTATTCCCACCTGTCACCACACTGCCTAAAAACCAAGTTTGGTTAAATCATTCTGAAGTGCTTCGTGAAGCTGAAAACTGGAAGGATTTAATACAATTTGCAGTTTTTATCACTCCGTTGCTCAACATTTTCTTGTCATTAATAAACACACTGATAAAGTACTGGTACTTTTCAGATGATTAGTCACTTTACCTCAGAACTGGCCTTTTTCTCTAAGTGTTGCAGCTAAAAACCAGATTATATTAATCCAGTCTTTGATCTTTGGCTTTTTTTAACAGTTAAGCCAGGGTGAAATTTAGTACAATGGAAGGGGATCTGGCAATTGAGGGATATTTATTAGTGTTCATATTAAATGTGCAGAATAGCTAATAAGTTGTCCACATTCTTAAAGATTTGCTTCTAAACTCTTACCTTTTTTCAGCTCAAAATCTTGCTATACTTTGCAGCACTGATAGATTATTTGACCTAGATAATACTAACAAATCATACAAAAGATTTCTTTCTAAGCACAACTAAGTCATGGGAAGACTTTGATTCTTTTTAGTTGTCAAGAGAGGCAAAGCTGAGAAAATTCAGGGAATTGAAGGATTTGTGTGTAAGCAGTCTAGAAAACTTCTTTGGTGACTTATAAGTAAATTGCAATGTGGGAAGCTTGTTCCACTTCAAATTTGTTGTACAACATCTAATAAAATGGACTGATATTTTCAGTAAAAGAAACATTTACTTCTTCTGACCTTCAGATCCCAAACTAGTCTAATCAAATTTAAGTTTCCTACTTTAGCACCAAAAAATACGAACAAGATTATGTAAAGCCTCTCATTTTGTTGGAACTGCCAGTAAATAATGCAGGAGGGTTTCTGGGCAGATTATTTCTTCAGAAATTTTTTTTATAACCATGTGATGAGTCATACAGATTATATTATTAAAATTTATAATATAGTATAAATACCTCAGTCCCTAATTCTATAAGCACTCTGAGTGTCAATCTGTATTCTACTTACTCAAATACATTTTTGAGGAGATAAACGTGACAGCAATGAATAGCAGATACCACAGATGTAAGTTGTATGACTTTTCCATTTCCACATTTGAACTTTCTGCAGACAATGCAACATAAGTTTAGTGGTCCAAAGCATTTTTAATTTGTTTTAATATACATCATATAAGTACTGTACTACAGAAAACACACAACATTTCATGGAATAGTTTTCAGTTCCTAATCTATTAGGTATGCAAATTATAAAGAGACCCCATATCTTGGAAGGCTGTTTTAAGAAGTTAAATTTAATAAGAAAGCAAAGTCTTAACAGAAAATGAAACAGAAAATTATCAAGCTGTAAAACTTAGGTTAATAATAATAAAAAAATCTCAGTAGGAAAAAATTTATTTGTTTGCAACTTGTAAATATGGTTCAACTTTTGGAAAACTTGTGTGAAAGCAAATAGATTATGGGATGTAAAGCCTCTAACAGGCTGCAGAACATATTAAACTACTGTGAAATCCTTACCAATCAGTTCCTTGGATAGAAGCTGTATGGTCTTATTGATTTCTTGCTTATTTCTGCACTGCTGAAGGACTGAAGTATCAGACCATCACTTCTCATTGAAAGGTCAGAAATTGTCCTTTATGTGCATCATCACTGCACCTTCATAGGGTCACATTGCTTACTTCACAAAGGCCCTGTCACGATTGTGATATTAGATGTACACTGGAGCACTGCAGAAGCAGCAGCTGAAACATGAAATACCATGGGCCCTTTAATCTCTTCAACTGATTAAAAAGCCACTAATTTCCTCTCAGAAAATTAACAGCAATTAAGGTTGATCTCATCCACACTTTGGTTTGTTTCAAGTTCTTGGCAGAGTTTTCAGATAAGATATTTTAATACACCCTCTAAACACTGAAAATATGTCATTTAACAACTCTTATTTCATATTTTGTTTATATAGCAGCTGATGCCTTATCAGATTTTATGAGTCAGTAGAAAGCCGATATATATATCCCTTATAGAAGGGAAAGTAAATGACATTTTAAAATTATTTTTAAATTTTGCTGGATTTCTTCACTGCTGAATTTGAACATTACAAAAATTTTAAGTTCCTTGAAATTATACTTGTAAATAAAGTTCTGTTTTCTAACTGTGCCATTTTGAAGTGAAAAGTTTGGAATTTTGATTTAAAAATGAGTTTCTAGGAATATTTTTTATGTATCACTCACATAAGAAACCTCTTCTTTAAAGGGACAAAATCAGATTTTAGTGGTTTAATCTTTTCCAATGAAATCAAAACATATTTTGATTGAAGGAAATTCCAAACCATAGCTTTCAGCTTGCTTTTTTTAGGGGTTTTTCTTCAATTTAGAGCTATACTCCCTTCTTCCTCAGCCCCCTTCTAATAGCAACCATTCCTAATCCCCAAAAGCTCTGATGTCCAAGACTCCACAAAAGAAATGGGAGTGTCTTCCTAAATTGGATTCAGTGAAGGCATACCAGTTTATGCCAACTGTTTCTTTGGCCTTGTACCTTTTTATTTGGATAAAAGTGGTTAATTTCCTGTATCTCTTCTCAGAATTTGTTTACAAACAACCATCCCACAATCCAGTGGACATCTGCTGTTGGTTCTTAGCTAATGAGTGTGCTATAGTAGTAATGTCCTTGGAAGGAGATGTCACTCTGTCGCTTTGTGAAACTGGGCTCCTGTTTTCTTATGAAATCAAATTTCTAACCCTTATGAATTAACAAGTTTAAATATTTTTTTTTTCCCCTCCATGCTCACAGACGTGAATCGTAAATGCACAGGTCTACAGCACAGTCTGGTGATCCAGGTTTAATGATCCCTGTTCAAACAAAGATACAGACCCATTAAGCAGTGGGGACATCTGTTCAATGGTCAGACTTAGAGTGCACTGAAAATGGGAGCTCTTTTATCTATGACTGGTTATGGAAACCAATGTCCTCTTTCTGAAAATAAAATGTATTCATGGAATATTTGTAGTAAGCTCCATGTAAGTATTGTACATATCTTCTGGAATTTAAAATGCAAAATTTTTCCAAATTCTCTTAAAAATTCCTTCTGGTTGATTTCAAATATATGTACTTACTACTTACCTCAGTGATGTGCCTTGTCGGTATAGACAATAATTCTTGAACAGAAAGCTGTCCCTAAGAACCTCACAGGCTACTTGGTGCATTAGGTCTATATTTAGACTACTGTATTTATTCATTGTCCTCTGAAGGCTGCTAGGATGATAATAATGTGTCCTCTCCTTTCCTATTCGTAGACAAAAGTAAAAGCAGCATCAGAGCTATTCAGCAGAGAAGTAGTATGCTGTGCTTGCAAGTACTGGTCACACAACACCCCTTTTGGATAGAGGTGATTTTTCCACCAGATTGGAGCTAACCATAGTTTAAGGCTAGATTTAGTTAAGGGCTTCTGAGATAAGATTGTGATTCATGATTCTTCTTTTGGAAATAAGTGGTCTTGACTCAGAGCTGGGATTTGGGCTAGAAACCACCAGTCTGTATGCCACTTTTAACAGCACAGTAAATCGCTCAGACTATAGAGGATAAAAATGAGAAAATCCTCTGAACACACAATCTAGAATACCATGCACATTTTACCTTTTAAAATTGGTTTCTCTTAAAGGGATAGCCAAATTTTGACCTATTAGGCTTCACTCGGGATAAAACACTGCTGGTCCAACTGGGACAAAACTGGAATGATAGTCTAAAGTTAATGAAAATTTCGTAGTGTATCATGGCCAATATGACAAAGAAGCCCATACCAGTGTGGAGGACTGAAAAAAATGGCTCAAAACAACTCTGTGTGTGTGGGAGGGGACAGAACAGGTTCTGCTAAGATGGTATTGTGCTCTGCCCTGCATAAGGCTGTCTACTTGAGAGACATTATTGCAGCTGTCAGTCACTGGCACAACTGGAGCACTGTCCTGTATTACACCTCCTGGAATCCCTATCTCAAATCCCAAAGGCTGGCATCCTGAAAGCCCCAACTGGTGGTGGTCATAGGAGTCCAGAGAATATAAAATCAATACCATGATGCTTCCACATATTTGCGGCCCTATTGTCTTTGGATTTGTGGTAGCTGGTTCTATACTGGACCTAAGGCAGTGCCTATAATCCTCTCTCTGTCTCTCTCTTTCATACTTCTTGTCCTAATTTCCTTTTCTTGATATTTGGGTAACTGGATGGGTTGGAATCTGCTTTATGAGATGTGTTATGTTGATTGAATGTGTGCTTTAAACTTTGCCAAGTTCCTTTATTTTCCACAGTTTGTCAGTGAAAGTGTGTTGCTTTGACTCTCCAAGAAGCATCACAGCATTTTTTCTGTGCACGGCCCGAAGGTATAAAAGAACCGAAGGCCCTTTCGACAAATTAGTCAGGTGGATTTTGAGGCCTTAAAAATTTTGATGTAAAAACATCCTCAATGAGCTCATGGGCTGAGCCCGGGGTGTTGCAGCCTGGTCCAGAGCAAATGTATGCCTCTGTGCAAGCTGTTTGTGCATAGACTTGATGTAACCAGCTGAATCCCTCAGTTTCAGCAGTGCCTTCGGTGGAGGGCCCAAAGGAAAGGAAAAAGGGTGCTTTAGCTTGAAAGCCAGGAGGAGGGAACTCTGCCTCCTGCTATACTACTCATTTTGCTACTAAGTGCTTCTCAGTTAGGAGTGAGGACCAGAAAAAGTCACAGATAACCTTTCCTTCCTTCTTCTTGATCTTATGGAAGGCATTTTTCTTTTCCAGTTTAAGTAATCTCAAACTTTACACACTCGTAGCTCTTACTCTGATGACTAGCACTCCATAAATTTTACTTGAGGATGTTGCTTTTCTCAGTAGACCATGCAGTTAATGAAGTTTTTCTTCCTACACAGGAAGGAATGGAGCTTGAATGACCCCAAATGCCTATATTTTGTGCTATATTAATTCTACCCAGAATATTCTAAGGAAAAACTGGAATGCTGTGAGCATTTTTTTCAGATTGTACTTCACAGAAGGATTCAACAGGATAAGAAGATTTGGAAAGAAATGCAGTTAATGAATCACTATTACATAAGCTACTTATTTCAAGAATAATTTGTTTGGATATTTCTGTAACTGCTAGATTTTTTGCTAGTAATGGAATAAAAGATACAGATGAGGAGATGCACTTTTAAGTTATCTTTATTACTGCAAGTCAATATTTGCCCTTTTGAAGATATATATTATTAAAAGTGAATATATTATTGTGAATACCAGAAGGTCAGTTAAATTAATTTGTGATGTTCCATATTATTTTTAATTTTATATTAATTTATTTTAAGGCACTCTGCTTCTTGCTGCAGAAGAAGAAGCAACTGTTTGCAGGAGAACAAAACTGCTACACTCTACATATTATATATACAGTTTAACCCCAGTTCATACCCTTATTGTGTTCAGTCCACTTTGAAGCCTTTTAAATTTTCTGGGAGACCAATATAAGCACAGTAAAGATTATAATAAAGATTTATGTGCCATTATTACTATAAACAACAATCTGTCAGTATGAAAGGGGCAATAATTAGGTGAAATGTAAGGCTCCATTTGACTTTAAGATTTAATTATTGCTAAACTAAAATAAGGGGTAGTCATGTCCATTTGTATATTAGTAGAATTACTCTTAATGGTTCAGTCAGTGATAAGTCTAACACAGACAGGTAACCATGACAACCAGGTCACTCTTTCTCAGTTAGTTAGTTAAAGCAAAACTTGATTTAGTTCTGTATCTGAGATGAAAAGAGAAAGAAAATGTCCCATACATTCTGTCTTTCTGGCAAACCTAATGGAAGTCTGCAATGAACACTCATTTAATTTCATTCATTAAAAATGCCTCTGAGTTTTTTAACACTATGGCCTGCATAACTTAGAAAAAATCATACTGTGTGTTAAAATGTAAACTTTCTCCTGTTTTGTAGAATTTTTCATGTAGATTAATGGAAATTCACTTTTTTTTTTTTTTCACTGTTTCAAATATTGAGGTAAATTACATAGCAAGTCTCTGACAAGCAGGGAAAATGTCTATACATTCTTTTTTTATGTACTGTTATATGAAGAGAAAAAATACTTATTAGAATCAG
The DNA here is from genome assembly GCA_035583135.1 of Lophotriccus pileatus. NCBI lineage: Eukaryota > Metazoa > Chordata > Aves > Passeriformes > Tyrannidae > Lophotriccus > Lophotriccus pileatus. The sequence goes on along the minus strand of JAWWES010000133.1, from coordinate 42,468,533 downwards.
ATTGATACAGTGCATCAAAATTCAATTAACTTTTTTGAATTTTGAGAAAAATTAATATGTTATTCATTAAAACAATAAACATAATATAAAATATAATTCAAAAGAATCTATTGGGAAACTTCAAAATATCTGAAAATTGTGATATTAACAGCCTACGAGGAATATTCAGAATTTCACATGTTGAACATGAGAAAGGAAGGGGAAAGTATATTTTTAACCAAACTGCCAAGTCATCATCTGGAGAGAGTTAAATTTGTTGCCCTAATGCTTAAATGGACTAATAGGCTCAGATTAGGAGAAGAGTACTTCTAATCAATTTTTTTACAAAGCTTCCTGAACTGAATGAAATAATGAGAATGACATACCTTTTCTTCATTTGGTAGCAGCCCTTCACAAAGAAATTTTGTTGCTTTTTCACAAAGAAACATTAAAACTGAAATTTCTGTTTTCAAATATTTCTATCATATTTCAGACATAAAAGTAGAAGAAAACATTTTATTAAAAAAAGCCAGCAGGCTTACAGAGAAAAACAGGATCCATTAAGTGAATGAAGTAAAAATTAAGAAAATCACTATGGCTTTGTATTTTTCCTACAAAGAAAGCAAGACTTTCTATGAGATAGAATTCCAGAATCATTCATTTGATGACATACAGTCATTTTGTATCATTTAGTTCAATGAAAGGACTCCTTTTGAACATTTTTTTCTTCAGTACAAAATTGCCAGTTCATAAACTACCACAAAAAAAGAAATAGAATGCACCTGAACTAAGACAATTTGAGTCAAAAGTATTTTCTTGATCCTAGTAAATTCAGGTGAGTTACAAGAAGCAGTTTATTGATCAAATGATGAGTGGAGTCTGCAAGCCAACTGATGTTGAACGATGTCCTTAGGCTTCTTCCTCCTTACTCGTGTCCAAGGTCTTAGAGCAAACAGTGGTGAATGTAAGACGTTAAAATCTTACTAGGCACAAGTGGCAAAAGATTAGATACTGAGATTCAGTCTTTTACAAATTTCACCTCATAAAAACAATGCTGCCTCTCAGAAAAAGGAGGGTGTCATTAGTTATTTAATATTAGTTACAAAAATACATTACAAGCTATTTCAGAAACAGGTCTACAACTAACTCTGATATTTGCAGTTATATGTTTGTATTACATATGTGTAAATAAAAGGATACAAGTGCTGAAGGCAAGGTAGGATATAATTTCTTGTCATCTTTGGAGAGCTCAGAAAGCAGATGCAGGTTCAGACAGCAGAGTTGACTTTTTTGATTTTCAGCAGGTAGGATATATTTATTCTGCCCAATAGAGGTCGGATAAGATTTCAAATATATTGTATATAGAACAGTTAAGGTTCTGTGTATATTATGTATAGAACCCTTGTTCTAAGCTATTATTAATTATCATGAAGTTTACATGTAATATATACATATCATGCAATACTGATGGATAAATAACATCAGGAAATACTATACAACCCTGTTGCTCTTACAAGTCCATTACAAATATAAATATATTTTATGCATACATACATACATATGAAAAAATAGTGGAACTATAACTATAACAAATCTAACCACACAATATACTGGATATTAAGAACCCAGAACAAAGTAATGAATATTTACTGAATATTTTTTATGACCTATATTCTCAGCTCATTTGCTTTGCAGATAAATGATTCATGTCAGGTATTGCACCTTTGGAAGGCTCTCTTACTTGTGTATGCCAGGATAAATTAGGAAGGCTAGTGAATTCTGAAGTACTTCTGAGTAGAGGAAACTTACAGTATATCAGTTCAGGTAATGTATGTTTGGTAACTCTAAGAAAAGGAACGTAAATATTGTGGAAAACAATACAGTTTCAATACCACAGATTGCCATTTTAAGACACGAATTTCCAGCATGTGTTGCTAGTGGCATTTCATTATGTGAAGAACCCTTAAGTAAATCCAGTTTATAGCTGTGCACTTGTAATGTATGCTAAGAAATCCTAGCATACAAACGTAGCAAAATGAACAGACCAACAGAGAGGTTACATGATCTTCCACTTTTACATTCTTCCTCTAGTGACATGGTGTTGCTAAGTAATGTAGGCACCTCAAAGTGGGCTTCATGTGTGTGTTTCATACTGCTACCTATAATATGTACAGTTGTGGGAAAGGTATCAATATCATTGTAATACTGGAGACAAAATAAACTCATACAATAAAAGTGTTGGAAGATGTATTTCTAGTTCCTGTTTGTATTTGAATCTTTAACCAAAATAGTGGTGAAAGTGTTGTAATTAAACAACTACTTCTGCTTCATAATGTAGCTTTTGATAAAGAATTAGGTCATAAGATTTATTTGAAGTCTGGATTTATGCACTACATTTTTACTTCATTGTTGGATGAATCAACTATCTCTTATGTAATAACCCTTTGAAACTTCTGAAAGATAGAGATGGAAACTAACTAGATACTTTCTATTTTAATGGTATTAGAAATCAAAGGATACTTAAAAGGAATTCTAATACCACAGTAATTAAGGATATTTAGCATTAGTGACAGTCAAACCTCATAAGTATTGTTCTTTGAGCTTTGATTACGATGCAGCACCTGACTGGGTGTCTCATGAGATGTGACTTGCTTTCCATGGCGTTTACAGTCTTTCTTGATTTTGAAAAAGACAGCCATACTTCATGTTCTTTAAACAATTCTTTTATTAACTGTTTCATAACTCTAATCAGAGTTGTTATTGTGACACAAGAATTCAAAGGCAGACAAAATTATTATGCCTATAAAAGGTAATAGATTTATCTTCAACTCAACCACATCCTGCTATGAAAATGCTGCAGAGCCATCTTATGCATCTTCTGCACACTGTTCTTCAAGTGGACAGCAAGGGAGAACAGACCTAACCACAAAAATTTCACAAAGAGGTGTCAGTTTAGCTCTGACACTTTACTTACCACTCAGAAACAATCTACACCCACATACAAAGAGCATTATTGCATTACGGATAATACAAATTTAGTGAGAGACTGCATAGATATTACAAATCTTGCTAACATTCCACTTTCTCTGCAGCTGGAACCATGCATACTGCTTAACACAGCAGTGTCTCCTACTTTTCTAATGGTAAAAAGTGGAAAACTCCATGCATTAACACAGTGTCAGGTGTGGGCAGAAAAGGCTCACTGCTCTTTCATTTTGTATGTAGCCATGATTGGTCCTTCCCAGTCTATGCCTGCAGTACCCTAGCTGTATTCTAAGACTCACTCCTCTGTCAGTGTTCAGCTGCTCTTGCTTCTTTCGTTTCTTGAAGTTAATGATCTAAATGAGACAGCATGATTCTTCATGTCATAACAGTGCAACCTTGCCTGTCACCTACTTCCTAGAAGGATACAGTTACAGAGATTATTACTTTGGGTTTTTTTTTATTATTATTTCTTATTCAGACTTGAAGCCAAATTATGTTCACCCCACCACTTATGAGCTCTTGTTAAGCCCTAGAGACAAGCTAAGGCCAAGCACTCCTTAAGCCTCCAGTCCTGTATTTTGCTGTTGCCAACTTTCTCTCCTTAGGGACATTTTTTTTTTAATTCCTCTTGAATCAAAAATGTCATGCTATCTTTTTTGAGCGGACAGGACACTGACATACATATTTCCTCATTGGATGTAAAATGTATATATTATGACATAACTGATTGAGCAATTCTGTCCTTGTTCTCACGCTCCCTTTAGTTCTAACTCCAAATGCATATAAACTCTCACCCTGTTACTTTTACTGTATTTCATTAATCTTAGAATGCAAGTGCTAAAAGGTAGTGTTTCTGTCTTACTTTACATGCCTGAAGTATAAATAAAGCATCAAATATTAATCGTGGTGCCTTTGCGGAAAAGTATTGTCTGAGAAACACTCTGATAGGAAGACATTTCACAAAATGTCCAGTAATATACTGGACTCCATTCAAGGAGGAAATTTAACACTGTATCTAACTCCAGAGGTGAACTGAAAATAGTTTTGCTTTCCTTCAATCAGAGAACAGAGTTTGGCTAAAGATTAAAGCACAGAATGAATGGAAATACTGATGTAAATTGCAACTACAGGTGGGATTCACTGCATCTATGGAAAGTCTTAATCTTCTGACTGCATGTGAAAAGTTGGATGGGTCAAACACATCTCCTGCTGAGAAAGCTGCTGCAAAATCCTAACTGAGCAGCAATTCATCACTGTGGACTGAAGTACTCAGTAAATGAAGGGTCCATGTGAAAGCAGATAGATAAGATGCCAGCAGTTATCATGCAGTAACAGGTAACTAAGTCCTTGTGCTTTGCAGTAACAAAATGACCTGTTATGAACTCCAAGGAGTCTTCTCTGCCTGCTTATCATTCTACCTGAGCCTTTGATATAATTTTTTTTTTCATCTTCCTTCATATTGTTCATAAACAGTACCAAGGCCAAAGGGAAAAGGCTATTCCTTCTTTCCCCCTTTCGAATGTCCTTCTTTCCTTAGCACTTCTAAATTTTCTAAATCATAATACAGTACTGTTCTTCCATGGAATAGCATTATTGTACTATAATGGTGTTATAATGAGGTAACAAGTTATGTAGAATGAGATCAACGATTTTAATGAGAAACAAAGAAAAAGTTCTTCTTTTTTTACTTTAAATTGAGAATGAGTTTAGAGATTTTTCTTTGTCTCCCTCTCGTTATCAGGGAGGATTTCTGATTAAACCAATAGGTGCTTCTTAAGACTTGGTTTTGCCTATTTTTCATTAGTCTGTATCTAAAGTAAGGCTAATTGGTTTGTTAACCTGTCATAGATTTACTGTATCACTCTTTGTCTTTTGTTTTTCTACTCAGGAGGAGAGCTACTTATTTCTTCAGCTGAATCTTTGGACAACAATCAATAAATCAGAAAATTGTTAACAAAAGCCCAAGATCTTAGAATGTGTAGAACATAGTTTCTACCATTTTAGAAATGGTAGTGACTTAATACTTTAATTCCTAATCTTTCAGTAGCTGTTTGGTTTTAGTTTTCTACATAAATTAGAATAAGCATCTTCTTTTTCATTTTGGCAGAGCTGATAGGTATGTGATATCTGCCCAGAATTTGCTTTGTCAGTGTTTTTGGTGTCTGTACTTTGTCAGAATTGTTTAATTTACAGTTATGAAGGGAACGGCCTAAATTTAATTCATGCTGCAGTTTTTTTCTTCATTTGCCAAAAGAGCTGGAAGGCAAAGTTATTACTAGATGACTTTGATTTCATATCTTATTTCAATTAATAATTTTAGACTCAGACATCACGTAGCTATCTAAAAAGGAAATTAATTGAAGGCGGGGGGGAGAAGCAGCATTCATCCAAGTACTCCTTTGTGTAACATTCATATATGGTTTGAATTCATACTCTTAATTTTCTCTTGAATTTTATCCTAAGAGGCAACTAAAATTGTCTTCATTAGAAAGCAGAAACTAGTCCAGATGTCAGCATTCTCCGATCTCCACTGTCTGAGCTAACTGCACCTGTTTTCTTTTTCCTGTTATAATCTACATTTTAAGATGCTACTCTAAATGTTATTTAATTACCTTCTTTACTTTCAGGAAAGTGAGCCATTGCAGACAGTAGCACGATGCAGCAGTACCCACAGTAGCTGAGGATATCAGGAGCAGCTTCTGCAGGCTCCACGAGATTAATTTGTCTTGCATGTCTTTCTGGCAGCTCTCACTGCTGTCTGTGCTGGCATGACCTGTCTCAAGGGAAAAAAAATAAAATTTGGAGCTTATAAAAGGGTCTCTTTTACTAGTAAGCTTATCCAGTGGAATTAATCATGACACCACTGAAGTACCAAAACATAAGAAAAAGAGTTTATTCCAGTTAGCCTTTCTCTTTTGGTAGACCTGTAAGACAGAAATACCTCTGATTTACCTAAGTGCAGAGCCTAATCCAAGTTTCAGGCACATCAAGACCCTGCAATTATTGCTTTCTAGAAAATTCAACTCTTTCCCATCCTCTATATTTCAAGTTATTAATTACATATGCCCTGTACTTCCCTCACGTTTCCACCTTATTCCATGGACCAGATTTAAAATAGAAATTGAAGTTATTACTTCATGTTTCAAAAGAGCCATGAGAAATTTTTCTCCATGCAACAGCCTACATTCTTAAATTTCTCACACTTTAGCAACTTGGTAGTAGCCTATATTTCGTAATAGTTGAGCATTTCCCTTTTATGAATATTTTTTATCATGTTTAATTTCATTTTGTCTATAAAATTGTAGTTTTAATGTTTTTTTTTTCCAAGCTCTTTCTTTTAAAAGACTGATCTAGATCTACTAATAAGGAAAAGTGACTGTTATAAGGACTTAAAGAGCACAGTTGCATGTCTCAAACACTGTTAAGGCCACAGAAGGATTTTTCCATGAGATAAACACAGAAGGGAGTGACAGGATGACAATAACTTCAGGCCTGGCAGGAGTGAGATTTGGTTAGCACATCCTGGGTAACACATCTGGACCTAAAAATTCCGAGTAGGGCAAACTCTGTAAAGAAGCACCTGCTCATATACATATCACCAGTCAAACAAAGAACATCCCAAGTTGTGGACAGATGTAAAATTTGCAACCACCAGTGACCACTGAAGCACCTCTCTCCCCCAAATATTACTTTGTGGATACCTGAAACTTGGACTGTAGATAAGATAAAGGCGGTTCTATTGTCTGGGTGTTACCTCAGGCCTAGGGTGTGGTAAACAAAACTTGGGGAGAAGAATGTATCATTGATAATGGACACAAAGAACACACAATTTATGGGCCAGAAGGAAAGAAAACTCAGTAACTGTGCTGAAATCAGCTCTAACTGGATAAAAGGTAGTTCTGTCAGGGGGAGATCATGGTCACTGACTCACAGCCCACCAACCCAAGCAACCCACTGACTCAAATGAAAAGAAAGACTGAGCATGTGGACTAACTATCATTAGAGAAATGTGCAGCCAATGAGCATTATTTCCTTTTTTTGCTAAAATGTATAAAGACTGAAAAGTTTTGAACAACTTCAGGAACCTTCACCACTGAGAAGTCCAGTGTGAAGAAGGATCAATGGGACTACCATGTGTGACTATCTTCTGCTTGATCTGTCTCTCTCTCTTTTTTCTTTTCCATTTCTTTCTATCTGTTTACTTCAAATTCATTCTTAAATAAAATCAGTACTATTGACTTTGGCATATGGTCTCGTTTGCACCTTAATTCAGGCAGAGGCATCTCTCAATAATTGGATCTTAACAATTGTGTGAAACTAGTGGACATGTTCCTCATCTGCCTAGTTACTGATGTCTGAGAATCAAAACAAGTTTCTCTTAAACCACAAACTTGAAGGATCATTGGAAAAAACCTGAGGTTTTTTTTCTATATAAAGCTCTTGTTTAACTGAATTTCATTTTATATTTTGACTTGCTGGACTTTGATTATTTACTTATTGATCTTATTGATTCTCTAACTTAAGATGTGAAAGGAAGAAGCCTCCTTTCATTGGATTCCTTTCGTTGGACGCTCACACGAAATGTGCTTTTTCTTTTCTTCCTGCTTCATTGATCTGATCTGGGAAATATTACTCTCAGCTGAGCAAAATAGGTTCTAAGAATTTCTCCATTATGTGTAGTGAACTCCCTAATCACCCATCTACTCAGTATTCTTCAACAGTTTCTTTCAAGAATAATTTTGAAATGTTTCTCTTTTTTTTCCAGAGATACAGAATTCTTAGAGGAATTGAATTATTGTGGTTCAGCTGCACTCTAAAGCTTCAGAAATTTAAGACATTACAAGAATTTCTTAGATAAACATGCTGAAGGTATATTCAGTCAAGTATTGAATGTCTTATTTTACTCTCAGGGCTCTACATACTGCATAAAATTTTAATTCTGGAGCACAGTTTTGTACCACTTGTAAGGTACAGGCTTGTTGCTCTCTCCTTTCCAGAGCAAAAGATTTTTTCTGATATCCACACACAAGGATTTTTGGTCCTTTAGGTGACTTCTCATGCACAGACAAATGCTAAGCCAACAAATACTTCAAGTATTCTTTAGATTAAATGCTGTGTGTTCACTGTACTAAATGCTGTCAGGTATCAGCTATTCTGAGAAATCTTGTATCTCCTTTTACAGACGGTATTGTTGTTCCCTGACACATTTTATCTGCAGGATTTTCTGCTAGTGATTGCTTTATAATCCCTTTATATCTTGATATATAGGGAAGCACCTAGAAGAATGATTTTGAATTTGTTTTATTCTATTCTTGTGGAAAATTATAGTTCAGTGTTATCTGATGATATATAATGTTTTACTTTTAGTTACGATATTGCTAATAAAAAAGCCCCAAACAGAATTTGAAGTCTTTTGTGAATGATACAGTACTAAACATCTTGCTTTGGGCTGCTTTTTTGCAGTGTCTTGATGCATTAAGAAGAAACTCTTCACCTGAGTTACTTGACTGCTTAAAAATCTTCCATTCTAAGGTGCAAATTTATTTCAGAGGAATTTTGTGAAGCAGAGGGCTATTTCTGGCTTTTCCTGGAGGTTGTGCTTTGGATGTATCCAAAGCTATGCTCCTCAAGCTAGAACAGTATGAAAAGCTCTTTAGAAAACAAACCCAAATATGTCATCTGCACTAAACACATCAAGTGTTAAGGTTTCAGCATTGTACATAACATTATAAATGTATAAATTATCTCCTTCCTTTCCTGCCTCCTCTGAACATCCTCTAGCTATTGACACTGGCATGACGAATGACATTTGTCCCATCAAGTTTCAGTAATGGCAACAAGATCATAGTTAACAGTTGAACTTGATGATTTTAGAGGTCTTTTCCAACCTTAAGGATTCTGTGATCTTGTGATTCTATGTTCAACATTTAAATCCTAATGAAGTAAGTACTCCTCTTCGGGGCATTTTTTTCAGAACAAATTAAGTTTAGGCATATGCCCAGTCTCTGTTCTGAAGAGAAATGCTTTTAAACTTATTTTCTAGAATGGGCTCAATTGTTTGTAATGTAACACTCTGCATCTGAAAGCTTTTATATTCAAAGAGACATACAGAAATTACTTAATTTTGATGCCATTTTTGGCTATTCTCAAGCTACAAGAACTCCTTGGGCCAGGCAGTACTATTAAGTGAGACAAACACCAGACAAACATGGATGTTCTGGTGCTAAAGGCTGCCTGTCTTTTTAAATATGTGGAATGTTCTGACCTTCAGAGACATTTCAGCAATTTTGCTTGGAGGGACACCAAGTTCAGGCAGACTTGTTATCTCTAGATGTGCCAACTACACAGGCCCACTGATCCTCCAGTTGCAGGATGGTTATCAAACTGGGTTAGCCCTGTGGGAACCCCAGGCCAGGCTATTTCCCTGTTCAGCCTAATAAACCCTGCTGCTGGAGTACTTGGGTTCAGAGCAAGGAGCCTCACTGAGGTTTCAGAGGAGCCACACTGAATCTAGCAAGAAAAGTGCTGAGCCCTGGAGTTAATAAGCTCAGCTGTCCCTGAACTAACTCATTATGGAGAACTGGAAAGTTTCTCCAGTGACCTCCATACTTTCATCATTTCGGGTCAGGAGTATTTCAGCTCACTGAATAATGAAGAGCTGAATACATGCATGAGGGCTTGATTCTCTGTTGTATTTTCCTTTTGAAACTCTAAGTCGTAATTTGGACTTCTTTACAGAAATTGTAATGTCTGAAATTACCTTTTTCAGATTTTTTTCTACTTATTTTTTTTAAACTTATTTTTCACCTGAGGAGAAATTTCTTTTTTGTTTGTTTGTTTGTTTTGTTGTGGTCCAGCAAGTTGAACTAGTGCTAAGGAGCCCAGTGCAACAGACATGAAAATGACACATTTCCCATTTAAAAGTGGTAGTATAAATTTAAAAATGTGGATACTCATCACTTATTTTACATCTATTAGCTTTATTTGTGTTAATTTCCTGCCACGGGTCCCAAGCTGGTATTTTCAGAATAGCATGAAATTGTTTTTCAAGTTCTGAGTTCCAACCTTCACTTATAAATGCAATGCCATAATGCAATACAATTTTCCCTGCTAATGACATAATCTGATTTGGAACAAAGGTTCTTTTAGAAAATTCTCATAGGGATTAACCACTTCCAAGGTAAATCAGCATACATAGACTGCTGCTCTAAGAGGTAGTTTCCTAGATACTAGGACAGGTCTTGATCACCAGCTGACACAGAAAAACCGGGCAAAGAGACTGCAAGTAAAGGGAAATAAAGGTTTTTTGAAGGAAAGAAAATAACAGAGGAAAGTAATGGTTTCTGTCTCTTCAAATTACTGGTAGCATGGGTTTACTGCAGTTAGATTTTTGCAGCTCTCACAACACATCAGCCTAACTCAGCAGCTATAAGGTCAGCTTACCCCACCATCGCCTTGCATCACACTCTACCTTCCTGTAGCAAGCAGCATTTCCCCTTAGACTTTTTAGTCCTCACAAAATCTCTGACTAGGCTTTGATTTCAGAATCTAGAAGCTTCACAGAAGATTTGGTAGAGGTGTGTATTAATTTAATTTCTTATTTTCTTACAGCAACTTATGAAAAGTTTGTTTTCATTCTTTCCCTGTCCCTCAGAGAAACTGAAAACTAGATATAAACATGTATAAGAAAAATAAAGACCAAAGCTCCTAACTCTTTATTATTATTCTTCCTTCACAGTTTTGGAGTAGATTTTAAAATTTACTGTGAGAAGGTTTAGGGTTTTTTTTGGCATTATGGATCAGATGATTTATCCTACCTTCTTGAATATGTTTACATTGTTGATATTGGATTGATAATGCTAGCTACATGTGTAGGAACATGATTTAAGATGATTTACCTGTTATGTAAGCGACAATGTTGAAAATTCTGTTACAGGGATGGAAAAACCTTGTTACCATGAGCCTACTAAAGGTACACATAGAAAGTTTTCAAAAGCTAACTTACAATTACCATGCCCATTACCATTTCCTTAGTTACTAGTAAAATTTCCCTCAAATGTTCAGAAAAATTTCAAGGCTAAGATTTTGCATCACAGTTATAACTTCAGTCTTTTACCTGTATATATATGAGACAGATACTTTTGCCTTTTAAACTTTTGTCTTTAGCTGGTAAATGTTGGACATATGCCTTGGCATGCATACCATGCATATCAGTTTTTAGATCAAAGCGGACAAAACTAACTATGAATGAAAGTAGAAATACAAATATACAACTACAAATAAAATTATGAGAAAATCTAAGAACTTGTGAGCCTGAGTCTGAGATGTTTAATTCAGTAATCATGGTCTACGTGTTAGTGTATGCTAAGGCAAAATTTAACAACAACAAAAAAACTAACCAAAAAAAAACCAAACAAAACAAGTTTTTCTTTTCTGTTAAAAGGAATGTCACAAGGGAACGAAAAACTTTTAATTGAGTTTTGAAACACTGCCTTTGATTCTTTTAATGCTGTAGCAAATAGGTCACTGTCTGATTAAGCCTCGTTAACAACTTCCTGTCCAGGGACTGGAAATTAGTATGTGAAATAAGATCAAAAATGCCATAGCAGGTATTTTATAGCTATAATTTTTTAGACAGAAAAAGAATACAAATAATTAAAAGAAATGATGTAGACCAAGATGGTCTTTTTAGAATGTTAGGTCAAATATGAATTTTTTGATTACAATAGATATTTTATATATTTCTAAAGATGGCAGTGTAATTTTCCTGTAACATATCTCTTCTTTTCTCATGTTGCATTTTTTCATTCACTGCTCTCACCCACTGAATGGCAGATACATCTCCCACCTTAACCTTTGCCAACAGCCCTTGTTTTGACATAGTGCCTGGGGAAGACAGGTGTGGGTGAAGCAGGGCTAGAGGAGAGGATGAGAGAGGCATAAACATCTGCTGAGAGGGCTGCTTTGAAACACGCCTTTGTTTGAAAACCGCTTTTTTCTGAGGGAGAATAGGATGTAGGATCTCTTTACATGTTTGGCTTCTCCCTTCTGTGGCAGTGGATACAGTCAAATGTGAAAATTACATTTCTTCTTTGATACTTAAAGGGTGGGGTTTTTCCTCAATTGTTTTGGGTTTTGTTTGGGTTTGCTTGGGTTTTTTTGTTTGCTTGCTTTTGAAAAAACCAAAGGAAAAACTATTCCATCCTAAGGGCAATGACTTTTCTGTGAAGTGTTTAACTATGATATACTTTCCAGAGATATTCAACAAGTAGTCTATCTCTGCTTCCATTGAAGCCAGCAATTAACTTACTTGGTGGACAAAGGCACTTACTGGACTTACGTGGACTTTTATGAGAATAATCATAAGCCATAGTTTAGGGATTTTAAAAATTCTGTTCTGTTACAATCCTTAAGAATGCCAGTGGAGGTTCAGACACACAAAGTTAATTCCAGTCTAGGTATCCAGAGATAACAAACCTCCATCATTTAATAATATCTTGTGTATACTTAAGAGCTCCACAAACACATTCCTCAATCCCAGAAGACCTGACACCTCAAGCTTTTCATTAGTTTGCACCCAGCTCAAGTTGAAAAAAAATTAACTAATTTAAAGCTCTTCCCTACAACTACTATAGAAAAATCTATTATATCTTTTCTTGTACATTTTGACAACAGGGATCATACCAATTACAGGTATATGCATATGTATGTACACAAATACATAGAATTAATGAAATGGTTACTTGGTTATAATTCATTATTGAGTGAAAGAAAACCGAAACAACAGCTGAATAAGAGAATAAATGTTAAAATGACATTTTGACCAAAAACTGAGAAGAAACAGACATAAAAGAATGGAATGAGGAAAGACTGAGGAGCATCAAAGTCAAAACAAACAGAAGAAAAAGTCATCAACTTCCTATCTATCTTTCTAATTACTCTCAGCCAATGGCCAGTACACCTGTTATATCTGAGAACGAATAATTTCTTGCAGCAGTGTGTAGCCTAAGCTGGGCTGAAGCAGCTCTGTGGGAGAGGCCATGGGGATGCTGGCGAGCCAGAAACACATGGACTGAAGAAGAGGCCACCAAGCTCACGGGCTGTGACAGTGAGGGGAAAGACAAGTATATTGAAGGAAGGGATTATGCCTCTCTATGTGGCACTTGGTAGACCACAACTAGAGGGTTGCATTCAGTTTTGTGCCCTACCATACATGTGATTCATGATGGACAACACAAGAACAAGATATGATGGCCAAAAGTTGAATAAGAGAGGATCAGACTAGATATAAGTTAACAAAATTCCACGGTGAAGACAATATAGCAGTGGATAAGTATGCTATTTGAGGTTTTTGAGATCTGATGTGATAAGGCCTTGAGCAACCTGGTCTGATCCCACCACTTGAACAGAGAGGCAGACAATACAGTCTCTTGAATTCCTTTTTATCATTAACTATCCCATGATCTTACATGCATTGCTATTGCTCAAAACCTTCAGATTTAATCATTAACATATGCATTTAATAACCCATGATCTGAACTGTCAGCTCAAACTGGTATCCAGTACTGAGGCAAATTTTGGTGCTTTATTAAATATCCAGTGAAAGGAAGACTGCATAATTCTGTTAGGTCAATAACTGCAGCGGACCAATGTCGATGTGAGGGCAATCTGGCTGTGACATGTCACACCACTAATTGCAAGGGTTGATTTGGCTGATCTGGCTGCCTAGGCAGGTGACCCCTTCCTCCCTCCATGCTCCATGTGTGTCCCTCCCGAAGCTGAGCGCTCAGTCGAAGAGGACAATCTCCCCTACAGAGACGGTACCATTCATTGGTCAAGGGTATGTGGTACCTGCAGTCCCCAGGTAGAACCTCCAAACAAGCTCAAGGTCCATTTTTAGGAGAACATAGGGCAGTCAAACTTCCAAAACTGCAGACACATCCAAGTGAGACACTGCATGGGGCAGTTTGCCATTGTTTACATTTTTTTTTCTGGAGCACAAGTCCTGTGAGGAGAGGCTGAGGGAGCTGGGGTTGTTTAGCCAGGAGAAGAGGAGACTCAGGGGAGACCTCATCACTCTCTGCAACTACCTGAAAGGAGGTAGTAGCCAGATGAAGCTTCTCCAAGGCAACTAGAAATAGGACAAGAGGACGCAGTTTTAAGCTGTGCCAGGAGAGATGTAAATTGGACATTAGGAAGAAGTTCTTCACAGAAAGAGTGATTGGGCATTGGAATGGGCTTCCCAAAGGGGTGGTGGAGTCACTGTCCCTGGAGGTGTTTAAGGAAAGGACTGGATGTGCCATAGTCTAGTTGACAAGGTGGTATTAGGTCATAGATTGGACTCAACGATCTCAGAGGTCTTTTCCAACCTGGTTGATTCTGTGATTCTATTATTCTGTGATAAAACTCACTGGGTCAAATTCATGCCTAAATTTATTTTATTGATTTTGGAGGATTATCACAAGAAATACTATGTCAAGTGTTTTCTCTAAGTATTCACTGATTCACAGGGAGTAAAGAAATCCCATAACTAAAAAAAAAGAGAATAAAATTGATTGTAGAAGAGTTTCACATCCTGAGCAGTTGGTGTTGGGTATGTGTCTGTGTATGCAACATATGTTTTCATTTTACATGCATAACTCTGAAAGTTTTCCCCATCTTCATATATCTCTAATCTTTTCATAGTGTTGAGGAATAGATTTGGTGAAGGTAGCTCTGTTTGCAAGCTGCAGTTTGAGATGCAGATTGAGCTTTGGATGGAAGCCTGAGACAAGCATCCATGGACTGTCAATCCTTTGGTTAACAAAGGCCACAAAGATGGGTGGTGCCAGCCAGGTGGGTGGATACTGGGAGACACAGCAGGACCCAAGAGCTGACAACCTTTTTGGATAACAGAAGGCATGAAGACCAGTGGAACCAGCCAGGTGGTGTCATGGGTTTGCAAAAGTCCCCTCCTCTTCGGGGGTTCTAAGTCATTTGTCCAGGTGAATTTCCGGGGCAAAATCAATCAGAAGTTTTGGTAACACCTTTTGCCAATTACATCTTTAAGAAAATGGAAAAGAAGGCTAGTTGCACAGAAGAAATTGAGGAGCCATGTAGGGAGGAGGAACCAGGCCCCAAGGGGGGCCAGGCATCCCTCCTCCCCCCGGGCCTGGGTTCAGGGAGAGGCAACACTGAAACCCCTCTGATCTGAGACATGTAACAGAGTGAAGAAAAAACCTTAAAGGACTATTTGTACAAGACAAACTGCAGCCAGAGAGATAGCGGAGCCTTCAAGGTCAGAGCTGGCAGCAGCCCGAGAGAGAAGCCTCAAAAGGGGAGGAAAGACGGCTCCTTCTCCCTCCTCCCTCTCTCTCCCTTCAGCAGGGAAAAAGACTGAAGAAGATTGTTGGGGAGCAGAGACAACACCATCTGCAGCATGAGGAGCTGAGCTCACACCAGAGCAGAGCTGGAACAGATGCAGAAGATGTGACTCTGTGGAAGTTTTTGCTGGCCTGTGGCCCACGCAGAGGAGTCTTACGCCGGCGCGAGGAGGCCCGGGTAAGATCTTGGGATCCCAGAGAGAGATTTGTGTTGGTGCAGCTGAATTTGGACCCACATCCGAGACCTATACTGGAGCAACTCGGCTTGGGTAGGACTTGGTGTGATCCCAGAGAAGGATCAGTGATGGTGCAGCTGTATTTGTGACCCCTGAGGGACAGCAGAGAATGGAAGAACTGTTGTCCGAGGGTTAGACCCATGCTGGAGAGCTCTATCAAGGACTATTCCTGTGGGAAGGGACCCCACAGAAAACAGGGGTGGACTCAAAGCTATTATTCCCTGTGACTATGTGGTACAGAACATGGAAAAAACAAGTGTCCCCTTGGGTAGTCCATGGGAGACCTTACAGGACTCTGGGTAATCCCAGCCTTCGGCCTTAGCCCAGGAGGGAGGTAGGCCCAGCCCTTAGGTCGACACAGAGAAGAGAAAGAGAGAGAGAGAAACATGTTCCAGATGCAACGAGTCGGAGTTGTTGTCCCAGAGATAACAGAGAAGGAACTTACAAGTGCTGCAGGGTGACTTAGAAAAATCTGCTTCTCCTCCTGGACTAATACAAAGGCGGGAGGGGTACTTTTGTAAATATGTAGTGCTTTTGCTTAATTAGAATTGTTGTAGATATAGTTGTTTAGTTTTTATTGTGTAGTAATAAATCCTAATATTATTTCTCCCCAGTCGGATTTGGTTTTGTCTGCAGAAACCTTCTCTCAACTTAAAGTAACTTAGAGCAATTATTTTGAGGGGTGTGGTAAAAGTTGTCCCTAGACAAACCCATGACAGGTGGATGGACACTGGGAGACATGGAAGGAACATAGGACTCAGAAAGAAGAGAGAGACTTGTGAGCCATTTGGAATGTGAGGGTATAAAAGCCCAAGGATTCCTTTGTTTGGTGTCCTCCTTGGAGGCACCAGCTCAGGCTGTTTCTGTGTTAATGAATAAATTGCTTTATGGAACGAGACATCCGAGACTCTGCTAAGGGAAACCTGGGGTTGAACTGGTGAAGAAACCTGACTGTGTGAGTGGGGTGAGTGGGCTCACTGGAGCTGCCCCCTGGTAAGGGGCTTCAGTCCCAGCAGATAAAGTCTCTGGTGTTGGGAGTGTGACTGACAGTGAGTCTTGTGAATGGTCACACTTGGAAGTTTCCTAAACAGTTCAGTCCCAGCAGTTAAGTTTATGGCATTGGAAATATAACTGCCAGAAAGTTTCATGAATGATCAGACAGGGAATTGACCTTAACAACACTTATATTAAAGCCTTAACTTCAATAATATTTTTTAAGAAGTTAATGACAAAATTTCCAAGAATAAATATGGAATTATCTTTAATGACCAATGAACATCAGAAGTAGATTACAGTTCAGTTTATAATTTAGGTCATGCTTTTTAGTTAATTTATTGTAGTAAATTGGAAATTAGGCACATAAATCGCCGTATGAATTGTGAAGCATGAAGTTAGTGCAAAACTTACTTATATTTATGTTTAGCAATATTTCTTCTGTCATAATTTATTTAATCCATAGATCTCAATGGTGGAAATCACCTTTGAGAGGAGAATATCAGCAAAAACACTGAAGAATAGTTTTTCCAAGACTTATGTTCGGTGTAGGATTGTGAAGTACTGTACACAAGACTGGAATAATTCTTCATTGCTCAGGACTTAAAATATTACAAATTGTGAATTATTTTTTCATATTATCACAGTCATCCTCTGGTTTGGACTAGTTCTTGTTACTCTCCTGTTTTGGAATGCAAAGAGACAGAGGTAGACTTATATATCTGCTTTTATCTAGATGAATTCCACATATATTCCCAGAGTTCTTCTTTCATCCTTAACACTATCCAAAATCCTCTAGAGGTGCATACTGCTTTTGTGAGGTTATGAGTTTAAGGAATTTTAGTGAAAAGAGTGTGCTTCTTCCAAAGCCTAGAGAAAGAAATCTTGGCAGACATTAAAATCTACAGTAGAACATTTTATCTGATGAAAAATTTACATTCAAAAGTACCTGCAGCTTAGCAGGGCTGGCAGTGGGACATGCTTTTTACATATTAGAATACATTCTTTCAAGAATTTTTTAATAGTTTTTGAGGATTTATTAAATGTTAAGGAAAATTACCTGACTACTGACTTGAATCTCTTCAAGGTATACATGAAGAACATAGCTAGTGCTTTTGTATAGCTCTGGTAGAACAATTAAAAAAAAAATCTTCTTTTCCTAACCATTCATATTTTTAGAAACATTAAGAAGATTATCTGAATTTATGAAATTAAATATTTAATTACTTTATATGCTTAATATAGGATAAATGTGGTTGTATTTTGTCTTGTTTACCAACCCTGATTGTGTTACTCTAAATCCAGTTCCAACATACTGAAATTATTTGAATTTACAGCAAACTCCTGAAAATTTTAGCCAGTATGTCCAGCCTGATTCTTTCTTATATGTGATGTTCATTACTTATTTTGAAACATTACAGTGGTGGAGAGTGATCGTATGATCTCATGAGAAAAGCCATGTAAATTCATTTGTTTCAGTGGCTTCTAGACACCAAGGGAAAAAAATATTAATATTTGAAGAAAAAAATCAAAAGAGCATCAAAAGGAGCGTGGGATGCAACCTACTAAACACTAAATTAGGTAAAATATTCAGTGAGTGGGTAGACATAACAGAGCACGGCAGTGAGAATACACCACAAATGTTTTCTATACATCTCCTTCCTTCCTAAGCAGTTATGAAGGCAAGTCCTCAATACTCTAGAGAAAATTTAAGATCTTTGTTAAAAACTCATGGGATCAAATGATCTTTGATGCCTTCAGCCCTCTCACTCAGAATTTAATGGGCAACATCTTACAGTATAGTTGTTCCTGCTGTTCAGTGCCGTAAATGGTTGGCCATGACAGTATAAGACCAATAATTATACAAAATGAGATGAAGCACTGTTAAAGGCATTGGATCTCCAGAGCTGAAATCATAATATGAAATGTTGACACTGTAAAATACAACATTTTGTTAAATCTCAAGGTGGTACTCAGCAGTGAAAATACTGCATGGCTCACTGCTCAACTGGCACATTAATAAAGCACAATAGAATGATGGTACTGTTCCATGTCATCCAGGCTTTTCCACACCTCTTCCCTGAAAAAGTACAGTTTAGTTACTTTTCTTAAGGCTGTTACTCTTGTTAAAATTTGGTTATCACTAAAGGGAATATGTTATAAAGAATTGTTTTATACTGTAATAATGAAGAGCTTATGTCAACTCCCTGTAAAGCCATAAAGATATGCATTATGGAAAATCAGTTATTCTAATGCAAATTTAATATTCTAGGAAGTAGAGTTCTCCCTGCCAGAGTTGAGGAAACATTTGCATGTTATTCTTGGGCATACGGTGTGACTCTTTTGGATGGTACTATGCAGGTCTGAGTACTGGACTCAAAGATCCTTCCAACTGAGCATATTCTGTGATTCTGTGATTCTGTGATTCTGTGATTCTGTGATATTCAAATGTTAATATGACTTTAAAAGAAAAAACTTATGCTGGTTTTGTTATGAATTATTATTGATCTGTGTTGTTTTCCGACAAAATTATTAATTGCTTTACTCTGGTCTTTATAAAACAAATAATAATAATAAAAAAAGTAACCCAGAAAGGAAACCAAGAGAATTGCAAATTTATTGTTTGTTTTCTTACTTTCACTAAAATAATCTCTAGAGTTTTCAACTTGAAGCTAATTCTCCTTATCTATTCCAAAGCCTGCCTATATTAACATGTATTGTAAGTAGTCTGAATATGAAAGATAGTACCTGCTACATGCATCTTCTTTTGTTCTTTTAAGATTATATTTAACAACATTTATCCAAATTCTCTCAGCTTTGAACAAATGTGCTAAATAGAGGAGAGATGTTTTTCTCCAGATATAGGCACCTACACAGGAGGCAGCCATAATTTGTATGGCTGTGTGCCCAGAGTCCAAGTGGGAGGTGGGAGGATAAGAAGTCTTAACTGCAGTTCTCCTCAATTCTATATCAAAATTTTCTTGTTCTGGAGCATGTTGTGTTTATACTCACACAGTAATTTACATGCACATAAAGTTAAAGGACAATATTTGTGAGTTTTTTTTGCCCTTTATGGATCTGCGTCATGTTGTTCCAGTTGAGCACCTACAATGCAGACATTGCATCTGAGTCTGAATCTGCAGATTTGTGATCCTAAGAACTTACATAAACGCTTCCAAGAGTGCCAATTGCAGTACTTAAAATTCATTATTTGATCTTAGCTATATCGGAAGGAGCCAAAGTTAAGATTCTAGGCCATACAGAAATTGTATTTCCTCTAAGTGCTGGTTCATGTGATTAGTCATTTGGGTATCCCCATGCTGCTAGTCATGCACTAAGGATGAGCCTGGCTTGGGTTTCCAAATAAGGGTTTCTAAAGAATCAGTACCTAGATTTTTCTTTCAATGAAAGTCCTCAAACTGAGCAGAAATTGGATTCTCAAAAAGCAGATATATTCCTTAGTTCAGAAGCTGAAAACAAGGGCTACTTTCTCCTAGATCAGTGCCCTGAAAAGACACAACACAGAATGATAGCTCCTCTGCCTTCTGTTATTTCCAAAAAAAAATCTGAACTTGAGACAGCTTCACGAAGAAGTAGAAAGGCTCCTACTTTGTTTCCTTTACATTCTTCTGAGACTATTCTCTCAGGAACTGCAGTAGTTGGTCTAAACAGCATGAAACAAGACTAAAGATTGTTTCTTCTACCCTGGGGGAGGCATAGGGGAAGTGGAATCATATGATACAAAAACTGTGATGTGAACAGCAGGAAGAGCTTTTTGCCACTTCTGGTCTGCCTGGCTTATCTTGGATGCAGTGTTACTGATGTACAGAGATTAATACATGTTCTCAAGAGAGGCAGCAGCTCAGGATCCTCTGATATCTGTCTGACTCAGGGCAACATCACAGCAGAAGTTCAACAGGGTAAAAAGGCTTAAGGTTTAGCTTCTGAAACTGTGTATCGTACATGAACACCCGTATTTAAGTGTCTGGGTAGTGCAAAAGTAGATATCAAAATTAAATTGATGAATATATATATATAAAAAAGCATTTCTGTGACTCTGTTCTAATATAATTTCATGTGCCAAAGCTGATCCTCTAGGTCTGACCCTGAATTTTTCATACAGTTGCCACAATGGTAACACTTTCATTGCAGTTTCAACAAAGTCTTCCTAGAAGGCTGTAGCATTTTAAGTCTGGTAGTCATATATCAAAAAGCCAATTTTTAACAAAACATCCAGTAAATGTCACCTGAACTGATCTTTCTTTATGCATTCTGAATACTAAACAAGTGGGAACTGTAAAGAATTTGCTAACACGTTTGAATTTTTAATGATAATCACTGTAGTAAGTACATTTCACATTTATTTTTATTTTTTTTCCCCCTTAGGAAACTATTATTGTAAGAAAACATGAAGATGACAGAAAGTAAAAAGAGTATAATATTTTAAGGCCACAGAACACTTAAAATATTGATATGCCATATTATGATGATTTAGATGAAAAGGAAAAAAATCAGAATAACTTCTTAGCATTTTTATGTTCACTCAGAACTTTCCATATGTCTTTTCTCTGTGTATATAGCTGTAAGAACATTTTTGAAGTTAAGTTTTCATGTTTAACTGTATCTAAGTCAATTACAAAGTGATAATATGTTTCACAAGTAATCTTAAAGTAAGAATCTAGGGTTTTTTAAATTATAATTTTCATTAAAAAATCAATAATTTCCATTTTATAAATGTTTTGTAATTATGTTTTTCTCTTAGTTTGACCAAAAAAAAAAAAATCAAAATATCCCTGCCCTATTCTTGCCTAAAAGCAAAACCAGTAAATAGATTTATCTTGTCATTGTTGTTTTAGAACAAAAACAAAATAAGTTTGGGGGTATTTTTAAAAGCAAATATAAAATTAATTGTCTGAAATGTAAAGTGACCTTCACTAGATAAATTACAACTTTATTTATTATTTTCTATGAGTCTGATTTTGTGATGTTTTTCCCACACACTTCAAAAAAAAAAAATTCCAAATGTGTTCACTCAGAAGTGCCTTTTTTATATATTAACTTTTATGTTTCCTTTTCTGTTGTCTCTCTCAAATTTAAGAATCCTGGTTTTTGGTGGCCAAGAATGCCAAATTCCATGTTAATCAGTATGTATTGTAGCTGACTTCAAATTAATCATTATCTTTCATCTTCATTTCTCTTTATAATTCAGACTGGTTTTCTGAATTCAAAAGGATATATTTTAAATTTATTAAACATTATTACTCTAAGGTTCATTAAAACTTGCTTGGACCATTCTGATGAAATGCAATGTTCAGCAAGGCTGTGATGCACCAACTCAAATAGATAAATGTTTTTCAAGGGGTCTTAAAACATAGAAGGACCTATGGTACTGCAGAATTTGTTTCATTATGAGACACTTCAAAGAGATTTAATTGCATATTTTCACATCTCATGTGTTTTCAGTGGTATTTGCAACACTAGTATTTCTCCTGTCAAAAATAAAATATAAGCTATGAATATCATTTCATTACTGCTTGCTGTCAAGAAAATCAATGATACATGACTTCTTTTAACTTCAGTAAAACTGAAAAAGCTCTTTTTCTATATCTTCTATTTAAGTAGTATGAATAATGCTTGCATCTGAAATGGTTGTCTAAGAAGAAAAGCATACGAAATATATCAGAATGATTTGTTTTTCTGATAGCAGCTGTTACTGAGGTGACATTTTGTGTGTGAAAGGCTCATTCTCATTTCTTGCCTTTACTCCAAAGAAAAGGGACTAAGGAAGAAAGTGATCCTAAAAACTTGTTTGAAACTTGACTTCTGAGACCATGTTTTGAGGGGAATGAAAAGGAAGAGAAGGGGAGAAGCAGGGATTTCTTTTAATCAGCTTGCCTCAATTTTTTCTAAGGCCATCAAGAAAATATCTGTTTTATAATTATTCTATTACCCACTCCATTATTTTAAGGAGTCAATTTTAATTCAAGTGGACAACAGAAACATTCAGTTAACTCTTTAGTCTATTTTTATGATCTCAATCTCTCCAGAAATGCTATCTGAAGGTATTTCTGTTCCATTCTTTCCCACTTACCATCGTCCCTATTCTACAATTTGCTAATGAACAAAATAGGCTGACAGATCAAATTTTGGCAGTTGTATGACCTAGATGGGGAACTGATCCAAATAAAACCTAAAACCGGTGAATGAAACAAAAATAACATGGACTAGTTCCCTGATCTCATCCATTAATTCTCCACACTGAGAGCTGTGTCAGCATGGCTGAAGAAGAGACCCGTCCAGGTCTGGAGTTGGAGTAGAACAGCCAGCAGCAAGAGTTTCTGTTCCTGAGCAGTTTCTTGTGCTTTAAGCTGATATTGTTAGCAAACAAGTTTTACCACTAAGGTGGGGATGGGTGGAGGGGAGAGGGAGGAAATGGTTGGGAGAGGAAAGAGATGCTCCATTTTTCCATGAGTTACACCTTCCTACAAGCTACAAAACATAAAAACAAGTTCATGATGATTTCTTTCTCATAAATGTTTTTTTTTTTGGTTTGGTCAAGAAATCCACAGGTACTTACACTGAAAACACAAATAAAGGATAGATTCGGTGCATCTATTCATTTTTGGAGACTGTTTCCTTTTCCCCTCAAGAAATGAAATCTTTCACCTCCAGCAAGTACGTTTGCCACATAATCACTTGGAAAAATTCATGATCTTTGGCCCTGTGTGTTGTAGTGGAGCTCGGAAGTCACAGAAGTGTCACAATGCTTCACTTTATTAATGAAACACATCACTTATATACACTTTTTAGGGCACATATATCATTTCTCAGCAAA
>JAWWES010000133.1:42403728-42445043 GCA_035583135.1 Lophotriccus pileatus | reverse complement strand
GTCAACATCTTGCAGAAAAATACCAGGTGTTATTTTTGCTGCTGAGCTGTTTCTCATTCCTGTTATCTACACAGCTCCCCTCCCACAGACCCGTTCAAGGCTTCGCCGTCCAGTCCTGTGGGAAGCAGATTGTGCACCAAAAAGCCTGCAACAGCATCCCATGGCCTGTATTATTCAAAAATTCCCCCAACACCTGTGCTCTTCAACATCTTCATAAATGGAAGGGACACTAAGCAAGTTTGCAGAGGACGCAAAACTAGGAGCTGCTTTTGCCTCCCTCAAAAGCAGAGGGCTGGACAATCACGAACCATATGAAGTTCAAACAAGGGAAAGTGCTGGATTCTGCACCTGTGATGGGGTAACACCAGATATTTGTACAGACTGGGGAATGAGATGCTGGAAAGCAGTGCCACAGAAAGGGACCTGGGGGTCCTGCTATATGGCAAGTTGAATATGAGTCAGCAGTGCCCTGGCAGCCAGGAGGGACAACCGTGCCCTGGGGGCATCAGGCAAAGCATCGCCAGCTGGGTGAGGGAGGGAATTGTCCTGCTTTGCTCTGCACTGGTGTGGCCTCACCTTGAATACTGTGTGCAGTTTTGGGCACCACAATATAAGATATTCAGCTATTAGAGAGTGTCAAAAGGAGGGCAATGAAGATGGTGAGGGGCCTTGAGGGGAAGCTGTGTGAGGAGCAGCTGAGGTCACTTGGTGTGTTCAGCCTGGAGAAGGGGAGACTGAGGGGAGGCCTTATTGCAGTCTGCAACTTCCTCATGAGGAGAAAAAGAGGGTCAGGCACTGATCTCTGTGATGACCAGTGACAGGACCCAAGGAAATGGCCTGAAATTTTGTCAGGGGAGATTTAGGTTGGATATTAGAATGAGGTTCTTTACCCAGAGGGTGGTTAAACACTAAAACAGGCTCCCCAGAAAAGTGATCAAAGCACCAAGCTTGCCAGAGTTCAAGAAGCACTTGGACGATACTCTCAATTTATGATAATACTACCATAATTCTATAATCTGAGTATTTTAAGACTGGATATTGACTATGAAAATGTCTGTCTACACAAGTATTCAGGATAATTCTCTGCTCTAACATATGGTGAAGTAGTAGCCTTTCAGATAATTTAAACAGCTGACTTTACCAGTAAGCAGACAGTTATTAGATATTTTCCCAAATTCAGCCATCTTATGTGTTTCATAAAAAATACTAAATTTGTAGAGGGGGTTGGGAGAAGAGCTCTGTAAACCTTCCAAGTAAATGGGATGCTGGGTGCTAACAAACAAAATAGAAAATAGATCAAAAGAACATTTATTTTGTTTTCAGAGGACATTATGAATCAAATCAGAGAAAAGGCCTTGCTCTCCCCTCAATTTATTGGCAGACTATAACTCCCATTCAAAGATGTGTGGGTTCTCTTTGCAATTAGTTGTATGTTGTACAGGAGGTATGTAAGGACGGCATGGCAGTGGAGATGGACTTGGCTAGGAGTGATAAGGGGTAAGCCTCAGTTCAGTTCAGGTGTGCTTGGATCCTAGTAGGTTGAAGCTATTTGAGGTCTACATGGGGGAGGGGGATCAAGTCGTGCATCATAGTGCACTCAAGCATATCAGAAGTGTGCTTGGTATAGTTAAATAAAGATGTAGATTCACTAAAGATTACAGTACACTGTAAGAGCAGGTAGTCATTATCTTTACAGAAGATACGACCATCCTGAGAGCACAAGTGCAGCACACTAACACCAAACCCATGGTGAATAACTGCCTGCTTAAAAGCATAAAATAAGGAAAAAAGGTTTCTACGTGCTCAGTCCTGCAATTAAATTACCTTTCTCCTTATTGGGGTAAGCTAAGAAGCTACCACAACCAGGAATGAAACCTATATATCTAATTGAAGCAGAAGTGTGTGGGGCAGACAACTCCTATTTTAACATGGAGATATTTACATACACAGGGAAGGGGGAAGAAGAACCCCAAACATTTATCCTAATAAGAGGTATCTCCTAATTATGGAATGAAGAGGGTGAAAAAACTCCAGTGTGCCAGCTTGAGTTCAGTCTAATTTTAGGTGATGTGATGAAAAACTAAAGGAATAGAAAGCCTATAAATTCAAACCCTGGAATACTTTAACCAAGACTTTTGACTTCTCAGTGTATTCTTCACTATACTCAAATGCTAACAGGGCAGGTCCTGATGAGACCTTGGCACGCCAGCTGAATAGCTGGAGGTTATGAAGAGTTGTCTTGCAATGTCCTATTTTCTGTTCTTGCCTCTGCCACACTATCCAAAGTAAAGGTCTTCACTTTGGAGATGTGCTCATAACTTGTAGTTGAAAAAACAATGGCTTTTACTTTTTTGTTCTGCTGTTTACTTAATTTTTTAATGCAATCTTCTGAGGGTTTAATTTATGAAATTCTGAATTATATAATAATGAAATTATTGACCTGGAGATTCTACCTTTGGCAATAATAGGAGACTTATGAGACAGTTTAGGAGACAGAATTTGTCCTTGAATTTGAGGTCATTCCATCAAAGCTATAAGAAACTCTGAGAAGGCATTAAGGGTAATATGGCCTTCAGAAATCTCTTGCTGCTTTTGTAAACCGGCAAAAGTCTTTTTCAGGTTTGTCCTCTTTTATATAACAGATGGTGTAGAAACTACAGATATGTTTGAATGTTTAAAACAGTCTCAAAGATTATATCACATATGAAACACTAATTTTTGAGTTTCCATTAGTTCCTTAAGAATTGCTGTAAGTCAGTGCCCAATCCTTGACAGTAGCCAGCACCAGGTGCTTCAGGGTAAGATGCAGGAGTTCTTGACTTGAACAAATGCAGAACAAAGTGCTCAGAAGAAAAAGGTTTTGGTTTTATTTGTGTGGGGGTTTTTTTCTAAACAGAAATTTGTCCACTAATGCTTTGCTTATCCTCTAGGGCATTGCCTCCTTATCAACAGTAACAACAAAAGACTGTCACAGTATACAGGACATACTTATCTGAGCAACAGCTGGGTTTTTTTCAGGCCAAAGGGTTACATTTTTATCCAATGGAAGCACTGAGCCTTGAGCTGTCTTTGTAAGATAAAGAATTATCAAAAGACAGACTGTTTGAGTTGAAGAATTTTTAGAAAATCTGAAGTTTACTAATCATTGTAATCTGAAGTGCACTGCGTGTAATGACCCAAGTATGTGCCAGAAGGTGTATTTCTTAATCCAAGAGAGTTCTAAGACTGAGCTGCCATGAGAAAGAGCTTCAAGGTTAGAAATCTTAAAATGGTTTTGTGCACCAGTTAATGCTGGCTGATGCACTGTTGTTAGAGTTTTGTTTTTCAAACTTAAAATTATTCTAGAAGGTCCTTTCTCCTGTCAGTAATTGCAAGTTATGGATAATATGCTGTGAGAAATGCCTCATCCATTTCTCATCTCAGTCTTTTCCTAAACTTCTGAGCTCTGTATTACCCTGGGACAGTGTCTTCCACACCTGTGTTATGTGGCAGAGACAGTATTTTGTACACATTAACTCCTGGTAATAAACACAAAATTTTAAGGATTGAATACTGCAGTTAGTAGCATGAACAATTTATTCTTCCACAGCTGTGGAACGCATATTGCCTAAACCTGGAGATGTGTTAACTGATATTTTGTTAATTAGTGTATGAATTTTTTAAAGCAACCCCTTAGGAGAAACTGTGGGAGAAGAATAAAATTTCCCTTTAATTTCCTGAAAGAAAAGGTCCTTGACAGAAATCAAGTCCAACAATTTTTGTGCTACAGATGAATTCAAAGGAATAACTTGGTGTCAAGTTATAAAGCTGTGCAGTGTTGGTAATTTTACACTGAGCAGCCATACTGAAGTGGGCAGCTTAGGCATCTCTCAGCTTCACTCCTTTCTCCAGTTTCCCAGGTGTTTTCAGATTCCTGCCAAAACCATGATCCTGGCTAGGCTCCAATCCCTGTTTAAAGTCTAATCATACCCCTAGAATGAGTTGTTCTCAAAAAGGTGAAAATGGGATGCATGCTTGGCAGTGGGAGAAGAGGAGAAGTAGACAATGAAATTGGATGTTTGACACTAGTCTACAATTTTATCCAATGATGTTGACCACAAAATTGCAGGATCTACTGCTTCTGTCCTGCCCTTGTGCCAAGACAGCTGTTCACACAGTGAATCAAGACAAGAGATATTTCAGAGCTCTGGATCTATCCCTAAATAAAATGTTTGGTTCTCTGTTCATCCTAAAGAGATGGATTTTTTAATCCAAGTCACTGTGTAGCCACACAAATATATATACTGGCACAACATAGAGAGAAGCTTTGCTTGGGAAAAGTAAGAGTAAGGAAAGAGTAAGAGTACAGTCTCCTAGCAAAGAATGTCTCATATAGCCTCAGCTTCAGAAGAACAAGTGAATGTTCATTCCCATGGGTAGTACTGCTAACTTCAGAATACTTCAGTAGGACTAGCTACATAAGTAAGCAATTTACAGTGTAGCCCTTTGTTTCTTTGCAGCATCTTTTCCTTAATTACACCCCTTATCCCTTGTAACTCAGCAATCTCACTCGTTGCCTCACAGAGTTCTATGTGCACACCGCTGCCAATCTTTTACTCACTTACATCGGCATAGTGAGAAGGGTTGGTTAATGGTGGTTTATTATTACAATTTTTGCAGAAAGCATTTTTAACATAGTTCAAGAATTTGGTAGTATGAAGTGAGCAGAGGCTCACTAATTTCTTTTGGAGTGAAGTCTGCTGAGCATCTCTCAGAGCACTCAGCCTCTTAAGTGATTAGATCACTTTGGTGCCATCCATTGTGTCAATATTTTATCACTAATACAGAGATTATGCATTAAATTCTGTCTTAGTCTGATTAACTGCTGTACTGGAAAGGGATATTGCATCTTTTTGTCCTTAATAATCCAGAATTCAGTTTGATTTACGTAGTAGTAAAACACATGGAATAAACACAGACACTCATAACTCAAAGCATTAATGCTGTTTGGATATCCTATAGCCATGCAATAAATATAAGGTATAGATGCCTTAAAAGGTCTGCTGGAGTAAGTGTCTGACATAGTGGACAGGAGTAAGATAGAGATTTCGCTGAAGGAGACAGGATGTGTACTTAGCATCTGAGCTATTCCCTTGTCCTACCAGATGCTCCGGGTAAGTCAGAAAGTCAAATGGGAAGAACAGCAGCAGAAACAAAGTTTCTGCTTATGTCTACTGCACTGTTTTGTGAAGGGACACAAAAATTTTCATCTTGAGGAATTGGAAAGGATCATTCCTCTTCTTAAGGCTATGTTGTCAAGCAGAGGAGCAGAGAAGGAAAGATGTGCAGTTCTATTCCTAAGGCTAGTTCTTTGAAAGGACAGAAGCACAAAGAAATAACATACTGTAGAGTAAATTTTGTCATTGATTCTTGCATACTGGAATAATATCTACATTTGATGTGACATGAAATCACAGACAATCTTTTCCCATCAGGAAAACATTTCTTCTGCTTTCTCTGGTCTTATTATTTCATTTTTATACTTTTATTCTCCCTGTCCTCCTATCCTCCTTGATATTCCTCCCTCTTTTTCTTACAGATTAGTCCAGCAAAAAACAGTCCAGCCACAGATCCTGTTTAGTTAAAACCTTCTGTCACCCTTGGGTCTTGTTTTCCCTTTGTAACAGTGCATCCTCCAGAACACTTGCCTCAGTATTACCCCATTCCCAGCCCCCACACATTCCATCTGAGGAGCTGCCTGGTTTTCCTTTTACTCCTTCTTCAAAACCCTTTGCCAGGAGGTACTGGAGATATGGCAGAGCTGTGACTAATATTTGGTGACCCTGCTCAGTCTACTCACACAGTGGCAGTGCAGCACAACAGCCTGGGGAGAAGGTCTTTGCTGAGAGATATGGAGCCACCTATCCATGCAGGGGAGGCAATGAGCTCAAGACAGAACAAAAGGTGTGAGTTTCAGTACAAAACATAACTTCAGAAGCATGAAATTTGGTATTGGTTCACAAGAAGAGACAGAAAAGATATTTCTGACTCCCCTTAAGGAACAGAATGTAGTGCAAAAACTCACAGAGGCAGCACCAGATGGCACAAATGTGCCTTGGGGCAATATTCCACCCTAATGAAAAGAACATGAGAGTATTTTGTATGTGATAGAGAAGTGGCAAATATTGCAATACATTTTGGTGAGAAAAAGAGAATGCATTTTAAAGGGCAGAAAAGGATACCTAACAGAAAACTGGTGGACATAGTTATTTCTGAGCTTTAATCCATTTTAATCATAGAATGTAGAAAAAACTGTGTATTTACATATAGATTTCACATTGTTTACTGAGTGTCTTCATTGAGCACAGCAAATCCTGAGCAATTTCCACAGCAGAGAATACAATTTGATTATAATAATTATGAATTTTATTATAATTTCATTTTTTTGTACAATTCATTTCTAGCTGCAGTAATGCCAGTTTCTGATACTGTTTTAGACTAATCATAATGTCATTTTCATTATCTCTTTTGGAATATTTGCCACCTTAGACATATGTCTGGTCACATTTAAGTGAATAGTGTATTTACATGTAATAATGTGCAAATCAACACTATACTATGCTACTGTCAGGAGGTATTTTCAAGGTTATGCAATGCATTGATACCATCAGGGCAAACAGATTTTCAATAGAGGAAACTTTCATGTCATTATTTTTTCTGAAGACAGATAGAGAAAATTGAATACTATGCAGTGTGTGCTATTTAAAGATAAGATAGACTTAATATTGTTACTCATAAAAATTATCTGCCATATATTCAGAGAAGGATTTGTGAATGCTCAGCAGTGTTCACACCCTGTTTCTTTTAAATGTGAAAACGTACAGATCAGTACAGCTGAGGTACTACTATAAGCTTTTAAATAGTCCAGGAGAAATTATGAAGACTTATTGATCTTGCTTCACACACAGCTTTGAAAGGCACAGCATCTACCAAGATGTACTGCTGCCAATTCAGGTGGTGAAGTTCATCAAAATAAGCCACATAATTCTTTATCTTCACTGAAAGAAGTTCTTACAGAACTTCACCCTAAGTTTAGAATTTTAGTATTACATGTAAACAGATGAATTCAGAGTTAGCTCAATGGTAGAGGATTGACTGGAGGATATAATATACATAATATGATAAATATTATATTATATAAAATATAATATACATTATAATAATTATAAATAAATAATATATAAATATAAATAAATATAAAGCATTTCTCTTTAGCACCTGGATTACTGATCAGGAAAAGGACATCTTGCAGTGGAAACAACCCCCCATATTTCCTGTCCAGGTTACCGGAGTCAGGGGAATATGAGGAGGCACAGTGATATGCTGGGGTGCACAGTGCAAAGAGAATGTTTCACCAAAAGGTAAAACTAATAATGAGAGAGGAGTAAAATTTGTAAGGACAAACGCAGTCTTTTATTAAAGTAATAGGCAAGATCATCTTCAGGTCTGAAAAATAGTCTGAAATTTCAAGCAAGACACTGAATTGCTCTCAATTAACACAGTTATGTTAATCAGTTGTTAAATATGAGAAAAGGATGATCAGCATATCTATAGGGGATAGGAATTTCTCTAAGTGTATTAGTTAATTATGGACTTTAAAAATATTATTCAAAACTGATCTGATGATCTGTTCACTTTTTCTTTAAATAATACCCACTGAAGTCTTCCCACCTCTTAAGCTTCTCCATCCCTTTGCATCAGAGAACTTTTTCCCAAGCTCACTTCCTTGTCATGCAATGGACGGTGATTTTGTGGGTGTGAAAAATTCTACTCAGTCTCCTGAAAACCTAGGAAAATATTCTTATGGTCACCTCTGAGGCTAGACAATCCATCAGCTGGAAGACAGACCTCTACTCCTCACAGGATTGTTCAGGAGAAAGTAGCTGTGTTTTTCAATGGGCATTAATTTTTGCGTTACTTGGGCTTTTACACTTATTTCTAGGGAGAGCATTTCTTTTGCCCCTCATTTGAGAAGATTTTATCCAAAAGAATGTGTCACAATGATGAAAAAAGGCAATCTTTCCACCCTTTTTCTCAGCCACTGTCTCTAAGAAAAATATATCATAACTTGCAGAAATTACGTAAAGAAGTCATACTGTTATTTCTAGAACTTTAGCAGAATGAACTGTGTCACCATGTATGTACGTTCTAGACAAATATAAAAAGACAAAATGTTCTACTACTTAATAAACTAAAAAAAAAATTCAGAGTCATATTTGATTTTACCTTGCACTTATTTCATTAATATATTTACAATCCACAAAGTTCTTATGGCTAACTAGAATAGAATTCCATTTCCGTTTTTCCAAAAGAAAATATCTTTTTCATTCAAATGATAGAATTTCTTTTACTTTCATCAAGATGAAAGAGACATCTTTTAATACTGTGAAAATATTTTATTCCAATGTTTTGTAAAACCAGATAAAAGTTGATCGAAGTTGATTCAAAGCTTTAGACGGTTTTACGCCCATTCCATATGATGGCCCCATCACTGTGGTCTCCGAGCTCTCTTAAAATCCACTGGGTTATGGGTTTTTCTGACTTCTTTCTTTTGGTTTAGTGTTAAGGCCAATGGTTCTGATTTTAATGGATCAGCATTTCTGATGCAGAAGTTTTGTCAACAATTCTCCCAGAAGCTGATTGTCACTTCATTTATGCTTCAAATAGCTTGCTGTTGTAATAATTCCTTATGTCCCTTCAGCTTAGCTGTCAACTTAAAGTGCCCTTGTCACATCTCTGCACCTTTCTTGCTTGTGAAGAACAGTGAGATTTGCATCTATCATACACTAAATTCAGCTAAAGGAGACACATAGGCAATATGTTGTTATTGGTCTCTGGTTTGTTTATGAGAACCTGCCAAGTCTCTTTGTAAAACAGCAAATTGCACACAGTTCAAATATGCATAAAATTAATGTATTATTTATTTTTATTGGACTTCAAGTTCCCTCTGCATCAATGTTGCAGTAAGATTAACATGAGATAACTTCCTGAGTGCCCCTTTTGCCCACCAGTTCTGGGCCAACTTAACTGGCTACAGGCAAGAAAAGTCATTTTACTTACAAAATGCAGACATTTTTCAAAATGTCATCCGATGCCAAAAAAAATAATTTTTGCAGAGATTGGGCATCCATTTTCAATCTCTATTACTCTAGCTATTCATTTGGAATAGACCTACTATGGCAGGTCATATTACAATGTCAGCTATTTTAAACTCACTAGTGAAGAGTCGACAGCATTTTATTGGAAGAGAACTGTTTTCAGTAATTCCTGCAAGATCCTTTATACTGTCCATGAATATTACTCCTTAATAAACTACTCATTAGTGCTAGAAATTGAGACAGAAGCTTCTATAATTAAATAGATCTAAAATAGGTCCTGTGCCAGCATGGTGTAAAAATATGTCCCCAAAATTTTCACTCATTAAACTGCAAGAGAAACATTTGTATGCACACATTGTTCCTTTGGCATGGAGGCATAAACAAAAGGGTAATATTATTCAGTACTGTAAACTCTTCCATGTCTCCTGAACCTCTGACAAGGAGAAGACATATTGATGGCTGGAGATAGTTTTAACCTTTAACTTGTCTGCTTTACTCACTTGGGAGTCATAGAGGATTGAACTGAGGTTTAAAGACAGTGAGCTTCTTGATCTCTAGTTTTATGCACAACAAAGATACCCAGGGCAAATGGTCAGAATTTCTTTTTCTAGAACACTTCAATGTGTGTTACGAACATGTTTCTACTCTCAGGTAAACAAAACTTTGTGTGCTCCTCCCCCTCCCAAATCACTGTCTGAGTCTGTATATGCTGCATATTTAACAATACAGTAATTACTAAGTTTCAGCAAAATTCATAGAATTCCTCTATGTTTGTAGCTCATGATTCTGCAGGCTCAGACAGCTGTAAGATACAGCAGAGCTGAAAAATTGTTTGCTCCTCCAAAACAACAACAAAAAAAAAAAAAAAAAAGAAAAAGAAATTACATGGATTTATTTTTAATGCAACAAGCCATCTGCAATTTCCTCAGCAGCTTTCCAACCTGAAAGTGGGCAGTAAATAAGCACATTGCAAATATCGACCGACACATGCAGTGAGTAATTACAGCATCAAGGTATCACTGATCTAAGTGGTAAAAGTTATTGTAGTTAACCCACAGGGCAAAAAGAGCCTTGCCTTTCCATTAACACTGTTTGGTACATTATCTGGTTGCATTTAGAAACATGACCCCAGTTAGATCTGGGATCTGTCCCATTTATTGCAGTTCATCTGAGAAATAGTGTTCTTTCTGTTACATTGACCTGTTCAGAACCTTGTTGTTATATGAGGTTTGTCACCTCATTAGTGACCTTGCTGTGGTCTGAGCTCATCATGGGACAGTTTTTCTATAGGGCATTTTGGTTACAGAAGACACTGTAGCTCAGCTACAGAGGGCTTTTTCCCACCAGTTTGTCCTTTTAAGGTAGCATCTTGGAATAAATTTCTTTCTTTCACTTATTTTGTTGCTTTCCATTACTTTACTTTAAAGCTCTTTTTTTTCAAGCATATGCTTGTTTTCCTGTAGTAATCAATTTGCTTTTCTAATATCCACCTTGTCTCTCTTTTTTTTTTTTTTACTTATTTGTGATGTTGCAATTTTTAGATACAGGCACACAGTAATTTTGTTTCTTAGCTATAATTGTTCAAGTTCCTTTTCTATCATATGTCTTGCAAGGGGTTTGGTGGGTTGCTTTGTTTTTCTCCTCTTTACTGGACAATAACTTGCTGTTCTAGAATTGTGGCTTAATTTCCAAGTAGTTTTGTAACTGTTGCTTTTGGTTTTCTTAGCAAACTGCCTACTTATCAGTCTGTTTCTGCTGTAAAATGTAACTATCACTGCTACTGCTAAGAGCAGTAAATTGAAAGTGGAGTTTGAAAGTGGGTTTGTAATTGTGGTTTGGGTTCTAATCCCATATATATTTGCTTTTCTTCATGAAAAATTCCATATGTCTCACATATCAGAAAAATTAAGAAAATAATCCTGGATTACACTGACCGAATTCCACTGAATAGGTTAGAGAGAGATTAAGTTAATAATACCTTTAAAAGGTAATGTAAATATAAAAGCTTAGTCAATGGTTTGCTATTGCCATATATCTTTGCAGAAAAATGAAGAATGTTGCCAGTTGGAACTATATATTTGGCAAACACTTGATGTCTGGATTATTATATAAAATGCATGCAAGTTAAAATTGAGGGGTTTGCTGTGGTATGCATTTTGTTAGATATGGAAACTAGGTTCTTGAGGAAAACTGTGTGTGTCTTGCAGGTTCAATTCTACTACCATTTTATTCTGATCTTCATAGAGTAGCTATATTAATATAGTTTTTGAGAACAAAACTATTGACAGTGAAAGAAGAAGAAAAATTCATTGTTTCTTGCAGTGATCTTTTTATATCATTGTTCATTTTGAACACATGGTGTGTATAAGAATATGAAAAAACACTCATATCCTTATATATATAATACATATTATTATATATAATATATATATTTATATACATGTAATAAGTATATACATTAAATATTAAAAGGAGTCCACACCTTAGTACTGCCAGCCATGTGAGATCATGCATACATATACAAATGAATAGTTACAGAAATTTTCTGAACGTGTTCCATGCATATGGACAACCGCTATAAATATATAGCTATGAAGAGTTTTGAAATTTGATAAGATGTATTTTCTAAGGAGAAACATTATTGGTTATACTTTAGAAAAAAACAAAACTATTGGGATAAAATTAATTGTTAAAGCAATAAGATACCAGAAGAGCAAAAGACAACACGGCAAAAGCTATATATAATTATAAAGACAGTAGCTCTCTCCTGTGCTAGGTAGTTCTGTTTCATAGTGATACATTTCAAATCATTTGGCACCTACAATCTTCTTTCTTGACTAAACTAGAGCCCATTTGATCATTTTGTGACCTACTGAAACATCAAGACTTGCTTCTACCATCTCTTTAGCTACAGGAGTTTTTCCTAGTTGTGCTGGTTTTGGCTGCGGTAGAGTTAATTTCCTTCCCAGTATCTGATACGGGGCTGTGTTTTAGTCTCGTGCTGAAAACAATCTTGATATCACAGAAATGTTTTCACTACTGCCGAACAGGCAAGGATATTTCTGCTCCTCACCCCCCTCACCAGTGAGGAGGCTGGGAGTGCGTAAGAAGCTGGGAGGGGACATGGCCAGGACAGCTGACCCGGACTGACCCAAGTGATATTCCATACCATATGGCATCATACTCAACATATAAAGCTGGGGGAAGAAGAAAAAGGGGATGACATTTGCACTAATGGTATTTGTCTTCCCAAGTCACCATTATGTGTGATGGGCCCCTGGTCTCCTGGAGGTGACTGAACACCTGCCTGCCTGTGTGACAAGGTGAATGAATTCCTTGTTTCGCTTTGCTTGTGTGAGCAGCTTTTGCTTTGCCTATTAAATTCTGTTTATCCCAACATGTGAGTTTTCTCACTTTTACTCTTCTAATTCTCTTTCCCATCCCACTGGTGGGGAGAGAGAGTAGCCACATGGTGCCTAGGTGTTGTCTGGGACAAAACGATGGCAGCTCCCAGTATGGGGCTCAAAAGGTTCAAGACAATGACAGGTGATACTGGGATATGCTAGATTGAATTTAGAGCTGTTACCGCTGTTTAGCTACTAATTAGCAGACATTTCTGCTTGCCATGATGCTTGCTTGCCTGACTGTATATTAGAGTCTAGTGCTCTTTAGTGGCCACTTTTTGCTTTTGCTGCTTGCTGTACTGCTGTGCTACTTATCACCTCACTGTATTGTGCCTGAGAACATTCTGATCACAACAATGGCAATGTGCCTGATCTGGCAGATGGTCAAGGCATTGCTACTGTTTCTGTGCAGCTGTACTGGAGGCTGGACCTCCTTTGTGAACTTAAACTGAAATGCTGTGTCCCATGGATAAATTCATGTGGGAGCAGGACACCCTGAAATGGTGGACTGTGGATGAGTCCAAGACAGAGCAGGAACATCTCAAAACATCTGTGCCATGGTTATGTCTGTGGCACAGCAGGTGTATCTCTGAAGGGATGAGGAAAAGCCAATGCTGAAGAAGTTACACCTTGAAGCATTTGTGCCTGTGAATAAGTCCATGCTGCAGCATGTACACCTTGAAACATCAGTCATTACATATGAGGTCATGCTGAAACAATTTAAAGCATATGACCATGGATAAGCCCATAACAGAACAGGTGTACTCCTGGAAAGACTATGGCCTTGAGTAAGGCCATGTTGGGGCAGGTTTACTTCTCAAGGGACTGTGGCTATGGGTAAAGCCACACTGCGCAGGTGTACCTCGGAAGACGTTGTGGTACATGGGCAAGGTTGCACCAGAAGAGCTGAACCACAAAGTGACTGTGGCTGTGGATAAGTCCATGCCTGCAGCAGGTATACTGGAAAGGCTGTGAGTCATAGATAAGGTTCCACTTGGAGCTCGAATAACCTTAAGGGACTACAGTCTGTGGATAAACCTAAGTCTGTGGAGCAGTGACAAGGGTAGAAGTTCACTGCAATGTCACACCCTATGGTCTGGTTCAAAGGGACCAGGGGTGAAGATTGTAATGGAAACACCTTTAAGTTTCTGGAACCTGGATTTGAGTTGCATGTTGTGGAAAATACTGCAGCAGGAACCTCTTGTTGTTATCCAGTCTAGGAACTCTAGGAGGAGTTTATTGCATCGTTAAATGATATAAACTGGCCCAAAGGGACCACAATGGAGATTGTAAGGGAAATACCTTCAAATTGTTGTAACCCATGATTAGAATTGCATGTTTCAGGAATTACTATAGCAGGAACCACCTAAACCAGTGGAGGAGAAGCCTTATAAGAAGTAGCTGCAGTGCAGCAGTTACCCCATTGGAGCAGGCTTTGGTGTCTGGCGATGTCCTACAGACACTAACTTTCCTGTCCTGAGTGACCACCAGAACAGATGGAGCCTCAAGTCATGGACTGAAGGAACTCAGTGGATATTTTGTGGACATTTTGGACGTTACAGACATTTTACAGGGTTGTCCACAGACTAGAGGAATGGTTGGAGAGGAGGCCTCTACTTAGTGACTGACTGTGCATGAGTGGTTTGATGATGAGCAATTTTTTCATTAGCATAATTTTCCTTTCTTGTGTTTTATTTTTCTCTCTGTTATTTTCCTTTTTTTTTGCAAATTATTATTATTATCATTAATGTTATTACTAATTTATGTCAATTATTGAATTTTCTTATATTAACTTTTGAATTTCCTTACTTTTACCCTTTTAGTTCTCTTCCATCCTGCTGGAGCGGGAGTGGGTGAGTATCTCTGTGATGTTTATTTGACAGCTAGGATTGAATCATAACATTAGTAAATGGCTAACAGTAGCACTTCTGCAAAACATTTCTATTTATGATTTTATATTTAAGAGTTATCTTAATTTTTATTAATTTAAATATTTTTTCAAATAAGAATTGTCTATGTATTTTCAAGGAGCTTTTAGTAACTTAATTTGGGAACAGTAAGGTGTATCAGTCTATAATTTCGAGTAGCAAAGTGAGTAAGTTTTTTAAAATCTTTTCAACACAGTTTAAAAAATGTAAATGATTTCTCATTGGAAGAAAAAATAAGCATAACATTTTTAAGATCTGTACAAGCAGAGTTGAAAGGTCTCTAAAAGCAAATTTGGGAACCTAGTGCTGTCTGCACACTTAAATGCAGATACTAACACACATTCATAATTGTGTATAGAGTTCATTGATTTTTTTTGTCTTATTTTAATTAAATTATTCTAAAACAGCTATTGAATATAGCTTTTTAAAGTGAGTTACTAGAAATGGTTTTGGAAACTGCATATGCATTTGCAGGAGCCAGATCCAGTGTGTCTGGACAGTCATAGCAAATTTACACACAGATGGTCAATTAGAGATCTAGAACATCATTTGAAGAACATCATTAGAGGTCAATTGAAATCTTTGAGATGACATTAATGGATGTTGGATGAAACATCCAGCTAAAGTATCAGAGGGGCAAAGTTAACCTTTCTAGAGCACAAATATTCCCCAGACACGTTAAACAATTATCTTTAAGGATCATAAATTTCACAGTGTAGTCACATATAAATTAAAGTTCGTCTGGAATCAGTGCTGAATAACCAAATCTGAACGGTTTGGACAAGGCAGCCTGCACAGTGCTGCTCACTTGGATCAAGGATCTGGCCTGTGTCCTGGTTTGACTCAAGATAATTTTGCTGAAGAGAAAGTACCACATAACAAGAAATTGAAACATTGGTATAGATGCCAGATGATGTCAGCTGGATGGGAATTTCTTTCTAAGCAATGTTCCCTGTAGTGTATTTTATAAGGAAATCTCTGGAGTCCTTGGTACTTAATGAGCTAAGGACTCTAAAGAGCATAATAAATGTGTAGAACTGAGCAACAATGAGAAATTAAGTTCCCTCTGATAAGGTATTTATAAACTGCCCTATTTATAAGTTATGCAGTGAAGAAGTTAGTCTCTCTGAGATACTTTGTTGCACCTCCTTAGACAAAATCCACTTATGGAGGTGTATAGCAGTTTTAGCCAAGAGCTGTTTAAGAAATTCTCAGAACCACAACTGACTTAAAATTTACCATGGGGAGAAGTGGAATAAATAGCCCAGCTTTTGGTAAAACACAAACAGCACATAGAACAAATTAAATTAAAGAATTATTTTTCCATTTTGAACAGACTCAAATATATTGTGTTAAGGTTTTGCCTTGAAGAGTTAAATGCATTGTTTTATTAGCATTTCATTCTCTAATATTACAAAAAAAAGTCAATATCTCATGATAACATACAAAGTATATCCATACAAAATATATCAGGAGTAAAATAAGCATTATTAGAATGCTTTCACAAGACTACAAAAGTTTTTAAAACAGTTGTTTTTTAACAACATAAATTCAAGATAAACTCTGTACAACCAACAAAAAGGGTTAAATATAAAAGTACTACATCTATATAAGAGGAAATATATGCTGACAGAAAATGTCATACACAGAGGTGGCTTGAAGAGTGTCATATAATAGCCTAAAAAGTTAAATCAGGTGTCCAGATTTTCCTGACAGAAGAGGCCAGGCTTTACTTAATTGTCTGTCCTGTGTGCAAAGTTTCTAAGAGGAAATGATTTTTTTTTTGACATCTTCATTGCATATTTTCCAAAAAAAAGAAAGATTTTATACCACTATAATAATGCATATTCATTCGTAACTACTGAGAAATTAAAATTTTTGCTTAAGATATGCTAAGAAAAAATAAATTATTATTATTATTATTATTGTTGTTGTTGTTGTTGTTGTTATTATTATTATTATTGTATATCTTTGACAAAAAAACCATACCAAACCAAGCCACCATGTTTTGGAGAACTCTGTTCACCTTATGTTTACAGTTTCAATCTTGTTCTTCCAAACACTGACCTAGTGAAATAATTAGGAATTATTATGAACTGAAATAATAGAAGCAGATAGATAGTTATTCTTTACTGTCGCACTAGATATTTTAGATATGCCTCTGTAGTTTTAAAATTATATTTTTTATGTATGCCTTTGCAGCTTTAGAATACTACTCAAAAGGAGGAGAAAATAAGTAAAATATCTGGAATACAGTAATTAATCTTTACTTAACTTTCCTGTAGAAAGGCTGTAGAAAGAATTTAAGAGAAAAATGTTAAGCTTGACGGTAATTTAGTTATACTAAAGATTAAAAAAGTAACTCTTTCTGAGTAAAAATAGAAAAATAAAAAAGATGAGTGGAAGATTTAGGGGGTTTGAGGTTTGTGTCTTTTGAATTGAAACCTGGTTTTTTGATCACAAAAAAGACATACAACAGAAACCGAACAGCTCACTTGTCTCTCTGCCACAGGCTCACTGCAGCATTGTAGAAGTTGTAAAGCTGACATAAGGCTGTGATAATGCCATGTCACCCTAGTTAAACAAAAGACAGAGAAGGGAAATAGAAATGAGAAGGAACTAATCAAATACATAAAAAGACATAGGGAGAGAGCCATACACTCCAGTCAGTGCTGAAGCTCAGAGTTCAGCCCAAGGCAATCTAAGAAAGGTCAATGCAATGGATGAAAGCTGGATAATCTAGAGACTTCTTTGCATTACTACAGGAGAGGTCTTAAACACATTAATAATTTGGAAATTAAAACTTGACATAACTTTGAGACTACTGGGTCTGTAGCTACTCTAAATTGGTGTTTATAGACTTTTTAAATTATCAGCTCATGTTGAAACAATAAATAACTGTTCATAACTTTCTCTAACCTCTAGGTTTAGACTTTCTTATGGTTGGTTTATGCCTGAAGGTGAATTTATCCATTCATGGAGGAAAGGTTATTTAGCATGTATGAAGTGAGAGGCTACTCTAGACATTATGAATAATAGACATATGAGATAGTGATTTTCATGTTAATATTAAATCTGACCTACATAAAACTGCCAGAATGCTCCAGGTCATAAGCTAGTCATCACATACTTTCCTAAAATATTCTGGTTCTGTGGAAGTGTGTGGATTCTTCAGATTCAAAGACATACTGTAGTTTTCTTTGGCACCAGAGATAAATTTATCAGTGAGGCTTTCAAGTGCTATTAAGAATCCAAATGTATTTGTATTGAACTTTGAGCATGGGATTGCATTTATCCTCTAATGATACAGGGCTAGGTATATCTCCTATTTGCAGCTTCTCAACAAATATCATGTGTGTAGACTCGTGAGAACTCCTCCACACAGATTCTAATACTCAGTTATGCTGCAATCAGAAAATCCTCATCGCTAATGAATATACCTCATTTACATTAAAAACATATTTTTTTCTCTGATCATCATCTATCTCAGTTCTGAGTTAACCATTACCTCTGAACAGAAACTTAAAAGAGATTTATTTTGGTGTGATTTAAATCACGGGGGGGAAATACTACTGGTATATGACAGTGCCCTTAACAGCTAGAGGATAGGACAAAAGAACACATTTTGTTGGAGGGCTCCTTTAGTCTGATTCAATGTAGCTTACCATGACTGCCCTCCCTGTGCTGTCCACAGACACAACACATTTTTTAGGAGAGAGTAGCAGTAAAAGTGGGGATGATGGGGACAGAACAGATGGACAGAGCAGAATTTATCACTTAAATGGGAGTAACTCTAAATCTAAATTATTCTTCATTGCAAGGCCACAGACCAGCTTGAGGCCTCTTTCTCTAACACTTTTCACAAGGAACTCTTACTGAAATGCACTACGAATTTCTCTAAAATG
Source organism: Lophotriccus pileatus (assembly GCA_035583135.1). Classification (NCBI taxonomy): domain Eukaryota; kingdom Metazoa; phylum Chordata; class Aves; order Passeriformes; family Tyrannidae; genus Lophotriccus; species Lophotriccus pileatus. The sequence continues at coordinate 42,426,669 of JAWWES010000133.1, read as the reverse complement.
CTTTTCTGTTTGAGACAATATTTAGGCTCCCTCCTCCAACCAAAGCCATGTCCCCTTCTTCATGGAAGTGAGAATGCCTTACTTCTATTCTCCCCAGTGATGACAGAGGTAGTATAGAATAGCAGCCTAGACACGGCTTCAGGCTCCGCCCCTCACATCCTTGGCCAAAACTAGGATGCTGGGAAAGCTGAATAAAGATGAAAATGGTAGAAAGAATGGGGATCATACAAAACTTTGGATCACTTGACACAAACACTGAACAAGGGAAGGGGTCACAATTAGGGAAAGGATAAATTTAAGAGATATAATAGATGAGGCAATAAGAGAGATATAGGTTGAAGGTTTGAATTAAAATATGATGAAGTATTTTAAGATAAGATAAGTGTTCTTATAAACACTTATTATAGGGTGAGCTAGCCACCTACATTTACAAAACCGAGAGTGTATGTGGAGAGAGAAAAATTACAAGGAACCATAGTTTTAAGAAGAAATAAAAATCAAGATGTGATAAAATCTAATAGTCATGTACTTAAAAAAAAAAAAAAGATTAATTAGAATGCCAACTTGCTTTTTGCACTTGGAACTCAAAGACTGACAAATCCTTTGAAGGAGCTGAGAAGCTGGACTGAAAAGAAAGTGAATACATTTGAAAACATTACTATTGTTGAGGACTTGGCAGTTATGTGTAATAGTGTATTTAAAATATATTTAGGATTGTTTTCTCACAAGTGTTCAGCACTTTTTGTTATCTTGCTATTTCTTTTTTGTAAAGACTAGTGTTTACAAAAAACTTTGTTCTAATGAAGTCTGCCTTAAAAAACAGCAAGGATCCACCTCAGCTGGAAGTCTCTTTTCTGCAGTTTCTATCCCATTCAGGTAGCATCTAGTTCCTAAGCAGCAAAGTTGCACGGTGTAACTTTGCTATTCTGCTCTCATATCTTCTGTATGTGTTGATATATTTCAGTCAAATGTAACAAAAGGTTAAAGGCCATAGAGTTGTGCAGTTTCTGCCAGCTTTGTGAGCGGAAGAAACCACAAAGGGGAAAACTGTGTGTGATTCTATTCTTATTAAAAACCAGGAAATCCCAAGTTTCCACAACCCCAGACTTCATCTGCTCAGTTGCAATACATTTATAGAAATATGTATACATAATAAATGAAGAAATGAAGTTTTATGTGACAAGTGAATCAATACCCTTGATAAGATTGAGATCCGTGGCCGTACATTGCTGTTAACTAAAAAAATATTTTCTACTATCTTTTTGGAAAAGTTTAACAATTCTGGGGAAAACTGTGGGCAGTCTTATCAGGTCAAGAAGATACTTATTCTTCTGATGCATCTTCTTTAATTACAGTGAAGTTTTTGACTCCTGATTAATTCTGTCTCTGAAGAGTACTGTGCAGATCTGAATGTCTGCAAGCATTTCTAGAGAAGACCTCTTGCAGGCACAGCTGTCTGCAGTAGTTTTATCTAAGCGGTTCCTCAAGATAGAGTCCTCACTAAGCATAGGAAATGGAAGTCAAGTTGCTTTATGTATGTAGTCTGTACATGTCAATGTGCTCTGTTTCACCATGTTGTAATGCTGCTCCAGTTGATATGTATACCATGACAATTTAAGGCCACATTTAATAACTTTACCCTGATTCATAACTTTAATTAATGATATTAATCTCAAAATAAGAAACTGTTCAACATAGTAGATGGTGATAAAATCTAACAGTGAAGTTTCAATTTAAAGTACATGGTCAAATAGCAAAGTCATCTTAAGGACATAGATCCCTCAGGAAATATGTAGTGCACTCAATGCTATGAATTATGCAAGAGATTCTTGTGACTGTCAAATTAACACCATATCATGAAACATATGTGTAAGAACTTTAGGTTTTGCAATATGTTTTCCTTCTGAGAATCTATGGAACTTAATTCGCTAAAGGTGCAAATATTTTTCTTGAGAAATGAACAACTCTCACAACTACTCTGATGGAGAACAAGACCAGTTTCAATTTAAATTAATCATATTATTTTTAACCCTTCCTTTTATGTTTTAACTTTTCAGGATGATCCATATCTGTTTATACATTCAGACTGTTAAGCACTCAAAACTCTCAAATGTCTGATCTATAAACTGTAGACAGCACAGCATCAAAGAAAATGGGGAAAAGCAGCAAGTCTTTGGAAGAAAGGCTTTACATTCTGAATTTTAAAATATACTCCCTAATCAAGTATGTTTTATCCCTGCAAAAAATATCTTATCCCTAAATTTATTTCATACACTAAATTACCATTTCTGTCAGCAGAATAGAACACAGATAAAGGAGCAAAAGGCAGACATAAAATAAAGGAGTCCATAGGGCAACAACAAGAATTATGAAGTATATTTAAAATACACACATATTACTTTAATTAGTGTAAGATGAACAGTGTAGGTATTCCTGGGTTTACTTTTGTATTAACAAAGTGAATACTGACAAGAAATTCCTTATATCTAAAGGGCAGAAAACAGTTTAATCATAGGGTTTTGAAACTTCCATGATTGTGCTGAATTTTAAGACTATACTACGCCATACTATGAATATTTTAGTGGTGTGCATGGGTATAATTAATTAGACATGCTTTGCTCAAACTAGGCTTAAGAACTACTGCTCTGTCTTGATGCATTGCTTTTACATGTGTGGAAGGTAGGCACCAGAGGATCATTTAGATACACAGTGTTGCTGCAATGCAAATATTTAAACAGACTGATAGAAGAGCATAAAAGAGCAAGTTAAACATGTTTTTTTTTTACTCAGGTCATCTAGAAGTCTATTAAAGATTAATCTATCAATATAAAACCAGCAAATACTGATGATAATATAAAATAGGCTACTAGCTGCTGTACAAATATTTAAATATACATTAGTACTGAGCAAATAACATGAATATGTAACATAAAATGTTTTACTGTAACTACTCCACTCCCACACCAGTGCTGTTCAGCCACCATGCAAGTGAGTATAAATCCTAAATTGGATTCATCCAACCAAAGTCAGAGATGTCCAGAATGTATGGATATGGCAACCAAACACTTTATAGTGCAATGAGAAAGAGACACAAAAGTGAGTTTAGAAGACGTTCTTTCATGCAGAAACATGGCATTTGACTACATGGTGAATCGAGTTGTTGCAGGTATGGAGATTGATTGATAGAAATCCACTCAGCATAAAACTAACTCTAGTCAATCTTGAATAAGAAAGAGAATGTTAAGTATCTTGTTAAAATGGATAAGACATCAGGCAAAAGTCAAAGGTAATAGTGGAAATGATGTGAGAGAACTGGAATAAGGTTGTAAATCTGTGAGGGAAGGAAGGTGGGAAAGAAAACATATAAAAGAAACCTGAGTTGAGTAATGAAGTAATAAAGAATATTTCTCATCTGTCATCTGCACAGTATAAGATAGTCCCCCCTCCAAAAATACATATGTAGAATGTGGAATATATAAAGTTGTGCTTAGGTAACGAAAAGTTCCAGTGGTTTATATTACACTTTTCTTGGTGATTTCTCTTTTTCCAGTTCAGCTTCCCTGACACCTTAGAGAACACAGCAGTTCAGTAACATGAGAGCTGTACCTGAATTGCAGTCCCAAAGGCAGTCCCTGCAGTGTGAGTACTCCCAGCTGATTTCTTCTGAGATGCTCTAGGGTATGCATCTTTTTTCCCTCTCCTCTCCAAAATTGAAAGGAAACCCATGTGTTTACTTCATAGAAGGATGTTCATATGGAACCTCATATTTACCCAAGGTGGGAGGGAAGCCGATTACTATTCTTTTTTTTGCTTCATTTTGTCCTGTAGACCTAGACATAAGGAATATGCATACTGCTTCAGACAAATCTACTGCATCTCCAGACTCTGATGAAGAAAGGCTGAACCTTCAGCCTATTCTCTCATTTTTTCTTTGTTCGACCTTTCGTTCTCTCCCTCTTTTAATGTCCATGTCTTTATGGTACAAGCATTTTCTTTTTCATCTCTGTAAGTGCAGAAATACAGACAGAAACCTACCCAAGCTGCACAATTTTGGCGAGAAAACTCCATGGTTTCAAACTTCCTGTTAATGCAGAAGCAACATCTGGTCTGCAGTGTCAATTTGTCAGCAGCACTGATGCATTTTGTATCAGTAGATAAAGTGCTCAGCAAGACCAGCAAACACAAGCAGATTTGTTTGTTTTTCTGGAAAACAGCTGATTTCTCAATGCAAAGGTTGGTGCTCCAACTTTCAGGGCTAATGGTTTAGGGCAGTCCTATTTTCTCTAACACATATTAATAGGGTTGCAGAGGGCAATAGAGTTTATGAGAGTGAGAAGATGCTGGGAGGTGCGCTGCCGCACTGTTCCAGGTGGACATGCCAACCTCAGGATTTCCAGGCACCTTGCAGTCTGCCAGGACTTCATGGTGGAGGGCAGTTTTCTGTTTTGCTTGGCTTTAGGGAATAGAAAATACTAAAAGACCCAGTCCAGCACATTTCTTACAACCATGTCTAGCATCAGTCAGAACACATTCTGAATGCTTTTAAGAAGTTTATTTATAACAAGAGATGGATATAAGTTTTCCATTGGAATTTCCCAACAGAAAATGTAGCTTCTGGAAAACTGATTTCTTTGAGAAGGTTTTTGTAATGCCAAAAAATATATTTTCATTTCAAGAATTAACATATACTTAATTTTAACTGTTATTTGAGCCAATGCAGAGAATTTTCATTTAGAATACAGACTTTAAACAACAGGCTACATTTTCTTATAGCACATGGGTTTCTTTACAAAACAAGAAATTCCTCTAGTACCATCCTTCATATGGGGCATCCCTGCAGTGCTTTGTCTTCTGTAATGTCACATAGAGTGCAAAGTTTGATGTGAGTATTATCTCACAGGGTAAGGAGGAGTGCGGGTGGTCTGGCATACAGAAGATATTGCACATGAAGGATCTTCTGGGACACTATAATATGAAAAATATTGCATTTTTTCCAGTTCAAAATAAAGTTGCACTAATGCAGGATGTAGTTGAAATGGTTCTCACTGGAATTTCCTTTGGGCTAAATATATATATATATATATATATATATTATTCACTTTCATTTGTGGTTATTTATTACTGTTCCCTTACAAGATATTTAATTTCAAGACTGGCTTATTCTGTTAAACATTCATTTGAATAATCTGAACACCCATGTGATGGAAATGAAAATAAACTTTAAAATATATTTGAAATTATTCTGGTTATGAGACAATTTTTTCTAACATTTTTTCCCAGGCTTGTTTTAGTCCCACCCTCCTGAAATGAGAAACCAAAGAAAAACAGATCAGATATTAGCTAATGGGTTAAAGAAAAAGAAGACTTTAAACACATATCCTGATTCCTCATAATTGTAAATACTATAAAAATTATGGGTCAGAAATATAGATTCTCTGTGAAATGCCAGTTTTGTCTGTTCCTTGTTTATTTGAGGGCTTTCTAATATTTTATCTGTTCATTTATTTTTATCTTTTTATAAAATGTGGGGAAATATAGAGAAATTAGAAAGTATTAGATTCAGTGAAGAAATGAAAGGAAATGAAATTTAAATAAAGGACGGGACATGTTGCCATGAGTCAAAATTAATAGTGTAGCACTTCATTTAAGGCATATGGAAAAAACTAGGTTTGTGCCCCAGATTATTTCTTTTGTGATGTTATTGTAGCATTTACTTCTTTTTCCTTTTACACTAAATAATACACTCAATTTTAAACTTATTTTAAGTTCTAGCTTGCGTTTTAAAACAGAACTTCCAGGTTTGTATTACATGAATGTAATAATATCTGTGAAGTTCTTTGCCTTGTATTTTCCATCATATTAGAACATATTAGAAGTATTTTCTGTATAGATCTCTAGCAACCAACAAGGGAAAGTATGTATAAGCTTATTTTTTGATGAATTTGCAAGTAGCAGCACATGTAAAAGAATAATTCAGTTAGTAAAAATATATCTCACAAGTGTTAAAGTTATCTGTGAAAAAGGTAAAATAAGATATTAAAATTAATTCAAAGACTAAATTCTATACCAGTTTTAAGATATCTTTTTCATATTTAGATTTCAGAAAGTGCTGCCAAATGATATCTATAGATCAGGGCCAAAAGTGGTCTTCTTTCTACTCCAACAAACTAACTGTTTAAATACAACATTTTCATTCCTTAAAAGGCATATTTTCCCATGGCTTAGTTTTATTTAAAGGTCTTATACTAAATGGTAGTACCTACTTATAGGTGTTGTCTAAACTTTCCCCAGAGAGTATCTCAGCTACTTAGAGAGATTGAGGCGGTGGGTGAGGAGAGGCAAGGGGAGCAAGGTGAAGAAGAGCCACAGGGACTGCATACTGTTCCTGAGGTAATAAAGGAGAAATTTAATTAAAATACACCTCTTGTAGGTAGTGAGCCAGAATTTAATTATACTAAGTGGCCAATTCTTACAGACAAGAATTACCATTCTCCTTATTTGTAACTGGGTAAAACACAATAATTCAAACCTGTTCCTTGTCCTTTAAAGTTCAGAGCCTCACCATTTGTCATAGACAGCTTTAGAAAAAGGGCTGTGTCACGGCATACAGCATTGAGGGAGCTTGATTTAGACCCTCTGTTTAAGGAACTTCTCAACTCTTAAAGTACAGACAGGCTGAATTAATATCCCTGCCTTGAAACTGCATGAATGACAAGCCTGTTTGATTATTCTGAACATGTAATTGGTAACTTCCATAACAGAAATCCAAGGATTAATTAATTATTTGACTTTTCCTTTCATAATACTGCACACTTTTCTTACTTGTCTATCTAATCCCTGAAGGTCTGATGTCTCTGCTTTTTAGGTCAGGCAGTAGAAGTCTAGTATCACTTTTAACACTTTTGGTCTTTAAGGCTACCCTTGGCTAAATTCAGTGTGGCAGTGATAATCAATGTGTGTGATAAACTCCAGTTTGGCAGACATGAAAGAAGCTGAGTTAAAAAACTCTAAAGAACAAAGAATAAGGAATGAACAAGGACTGGATAGGACTTTCAAGCACTGTTCACAATCTTCTCCTTCTCAGTAACTTTTCTACCAAATTCTATTGACATCAAAATCAGGAATGAAAATCTTTGGAGTATGACCCATTGCAAGGTTCTTTTTATCTAGTATTTCAGGAGACAATGAAAATGAGAAAAGGTGATATGTAATAAAAGGTGGCAGGAAAGGAGATAGCAAAAAAACCCTTAGTAATTTGGTAATTGATATTATGCTACATATAAACTTACCTGGCATAATGCAGAATATGCTTATATATTTCATATACACTTGAATAAGCACCCCTTCAACAGTTATATACCTTTGAAAGTAACAAAGAACAATTAAATTGCTAATGTTTATATCTGGAAAAAAAAAAAAAGAGAAAAATGCAGTTTAGCAGTGGTAATGTATTAGTAAAATCACATATACAGTGTTAATGAGGCAGGGCGCACCTTGCTGTGATACTGGTGGAGTCCAAATATCTTTTGCATTAGCATATTAACTGTAACTCCACTCCAGTATGTGCATCTAGAAAAACCTCAATTTATGATAAGTAATGGCTACTTTACTCAGTCTCTTCTTAATTCCTGCTCAAAAAAGGCATGACAAAAGTAACACCTTCCTACCTCACCCATGTCTTGTTATACTTGTGTAAGTCTCTAAAAGAATTATGTACTTTAAAAAACTATACTTAGAAAAGGACAAATAATCCTTTCAGATTAAATCAAATAATGAAGTTTTCATAGTGCCAGGTAAGGTTCAAGTGTCATATTCTTGCTCCTTGCCCCACTCTCAAACCTGAAGCCCAGGTTAAACTTGTAGGCACCTGTATTGGGTCTGGCTGAGCTGGAGTTCAGTTGTCCATAGTATCCCTCACAGTGCTGTGCTTTGCATTGGTAGCTAGAAGGGTGTTGATAACATATCCATGTTTTGGCTTCTGCTGAGCACAGCATTAACACTGTAACATTCCTCCCTCAGAGGGCAAGATCCTAGGAGGGAACACAAGTAGGACTGTGTATAGCTGACCCAAACTGACCAAAGGGATATTCCATACCATACAATGTCAGCTCAGATATAAAAGCTAAGGCAAGGAGCAGGAAGGGGGACATTCCTTGTCTCCAATGGCTGCCTCCTGAGGAACCATTACATGTGCTGAAGCCCTGGTTCTCAGGAGTGGCCAACCATCGCTGCTCATGGGAAGTAAAGAATAAACCGTGTTACCTTTCGCTTCACTTTTGCACATGCAAGCTTTTGCTTTACTTTTGACTTATCCCAACCCACAAGTTGTTTTCCATCTTACTCTCTCCCTTGTCTGGCTGGGAAGGCGAATGATAGACTGGCTGGGCACCTGATGTCCAGCCAACGTCAACCCACCACAGTGTCCCTGTACAGTGATGCAAAAAAGTGGTGCATTTTCTTTTATAGAGTGTGCTTGCAGTATTTTCCATTCCACGCACAAGTGAAATCTCCTTAAAGTGACAGTTTATCCATTGCAGGCATCTAAACCCCATTGGAACATTCTTAATTCTTTTTTTAATCAACTCTCCTTTGCTTAATAATCCATGACTACTCACTACAACTTTGAACTCACTGGAATCACCAGCCAGTGTGACCCAAGGGCTAGATCTTGTCACTAACATCTCCTAGCAGTTAATGTTACAGTTCTACTCAGTTCCAGTCACCACCTAAAGTGTTTAGAATTAAATTTACTTCTTGATTTGAGAGGTTCTGATATCGTGAAAGTCTCAGACTAATCTGGTCTCCAAAGATCCTTCAATGAAATGAACAGATAATAATTTAACAAAGTGGAAATGGAATAATACACTTTTAATTAAATCTTGATACAAGCTCAGCTGTCTCACAAAAATTCCTTTCTAAAGTATATTATTTGGTGACTTTTGCTTTTTTTGTATGGTGGCATTATCCTAACACAAAGTACTCCTTATGTGGTTATTACTTGTGTTCAGTCATTTCCCTACAGGCAAAAATCTGCAGGCGTCAAGAAAGGCACCCAATGGATTCTCATAGCAATCCTCATTTAATGTAAAGAACAATGCCCTTGCTCCTATTAACAGCAAGTTAAATCCCAAACCTGGAAAATACAATGCAAAAGATATTAATCCATGTCCAAAGCCCAACTAGAGTCCTCTCTTCATAGATGAGTCTCAGAAAGACCAGTAGGACACATGAGGCCCTGTGGAGGGGTTAAACAAATCTATTCACTGTGGAAGGGTCTAGCAGTCAAGGAATGTAAGCACAGCCTTTTTTTTTTTCCTTTGTTTTGATACATATTTCCTTTAAGCTCCAGAAAACAAACCAACAAACAAACAAACAAAACAGGCTAACAACTTTGCAGTGGTGGTCTGCAGAGTTTCTCCAGAGGCAATACAGAGTGATGGATTTATATGGAGGGATGTGCTCAGGGACTACAACAACACTTGTAACCATCACAGTACGTGTATTCTGAGCATGCAGGTGGGCACTGAAGCTTCATGTTAGACTGCAGTAATCTCTAACCAGACTTATCAACTTCACATCAAGGAACCATTGTTACGAAGCTCTGGAAAATTGCAAAAAAATCAAGCTTTCATATATTTGTGTTAAAAACGCTTGTTTTATTAGAGTCAGTAGGTTAGTCTTGACTAGGCTTGGCTTTGTAGGTTACTCATCCCAGTGGTGTTAGACCAGTTTACCTAGTTCAGGATCTTCCTCAGCAGAGGAAGAGAAGACTAGTTATCTACATTTCTTAGCCTGATCTAGACTTTCAGATTATGTCAAGTAGGCAATTAGCTTTTTAGCAGAGAATACTATGTATGTATTTTATATAGCATGGGGAGTTAGTAAAAGGCCTCAGATAGGACAAGTAGCAGATACAGAAAACATGAATATATCCTCATACTATAATCACTTGATCAAATTGCAGTCTGCACTGATATAAATAAGTACCATAAAACTACTTCCCATATGAACTGGCTATAGATACCTACTTCTTTTTTACAGATGCAAGAAAAGAGATCGCTAACGAGATGCTTTAATACAGATCAAGATTGCTAGAGTCCTTGCCTTTCCTTGACCACCCACAAATGTTCTTCTCAGTCAGTTCCAAAGAAAGGTATATAAAATCAAAGCAGCAACTGTTTATCGTCAAGGTCTTTGAAAGCTCTGCCTAGATGTTTAATAATGAATCTTCATATGATACTGAAATTTCATTCAGAAAAGGTTGTGAAACCATGCAAGTTTAATGTGAAAAGCCTAACTATGCACTTTGGGATTATGGTAAGAAGATACTACAAGAGTTGTTAACGTGTAAAGGACATGCATGCTGATTATTAACCCCACTTCCGCACTAGAACAGGGATTAGGGCCAGTCCAGCAACGCCTTTTGTTACAAAGACCCCTAAATATGAGGCTATAGGCAGCTCTAGAAGTCTGTCATTTTTTCTCCCCTCTATTCACCAAAGTTTGGAAATGACACTGGAAACTTTCCTATCAAGGACACATTGCCAGGTAAATAGAAGTTTCAGGACAAAACCCAAAGAGCTTGCAATAGGAAGGATTTTGTGCAAGGTTTTGATCATCTCCAGATTGTCTTAATTGAAATCAGATCTTTGATTAATGCTGAATATTTTTATTATCTAATAATCATGCAAGGTTAAGAGGTGCTAGCGAAGGATCTCTCCTACTCAATTTTGGAACAGATGTGAGTGGAACTATTCAACTGCAGCTTCCCCAAGGGATGATACTTCTTAGGTATCCCCTTCACAGAAACATTCCTGTCTGATTTGCACATGTATCGGTGGCACACTCAGATGTTACCTCAGTCTGGCACATGATTTCCAGAGTGCAGACTGTGACCTGTTTAGGAGACTGCTTGACAGGCTCCGTTAGGAGGCAGTCTTGAAGGGCAAAGGAGTTCAGGAAGGCTGGGCATCCTTCGAGAAAGAATTCTGAAAGGCACAGGACCAAGCTGTCCCCATGTACTAAAAGACGAGTTGATGGATGTGAGAGACTGAAAAAAGTTATTAAAAAGTTATCAATGGCTCAAAACAGGGCTGAAGCAGGGCAAGTTCTGCCAAGGTGGGATGGTGCACTGCCTGATCCTCCCCCAGTCCCTGGAGCCTTTAGTCCAGCCCAGAATGGCTATTAGCCATTGGCACATGCACACCTGAAACCCGACAGCACACCCCTGAGCCCCTAACCCAGATCCTGAATGGCTGGCAGACTGGAAGCCTCACCTGGGGGGGTGTGCCACACTGAATGCTTGTTTTAAACTTGTGCCAAATTCCATTATTTTCCAAAGTTTACCAGTAAAACTGTGTTATTTGGAACCCCTAAGAAGCATTAGAGCCTTTCTTGCCTGCACAAGATATACAAGGAGATATACAAGGAGCAAAGGCTCCTTTTAATAAATCCAATGGATGGGTTTTGGGAGTCATGTGTCTTTTTTAATGTAAAACCTCTTCAATGAGCTTGTGAGCCAAGCCTGGGATATTACAATGGGGAAGAAGACTGGTCTGGCTGAACAGAGAACTCTGGCTGGAACTCAGGGCAAAAAATAAGAATTCATCACCTTTGAAAGAAAGGGCAGGAAGCTCAGGAGGACTACAAGAATAACATGAGGTTGAGCAGGGAAAAAAATTAGAAGGGCCAAGGATCTTTTCCAAACTTAATGATTCTATGATTGCATTGAACATATAAGAACTATAGTTACACACACACACACACACACACACACACACACACACACACGTAAACAGAATACTTGCTAGCCTGGGAACCAGGATTAAAAAAAACAGCCTGAGGACATCAGAGTTCCCTTTGCATTGTAGGTCCTGAACTGAGAGACAAAGATGCAGTTTTGTGTATCAGATACAGAAACTGCATTTAGAACATGGCTAGTGGTATCAGTCATTCTGTGCAAGCAGCAGTTAGCAGGTTTTTAATAGAGTATGGCAAGATGAATGCTGCACCTGAAAGTAAATCGTTTGTGCCAATACAGATGAGTAAAACTCATAATGATAGAGAGGAGTGTCTCTGAATAAAGATTAGGTAGAATTTGACCCCAAGTAATAAATGATTGACAAAACTGTACAAATTTTAATAGAAGATACCATTTGAAAGTGTTTCTTTAATTCATTACAGCACTTATTATTCCTATTTGCTAGCATTCAAAATAGTATCTTAATTCATAGCTTAATCTATGTTAATAAAAACAATCCTTTTTTCTTCTCGCAAGAAAACCTTCCTATGCCTTTATTATCAGTGATAGGAAATTTCATTTCCTGAGCTGGCCATCTCTGTTGAATGTTCTACAGCTGATAACTCGAAATCATTCCTTTTATTGCAAGAAGCTTCTTCATGTCTGAGAATTCTTTTTTTGCCTGTCTTCACTTGTCTCCTGCAATTATGGTGATTTTTTGATAGAAGATTCTCTTTGTTTCCTGAACATATTTGGTACAATGCTCTCATAGTTCAGCTTTTGTTAAAGTGTATTTAAAAATTGAATTTCCACAGAAAATAAATCCAAAGCTCCTGTCTACGAAGTTTGTTAAAATAGTCTTCCTTCTCTCTTTCATCAGAAAAAATGAGGTTTTGACCTCTTGAACTTTTCAGATTTTTTTTATGTTCCAGGGCCTGTGTTTTCAAAATACAACACATTGTTGATGATATTAAAAAAAATTAATAGAATTGCCTCCCCGTTGTCAATATATATTGATAATTCTCCCTATGCTGTGCATATTTCTAATGCTTTACAGAATGTGATGAGAGAGCAATCTGATGAAGCATATTATTTTTCCTGCTGTATAGGAAAACATTCAAACATATAACTGATGAAAATAAGAAAAGATTTCAGGAAAGTAGTAATACATTACCAGTTAGACTGGTAGTGAATACTATTTATTAAATGATAGCCAGCAAACAAATATTTTCTCAAAGTATAGTTCCTTGCATGCTCTCTTCCAGGGAAATCATATGTATGTATTCTCTCTTATTCAGAGCAGAGTTAGTCACTGAAGACTACAATTAAATGACAAAATTAATATGTGTTCTGAAATTGATTATTTGACACTTAGGACTGAAAATATAAGGCACGCTGGAAATAGATAATATTATTTTAACTACTAACATTTCTGTATCTTTCTTATCTATGGAAGCGTGTTTCCTGTTCAGTGGACAAAATGCATCTATGTTCATATGCAGTTGGGCTTGATGATCTTAAGGGTTTTTTTCCAATGTAAATGGCTTCTGTGATTCTGTTCTATGATTCTATGTCATGTCTTGAGTTTCAGACTCTGCAATTTGAGCCTCATCAAAGGATGAGAAAATCAGCCTGAGATCTCTGTCTTGTGGTTTGTGCTGTTTAATTAGTTGAATGCTAAATAAAATCTTAATGCTAACCATGCTTAAAAAAAAAAAAAAATCAGCCACTTTATCAAGAGACTTACCTATTTTTAGGATTATTGATGAACCATGTCCTGAGAAATCTTATCGTATTTAACTTTGAGAAAGGACTATTGAACTATTTAAAACTGAGAATAGTTCAATCCATATGTTTCCCAGCGCTAAAGAAATCAGCAAGAAAACCAGAAAGGAGTATCTTACAGCTGTTTTAAAGATGCCCTCCCCTTGTGGGAGGGTGTTTTACATCAGCTGTAAATAAACTAAGAATTAGATAATGACCCTGGTAGGAGGATCTTGCCTCTCACATTCATTGAGGAGAAAGGGCAAAATAATTACTGCTTGGCAATGTACAGCTGTGGCATCAAGGCCATGCATATAAAGATGGGAGAGACAGTATGGTTCCAGACTAGATATGTGGATTTTGTTGCATATGACAAACACTGTATGTGGAACTTTCAGTTCATTTTCTCCATTAAAGATCAGTCTCACTTTAAAGCTTTGGATATAGTTTTACTGAACCCGAAATAAAATTATCAATATTAAAACCTATAGCTTCTGCTTTCTTACCAACCATACTTTCAGCTAGATAAAGGGAGTTGCAACTATCTTTGAATTTATCACGCTGAAAAAAAATTATGAAATTATATATAAAGGTAAGAAAAACTCTTCAGTTTCTTGACTATATCCATAAAGATCAGTGTAGGCAAAAGCATCTGCAAGACATTTTTAATCATAAATAGGATGTGTTCTTTGTTTTCATATGACAGAGAAACTGTTCCTCTGCTAATTCAGGGATTGAAGTGATAGTATTTTCTTATGTCAGAAAAGCAATGCATTCTCCTCTCAGCTTTTGCAACTCAGCTCTACAACAAACGAAGTCAAGTTCCCAAGCAAGCAAATTTTTAGCACGGCGGTCGTTTACAAAGTATTATTTTCTCACTTATAAGATGTGGCAGCATTTTAATTTCTTAACCCAACATTTGTGAAAACATCTTATGAATGTGTAAATGTTCCTCTAGGGCTAAGTGGAGCTAAGTAATTTCTTTTGTAATAATGGATGCCATTGTAATAGAACACAGGGAGAGAACAGACAGGGTTTTCTAACAACAAAAGTAAAATAAAATATACCTATTGTGCCATGAAACAAGGGTATTTGGTGTCAGAACCATTAAAAATCTGGTATCATAACTGAAGCAACTAGTTAATTTATTGTAATTAATGTTTCTGAGAAAAGCTTCCAGAAAAAATACAAGGCTTAGTGAATAAGAAAATGTTTTCTGAGTGTAGTCCATTTTTTGTGATAATTAACAGTAGTTCTTGTCAAATAAAAGTATTCTAATAGTGATACATCATGAAAGTTAGTTTAAAAATCACAAGATTTCAGTTACTTTTTTGTTTCCTCTTTTTTTTTTTTTTCTTCCCCTGAAAAAGTGAATAGTGTTCAGACCAACTTTTATGTAAATCTGCTACTTGATCATCTGTGCTTGAGTTTTGTGGATTACATGTGTGGTCCATACTGTAGTCCAGACATGCAAGCTCAACAATGAGCTGACATTTCTTTATATTTCCTGAAAATGAAGGGATTCTGTAAAATCTAAATCCATTTGAGAACTCTAGATCTGTTCAGAAGCCCAAAAGTTATGCCCTTCCTAAAACCTGCCCCTTTTGCAGTCTTACGCAACAAAATCATGGAACAATACATTGTACGGCATCAATCACTGATCTCAACCTCCCTTTGGCCTTGTTCCTTCCTAACTTTGGTGTACCTTGTGCTTATGCAGTGGCTGGGCTCCCTGCAAAAAAAGGCAACTATCATCTAACAATGATTTTGCACATACTGATCAAAAGTTTACCTGTTTCTGTGTCCATTTTCCTTGTTCCCTTTCCTGGAATTATTCATTTTCACTAAGGACTTTCCTGGGACATGATCCTCATCGCGTCCCAGATGATGTAATGCAACTCATGCTTCATTCACAGTGAAGGCATTTCTAGTAGCCTATCCTTTTTATTAAGGATGATGAGAAGAAAACAAAACCTCTGAAACACTGTTATTGTGTGCTCTGAAAGATAACCACCCTCATACCCTGGCTCGCATGGCACATGAAAGACTCTCTCAACAGTATCTGCAGCTGCTCTCCTTTAGCAAGGAGAATTGGTATTGACAGAGCTCCTGCAGCTTTGTGGTTTCTCTCCCTGTTACCAACTACTATTACTGAGCAAGACAGCTCCAGAGAAGGTGAGCTACATGTTGGAACTAATCTGCCGAGCTAGGATAACCCGGAGAGAGATTACAAGCTGAACTCTGTAACTTGTGTACAAACCCTAGTAAGCCAGGCTGCCTGCTCACCCACAGTGACTCTTCTCACAGAAAACAAATTCAGTTCTTCTTAAGCCCACGTCCTTAGGGATAATACAAGTCAGACACTGACAGTCTTGTTTACTTTTTTCCCTCATATAATATCATGTTGTGAAGTTCTGCTTTTGTGGTAAATTCAATAGAACACTTTGAAAAATGTGATTTTGGTGGACTAACCAAAAGGGTGAAGTCATGAAGGACTTGATTGAAAAGGCTCTTAAAGTGCCAATCTCTTTATAAAAATGTTACAAAAGTAGGAAGGAAGATATATGAGAAAAATGAAAAAGATGCATAGTATTGAACTGCTGTGAGGGCATTATACTGTAAAATAGAGACAGGTGAATGAAACATTTAAGTAATTTCCCTTCTAACATTATATGACTGGCAGAACATCTCACATAATGAATTGAATTGCAGGCATCTTGATGATATTGCTGAAAATTATAACAGTGAAAGACATATGGTATGTACAAAGATATCACATACCTTAATAACCTTTAAAAGTGTGTTACAATGTAATATAACTTTTTTTTTGAACCTCTTCCACATTGACTCAATCCTTGAGTGTGAATGTTAGAACAACAATTTTATTTATGGAACATAAACATTACTTAATTTTAAGACTGATAAATTTTTAAGGTTTTGTTTTTTGCTGGCTTTTTTTGCATGAGTTAAGTTCAAAATGAGAGCATTACTTTGGAACAGTCAGAATGTTGTGTATAGAAGATTGCCTTGTTTCTAGTTGCAAACTGTTTATTTCATTGTTCAAAAATATTTATGACTCCTTAAAACTCCTGAAGAATTTACATTTTTTTCTAATTCTGTTTGTATCACACCAGAAAATTTTATTAAGGTATTTTGCATAGTGAATTTTTTTAAAACTAGCACGGTCATCATCGTTTTTATATGCAAGTTTGTATGTTAGACCTCCATTTCCTTTCATAGCAAGGTAAGACATCTTTTGAATTTCTTTTTCCTTTTTTGTTCCTATATAAAAGAATATAGTCGACTGTATGAACATCTCCCTTTCATCAATGTATCAATGTTGATACATTCAGCATCTTTTATATTCTTCCAGTGAAGAAGCTCTTTGGGGTTGTTTATTTTGACTTTGTCTTTCAGTATACTGTATCTCCATTTGGTTGCTATCAATTTTTTCTTATGTTGGAATAGTTTAAACTGGATATGTATGGCAATCAAATCGGCCAAATCAGAGCTCCTAGTTATTTTTTACTTATTTCAATCTCTGCCAAAATGACAATTTCTTTTCTTTTCCATTTTTTTTTCTTAATACTTTAAAACTGCTTGCTTCTGGTCTTGTTTTCATTCTTAATCACTGTCATTGGTTTTTGTTCTACTCTGATTCCACCTTTGTTGTCTTTCTTTTCAGGTTTTTCCATGTTCCAGTCTGTGAGTGACTCACTGTATCTTTGTCCTTAGAAGAAAAACTGCAAGGAGCATTGTGTAAAACAAGTGGTCTGTCTTTGTAATGCCCTAGTTGCTTTCCACTTTTCTGTTGAAAGGGTGTAAAGGGGTGCTTTAGTGAGTTGGGTAACTTGGCTTAAGGATTCTATTTAGTGACAAATTGGTGTTTTTCTCACTTTTCCCCATATTTTGCTGAGGGTATTTTTCTGAAAAATTCTGAGGTCAAGTATGTTCTATTAAAACATACTCCAGTCCATAGTTAGGGAGAATGTAATTACAACTACACCAGATCAGCACCTTTTCAGCTCACGTTCCATTAGCAGTAGTCCCAGTTTTTAAATAGGTTCACCATGTCTTTCCAGTTATATTATTTGGCTTGTGTTTGTTTCTAGCCGGTAGGTTTTTTTTAGAGATGTGAACATTCATTGGTACATGGCTATCACATTTGTGCAAGACTGTTCAAATAATTAATTTTCCAGCATCTTATTCCATAGCCTTTATATAGCATATTGGTTTGGATTAGAACAAATTCTCCACAGTAAGAAATATTTACCAGAAGCTACTAAAACCTCATATATCTATGAAAAAAAAAAAAAAAAACCCAAAAAAAACCAAAAAAAAACAAACCAAAAAAAGCTTAACAAAAAGACTAATGGAAAAGACATGCTGGTTGTAGCTTTCCAGAAGCAAAAGTGGCTATTTGTGTTATAGTCTGAGTACTCCGTTAGAAACATATTAAACACGTCCCATCCCCAGAAAATCTGGATTTCCAGCAAATTTTAAAGCTGAACATTTGTACTGCAAGTCACTAATGACTTCTAAAATTTGAAAACTTAGGAAACTATAACAGTATTCATTGTAGAAAAATGCCTTTCTTTTTTTCCTGAACACAGGATTTACCATAAAGATATTCAGTTAGAATGTTCTCAGAGAAATAATATTAATAGAATTGTTTGAAAAACAGGATTTCCTTAAAAAAAGAAAAAAAAAGTCTATCTAACTTGTTCTCTCAGAGATCCTGCTGGTAAAGGGTTGATATAAAAATTTTAAAATACTAGGAAAATCTCCATCAGATCCTCATTTATGCATATTGGGTGAAAGCCAGCACTAAAGGCAATGGAACTATTATTACAGAGTTGGATTTTGCCCAGATGTCTGTCCTGTATACACACGTGAAGGCCCATTAAACTTATGGTGCTTAAAATGATATAATTTGAGGCCAAAATATTGTTCTTGTTGCAGAACTTAACTTGAACTTCACGTAAAATTTTGCTATTGTATTAATATGAGGATAAATCACATTCAGACATGACTTATAGGAGGTCTATGTCAGTACATCGAAACAGGAAACTTATAAGTGTTTAACTTTTATTATGTTCTAGGTTTGCAAATGGGTGGATTCATGCAGAGGGCATAATGATCGGGTTAAAATCACATATGTGTCAGAGTTGTAATATACTATTCTCTTACAGTGTACAAGACTAGGGATACAGAAAGAATTTAGAGAAAAATGACAGGATGATGAAAAAAGATGATGTTAGCAAGACCTTTAATTTTGGTTTACTGAGGAAATAAGATTGCAAGAATGACAGCCACGTAGAATGATTTTATGTTCATAAAAGAGGTGGGGGTCAGAGCTTAGGCAGGAAACTGGCAGTGCAGATTGTAGTGAAAATTTAGATCCTGGAG
Source organism: Lophotriccus pileatus (assembly GCA_035583135.1). NCBI lineage: Eukaryota > Metazoa > Chordata > Aves > Passeriformes > Tyrannidae > Lophotriccus > Lophotriccus pileatus. The sequence continues at coordinate 42,407,756 of JAWWES010000133.1, read as the reverse complement.
CTGCTTGTTTGCTGAGTAGTTGATGTGTTGGATTGTCGGTTAAAGGAGAAATCAAGTTACTGACATTCTTTTAGAAATTATAATGGAAACTTCATAATTACAATAACATATATAGAAAAGCAAAATTATAATTTTAGCCACTTCTATGTACTAGTGTATATATATCAGTATATACTGGAAAATACAGAACATCTTTGTTCAATCTACACTCATTGTACAAACTTTCATTACACATAAGTAAGAATGAATTACTCCTGTCTGCATTGAGTCTACCAAAGTTCCATTTTACCTGAGCAGGTTAGACTTAAGTGCCACTTAATAAAGAAAACTTCTTGAATCCTGTTCATTTGAAACAAGAACAGACAGGCTGTAAAGTCTGAATATAATCCACAAATAAAACAATATTTATTTTCTTAACTGTCTGAATACAAATCTGTTTCTGGATATAAACAGATGACAGGTATCTGTGGTGAAATTTCTTTTGGTGGGAAGTCTTCTCTGCCACGATATGCTTTTGCTATAAACAGACTTCTGCAAGAAACCTTTTGTGGCCTGTTGGAAGTAAATCCCTATTTTGTTCCTGGAGCTGGAACTGGCATGATATAGATGGCTGTAGCAGAAGGCCCTAAAAAGGACACATCTTCCTGTAATATAGACAAGACTGATGACCTCTGCTGACTTGCTGGTGGGAGCATCTGCTCTCACATCAGGGGCTCCTCATTACTTGTCCCTGCACAGACCAGTAATGATTTTCAGAGGAAATGAAGCTGAAGACAAAAGTAATCTCCCAGAAACGAAACCATTAAGACTTGATAGTGGCAATAACAGCAGATTTCAAGGAGATTAGAAAGATAAAACTCATTTATAAATGACCTGTTTTTCACTGGAATTGATATTAGGAGAGAGAACGTACCACAGGTTCTTTTAATCTGGAATTGAAGTTTTCCCTTTCCTCTTTTCCTCTCTCCTCTGCAGAAATAACCTTCAGGGCAAACAAATACTTTGGCTTGGGGAAAGTTCAAGCATCGTTGAATGCTGTAAATAATCATGTTTACGTTGCCTCGGAATCAGTTCAAGACTAATTCTTCTCTGCCAAAATGCTGTCATGCCTCCCTGCCATCCTGGTTTCCTGATCCTTGTAGTCCTGTTCTTCACTGTTACCTGGCTAGAGGAGCTGGCATGAAGCACAGAAGCTCTGACAGATGCAGATAATGGGAGCCATGCTAAAAGAAGTTTCAATTTTTTTCTTCAGTAATTTTTCTGCTGACAAATTGCTTTTCAGGGCAATATTCAGCTAACACATTTGTTTCGTATGGTAGCTTTCTGAACAATGAGAAACTTGAACTCATTTGCAAATGTTTTGATGGGTCACAGCAACATCTCTATCTTCTGAGAGAACTATGAGAATTTTTCCCTATAATTTAAATTTTTATGTATAGTAGTATTTTCACAAAAACCGTGGAAGACTCTCATTTGTGACATTTTCCTGGGTTTTTTTGACATTTTTTGACATTTTTCTGTAGATGGCTTCTCACTCTGTGAGAGCATTCTCTTCTACTAAGATAAATCTGCTGCAGGTGTTGAAATGCTGGTCCTTTGTGAAAAAAAAAATTTGCACCTGGCTATAGAGGTTACTTATTCTTTACAAAGAACTATATCTGACTCTGAGTAATTAACTTCTGTATGGATCTTGACATTTTTTAATGCTTTTATTGATCTTTAATAGTTAAGGTAATAATCTTTAATTATTAGGTAACAAGATTATCTAATAGCTGTTTATATAACAGGCTGTAATGCTCTAGTTGCTGAGTATGTACAGCACCATAGTTGAAAGTATAACATGGCAAAATGAAGAAATGTGTACTTTTTCTCTTAATTTATAATTTCTAATGGAATACAAAGAAGCTGTAATATATTCAAACTGGCTTAAAATTTTAAAAAGTAAAAAAGTATGCAAATGAGGTACTTTGTGTTTCATTTCTATATCTACATTCCTTGTCTTTTTTCCTGTTTTCTTTGCAGCTATTCTTTAATTTCTTTTTCAAGCCACAGCTGACCATGAAATAAAACCTCAGGTATGGAGTATGCAAAGTTTTAGATAACAGTTTAACAGTCACTCAAAATAGGCTTTTAAATTATGCATCTGATTATTTTTCCTTTCTCTGTTATCAATATTAAAATCACTAGCAAAAAAAGAGGATTAGAAGTGGATATTTCATATAAACATTTTTGTGCTGTGATATATCTCTCCTTGTCATAGGTATAAATCTGATTCTGGAGGTCTTTTCAGTGAAATGTTAGTTTGTATCAAAAAATAAATTGCTTGTATGTTTTCTTTTAGAAAACATGAAGAACAACCTTCTACCCGATCTCTTTTTATAAAACAAACATCCTGTTAGGATATTTACATTTAAAGGTCTTGCAGTGGATGGTATGCTTTGCAATAGCCATCCCATCACCATAGCACGTGACTGTTTACAGCAAATGCATTGTTTAGAGTGGTTTCAGTTTAAGTTTGGTTTTAACATTGCTTTGGAGCTGGAAAACAAAATTGATATGAGAATGAAAGTGGTTTGAATACAGGTTTTAGTCTGAATGGCTGCAATTGTAGAAGCTCCCTGGACTCACAGTTTACAGGGAACACAATTCCACTGTACACTGTAAATTAGTAGACATCAGACATCATATACAGAATTGTAACTCCAAAATGGCTTCCATTAAGAAGCACTGTTAGCACTTTTATTTTATTTTGCATTTAAGATAGTCAAATGTTAAATAGTCAAATAGTCAAATGTTTTTATGTGTGTGGATAATATTTGTATGAAAAGCATGGAAGTTGTTGAAAAGAGGCTTCTTTAGATATAAGCATAACTTGAGGCCTACACATCTAAAAGAAACCCCCAAATAATTTAGTTAATTGATGTAATTTACCTCTGAGTGTGTATGTGTATGTGTGTACATACATATGCATGTGTAAATATATAAATATACAGACATATTTTTTAATCTGTGTAACTGTATTCAACTGGATGAAGTAAAGATACCACTTTACGTTTCTCTTCAAAACAGTCATTTGGAGGCATTTATAGAGTCTTCTCTGTCTCTTTTAGCAGACACAAATCATAACAGGCAAGCTTTAAGATACTGCTTCACACGTAGCAGTTTTTCAGTAGTGCTTTTTTTTTGAGTTCTGGATTAGATTTGCACCCAGGCAGTACAACCTGAAGAAAGAGGGAAGAGCAAAATGGTCTGATCTTTCCAGAAGCTCCTGGTTGGCTGACTTTCACAGCCAAAATTCAAACGGGAGTAGCTATTTCCTTTGAAAGTTCTTGACATTTGCAGAGATATTGGGGAAAAAAGCAGCTGAACTGGGGGTTTCAATCTGACCTTGTGGCTGCCTGCCCACTCTTTTCTTAATGTGACAGCTGGGAATCACTGATCTTTATTTATAAAACACGCCCTAATAGCAGTGCTAGCATCTCTCTGTCTCTGGTAACATGCCTAAACTTGCCACATGCCAAAACCTATCCTTTGAAGATCTTTCAGATAATTTACCTAATTTCTGACACAAATGTAAAACAAATTCCTTCTGCTTATTTATTTGAGAAACCCTGAATGCCACTTCCCTATCTGATTTCAATCTGGCTGTCAATACACCAGTAAACTGATTTTTACATCAGATTGTATTTAGATATTTCAATGAGAAATTAATAACACCTTCTATGACTGATATGCAAGTAAGTGAATTTCTGGGTTTATTGTAAGGGTGAGCATCCATCTTTGTAGATATTCAAAGCCTGGCTGGACGAGACCCTCATCCACCTGTTGTAGCTCACCCTGTTCCGAGTAGGGGGTTTGGAGTAGGCAATTTCTTCTCAACTCTTCTATTAAATAATAATAATAATATAATGGCCAGTCTTCGCGAACGAAGAGCCGGGGAAGGTCCTTACACGCACATGCAGATAAGGCCTTCGAGCCTGCGCAGTGGATTTTTTAGGTGACACACAGTGTGCGCGGAACTGAGGCCA
>JAWWES010000133.1:42389971-42403628 GCA_035583135.1 Lophotriccus pileatus | reverse complement strand
TCCCTGACCAGGACTCGAACCTGGGTCTCAACGGTAACAGCGCTGCGTCTTAACCACTAGACCACCGGGGGCTCCCTACTCTTCTATTAATGTGACTCTTTTTCCCCCACTACTATTCAGCGGAATATTTTACGTAAAAGATCACTCTAGCAGAGAATAACAGATAAAGGTAATATAACATAAATAACATATGCTAACAAATAATGTTATTTCTAGATATTTCAGCTTCCATATCTACTTTAATTTTAACAAAACTAAAGAATTCATCAGTCATATATTTTTAAGCTTGTTTTCCATTAGTAATGTACTGTTGTCTGTTACACAAGTTATTCAGTTTATATTTATTAGTAGCTCTTTCATTATTCAGTATAAGATATATTCCAAAGCAACTTATTTATGAAGCAATAGTGACTCCAGAGAAATCCTGAAAAAATAAATATCATAATTTGCTACCATTAAGGTCAGTTCCTATGTGTCTTACAGGATTGTCATGGGTTTGCAAGGGTTCCCCCCTCCCTGGGGGACTGTAAGTGGTTTGTCCAGGTGAATTTCCAGGACAAAACCAATCAGAAGTTTTGGTAACGCCTTTTGCCAATTACTTTCTTTAAGAAAACGGAAAAGAAGGTTAGTTGCGCAGATGAAATTAGGAGCCATGTAGGAGGTGGTGGCAGGCCCCAAGGGGGGCCAGGCCTCCCTCCTCCCCCCGGCCCTAGGCCAGGGGAGAGGCAACACTGGAACCCCCCTGATCCAGACATGTAACAGAATGAAGGAAAAAAAACTTAAAGGACTTTGCAAAGGAAACTGCAGCCGGAGAGATAGCGGAGCCTTCAAGGTCAGAGCTGGCAGCTGCAGCAAGCGGAGAGAGAAAATCCAAAGCTGGGGGGGAGAGACAGCTCCTTCTCCCCCCTCCTTCTCTCTCCCTTCAGCAGGGAAAAGACTGAAATTTAAATCATCCCTGCCACCTGTGGAAGATTGCTGGGGAGAAGAGACAACTCCATCTGCAGCATGAGGGACAGAAGATGTAACTCTGTGGAAGTTTTTGCTGGACTGTAGCCCACACGTGCTGGACTGTGGCCCACGCAGAGGACTCTTATGCTGGTGTAAGGAGGCTGGGTAAGATCTTGGGATCCCAGAGGGGGATCCGTGTGGGTGCAGCTAAATTTGTGGACCTACACCGGAGAAAGTCAGCTTGGGTAGGGAGCCATGTGTGATCCTAGTGAGGGATCGATTCTGATGCAGCTGCCTTTGTGTCCCAAAGGACAGAAGAGAATGGAAGAGCTGTTGTCCGAGAGGTAGACCCACATCGGAGAGGTCTATCAAGGACTATTCCCGTGGGGAGCAACCTCACAGGAAACAGGGGTGGACTCAAAAGCCATTATTCCCTATGACCCTGTGGTGCAGACCATGGAAAAGCAAGTGTCCCCTTGCAGTCCATGGGAGACCTTACAGGACTCTGGGTAACCCCCAGCCTTTGGCCTTAGCCCAGGAGGGAGGTAGGCCCAGCCCTGTGGCCAACACAGAGGAGAGAAAGAGACAGAGAGAAACCGTTCCAGCTGCAATGAGTCAGAGTTGTTGTCTTAGAGATAACAGAGAAGCAACTTACAAGTGCTGCAGAAATGGCTTGGAAGAATCTGCTTCTCCTCCTGGACTGATACAAAGGGCGAAGGGGTACTTCTGTAAATACGTAGTGCTTTTAGTTAATTAGAATTGTTGTAGATATAGTTGTTTAGTTTTTATTGTGTAGTAATAAATCCTAATATTATTTTTCCCCAGTCAGATTTGGTTTTCTCTGCATAAACCTTCTCTCAGTTTAGAGCAATTGTGTTGGGGGGTGTGGTTAAAAATTGTCCCTGGACAAACCCACAACAAGGTTCCTTTTTTTTTCTGAAATAAACTCTACACTGTTGGCATATAACACAACCAAATATCTCACATTTTGAATTCTTTTTTTTTTTTTTAACAAGAAAAATAAAAATAGGGATGTTAAAATACTTTTGGTTTTGTCTGTTCAGTACTGTAAAAAAGGAAAAATATAATATCTTAAGGAAATATGCTAGTTTTAAATGTAATACCTCTGGAAAGATGATATTATTGATGAAATGCATGTAACTTACAAAGGAGAAAACTGTTATGTAATTATTATAATTAATGAAGAAAATAATTCTAATTACACAGTCAGCTTGAAAAATTGTATTGAAGCAAGTAATGTCACCAAATAGATTGATATATCTCTATATTACCTTGCCCAGCACCTACAGATGTGCAAAGCTATAAAATATGATATGGTGTGCTGACAAATTAAATGAAATGCCAGTTTGAAGAAAATACATATTGTGAAGGATATGACTACTGATCTCTCATAAATCTTTTGGTTGATATGGTAATCAGCCAGATTTCTTGGTGGTCCTGGAGATAGCTGTACCATGTTTCATGGATAAGGAATATGGGATTAAACAAAGGTGAGCACTAGTACTGAAAAAAACCCCATACTAACAACATATAACATAGTTACAAGGAAAAAAAAAAAGTACATTTTATTTATACAGTGTAATTTTTGGTGATTTTACATGAAAATAAAAAAAGTAGCTATTGTCACATGACAATTTCCTTGTAAGACTAAAAGGAGTCTAGAAAGTATTAAGTTGAAATGTGGTTATTCTGACACTCCATAGATTTCTTTTTTTGTTTTTTTGTTTTTTTTGTTTTTTTTTTGTGAACTGGTTCGGATGACTTATAGCATATAACATAAGGAGAAACTCTTCTATTTTAATGAAGATTTAGCCAAAACCCCCTGCACTTAAAGTAAGACAGTTGCTGTGCCACTCTGTTGTTCCTGAAATACTTATTTTCAAGTTCATTTTACAATTTCTTGTAGAAAAATTCAGAATTAGTTGTGGACTTCAAATTTCAGTTCTGCCACTTCTGCTCTGGACTGCTGTCTCTCCTCCTTTATGTGTCTTATTTTTTACAGTATTGAGAGTACAGAGTGCAATGAAGCAGTCGCAGGAAAACATTGAAAAGAACTACAATAAAGGTAGGTGCTATAATTATTTACAAATCTGTGTAAGTATTAAATAGTGACCTGTCTCAACAACAGCAGTTGTGTAGGGAGAAGTGGATCTGTCTGAGGCCTCTACACTTACACTATGTGGTGCTGGGAGTTTTACTTTCAGCTGTAGCCCAATCTGCGGATATCTCCACTAATCCCGTGGTTCAAAGCTACTGAAAACTCTCCCTAAGCTTGTGCACTTGTATTCTCACTAGTCATGAGGCATGTGCTGTGCATTTTGACAAAGCCAGAGGAAAGCTTCTGGTTTATTTTCCAGTGAAGTAACTTTAGTTAACTTTAGTACTAGCACTTGTGAGAAAAATAGTGAGTGGAAGGTAAGACTATTTAGAATTTTTTTTCATAATCAAAAATACTTATGATGCAGAGAATATGTCATCCCATTTTATCTGAATACTGGTGGAGGGCACCAGTGACTGGTTAATAGATCCATGGCTGAAGTACACGTAATGTATGAGAAGTACAATAAGTGTTTTTTTCAGAAGTAGTACAATTAAAACTTTCTCACCAGTTTGTGTTTTATGAAAAGATTTAAAAAACATCTTCAATTAGTTTTAAATGCACTTGGTGATTCTTTTTATCATATGAGTTAGAATGTAACTGTGATGCTGTTTTATTTTTTAAATTGAAACATTTTGGTTTGAAGCTATTAGAAAAGTCAATAAACAAGTTAAAGAAGAGCCATAAAACAGTGGAACATCAAGAAAAAAATTTCTGGTGAAGATTTGTTTACATGGAACCTTGATCACTTACATCAAAGGCAAGCAAAAAGTTAGAGATGAAGAAAGAATGAAACAGAACATTGGACATTCCCAGAGTGAATATATTTTCTTAGTGTATACTGCTTGAAATATACTGCCATGTCTTTATATTTCCCACTTCACTTGTTAGAGTTTTATTACACTATCTTCTTGTGATATTTCAAACACAGTAAAAACCCTCCAATAGATACGAAATCTAACAAAAAAGCTTTCTAACATAAGGTACCAAAACAGTTGAAATTGTTATGTAGGTAATTGGAGAAGGGGTGACTTTGGCTAATACTGCTTTGGATGCCAAGAGAACCTCTCCAAAGGAATCTGTGCTTCCAAATCTGATACTGATAATTTGTTCAGTTTGGGCCAAATTATTTTATCTGGTTGAAAGGTACAAATTTTGTTTCCTCATTCCTGACACTTTGTTTACAGATATTTTTTATAAGTGGTGTAAGAGCATGAGGCCAGTTTAAAAATAAATAAAAAGAAATTAAAAAAGATAAAAAGGAAAAAAAGATACAAAATCAATATTATCCCAAATTATATTCAAATATTAACTTAACTTCCAACAGCAAGACTTTAATTTATGTGTGGTGTCACTATATCCTGCAGTCTGCTGTTTCTTATAGTATGAAACCACTGAAAAAAATTGTAGTCTTACAGAACATAACAATATTGTAAAGAAACTGAAATTAAATATTATTATGATTGTTTTGACAAGAAAATTTCAAGCAGAAAGTATCCTCTAAGTATCAGTACCAGTTACAATACTGATACAACTATTTCTTAGTAAGACTCCCTAAACAGAGTATACAACTAAGATAACTGAATCTGATGGCTGTCAAGTTTTCCATATTTTTTTAATTTAAAAAAGTCTCTGACAAGGAAGTTCACAGCCTGCATAACCTGTCATTAATATTTTTGTGAGCTTAAGTTTCTTTTATATAAAAAAGCCTTTGAAAGGATATTATATTAGCTGTTTGAGTGTGGTGCCCTTAGAAACCTCTTGAAGGTTTTAATTTACTTACTGAATAGGAATAATGATATAATATTGTAATTAAAAAAGAACAGAAATCTTCGTCTCAAAACTGAATTGTGTTAGGCTGCATAACAGCCTCCAAAGAAATTCTCATTTGGACTATTAACAGCACACAAGCCATCAAAGAAAAAAATTCTTAGAGAATATCTTGCATTACTGTTGGTCTGGACCAGTACTACAGTGCTACTAGGAAAAATCTCTCTTACTTGTTTTGGTCTAGAAAAGCAACAGAGGTATATCAGGATGCTAGAAAAAATTTCCTCAGCATAAATATTTAGTTCTGTAAGCAGTGTAATTAATGAATCCTGCTATCCCTATCCCCTTTTATGAGAAGATTGATTAAATGTTCAGACTGATTTTGTTATGGTTTTCTCTTTGTACACTCTTTGGTGTCTAACAAGACAAAAGCTGATACTATTGCTTTTACATCTTGGAATGCACCTTGAAAAGCCACTGTCTAAACCTACCTCTGAAATATCCTGCAGTTAGTCTCATTTAACTTCCTGTTAAATGAACACCTGTTCAATTCATTGCAAAAACGTAACTCCTGATTCCTGTTTCTATGTAAGGTTAAGGCTCAAAAGCTGTTAGACACATTTTATTAAACTCATTTCCATAGACAGCAAGGCTAAGAATGAATGCATCTTTTCACAAGGCATTAGAAATGACAGCAGAAATAATGTGCTTCTGTTGATACATACTCTGTATGCAATCAGATGGGAACATTGAAACAGTAAAGGAGAAGAAAGCAAAACCCAAAATAGCTACAGTTAAAGCTACCTAAGTTTGCCTGTACACTGAACTATTTAAGGTATGAGTCAAACTGCTGTAAGAGAAATATTTCTAATTTTGAACAACATTGATTTCTTTAACATTGCATATTCAATAATATTCATATATTATTGCCATACTTGCAATCTCATTTCATCCAGGGAGTCTCAGACTTTGCTATACACAGATAATCTTTGAGAGCATCTTAATCTCAGTCAGATGTCTTGGTATATGGCCTTGCACAGATACTTATTGAAATGGCCAAACTGACTTTTGGAAATAAAAGCAATAAAGACACTTTGCTGTGCATTTATCTTTTTGTGGTCACATAAGATTGAAGAATTGCTTGCTGTAACATTTCTGTGTAGGCAAAAATATGTCTGTAAGTGACTTTGCACTTATATTTTGCAAGACACATCAATAACTGAGGAATAGTTTTTGTAGAGATTCAGGGTATGCAGAATCCCTCACCACTGCCAACTGCACTTGAAAAATTATAAAGCACAGTTTCTGAGTCACTATGGCGTAAAATAGTGCTGTTACTTGCTGTAAAAAGCAGTAGATTTTAAAATGTTTCCATCAGTAATTTAATCTAATTTTACGTTGTAGTACATATGAGTCTTTACAGTTCTTCCTAAATAAATTCTCTGGGTGAGTTCATTGGAAGAAGAAAACAACATTGCCCAGCAGGGTAATGAGGAGGAGACTGAAGGGGTCCATAAGGTTGCATAAATGTTATTCTTATCATGTTGCCAATTTTAGGGCATCTGCTAAAGCAGCCCAGATGGTTTTCTTGCTTTCAGTTATTCCAAAGGGAAGCAGCGAAGTCTAAACTGTGCTGTGTTGTCCCATATCTGGACACAGGAATGAATGGGAAAAAAGGATCATCGCGAGAAATTGCTCCCCAAAACTTTGCTTATTTTGAAACGTTTTTTAGTGTATTTCTAATCAGATTTTTTCAACATGAGTGCAAAAAGACTTCAGTGTGCAGGGGAATCTGCCTCACAGTAGTTGTTCTAGTGCACTTAGTGTGATATTTCACAAAAATGACAAAATTTTCGGCACACTTGATAATGATGTCATTTATCTGACTCCAAATACTGGTTGGTTTGCATGGTGTTTGCACTGACTAGGTGTAAGCCCAGCATGTGGTGAATCATAACAGAAAGATTAAGACTGTGAATGGAAAAAGAAGAGGAAGGTTTTGGTGTGGGAGGCAACAGAAGGGACACAGCAGGGACAGGAGTCACAGCACTGCCTGCATCACTGGAAATCATGTTAGCATCAAGATCACAACCTGTCTACCTGCAGTTTCATAGGACAGATGAGACCAGAGACAAAGATTAGGGAACAAATCCTGATGATTCACAGACTTAGGACACTGTGGAGCAAAAATTACCCGAGGGGGTCCAAAAAAGGCATACTTTAAACCTATATAAGGTTGCCAGCCTTAGAATAGTGTGGGGAGGTGAGAAGGACTTGTCAGCTAGTTACTCATGTCCTCAAAGGCATTGCAGAGGACCTAACAGCTGAACACAAGGGTTGCAGAACCCTATGGCTGGATGGACATTTTAACACCCACCCCTGTCCTGGTGTGAGACAGCTGGACAGACCTATGAATGCCACATTTTTCTGATGCTTGTGACAGTGAGACTGAGATAAAGCAATGAGCAAAATCCGTTTTATTTAAGTTTTTGTTTCAAATAAAAGCATCTTCCCCTTCTATAAGTTCCCACATTGGTACTGGCTACATTGGAGCAGCATGTACCATGAGCACACTTCCTTGCTTTACTTGTATTCATCTCTTTTTTGAGATGATATGTAAACTATGACCAGAAACTCATTATAGAAACAATTATGGTCACGTTTCTGTTTACGTAGGCTAGACCTAAGGCATTAGAAGCAAAGTTGTGGAAGCTGTATCTGTGACCATAATGGGATAAGGTTTAGTTCCAAATGTGTCTTGTTTATTGGGAAAGAAAAAGCATGAGAAAATCTGTTTCATCTGTAACAATTTCACACAAATTTTGTGTATACAACCAGTTTTATTTTAAAAAGGTTAAATGAATAAACGTATTTTCATAAGTTATTTAGTTTACATCGGCTTCTTTTATAGTTGTTTTTTATATTCTTTTCTATCCATATACAAAAAAAAGGCATATCTGAATTCTTTCCAGTAAAATTTAATAATTATTTACATTTTAATAGGCATTTCAGTTTCCCACATTCAAGTTAATCTAAACTCATCAATCACTTACAAAGTAATTCCTTATTTTTTGAAAACAAACAATCTATTACTTATTATTTATAATTGATTTAAACTATCATGGACCAGCATTTTCTAGACATTCTGGAAATCATCCGTTCAGTTGTTTGTAAACGTCCATCTCTCAGTTCAAAACCATGATTGTTATCTTTTGGCTTTGAATGAAACATTCAGGAAGTGTTTATTGTTCATGTTAATCCATGCTGTAGCTGACTTTGCTGGTTCTGTCACCAAACCCTGTTAACAAATAATGGCATTGTCTGAAAAAAATAAAGAAAAGATAAAGCATCTCTTGTTATCTCATGTTGCTCTGTAATAAATGGCAATAAAGTCATTATGCCATGCAAAACTGTGAATCAGTTTAACAAGCAAGTTCTGTTGAAATTGCTGATTGTGTTTGTTGTAAGGGCATTGGTCATCTGTTTTTTTCTGTAAACAAGTGTATAACTCCAGTTACTGTGCCTGCAGACTTCCATGCCTTCACATTTGTTTCATTGTCATTTTCCTGAAACAAAAAGAGGGGTTTAGTTTTGATATTTCTGAAACAGAAAAAAACATCTTTAACATTATATTTTATAAAGTAATGAGATTCAGGATGATGGATAGTATGACATCAACTTTCAGTACTTTTGGATACAAAACTCAGGTTGGAGAGAATGCAAAGATGTAACAGCATGGAAGAGAAAAGTTATTGATTCAGATTTTTCTATAAGTCCTCTGATCATTTTGATTTTCTCTGCACAGACAGAACCATGGTAAAGCCCAGTATTAAATGCTTTTGTCCTGATTTTCTTACTGTGTCCTTTCACTGTGTTTCCTTCTCCCTACAATGAACATATGGTCTTCCTGTGGTTCCTTGGCAGTGTACGACACAGGATTGCAACATACAATGCTTGATTCTGTAAGGTCAAATTCTATACCCAAATTCTAATTTCACTCTCTTTTTGCAGTGGCTCTTCCAGATGCCTGCAGAGTTATCGTGCACACAGTATCACAGGCACTCTGTTTACATAGGAGCAAAGTGACTCTACAAGACAACAATCACAGTATATCTAATGCTCACTGCTGTTTCTCAAACTGTATGCCCATCCAGTTCAGTGCTAAGAATTCAGCAATAAACATAAATGTATGTTACACACAAATTTATAATTTTGTGTATAAAAATATATTTATGAATATTTTCTTAGTTTCACTGAAACGGGAGTGGCTCTCTATATCCATTCACATTGACAGTCCAGAAGACTTGAAGCTCTTTCAGTTTAAAATTTCCTCTTCCTTTCTTTGGAACATTTCAAACTGTGGGTGTTCAAGTGGTAAAAAGGCAAGAGAAAGGAAAGGAAGACAACAGATTGCTTCCTGAAAGCTGCATGCAGAAGTCAGTGTTCGGACTCTGAGGGTGCTTCATCCCGGTTATGTTAACAGACTGTTCATACACTTTTTGGCCATCACAAATAGGGGAAGCAAGTGTGTGAGTTTTATCTGTGCAGTGACACCTCCAGCCTCCTGCTGACATACTGTATAACTCTTGGGATTTATACTGTAGTTTTGAACTTGGAACTGCTGCCAAGTTTCCAGCTCATCCATGCAAGATAGGAGTGCCTAATTAATAGTAATGCAGGCTACTGGCTTTCCTGAGTTTATTATATATCCTGTGAAGTTTTCTGTTTATACAGTGGATTTTCAAGATTAAAATCACTGACTAGTACTCATGCCTGCAAAGTATTTTATATCTGGACTAGAGTGATACATGAATAATAATTGCATTTTGTTCTTCTTGGTGCTTACAAAATGTACAAAAGCATTACACATAGGGAAATTAAAGAGAATGAAAAGGGGATGGGAGCTTCAGGATATGATAACAAGGCAGCACTTTAACATAATATAATGTAATTCCAAAGCATTTGCTTAAAAAATGCTGGATTTTATGGGATTCATAGCAGAAGTAGTTATTAAAGAGAGATTTGAAGAAAGCTGAGCAAACATAACAATTTAAAAACTCCAACATAAGTCCAGGCTTTTGAAAATTTGCATATAAGAGAAATAGGTAAGTAGAAATTCATTGTTATTACAGAAGAAATTCTTAGAGTACTCTTAACACCTTTGTTGAAGGCTAACACCTTAGCCAGAGTGTAAGAGCATATTGCTATTTTAGTACTTACATAAATAGTGTACATCAAAGTATTTTGTTAATCGTTTATAAATCTATTCCAATTAATAACATAAGTTTTGACACGTTTTTCTTCCTGAAAACATGACACTGCAAAACAAACAAACAAACAAACAAACCAAAACAAAACAGGCCTGTTTTGACACTTGCTGTTACAGCCCCATCAGGGGGCTTGTTAAAGAAAACTGACATCATTCTGATGGGACAACAATTTTAAGACTCTGAAATGTACTGAGATTTTCATGAATCAAAGCAGATATTCTCTGAGTTTGGAGTATGATTCTTGTTTTCATTGATTAACTGTTTTTGCTGACTTTAACAATAAAATTACAATTACAGAAAATCTATATTAGTGTATCTATATCATCTATAACTATAACTATATCTATATCTATATCTGTATATCTTATTACTTTTCAGACACAGGAGATATTTTGCTAGTATTGGCACCTCTAGCTATAGAGAAAGACATAGTGCTGGTTAGAAGTAATGATCCACTTATGTTAACCTGTACATCTGTGATATGAAGGCTGTGTTTGCAAAAGTAATAGGAAACAATAGGAACTAATAGGAAGTGCTACTCAGCAAGGCTAATGAGGGTGACCCACCTGCCCTGTTAATATGACTGTAACATTTTTGGCAGTAGAGGTAGCTTGTACAGGTAACGATACTGGATCATGCAGACATAGCCCTTGGAATTGCTACCGCCTTTATTACACAGAAGACTCACAGAGAAAAATTCTGAATGACATGCTATCTGGTTTCCTTTTACATCGCCAGGTAGCACCAGAATGTTTGTTTGTTTGTTTTTTTAATCTGCTTCCCTTTATTGCTTCAGTTTTGTTTACTTAAATTTTTACTGTCTTGGGCAGGGACGATAGATGTTATGGTGCTGCAAAATGGAGTAACACAGGCTGACTCTGCTTAAGAATCTGCAGGAATTTGAGCACAATCGTGCAAGGACCAGTGAGAGTGCTCAGGGGCTCACTTGTGAGTATGCTGCCTGACGTCCCTGCAGGGCCAACCGCGGTTGCTCAGAAGAGAACTGCGCTGAGTGGTGTGGACATGTTGTCCCAGGCTGGCAGAGCAGTGAGTAGTGCTTTTGTGCTGTGCTCTGCCCTCTGATGTAGGCATCCTCTGTGTGTCTCATGCAGCAATACAGCTCTGAACAGTGTCACTGCTTTGATAATAATGCATGTAGTTATTATTCTTTGCTGTTATGACTATGTTACACTTCTTTCTTTGTTTCTCTTTGATGGGAAAGAAAGCAGATGTGCTTGGAAGACTCCATAAACTTGACAAAGGCATTTAAAAAGAGGAAAGGACAAATGAAATAGAAGACCAGATGAAAGAATGCACAGGGGGGAATTCGGATTTTCAGAGCTTAACATCTAGTTTCAGATCAGGCTACTGTTTGTCACTGT
Source organism: Lophotriccus pileatus (assembly GCA_035583135.1). Classification (NCBI taxonomy): domain Eukaryota; kingdom Metazoa; phylum Chordata; class Aves; order Passeriformes; family Tyrannidae; genus Lophotriccus; species Lophotriccus pileatus. Next base: position 42,392,139 of record JAWWES010000133.1, on the reverse strand, counting down.
GTTCCTTCCTGCACTATGAAACACTCAAGAGTAACATCATATTTTTAGTCTATTCTGCAGAGGTTTGAGTCATGCATCATTTGAAGTCAGGTGGTCAAATTCTGTGCCTTTCCATAGAAAGCATTCCAAAGCTCCAGTCATTTGTTCTACTATGGAAGTTTCAAATTAAATACATTTGAAAAAAAAATCTACTGCAACTTTTGAAATGTCAGCACATACAGAAGCTGACAGCTATAGGTTAAGCATGTGGGGAGCGCTCACTGATAACTTTCTCTTGCTTTGATGCTATGGAAATTGGTCCATCTCACAAAATGAATCGTTGTCACTTGAATTATTTAGATTAAATGCAGCTAACTAATGTTAGTTGAGTTACTGTAGAGTGCTAGCCCAAGTAAGAGTATCCATGAGGGAGAGGGAAGAATAAGATCTTATGCAGATGCTTTTTGAAGTGATATACATGTGTTGGAAAAGAGAAGGAAAAGAAGATAAAATGAATTCTTGATGTTGTCTTGATTGATCTGCAACCTCTGTAGAGGAACTCATCTTTTCTGTTACCAAGTAATGTTTTGGGAAGAGATTAGATGGGAGGCAGAAGTAGCTTCACTCTCCATGATGGTGACTGTTCAATAGGAAAATCATATATTGTACTTATCTGACAGAGCTGACATGTGAAAAGCATGTGTCTTGTATAGCAACAAGAGTCCTATTTTCAGCAATCTAAGCATGAACTGACATAAATTCAGAAAAGATAACAAACAGTCTGGCACTGTCCAAATGGGATTATTTTGATTTTGCCCATTTCTCTTTTTTTTTTTCCATATAAGTACTCACTATAATTTAATTTGAATTAAAGGATTTTTTTGTTCTCTTTTACTAGGAAGAATTAGGAGGTTAGAGATTAGATGATTAGCTTTTGGGGATCATGGAATCATAGAATATGGTGAGTTGGAAGGGACCCATCAGGATCATCAAGTCCAAGTTCTGTCCCCATGCAGGACACCCCAAGAATCACACCATGTGTCTGAGAGCGTTTTCCAGATGCTTGAGCTCAGAGAGGCTTGGGGATATGACCACTTTCCTAGGAAGCCTATTCCAGTGACTAGCCATGCTTCAGGTGAAAAGCTTTTTCCTGATACCTAACCTAAACCTCCCCTGACTCAGCTCCATGACATTTCCCTGAGTCCTGTCACTGATCATGAGAATGAAGAGATCAGTAGTTGCCCCTCTGCTTCCCCTCACAAGGAAGCTGTAGACTACCATGAGCTGTCCCATCAGTCTTCTCTTCTCCAGGCTGAACAGAACAAGTGACCTCAGCTGCTCCTCATAAGGCTTCTCCTCCAAACCCTTCACCATCTCCACAGCCTGCCTTTGAACTATCTAATAGCTTAATGCCATTTTTATACTGTGGTGCCCAAAACTGCACACAATATTCAAGGTGAGGCAGCCCCAGTGCAGAGCAGAGTGGGACAATCCCCTCCCTCACCCAGCTGGCGATGCTTTGCCTGATGCCCCCCAGGACACAGTTGGCCCTCCTGGCTGCCAGAGCACTGCTGACTGATATTCAACTTGCCAGTGTCCAGGACCCCCTGGCCCCTTTCTATGGCACTATTTTCCAGCATCTCATTTCTCAGTCTGTATTAATATCTGGGGTTGTCCCATCCCAGAAACTTTGAACTTCATATGGTTGGTGATTGCCAATATCTCTGATTTGTTGAGGTCTCTCTTAATCAAAGGTCTCTCTTGCTTGTGGGAATGAGAGATTTTTTCTGTTTTGTTTTTGTGGATTAACTGAGTCAATCAGATGTGTGAAGGAGTAGCGTTCAACACACAGAGGGTGATCATGGAGTAAGGCAAAAAACAAGCTGATTTCAGAAGAAAAACCACAATAGTACAAAACTAGGACATTTTCTCCATCTTCAATAAAACTCTGTATCAGAAAAATGTGAATGCTTTCTCTTCCCTTTCTGGCTACCCCTGAAAGATACAGGAGGATAGAAAAGGAAGATCAAGAACTTGACAAACTATGTACATTTCAGTGTCTGGTAAAACCCATAAGGTATAATTATCAAGTAGTTGAACAACATTGAAGATAGAAGTTCTCTATCAGCCTGCACCTCAGGAAGTCTTCCATCATCCCCATATCACCATTGGTGAATCAGAGCTCAAAT
>JAWWES010000133.1:42371738-42389871 GCA_035583135.1 Lophotriccus pileatus | reverse complement strand
CCTCCAATCGGGAGGCCTGGAGACACACAATCTATAACGCTGCTGCTTCTTTTGAGAACATGTGCAGGATCACTCTCAAGGAGAAGAGACAGTGCAGAAAGAATCGTGTCTTGTTGACATCACCAGGAGAGTCTTTCTGCTGTGCCTTTTGTAACTGGACTTGTCTGTCTCGCATTGGCCTTTTTAGCCATCAGCGCGCTTGTAGCAAGCGTGGGTAGAGCCCTTCACAAATCTTCATTCACGAAGCCTAGCCGTGAGACGATGAGTGAGATGAACAGCATGGCATGCCTGATTATTGTGGTCCTGGTTGTCCTGGATGGGGACCTGCCCAGACCATGCTGTAGCTTTCTTGAGGATCCTTTCTAGGCCTGTGATGACATGAGGGTGAGGAGGGAGGTGGTGGTTCCTGGGGCCAGGTGAAAGGAGCTGAAAGGCATTCTAGATTTAGATGCTTTAGACTTAAGGTTTGTTGGTATGAAGACACAAGTCCAGACAGGTGGAAATTACAGTGTGTTGACACAGAAAGATGTAGCATCCCAAGTAAGTTATCAGACATGCCAGGTTCCAGTAACTACATGTTTCCTGAGACAGATTTGCTAAAATAATCAATGTATCATACACATTTATATCTTTTGGATTCACATTCAGAAGATACAGTTTTATTAGGTGTTTCACCTGTGTGTGTGTCTGCCCTGGGTACTAGTGTAAAACAGGCTGTGGCACTGGTTGTCCAGGCTTACTGGGAGCTGTATGTCCAGGCTCCTTACTGTAGGGCAGGACCAGGACAATTTACAGCTCCTTGCAAACTACTGTAAATTGTTTCTCATTAGTCAGAGCACTGAGTGGACTGTATACTAAATATTTGTCCCACAGTGGTCTCTAAGTTATATTTTCTTGCCTTCTTTTTACTTTTTTTTGTCTTGGTATTTTGTGGCAGATATCTATTGTGATTCCTCTCTTGTGATTCTCTTCAGTGATTATTTTGTTAGTTTTCCCGAATAGAACAGCAGAAAGAAACACACATTTAATTACATGACTGTGTGCTGGTTTTGGCTGGTGTAGAGTTAATTTTCTTTACCGTAGCTAGTATGGGATGTGTTTTCGATTTCTGCCAGAAACAGTGTTAATAATGCAGGGATGTTTTCATTATTGCTGAGCAGTGCTTACACAGAATTAAGGATTTTTCAGTTCTCCTACTACCCTGACAGCAAGGAGGCTGGGGATACACATAAAGTTGGGAAGGGCACAGCTAGGACAGATGACCCCAACTGACCATAGGGACCTGAGGGAAATTTTCTTTTATATCTATCCTAAATTACCGAAAATCTAATCTTGAAGCAAAATGCCAAATAGGCTCTACAATTGCTAATGAATAACCAGTGATTGCACATATGTGTTTTCATTTCACTAAAATGAAAGCTTCTCATGTTTAATTATTACAATGTATCCATTCTGCTTTAAGGGTTATTTTAAAAAGCGAGGCATAGTGACACACACACACACACACACACACACACAAAGATCTATGTATTAAGAAAAGGCTGCATGTAATCATTAACAAAATGTCTCTGTGTGAAACAGATCTGTCCTGTAGCAAAAAAAATCTATTTTTTTTAATGCTTAAAGATAGACAGAAGCACATCTAACAAAACTCCCAAATAAATCAATTTGAAAACTGAATTATTAATAGATGCCTTTACAGCATCTATTTTACCTAAAGGGGATTTACCTGTAGATTTAATATCACCTTATTTAGCAATTTGAAAAAGCTATCTTTAAATTCATAGCTTCAACCAGCCTATTCTGTGTGGCTTGTGTACAGAAGCACTTGTTCCGCAGCAGCACGAAGCTCTGAAAACAAGTGTTGCATGACCAGAATGCATCGGAAGGAAACTGGTCTCTTTGTTGTGCCAGATATATTGGTGGGTAAGAGATAAACATCCCAAGTGTGATTGTAGTAGAGGCACTTTTTAAAGTCACGCTTTATCTGCAGTGCACTTCCATGAGTAAACAGGTTTCTATCTACAAAAGCTCAGCTCTTATGATTTGCTGTACTTTCTATGGCATAAGCCCATCTAAGATATATGTAAATTAAAGTAATACAGTTTGACAAATACAAATTCACACATTCTCGTCCTGGCTCTTATATTATTCAAATCACCAGTATTTTGAAGTGCAGATGCATTAGCCTGAAATGTATATAATTTTCTTAATGCTACATTTTGAAGGTTATAACAATAAATGTGTCTATTTTATATGAGGATGGAATAGAAATAAGCTTAATTTCTTTAAAAAAATGCAAATCTGTCACACCCTGATCAAATATCCAACTCCTTAACAGTTTAACACTATGTCTCCAATTGAATGAAATTACTTTCATAGATACTGTTAAATGCAACTATTTATTTTCAGATTCACCATTGAGCAGCATTTCATAAAGTTGAAAGGATTCAATAATAACAGCAGAAGATGAATTTTTCTTTCTGGATGAAGGTCAAGATAACTGTAACAGTATTTATACAGAATCGATATATTTATATTAATATTTCAACAATAATGTATACATATATAATATAAATATGTAACTATAAAGTCTACAGAACTTTCAGTTTAGGATATATCTAATTATTCTTTTTTAACAGAAAGTACTGCATGAGTTTGACAGTGTTTAAGATTCAGGGGCAGAGCCCATTGCCTATGCTGCTGACTAACAATAAGTTACTGTTTCTTTGCATTGTCCACCACTGCATCCATCTGCTTGGCTTATATTTGCTACTCAAATTCTTGTTCAGTGTGCTTATGGCACAATTCACACTAGTACTGAGGAACATCTCTCGTAGAGTTTCAATGTCTGACAGAAGTATGTAGGATAATCACAGAGTCCAAGTAGCCTATCACTTAGAGAATGTTATTCAAATATCCCATTCTGAGGGAAAAAGCTCTTTATTTTCAATCTTGCTGAAGGTAAAGTGGATTAGTAACCAGTAGTTATTTAGAAAACATAAAATGCAAACACCAGAATATCATAATGTTACACATTATATAGATAAATAAACACTGTCCCAGACCTAAGGACTTTATACTTAACTAACATATACTCTTGCCTAAAGCACAGAACAAAAACAATCTAGTTGTAAAAGTCTTTCTACATGAGAAAGAATTTTAGTTTTGCTGTCTTTTATAATTTTTTTGTTCTCATCTTTTGTATTTCGGTTTAGTGACCAGAATGAGTTGTAAGTACATACAGAAGAAGGAAGAAATTGGTTTATTCTTTCAGTTATCAAGTTATTTTACATTTGCAACATAAAAACACACAAATTAAAAACTTCAATACTAAAAAACACACAACCCCCCCAACACCACGGTTGTGCTTTTTTATCTGTACTTTTGTGGCTTTTTTAACTACCTGAGTTCATAGGCACAAAGGGTATAACATATGGTGGCTTCAAAGTGTACATGCTGACCAGAACTAGAAGCTCAGGTTCCTTTACACAAAGGAGAGGGAGTTAACACTTAGGAACAGATTCCCTAAAAACCAAGTCAGCAGTTTCATGATACCAAAGAAAGTTGCATGGCGGATGTCTGAGGAAAGGCATGCCTGAAACCCACTTTCCACTGGACTTCTCTGTAGCATTGTAGGAGAGTGGCTTGTCCCAGCATGAACAGCTGTTTTTTTCAGAGGCAAAAGCTGCCTTTTAAGAATCTTGCTTGCATTCAGGATTCTGTTTTTGCCCCTAAAATGTGCTGATTTAGTGCTGTTCAATATTTAAGATATGTGACACAGTGCTCCTCTATAAAGAGTGGTATAGGGCTTAGGTAAGACTGAAATTAGAAGATATACATGGTATAATGCATTTCCTACTTCCCTACCCTGGTATTTGTCTTATCTTATTCTGTTAAAACATAATTGTAGACAGAGGTCTGTGTTATATGTAAAATGCAAATATTTGATGTTAAGATCCAGAAAGTTGGATTGCTGACTTCAGTGGTTTCCTCAGCAAGATAATTAAGCTCACTTGTCTGGCTTCCCAAGTTACGAAAAGACGAAGTCAATTCCTGTTGCATTGTTTTCTACACAACTTTGGAGAGCAAGAAGAAAATAAATAATAAAATATTTTGTTACTCTATTGTGAGAAAATTTCTGGGAAGGAAAGAGTTCCAGACTTTGTTCCATGTTCCTAGAAGCAGCTACATAAAATTAATAAATGAGTTGGCTAAAATATGGAGTATGGGAGGCTAATGCCTTACCTATTGGATTACATATTCCTACTCCACCTCAGTCTTTCTTAATGGATTAAATTCGACATTTTTGTTATACTGTTATCATGAAACAGGCAATATGATTCTCCACCTTAAAGAAATCTAATAAACCTGAATCTTGGGTAATACTCTGGTCAATAAGGCAAATGGAGGCAAATTTCTTTGTTGCTTCCTGTAGTAGAAGTGATGTATTTTTCTGCTGTGCAATTTCAACAGTGAAATATTTCTAAATGTAAGGCTCACTTGGATCCTAAAGACTTGAATGACTAAAATTTCAGCAAGCATTATTTATTTGCCTATGTAATCTGATAGAGTGTGTTGATGGCATTACATACCAAAAAAAATCTAATATTTTGGAGGTTATTGATGGATCTAGATGGAAACCTCACAGTTTGGGTTTGAAGGGGGAGTTAGTTAAAAAATAATCTCTGCTTATCTACATGATCAGAAAGCTGATGGTCAATCCATCCCCGCAGACATGTGAATCTAGAGCAACAGCCCTCTGGGGCTTGGCAGACAAACTGTTCTGTTTTAGTAGCATGCTTGGAGTGAGAAGCCAAGGTAAACAGAGACATCTGTCTCTTGGTAACCAAGCTAGACAGAATGACACTCCGTGTTCAATCAAAAAGGTTGTTACAGTTTGTAGTGTACCAGGGTAAACCAGCCGCTCCCTAAAAAAAACTTTTGTGAAACAATAGGTTTAAGAATTCCCTCTAGCTTTAAGCTAACACATGGAATGGGAGATATTTGTTACAACCTAAGGCACAGCTTTCATGTATCAGACAGTTACCAGCCAGCCTTGAAAAGTTATTTAATTGTTCACTTCATTACTTTCACTTATACTTGATGCAAAACTAGTTCCTTCAATAGATTGTATTGAATTCAACCTGGCAATATCATTATTTCAGTACGAAGAAACCAGCAAAAATATGGATGTGTTTCTGGGAAAAATTAAAGACAGAAATTACAGCAATATTTCTGTAAAAATAATATTTTTTCACACTCACTGTAGTCAGTTAATCTCACCACTACAGCATGTTTTCAGAAGGACAAGAAGGAAATGAAATTAGTTTTAAAGTATAGGAGTTCTTACTCTAGCAGAAAACACAATGAAGATTTAGAGTTCTTATTTTACTTGTTTGCCTGGCTAATGTTTTCTAAATAATTAAAGAGTAATCTTAACATTGTTTCTGAAAATGAACATTAATTATCAACATTTCAACATCAGATTTTTTTCATAGGTGTTGTTTTCCTTTTTGGAGTTCTAGATATACAAATTTGATTTGCTACTGGCTGCTTTTCTCCCACTTAAAAGTTTTTCAAAGAACAATATTATGCAGTTGGACAGCTATGAAATGTACCACAAGGAGTCAATGGACTGTTAAAACTATGACTTTTTTTTCGTACTGTAGCAAATGTTTTACAGTTTAGAATAATTGCACATGTATAGAATAAAAGAAACTACTCTCAACAAATACTTACATGAGTAGTTTAAACACGCTTGATTCATTTCACAAAGATATCAAACCTTTATGGATCTGAGGTCTCTTAAATATAAGAACATCTCTTTGAGAGTACTTGCTGCATATCTATGAACATTATTATCATGATACTCCAAGTGAGATTAAATCCAGAAAATCAGAAAATTTTATAACAGATTAATTACTTCTGTGCATCTCAACCAGCTTTGGGCTCAATTTTTTCCTCGACCTCAGCTTTGCCAAGTATATTAAAAGCCATCTGAGTGAAAAGAAGTAAAAATTAAAAAAAAATAGTGAGTGGAAATCAAAAGTTTGTTTGCTCTCAAATATCTAAGTGTTTTAATGCAGGTGTGTGCAGCAAGTTCATCAGTAATTCTGGAAGAAAGTTGGGGGCAGAAAAAGCAAAGCAAATGAATGAGGCCAAAGGTAATTTAACCTGTAAACTCATAATTCTGGAACACCCCTCCCCCCCCATCAAAAGCTAAAACAACAAAAATAAGCTAGAAGAAGATTAACACAGTGCATCCTATGACTCTAGACTAAGAACAGAGTGACAAAGTCTATAATTTCAAGAAAAAATTACATTACAGTTAAATTTTGCAGTGCTGTCATGGCACATGCATTTTAAATATGCAGAAAGTTGAGAGAAAAACTAGTGATCTGTGTGTATGACAGAGGTGTTGACTGATGGGGAAAGATTAAAAAAGTAAATATGTGCATCTATGGTAGATGACCATTAGAGAAGAGAAAGTAAAAGGACAAATGTCACCTGAAGGGTATAAAGAGCAAACAAGACTTATTTTTGTTATAACGAGAATAATAGCCAGTGAAATACAGGGAAATGGTAAAATGGGACCTAATAGTTAAGTATCTCATTTTCAAAATAATAACATTTAGATGGGATAAAGTTATTTTCAAACTAAAGTTATATTAATGATTATTACAGTAAAAGTAAAAACTCGACTCCTCTAAAACCACTGGCATAAAGCCTATTGACTTGACTGGTACCATTTACCTGAATTTTTCACCGACAGCGGAGTGTTTCAGAGGTAGATCTTACTTTCTGTAATTAGGTTCTGTGCTGCAGATACTAGTAATTGCTGTGTCTATAAAAGATGCTAATAAAATTCTGGTTTTAGCCAAGATAAGCCTAATGAAGTTAATTAAATGAATCTGAATGTATATTCATGAAAATTACTCTAAGACTTAATCCTTAGTTGCTGCTTCTCTTATGTCCGCTTTAGAAAATTCCGTAGAAGGCCAAATGCTGCCTTATAACTGAGAAAACCATAAAATCCAAGAATTTCCTGGAACAGTAAGTTCACAGTCAACATTTTTATGGGAGGCATCCAACATATGGATAACAGCATGGGGCTTCCAGCAACAGCTTTGAGCAAGACTCATTATGTTGGGTTAATGCTCACTTGCTAACAAGTATACACTTCCCATAGAAGACATTTTCCTGCCTTGGTACATCACAGATTGCTTATGACTGTAATTAGTGGGAAATAATGTTCACTACCTGATTATTGTTCTCTTTCATATTTACACTTCGATCATATTTCATCCTACCTAGTATTGGTAAGGGACCCCGTGCCTAGAGAATGCTCCTTTCCTACAGTATTCTGCTGTTTCATTATTAATATGAATCTAAAAATCTCACCCTGTGTTTATGTGAAACCAAGAAACCTGCAGAACAAAGTGTTACTGCAAATCACTGTAGGCATAGTGCAGACTCTGATATGAAGAAATCAGAGCAAGATTTCTATTGCAAGGCCATAAGGTCTGTAATGCCAACAAACATTATGATTTGCCATGCTGCTTGCCAAGTGCTTTAAATGAACCTAGAAAAGCCTGTCAGGTTGAGTCTACACTCAAGACAATAAAAAAATCATCTGGATTAGTATGCTTTTGTGAATAGTACCTGAATCTCCCTGCTTATCAATTTATTTTATTCAAATAAGTTCAGTTTTATATCCACTACACTGTTGAATAGATTTGATTTAAATAGAGAATTTTTTGGGTCTTTTTCCATGTCAGTGGAAGCCTTTGTTATTCACTGCCCATCATTCAGTGAATAAAAGGTGGACAAAAGAAAACATATAGTAGGTTGAATAAAGGTGTCTTGCTAACCACTGAAACATCTTGAATCTGTGAGATGCTAAAGAACTACAAGCCATGATGTGCCACAGCTTGAAGGAAAGGAGAAGGCATCCTGTGCTGCACTTGTCTCAGGGCTAGGCAATATTTAATTTAGTCAATATAATTACATTCTTCCTAGAGTCTGTTATGAGAAATGAGAAGTGGCTTTGTAAAAAAATGGCAAAATTATATTTATATATTTATATTTTTTTTGTAGTTTTACAAGATTATTTTTATACCCTAAAATGTAAAATTATATTTACTGTTCTATTTGAGGGGGCTATAGGGGTGGCTTCTCTGAGAAGCTGCTAAAAGCTTCCCCAGATTCTGACGGAGCCAATGCCAACCAGCTCCAAGACAGATCCATTGATGGCCAAGGCCAAGCCAATCAGTGATGATAGCAATGTGATAACATAGTTAAGAAGGAAAAAAAAAGCCATTGTGCAGATGTAATTGCGGCTGTGGAAGAGTGGAGTGAGAATATGTGAGTGCAACAGCTCTGCAGACACCAAGGTCAGGACAAAAGGAAGGAGAAGGAGTGCTTACAGGGCCACGGGCAGAGATTTCCCTACTGCTGGTGGTGAAGACCATGGTGGGGTAAGCTGTCATCCTGCAGCCCATGGAGGTCCTCAGGGGAGAAAATACCCACCTACAAAAGGAGCCCTACACCAGAGCAAGTGGATGGCAAAAGGAGGCTGTGACCCCATGGGAAGACCGTGCTGAAGCAGGCTCCTGGTAGAGACCTGTGAACACATGGAGAAAGAAGCCCATATTAAAAAAGATTTGCTGGCAGGACTTGTGATCCCATGGCGTACCCACGCTGAAGTAGACTTTTCTTGAAGGACTGCATCCTGAGGAACTGCTGGAGCAGTTTATAAAGAACTGCAGCCCATGGAAAGGACTCACATTTGATAAGTTTTTGGAGGACTGTTTCCCGTGGGAAAGACCACACACTGCAGAAAGGGAAGGAGTGTTCTCTCTAAGGAGAAAGCAGTGGCAGAAACATGTGTTGAATTGACTGTAGCCACCATTCCCCACCTGCCTGTGCCTCTGTGGGGAGAAAAGGTAAAGAATCAGGAATAAAGTTAAGCCCAGGAAGGAGGGGAAGGTGTTTCTATGACTTGTTTTACTTCCCATTATCCTATTCTGATTTTACTTGGTAATAAATCCAACTAATTTCCCTGTGTTGAGTCTGTTTTGCTCATGATGGTAATAAGTGAGTGATCTCTCTGTGTCCTTATCTCAGCTCATGAACCTTGTTGAGAAATACATTTGGTGCAGGTAGCTCTGCTTGCAAGCTGCAGTTTGAGATGCAGATTGAGATGCAGATTGAGCTCTGGATGGAAGCCTGAGACAAGTAGCCATGAACTGCCAAACCTTTGGTTAACAAAGGGCACAAACATGGTTGGTGCCAGCCAGGTGGGTGGGCAGTGGGAGACACAGCAGGAGCAGAGGACTCAGGAGGAAGAAAGGCTTGTGCTCGGGCAGATTGTGAGGGTATAAAAGCCCAGGGGACCTGGTTAGGGGGTCCATCCCTGGAGATGCCAGGTCGGGCTGTTTCTATGTTACTTCACCATAAATAAAGTGCTTTGTGGAACAAGACATCTGAGACTCTGCTAAGGAAAATCTGGTGTTGAACTGGTAAGGAAACCTGGTCTGACTGGGTGTGCATAGGGTGTATGGGTAGTCAAGTGGGACACCCATTTCCTCGCTGGAGCTGCCCCCTGGGAAGGGGCTTCAGTCCCAGCAGATAAAGTCTCTGGTGTTGGGAGTGAGATGGTTAGAGACTCTCGTGAATGGTCAGATTGGGAAGTTTCACTTACAACCTTTTGTTATATTTTCTCCCCCTGTTGGTTTGAGGGGAGGAATGACAAATGCTTTGGTGGTCTCCTGATGTCCAGTCAGGGTTAAACCGGCACAACTATTCTATCTCCTTGAATGTTGAAACAGATATTTTTTAAAGCAGAGGAGATGGCAGACAGTGCACAGGAATACAAGGCTGAATCTTTTGTGAAGCACAGTGTTTAGCAATATTTACTCATAACTGAAGTGGCAATCCTGCTCCTTTCCCTTAGTGCTATTGCAGTGGTGCAAAGAGAAATTATTCTCAATTTACTTAACTGTAGTACTATAATTAGAAATATATCAACTCCATGAGTTAGATAAAGGAACTTTATGATAATTCTTCTTCAGGTTTCTAACCAGGTTTTGATAACACACAACAAAATGAAACAAATAGCTAATTTTCTTCAAATCTCTTTCCTAGTTTTAAAACAAGGGAAAAAGCCAAATCAAAGACAAGCTAGTTTATGTCTGTAAAGAAAAAAGGTGATTGGTTAATCAGATGTTATAAATTAATCACCAAAGGTATTTGTACTCATAAAGTCAGACCAAGATCTCATCTTTCTTGTTCTTTGCTTCATATTAGACACTAATTAAATACTTTGTTATTATTTATATGATACTGTTCCCTGCAGAACCCTTCTTCCATATCTTATTACATTGCTCTACCTATTTAGATCATAATACTCTCGGAGTGAGGAATATCACTTGCTTTTTGCAGTGCTTCAGGAATGAAACATTAGTCCCTTTTAAATATTTTTAAGTGTTGCTTGCCAGATCTCCAAATGGCACACTGCTTTCCACAGGAACCTTGTCGTCCATTACCACTGCAAAGTGCAGATTGCTTTCTGCAAAGTAATTCCTACAAAAACTGTCTATCTTTCTGTGGGGCAACTTCAAAGCCAGACAGAACTTTCCTTACAAATGACCTTTGTTGTCTGGGAAAACAGGGTTGATTTACAAATATAACTCAATTTTTAACACTAAGATATGTCTTGTTTGTAAATAAGTTTTTCTGCAAAGATGAAACATTGTGTGAATTTTAAATGTTTAGTGAAAACAAAATGGTAAAGAGCACCTGCCACACTATTTGGTTCCTTGGTTTATTTAATTGAAACAAAGTTAAAATCGTTTTGTTTACAAGCTGCTCAGTAACACATACTGGTAAAGAAAATAATTAAAAACTGCCAGGGGAAAAATAGCCTAAGGCTTTGCCTGCAGTGTTTTTAATTTTAACTATTGAGTATTAAGAATCAAAAAGAAAAGCAAAAGGTAGCTGTACTTAAAATCCACAATTTTACTGGAAATCTGTCAGTGAAATACTGTAGTACTCTATATCTGATATTTTAAAATTCAGTATAACATGCAAATACTAAGGTCTTCTAGCTCATCATGTCTAAAAATTCCAGAGGCAATTTGTGTCATTTTTATTAGCTCTTGGCATAAGGTCACATTTTGCTGCCTAGAACTGTGTCAGTTGAGCGGCCTGAGAACTGTGGCACCAGCTTTTGCTTTTCTGATATTCTAGTCTTTTTATGGTAGCTTGGGCTTACAGCCAGAAGGAAAAATGTCTTTTTATGGAGAATCAATAACTATTCTTCCATGAAAGCAACTCTGAAGAGAAAAATCTCACATTATCTCATGCAAATATGTACAGGTATATCAAGACTCTAAAACTATGTCTATGGTGTAACTGATACATTTTATTTTAATGATTTACTTAGGGAAAACAGCAGTAACTAAAGTTTCTTGACACCAGCACATTGCTAAACTTTCTATAAAAGTTATCTATTAAACCTTATAACACACCTTTGAAGATAGTTGCTTTTGAACAGAGAGCACTGACTCCAATTACCTAATGTCCTGCTTGATATGGTAAATTTTAATCCCTTGATTTGAATTACCCAGAGCATTAGGGAAATGCATTTCATTAATGCAACTTTTTCAGTCAAGAATTAGGCCAGCTGAAATGGCGGTTTCATGTAGGCCACTTCTCCAAGTACAAAGTTCTGTCTACATTTTCCCATTTTTAGATTTTATTATACTGTTTTAGACAGTCTTTGCATGCTCTGATGGCGTAATTGTCAAACAGTTAAAGGAATCTTATTAATTCTGAAAGGTTGTATAAGTGCACCTCAAAAAGAACATTCCTGTGTATTAAAAAGAAGTTTTTGCTTGTGTTATAAAATGATTTTGGGTTGGCTTAAAAATTGAACTTTTCAGGTCTCTCACTATGAAATTATTTAATTTGTTTTACTGTCTTTTCCATTTCTTTTTCTTTTTTTTTCTTCCTTATGTTCACCCTCTTAGAGAAAGTCATGTCTCTACAATAGAGAAACGAAGGATTTCAAAGCAGTTTCTGTAAGTTATCAACTTAAGCAGTTTTAAATTCTCATGTAATACACTTTTTTTTGAAAGTGGTATTTATTAAAATAAAGGAGTCAATATATGAGAATTTTAGGTAACTTCTGAAATGCCAAAATAGAGAAGACAAACAAAAAAAAGGTTGACACCTTTTTTCCTGTCTTCCATGTCTCAGCTTCACTTGTTCATCACACGTTACTCTCCATCCTTCCCAATTTCCCTGGCGAGGTGATGAGCAGTGTAGCAGTTTGGGGATATTAAATAATGTTTTTTCCTTCCATTTCTTGCTTGTTACTCATTTTACTTCATTGATCCTTGCTTCTTATTGCTCCCCCGTTTGACATGGGACCTCCAGGTGATGCAGTCCCTCATGGCAGTCCAATTTTGTTCCCATGGTTGTGTCTCCATCTGTTTCCCCACAGTATCCCCTTCCACGTGTTCTTTTTGTGCCTCTCCATGTGTGTCTACTGCCCTTTCTGAAAATTGTTTGAGCTGAGGTACCATGTACTTCTCTGACTGATGGCAGTTTTGGTATGCTGTGAGTCACTCTATCCATGTCAGAGCTGGTTGAATGTGGCACAGGGGAGGTAAATGTCTCCTCCCAGACAGGCCACCTGGCAGCCCACTTCTGCCCAAACCCTGCTAGTTATGCCTAATACATTTCACATCTTGCTTCTGCAGAACACTGTGTGAATGTTTATCCGTTACAAAGTCTGTTTTTTACATCACCACAGCTTTAGCATGCAAACATTGCAAACTCTGCCTTTCCATCAGGACAATAGGATTGACATTGTAGGACCATGGGCACATGTTTATGAATACACCATTCCTTCTCCTGCAGAAAAGGTTTCACCTGCTACCCCTAAAAACCCCAAAACAGAAAACATTAAAACAGTCTTAAAACACCTATCCATTACAATCTTTACTACTTGTTTCTATAGGCTAGATTATTTGGTTTAACAGCATAATAATCTGACATCATATTAAAAATTTCAAACCTTGTTGCAATCCAGCACACAGTCCAAAGCATTACAGCAGTTTGAATATTCATTCATCAAAAAGTCAAAACTTTTTCTCTCCACAGGGTTATCATCTCCTTTGCTGGAGCGGCCATTGCTTTTTAAGTCCCTCCATCAGCAGATCCCAGAACCCTCTTGCTTTGCACAGGGGCCCAAATCCCCTGAGTAAAGTTTTCCTGAGACATCAGGTGTAAACCAGTGCCTCTGGTTTCCCAGTACCCCTATATCCCTTGTGTGAGCATCCCCTTGGGGCCATTTCTGTAGGCAGCCTACATTTAATTAATTTCATTTGTAGTAAAGGATCACTGCATAAAGCTTTGTATGTGAGAATAAATTTCGTAGGCTTCATATTACGCTGTCTCTGATAATGATGTGTATCGGAATTACTTTAGGTCCAGATACATTTCTGTTTCCTATCACAAACTAGGAAAGAGGAAAGGGGAGGAATTAGTTAAAAACAAATAGCTTCAAGTCCCAGGCTCCAGTTAAAGAGAAGCATATTAATGCTTTTAATTAGCTTTTTTTTTTTTTTTTTAATACAAAGCTGACACTAAAAAGAGGAAGACTTGTCAATTCTAGCTTATCAATGACTTTAACTATAAAGCACACAGCATCAGTCAACCATTAAAACCACTGTTTGAGATTAACATCACTGATGCTCTAATTAAAAAAAATATATACAGGGTAGAAAACAAAATGGCTAGTTGATAGCAAAAAAAAAAAAGGCACTCCCAGCTTCACTTGCTTAGACGTGGATAGTCTACCAACAACAAAATAAAAAAGTCTGGAAAAATTAGCACCATTTTGCAAAGTTGCTTTTGGGCTGTGTACTGTAACATGACTTTACAAAGCAGTAGCATCTAAGCGGGCTAGAAAGATACTTAGTTTTATTTACTGTATCAGGCTGTACCGCATAGTTTATTCCCAAGTGCATAGCTTTGTCATTAAAGAGAAAAAGGATGATGCCAGAAACTTCTGTTTCAGTGTTTAATAGATGCTTTCATGGAAGCTGATTTCTGAGAAGGATGCTTGAAGAGTGCTGACAAAAAAAAAAAAAAAAAAAAAAAAAAAAAAAAAAAAAAAAAAAAAAATCAGTGTTGATGCTTCCAGAATAAGAAAAGGTTTTTTTGTCACCAAAAAATCATGAGAAATGTTATTAGCTTGTCAGTTTCAGAACCAGTTTTTAACTTAGCAGTGCTAAGTTAAAGGCTAGAAAACCACCTCTGTTGGATGTGAGAAATGAGCCATCTGATGCACTCACCTCAGCTGTGCAGCTGAACTGTGCCACAAATATCAGAGTACAAGACCTCACTGAAAAGGGAACTGCTGGCTATGCTTGCTCCACCAGTATCACATGCTATGGCGTTTTCAACATGAACTCCAGAGCTACATCTTGACATAAAATTTCATTTCCTAAACAGTTCAGAAATAAATTTAGCTCCCTTTGCACTTTGAAATGACATTTAGGAATTTCCTTCTGACAAGACAAGTGTCTTGTTATGGTGGGGTAAGAGAGAGTGCTCACATATCAAGAATTTGAATCCACCTTATTATACTGAGAAAGACCTTTTAAATCCTCTTTATTTTTATCTTTTGATGTATGCAAGCAAGTCTTGTTTTTTCCTCACCTGCTTCAGTGTCCCAACTCTTTATGTCACTCCCAGTCAATGGACAGTATTCTAAGGAGACAATAATTATTAATAAATTAAATAATACTAATAATGACATAACAATGGGAATAGCTAAAGTGGAGAAGTCATGCAAAAAGGTAGTGGTAGGTCAGAAGGAAATGGAGTATTCAACACTATCAATTAAAACAAGGTCAAGGATGCAGAAATTAATCTACCAAGGTAATTTTTCAGTGACAGGATTTGGAAATAAGGACAAAATAAACATTTTGTAGTGTCTGACTCTAAAAATAGGACATCATGGCTGAATAATATTTCAAGAATTTTTTTTTCTAAAAAAACTTGCCTTATATTTTAGTGACTTGGAAACAACTATGGATAGCTGAACTGGTTTGGAGAAATTATCACTACTGAATGAAAGCTTAAAATTGGAGAAGACTTTCTCATTGACCTCCAGCTAGCATTTCTGCTTCCTCTGGTGGAGTGCCAAAGACATACTGTATATTTGACAGACATGTGATGGTAGCTAGTCTTGAAAATTTACATGCTCAGCCACCTCCACTATATCATAGGCTTTGAATGTCATCAGTGGACAGCCTTTTCTTATATGAAATATATCACAAAGCAAGCAAATGTAAAGGCTTTAGCCATGGTAGTGGCCAAAAGAAATGTAAGAAAATGAAAATTCCTTTCAAATTTTGATGAATTTGAAAGTAATGAAATTTAATTATTTTTTCAATTAATTTTTTCTTTGCTAAAAATAGGCAGAATGTTATCAATGACTTAAAATGGAATAACAGTTGATTACACTATACAATGTCTGCATATAATTATTGATAAAAATATATTCCCTAGATAACATTTGTATATTGCACATTTTATTACCAAAGCACTTCAGTTATATCAAGAAATGTATTTTTACATTTTTCTGCAATACATATATTTTACTAATATGTTATTCATGCAGAAAGAGAAAGAAAGAAGTCAACACTGTCAGCTGCATCTGACATATATGTATATACTCAACTGCAGTTGATTATAACTCAACACAGATAATTGAATTTATACCACAAAGTTACTGAATATCTGAACATTCACAACTTAATCTTAGGTTGATGGCTACAGATGTTGAGCACTGCTTAAAAACATTGCAGGTTCACGCTCTAGTTCAGGGGCTTCCTATAACTACTTTTTTTCTGGGTGATTTACATTAGGTGAAAAATGTTATCCAAAGCAGAACACTGGTTTGATTTCATCTGTGTTAGATTTTATGTAGAAACTGCTATTAAATTACTCCCCTATGTTGTCGTTACATGTCCATGATAAAATCTGAATTACTCAAAAATTCACAGGTATCTTAAAGAGTTTCCTAGCCCTCCCCAACTATATCTTTTGCAGCTGGTTAGACCTTACTCTGATTCAAAATCTATGAGCTGGTCAGATGAAAATGCAATTAAATACCTATTTTTAAAAATGAGTAGAGAGTAGCAAATAATTAAAAGTGCAAGAAGAGGAGAAAAATTACTTCACTAACCTGTTACAAGCTAATTCACAAAGTGTTCTATTTCTTTTTTTAAATATAATTTCTTCATCTACCTTCCATTTGCCCTTTACATTTACATATTGGTCATTTATAGACAAATACTATTCTTATTTCTCAGGGAAAAGTATTGGTCTTAGCTCTTGGCTCTAAAATTTCTACTGTGTCCATATCTTACTAGGAGGATGATTTTGATTAAATCCTGATGACCGTAAAACAGTAACTGAATTTGAGATTAGTATGCCAGTATCACTCATTTTGCTGTCTTGCATGCTGCTCAAAGACTGGTATTTTCCATGAAGGTTGATGGTCTTGCACTTTGGATAATGAGATGGGTTTGTAGTGTTCTGGGTTATATAGGTAATTTTTGACTTATATTTGCTCAGGTCTCACATATAAATTAGGTATTTGATTGTGGAAGGTAAAGATTTTGATTAATAGGTTGATAAAATGGACTTTGCTTCATAGGATTAATAATACTGGTGAATCATTCTGGCAGAGCTATGTGCTAATATTTGATCAGCTATATTGTTCTGAAGTGGTTACATCCAAAACATGTTAAGTAGTTAGGAAGTCTGTTTACCTGCTGATTGCTGCTGACCTTAAACCAGATACAACCCCCAACTCAGCATAACTCCATTTAATTGATCCCTGATCTAGTTCTATAAAAATGATATATTTAAGATATTTTAAAGCCAGACCAGGACATCCATACTGTTAAGATATTCATGGTACTCTGATGAATCAGTTTGACACAACTGGCAGAGACAGTGACTGCGTATATATGACTATTTTGGCAAAGCACAAGATCCTTCTTTTCTTCTAGGAAGAGAAAAAGGATAGTAAGAGCCTAGGAAAACAGTTTCCTAATCCAGTCCAGCTGCAATTACATCATCTCTACTCACACCTCTGATTTCTCTTCATGAGTCTGTTCTTGAAGAAATTTACTGTTTTAGTGTGGAGTCATCTTCTTCTGTGCTTCTTACTGATGGTTAAACAAGTCCACAGAAAATTTTCATCATAAAGCACCTACATATTTCTCTCCAGGTGGACTGCCTTGCATATGTCATTCTGTGTATAATACACATGTATACTTGTATACAAGAGGCAGACTTTTCTATTCTTTAAATTGTCTTTGTTAGGAAAGAAGTAAATGAAAATACTGAGAGGATAACTCTTAGCAAAAATAAATCAGTCAGGAGGTAAAGTATTATTTTTTAAAATAATTTCTAAATTTGTACTTAGTAATCCAAGCAAATGAGCTCATTGCAAATATACTGAATACTATCACAAATGCAGTGGGAGAAGGCATTTGTCCAGGTTCTCTGAATGAACAGTGTTCCTGTGAGGCTGGAAACCTGTTGCTTTCTGAACAAAAGCTTGTAGGAATGAGAACTGTGTAACAGAGCCATTACATAGATACAAGGAGGGGTAAATGGACATTCAGTAACAGGGAGAAGATCTTAACCTTAGGGGACTGAATGATCTTACCACATCATGACTGTAGAAAAGCTCTCAGATGTGCTGAATGCACTTTTTTTCTGCCTTTTTCCGTATTTTAAATAAATCATTCTTTGAAGGCTTAACAATTCTGCACACTCTTTTCTAGTATTTATGATGTGAATAGTAGCAGCTACCATACAGTGATAAGCTAGTTGATATGGGCTTATGACAATGCACTGAAATACTTTCAAAGAAATGTTTGTTAATTTGTTCTTCTTGTTTTATAACTGCACAAAATTCTTGCAAAAACTAAGTGTGAATTTTCAAGCAACATACTTTTTTTTTCTCCAATTAAATATTTCAAATTAAAAGAATTTGCTCTTTTACTTTGCTTTTTTCTAGATAGTGTGCCAA
>JAWWES010000133.1:42333471-42371638 GCA_035583135.1 Lophotriccus pileatus | reverse complement strand
TTTTTTTTCTCCAATTAAATATTTCAAATTAAAAGAATTTGCTCTTTTACTTTGCTTTTTTCTAGATAGTGTGCCAAGTATAATAAAATAGTAGGTCAGATATTAATTATCAGCAAAATGATTCACTCCCAGTAATAACGAGACATGATCTTGAGACTCCAAAGTCATAAACAATGAGGTTTTCTCCTTCTAATTTGAAGCTCTGGAGAATCTTAGCTTTTAGCTGGCATTGGCTTTAAATTTTTGGGATCTCAATATTCCAGCAAAAGAAAATTTAGGGCATGAATGCAAGTAAATTGATGTATAATTTACAAACCTCATTGAATGTAAGATATTTTGAATGGTTCAATTAAGAGTCAATAAAAGTGGCAGAAAATGTTAGAGGAGTTGAACTGAAACCTTAAGTAATTAAATTTATTAGACAATGAGTTAGAGTTAAAAAATTTAATCGAATGAACTTTTCTTACCTCTCTGACTTCTAAATGACCATCAGTTCTGATGCAGTTTGAAGCTGTCCTTTACTACATTTTTTATATCATTATTCAATGTGGTTCTATACTTTCACTCTCTACTCTACATTATAAATCTCAGTCTACAAAACCACATACTTCACTGTTTCTTTATGGGCGGGAAGGGTTTAAGAATGATTTTTACCCTTGATGATAGATTTCAAGTTTCAAAGTTTGTTTAAGTTTGTTTAACTTGTTGGTTTCTTTTCCTTCCTTTCATTCCTTTGTTCCTTTCTGACTTGGAGGCATGTGACTTCACAAACCTTCCCCTTACAATCTTTGTTTATATGTATGCTTTTCTGCAAAATATTTTGGCTTTGCTGAAACTGTGAAATATCTGTTAATAGGCCCAACCCAATTCTGACTGGGAACTCCCAACCTCATAATCTAAATCTACGTATTTTATAAAAGGACCTCATCTGCTGGAGTTACATCAAACTGTGAACTATGTGACCAAATACGTATGATTGCAATACCTAGTAGGATGTGCAAATTTATGAAAGTTTGGATAAATAATCAGTCCTTTAAAAGCCTGTTTACGATTGCTTTTTTTTTTTTCTTTTTTAATATTGTCCTGAATAGTGTTTCAGAAATTTGCAATTATTGTGATGTCAAAGACTGTCTGGAGTAAAAATAGTAAGGTTTATTATTAAATTGAGTCCATAGTTCCATTAAAACGATAATGACTTTTGCATCCTGTTAGTCCATGGTGGTGAGGTCAAGTGAAATCACCAAGCTATGTAATTCAAGACTAAGAATAAAAGAGATTTTAATGTTCACAGTATCCCACACACATTGGCTCTGTCCAGATACAGTAGTAACGATGACACTGAAGAATGAGTTTATTTTTAGGAAGCACTGTTTTTCACTTTTATATCAAGACCTTAATATTGAACTAATAAAAATAATTATATAGTAGACAATGCCTAAATAATACACGACTAATTATTTTATTGGTATGAATACTATGTACTGGTAGCTCTGTAGTGGGATACTTACAAAGACAGTGACAGAATAATAGCTATTAAATTGTCTGTATTAAAGGTTGAACCAAAATGTTCTTTATTCCACATTTTGTGAACAGAGATTTTAAATAAGAACTCATGAAAGATTTTAGCAGAGTGGGTTTCTTGCCTACATCATAAAAGTTTAGGGATCTGTAAAAGCAGTGATTAAATAAGACAGGAAATGTTAATGCTCAATACTCCTAAGTCCATTGAAAGAAAAATGTCCTATACTGCTCAGATATGGGTTTTTCTCAGGGCCTCAAAGCCTTGTGAACTTCAAATAGTTACTTCAGTTATCTTTTCAGGATATGAATTAATAAAAATTAAGAGATTGAACATGCAAGATTTTAATTGTACTTATTTTGAGAAGTGACTCTAAAACTGACAGTGTGGAAGAAACAACAGAAATTTGTTTTCGTAATGGAGGAGGACAGACAAAAATTCTGTCATTTGATTCTCTAACTAAAAAGGAAATAAATTGTAGTTCTTCTGTATATTGAGACTTCCAAGTTCAGTCATGTAAAGGGAAGTGGGAGTCAAAAGACTGAGATTTGCCATACTGCTTCCAGATCCAATGGAGATTTTCTATTTTAGAAATTCTGCAGCAGGTTCTGGCTTTGCTTATGGATATTGGATTTGGGGTAGCCATTTTAGTAATTGATCTACAAAATTACAGTAGAGCACCAGATTTTTGTTATAACTAAGACCAGATTCGACTTTCTAATTAATATCTAGAATTACGTACTTTACACTTTCTTTTTTTAGACTTGAGTGCTGCATACTTACAATAAATTCATTGGTAAGGTTAAGAACCCTAGATGTATGTGATCTGATGGTTTACTTTAGCATTTTTATAGCCTTCAATACTAAAAAACAAATAATAAACACTACTATTAATCCACATTTAAAAGTTCTTCAAAAGAAGTTTTGTATAAAAGTCATAGTCATAGTATTGAAACCCTTT
The DNA here is from genome assembly GCA_035583135.1 of Lophotriccus pileatus. Taxonomy (NCBI): domain Eukaryota; kingdom Metazoa; phylum Chordata; class Aves; order Passeriformes; family Tyrannidae; genus Lophotriccus; species Lophotriccus pileatus. Next base: position 42,369,158 of record JAWWES010000133.1, on the reverse strand, counting down.
TTGGAAGGAAGATTATTTACAATTGCAATGTTGAAAGCACTGGGATTGTAGGTTTTTTAAAACCACGCAGTATGTGGGATGTCCTGAAAGAAATTCTGAATTATCTAAACCAGTAATACTGTAATAAGTACTCTGAAATTTTATAATTACATAGAGCATAGATAACTTAACTCCCACACTCGTTTTGGTTCTGTCAGACTGGACTATTTTAAAATCTGGTCTGCAAACATCCACTGGGAGTTTACAGAGGTTTGTGAGGAGCAAAGTTTTACAAATGTTTTCTAAACATCAGCACACTTTAGAGCAGATGTTTTCTGTATGCATAATACCATCCTCAGCAAATGAATTGGTCATACATATTAGCAAAAATATTATTAATCAAAGTGACAGAGAAACTTTAATTTTTTAAAGAAGTCTACAAAAAGCTCTGTTGTGTTTTGGTTTTCTGGTTATTGTGTTCCTTTTTTTTTTTTTTTTTTGTACCAATCTTCTAGTGATCAGCCAGAAAATTATTTGTAGCAATAGGCTAATAACAAAAATTCACATGTTACAGTGGCTTAGTAACATCCTCATTTCCTCTTTCTCCACTCCCCTTCCTGTGAAAATGGCAACAGAAAATACTTCAGGCATTGGAGCCTACAATATATGGGAAGGTTTGAGAAAGACAGACATACTAGATCTTCAGAAGATGGTCTGTCACTGGTTTTGGACCTGTAGGACTACACCCTGTTGACTGCCTTCCAGATTCTTCATCAGCATCCTGGCATCTCTCAGGTCTGTCATGGAGATGCTGTCCTGTATTATGCTCCTGAAAGCTCTAAATCTTGATTTCTCAGACTTGTGTTTCTAACCTGCTCTCAATCACTTTCTCTCCAAAGCACACGCAAAGCCTGAATAAAAACACTTCCATGCAGAGAAATACCAAGAGGAATCAGATTTTGGACATCTTGCTGCAGCTCTTCAGCATGAGATATTTTGCAAATTTTTTGTATGCCAAAATTAATACAGTCTTTGAACTTCTCCTTTCCAAAGATGTCCTGTGAAGAATGCAGTTCATCAGCATTTCAGTTATAGAACTGTATTCCTTATTTCTTACCTAGATTTCTGTGTCAGGGGACTGGTGAGGCTTTCACGGTTCTTATTCTGATGGGTGAATTATGCCCATAGCAATTTATTAGTACTTACTAAATTTCAATCTCTTTATTTCCTCCTCTGTTAAAATGAATTTTGTAATAATGAATTTTTTTCTTCCCTACTTTCATTTCTTTTCATGGGTTTATTAGTGTATAGCTTCAGAAGGCTTATCTCCCCTGTATTCTGACATCTTCTTAATATATCTTTAAGCTAGTTTAATGCTCTGCCTGCCTGCTATTCTCAATACACTTATTATCAATGATAGGTGTAATAGAAACAGTGTTACTTTTGAAAAATGGCTGGACATTTTGTTACTGTCATTTCACGGAGAAATAAGAGTTTGTTTAATGCATATGAAAAATACCAGCAGAAATAAAAGATCAAAAGGGATAAAAAATCAAAGCAATTTTTCTTCTTTTCAGATGCCAGATTGAGAGTCCTCAGTGTACTTCAAACAATGATTTATTAGTCTTTTGAGATTAGAGAAGTTTGTGTCTTCTTAAGCATAAAGTTTTCTTATCCTAAAAATAAAAGGGCAATAGCATAATGTACTAATTATTCTTGACGCTTATATGTTAATGTGTTTCTGTATGGAATTCCTTTCAAGAGCTGTTCCTACTTCCATGTACGCCGATGAAAGAGCTGTAGTCTAAACATGAGAGTAATTTCAATTATAAATATAGTAAAAAATATCTCATTTGTTAATGAGAAGAAATGTATTTTCATCATAGCAATAAAAATACTATTTCACCATATAATTTTCCATTTCTCACTATTTCATTTTTATCTGCAATCAGCAAATTAAGTTTACTTCTTGGGAAAATCTCCTGCAAGGACAAGATAACTTCCACTACATAAGGAAAACTGAAAAATACATTGATCTATTTGTGTACAGGCTACAGAGAGCTCATCCAGCCCAGTTCAGTCATGTAATTAACCCAGGGCTGGCTCTTCCATATCTGTGGGTATTTTTTTTTTGTTGTTTTATTGTCTTTGTTTCCCCATCTTTTCTTGGTTTTTTCTTTCTCAGAGAGCTAAAGAGTGAGAGAATACTTGAAAGCTTTAAAACAGAAAATGCTCATTAGTATTCAGCTGAAACACTGGCTAGACAATGACCATTTCAGGTAAGCTGAAGACTAGTAGAACCAGAAAGCTTCTTTTTGTTGGTATTTATGATCAAAGAATAAACAAAAGAAAAATGGGAAGGAAAAAGCCAGCACATTCCAGTCAATTAAATCTCCTATGTTTAGTTTTCTAAACATACATTCTACTTCACAGAAGCTTGTATGTGGGTTTTACCAATGATACCTGTTTTCTAACAACATTTCTCTGGAAGCCTTATTCTATTAAGGCCTTCGCCACTGGCTATTCCTGCATGCAGAGAACAGATTGAGGGGGGGAAAAAGCACAAGTTAGAGACATTTGTTAGTGGATTTTTTGATATTATCCTTGTGAAATAGGAGACAGTCATCAATTTTCAATGAATTTTGAGTTGCTGTGTTTGTGGATCATACATCAGGAGCAATCTGAAATGACAAGCAGATAAGAGATTCAAATAAACTCTCAAAAAGCAGAATGAGATCTTTCTGCAAACTGAACAACAGTAATTATTGGAGAAACCATAGGGCCAGAAACCTAGCAGCTGTAAATCAGTAAAATTTCACTAAGACCAACAGAACCACCTTAATTTACAGAAGCTGACTACTGCAATATAATTTTAGAAGGTTTTATTTGCAAGACACACTCTTCCTAACAGCAGGTGCAAAATACTTTCTACAGTGTAGGTTATTTGTGAGGAATGAGACAGACTGACTAGCAGGAAAGGATTTAGTGCAGTTCATGTGAAAAATATGGTGAGTAATTTATAATGCTCTGAAAAAATCTGCACAGCACTTGAAAAGAACAATGAGTTTTAAATTGTCAGTTGTGAGGGGCAGCTCATTATGTATTAGAAACAGAACTCCAATTTATATAAATGTTTCGACGATTCTGCTTGTATAATGCTCAATCAGGTACTTTCATGCTGATGTTCAATACTGCATTACACTCTTCAAAGTCCACAACAGGTACAGGAAAATTATGTAATAACTCAGGTGTACCACTGTGGTAAGGATTTTGGAATCTTTGCATAAGCAGACAGTGTTCCATGACATTTAGATTTTTCAGACCATTCAGACTTAGAACCACAAAATAGCTCGACAACCTTGAAACAGAACAAAGATGCCATGTTGAACTCGGTCTCATATAAAACCCCCCACAAAAATTAAATAATTATTAAATTATTAAATAGATGCTCATCATTAAGGACCATACTGTTTCATTTGACAGTATAGCATTTTGTGTGATATCAAACGGTAATTATAAAGTATGTACATTTTAAACTTGACAATGCTCCAAAAGCTCTTTAAACCTCCAATATTATAGTTTTTAAGAACAATCTTGGTTTAGTCATTTGTTTCTCTCTACATGGTACTGTTTTGTCAAATGGGGGATCCCTTTTACTAAGGTTTCCTTACATAGAACAATCTGGTGAAAGAATAATTTATAGAACTGAAATTTATGTTGGTACTATAATAAAAAAATTAATTCCCCAGCTGCTGACACGTTAAAAAATAACCATATTTTCTTCCTATTCTGTCTCTGACCATTCTAGAGCAATGGCTGGAGCTTACTTAGGGTTCAGTAAAAAACCACTTTAGATGCTTAAGTCCCCTAATACTCCCTTTAGTCACCTAAAGCAGTGGGTGTTCATTTTCTTCCTTATGGAGGACTATGACTTTTCTTCTTTAGTCTTTTTGTGTACCTTTTGTCTTGATACTTCAGATCTTGTCTTTTTACATGTTTCTGGAAGTTTAAGTGCAGGCATTGACAACTGCGAAGCTGTGCTACAATTACCTGGAGTTGTCGAAATTGAATTCTTTAGTCCTTTTATCAGGTAGATAAATTTTAGAGAAAGATATACATTAAGGGTATCATAGTTTCTCTCTGAGAATATTTTTCAAGCTTTTTCAAACACTGCACGATCTCTGGTCTCCTCTTTTGAACCCAAAAACTTCAACTTCACAATATTGGAAGAGCTATAGTTAGGTTCCTGGACTAATCACATGAAATAAAATGTAATACACTTTTCTTGTACCTTTGAGTTAAACAGAACGTCAAAGATTTTCTTAGTTTTGCAGTTAGGTCCTTACACATGACGAAAAGCAAGTATTAGATGTTTTGTACTTATGAGCTTTTAAAATAGTTCTGATAAGATTTCAAAAATTCTGTGTCCCATATAGCTTATAGAAACCAACATTCCTTTGTAATAATATTGTTTCACTTCTAAGTTTGGATCAAAATTGGATTCTGTTGTTTAAGAATTGAAAGCTATCTCTCAGAATACAATTTTAAATGACTTTCACTGCAGTGGCTTTAGCTGTATAGCAGTGGAATCTACTCTATTAAATATTTCACTTTGTTCTTCTGTTTTTCCTTTTTTCTTATGAAAAGCGTTATGCTCTTACAAGCAATCTGCCATGCCTCATTCCCTTCCTGTAAGAGAGTTCTTTTTTAGCAGCATTGGTGATATAAAATGGCCACAGATAAATGAGTATGAAAAATCTTTTCTTAGAATAAATTCAAAGAGAACCATCCACATTATGAAGCATGGAAGTGATTTAGAAAAAAAAAAAAGACATAACACATTTAAAACCTTTCCCAGTTTTTAAAGGTCCATAGGTTCATTTTACTGATACTATTTTGTCTGTTAGATTTAAAACATAAAAAATTCAGACACTTAATTTTTTTCCTGAGAATTAATTATTTTTGGCACGAAAAAAACAAAGGACTATCTGTAGTCATATGAGCATATCAACTTTCACATGCAACTTTTTTCAAGCAGCTTCACAAAACAGAAAGTTGTAATGAACGAGCCTCAATGATTAAAAGCGGATAAAAGAATATATTTACAGACATATGTATCCTGTCTGAAAATACTCAACCTTCAGCTCTGTTCATTTTCATCATTCTCATTCAGTAAGACTTAAGTGTCTCAGCTTATCCCAAGTGTCATAATACACGCTGGAAAAGTTATGAATACTGTCTGATGTCACACCATTTGGGTTTCAGGGCATACATCAGAAAACTTTTGGAAAACTTTTGGAAAACCTTGTGTTTGTAAGTGTGTCACAAACAGTGCCTCTTAATGTGAATTATTGCACCCTTTGCTCTCAGCAGTCTGTCAATGGATGGCACTGGTCTTTCACAAGGTGAGCATGACATGGTTATAACAGAAGTATAACTCCAGCTGAAGTAGCAAACTGTGACTGTGACAGTTTCAGAGGGAAGGATGGGGTGATAGGGAACACAATGTGGTTTATCTATGAACAAAATAAGTCCTTTGAATCTCAAATTATTTATAGATGAGTGATTACAAACAATTAGTGATAATGGGGAGTAATATTGCATGGATCAGCCTTAAAGTTAATGAGATACATACATGAAAACTCTAATTCACCTTTGTGATATACTAAAAATGTTATGTTCTTTATATATAGCCTATTCAATACACATTGCAATGTTCAAAAACTATATACCATCTTGTAGCACTGTAAGCTGTCTGTGACTATTTGCTTCAGTAAAGAAATATGGTTAATTTACTAATTGATTTTAGAGTGATAAGCAAGAATGAACCAACATGTAAACAGAAAAAAAACTATGATGATTTTACTTCTGTTAATATTATAATGTTATTGAACCCTCTTATTTACTGACTAATTAGGAATTAAACATTTTAAATTCTGAAAAAATAAGTCTATAATTTATGAATATTTATATTTGTGCATGGTCTTGATTCAGGGATAATCCCTTTGGTAATCATCAGCATGAAGAACACAGATCCACAGAGGTGAAGAAGAAACACCATTGAGATCATTGCGTTTATTCCCTTGCTAGTGCAACAAGATGGATTAGGAAGGAACCAGTAAATTAAATATGGAGAGTTTTCAGGTACGTAAGATTTACTGCATCTCATTAATAATTGAGTTTCCAGAGTGATGTTGCTAGAGGGCTCAGTAAACATTCCATTTTGTTGAGGGAAGAATGTGTTCCCTAATCCAAATTTGGCATTTTGACTAACCTCAGAAAGATAGCCTTTTATTTACTTATTTATCTTTTTCAGTGCCTTTGGATATTTTTAAGATAGGTTGTTGGGTTTTTTTCATAGAAGTGTTTCAAATGGTCATAAGTCTTTCAGACAAACAGGGACCTGAAATACTGAGGAAAGGTTGCCTTAAAACCAACATTGTTTACAGACCATCTGTCTTCCCCTTTTGTATTTTGTTTGTTTTCCTATGGTTATATATATGTTCTGAACAATTAGCTTTTAATCAGAAATTATACTCCAATAACATAAACTTAGAATACATTTGGATTTTTTTTGTTTTTTACTTTGTATTCCGTATTTTTGGGGATGTACATGGTGTATGTACTTATGTCTATATAGGACAGCTACTGCTTTTTCTTAGTCTTTTTTACTTCCAGAATACATGTTAAAATACACATCCAAAAATTTGCTTTGTCTTTGATTCAGCAAACACTGTGGGTCCAAAAATGTTGAGGTTTAGACATATTTTAGATATATCAGATTTACTGTGCATGCATAAAACATCTGTGTAACATGTGCTCTCTTAGACTCGGTGGGTCATGAATGAACAAATTAAGCAATTATTTGTTTGGGATCCCTTGAAATTCTAAGCGAATCAGCCAAGGGACTGTTTCTTGCACAGACAAGTGAAAAAGGGAGATATATACTGGAAGCTCTTCTCAACACGTTATTGGAAGATATTTGCAAAGAATGAATGCTTTGTTTCCTTGAAGTCACATTTCTGACCTTCTGTCATTGATTGCTTATCTGCTGTAAAGTAGTTGTAAGGCAAGCTGAAAATTAGGTCACCCTAAGGGGGAAGAAAAAAGCTCATAATCCTTCTGTTATCGGGACAGTCTTAAGTGTAAATAAAACAATAATATTCTGGTCATGGTTCTTAATACTTCCTAATAGATCTTAATAATAATAGATGCCAAAAATTGTTACCAGTACAGATAAAAATACAAAATTGTATACAAATATTAAGCAAGTTATAGTATAGCTGTGAAGGATGTATCCTTGCACATTTATCTAATTTACCATGAATTATATTTAGTAGTTAGCAATAGAACTGTTCAGACAAGTTCAAGGAGTTTGGAGAGTAATAGCTAAACTATGAAAGGCAAAGGCCATCATCTACTCCTCTGCAAAGTAGAAACCCTGGAGGACAGCTTCATAGTTTCAGTCTTCCTCTACTATTTTTCTCTATGCTACTTCCTAAAAGAGTTATATGATGATAAATTGTTGTGATCTGAGCTGCTCTCTTTATATATAAAATATGTAACAGTTCTATAACTGCAAGTCAGAAACATACTGTGAAAGTTGGCTATAGTCCCTCTACCAAGAATAATATTCTTAGAGAAAAAAATAAGTGGAAAGATACTTTAATCAAAGTATCTGTTCAGAATAAAGATGATTATTAATTCCTTCACACATGAATGCATAGTAATAAAACAAGGAATACCAGAAACTAATCAGAAGACTTCTGTTAAGGAAGAATTTATAATTTAAAAGGACATTTTTTAGTTGCAAAAAGAAATACCTGTTATCATAACATATACTAAGGCTACTCATAAGGTACTTTTTAATTCAAAGCATTGTATTTTGTAAGTCCATTAAGGTCTTATAATTTTAAATGCTTGTTCAAACATACTTCAGAATACTTTAAGTTGCATCTACTTCATATTTTCTTTGATTGGTGTGTCATTTTCTCCCTTGAAATGCTTATGATCAAACACACAAAACCCTTAAATTGCTTATGTCCAATGCAGAGATCTGATGCTGCAAGTGGGTTAACTAATATTTTAAAAAAATTGTGATCATAAGATTCATATTAATTGCAGAATTAATATAACCTAGTAATTTCAGCAATTTCTTACAAAATTGAAAAAGACAATCAGAGGACAAAATGAGTGATAAAAACGTCAATGACATAATAACTTCTGAGTCTTGAATAACGTTTTTAATATTTGTAAATAAATGTTCGTATTTGTAAAGTATTGTGTGGTAGCTGTAAATTACACCTGTTATAAACCTGTAAAACACAAGTGTTGCCTTAGGAAACAGACTGAATAGAAGAAAAAAAAAGAGACAGCATTCAATTAAAGATGCTCTGAGAAATTTCAATTAAAGAATTGAAACAATTAGAGGTTATGGAAGCCATTAAATAAGGTGAAATGATCTAAGGATAAGATAAGATATAAGAGGTAGTAGAACAATAAAGGAAAAAAACTTTGTTTATACTGTTTACGGAAAGGATCTATAAACACTGCATAAACAAAATTTCTTTCAGTTCTTCCTTCATATACCAAATATCACAGTTAGTCATATTCACCCCACACCAAAAATAGTTAAAAAGCACAGAGACATTACAGCACAGCACAATAGATTGAGAAACTTTCCAGTTCAACGTTTGAATCTTAGAGTAAAAAACACTGTAAATATATCAACTCAGAAGAAGTTCTAAATCATTGTTAAAGAATTAAATGCAGTTCTTCTCAGTAATTACTTGAATGCCTAGGGGCTTTGCATTGTGATTTAAACAGCCTGGCCTTTTAGATACTTCCAGCCTTGTAATTTAAACAACCTGATATTTTAGATACTTCCATCCTATTCTGTTAATTTTTTAGTTTCGATATTCCTGAAGACAAAGTATTACCTATTTGTCATTCCCAGTTGGGTGTATATGGTCAGCAAGTACCAATATTACTATTTTGAAGCTCTAAAGTATTTGTTAGATAATTCAGCTCTCAGCTATGCTGGCATCTGCTTCTGCTTTGTGTAGCTATGTATTGACATAAAAAAAGGTAACATCTGACGTGTAAAAAGTAACTCAGCTGATTTTTAGCAAAGAAGTGAGCAGAGAGAAAAGTTTTTTCAAGCGTTTCTAGATGGAGAAAAGATCAGGCCAACACAGGTCATACAACACTTAGATCTGTTCCAGATCAGTAAAGCCTTTTTTTATTCAATTCAGTCCCATGTTAGAAATAATAATCCCATTTTACATTATGCATTTCTAATTTCAATGCTCATGACATATAATTATTTTGTATAATCAAACCTAAATCATGGTTTTCTATTGAACATTGAGCTATTGAATGAATATCCTGGCAGTAAAGCTGGTACTTAACTATTTATCTGAGAAATGTACAGACCCATAATTTTAGAAATTTGATAAATCTGTAATTACAATGTGAATGTGCTGTTAGCATTTATGAACAATGACAGCAAATAAATAACACACATCAAGCTGCAAAAGGAAACCCTGAAAGAGAATGGCATGTTCTGACATGTTACTCTTTACAGTTTTGATCAGAATGCCAATTATAGTCTGCTTTAAATCTGATTACAAATAAGATTATAAATCTATGCTCACAGAACATGCACTTTCCCAGCAGCAGCATTCTGTGTCATTTCATATTTGACTTAATTTTATTTTCCAAAATCAAGCAATACCCAGAAAGTCTTTACTTAAGTACTTTGAGCTTCTGGGGTGGTTGGTGTGATTTTGATGGGATTCCACACATTCACTTTTTTATTTTTAACATGACATGAAAATATTTTAAATCCAACTATAATGCTATTTTGACTCTGCCATAGAATAAGTTATTATGTTTAAAGAAGTAGAACATTGGTTCTAAAGTACCTATAGTAAAACATTTCTTAAATATGCAATTTTTAAAATACAGAAAGTAATGCCATCGTATATATTACAGTATTTCCAAAAGATAGACAATTAAATTCTTCTGCTAGGAAAATTAATCCTAATCTTTCAAATATCAGGATAAGGAGAATCTTTCTTCATAATTTTTTTGTAAATAGTTACAGTAAAAACATTAAATATGTCTTATCTGATTTTCTAAATGGCTTCAGAATTCTTATCCTATACACAGATGCATTCTGGATTTGGAGACATTGCAATGAGATGCGAAAAAGCTGAGAGATAAGTTGGAGAAAAAGTTTTGACAAATTCAGAGGACATAGTCATTTTCTAAAGAACATCTGTTGGTGCCTTTGGAATCCGTATGTGAAAAAAGAAGGAAGAAAACCAATTGGAAACAAACTGTTAAAACCTGTGTTCTGTTATATTAATGTTTTGTAGATCATCTTATAACTTGACAATTCTTTTTCTACAACAGACATTTTCTACATAAAATATTTTTATTTTTTCCAGTTAAAATTCTCATGGTAACAACATTGCTAATTAACAGTCAGACATGTCTTCTCTTTTTAATCTATAAATGTGTTCTAAATATTTTTTTCTGAGTTAACTTCATTAAAGAAAATTGGTGGTATTCTTTCTTTCAAGAGGGAAAAAAACCCGGTTTGTATCAATCATTAGAGTAAACCAGTATTTCATTTTGCCCAGAGATCTGGATTCCTCTAGATTTCTTCCAATAGATAGTTCCATAAATTATACTTCTGCTGGAAACCTTAATACAGTCTGACTGTACACATATGAGGTAACTACTTTCTCTCAAGATCTTGAATACAGGGATATTGCAGAGTGCCTTTTATCATGTAAATAACCTGTGCCTTGTTAAGATACAGTGGGATGCTTGTGCTTGGTTTCCCAAAGGAGCAGGGAAATAAGAGGTAAGGGTGAAAGGGTCTGAGGGGCAAAATGACTATATTCTGTTGGGAGACAGAGGGCATCAGGTGCTGCAGCACTTCAGGATCTGAGAATTTCTGTGTTAGTTTTCACCCTGATCTCACTGTGACTTTTAATTTACAACAGTGTGAAATGAGTATGTAAGAGCTATAGAACATTAACATTCTGAGGGAACATTTGTTCCTTACTTTTTCCGCATGGATAATATGAATGACAGTACTATATGTGAAAAGTGTATTTATATCCATTATAAACTGGAATCTGTGCTCTGTAACACTGGTTTTATATCATATAGCTGCACTGTATTAACAGTCCTGTCACAGACCAGGAATTGAACATCCAAGCACTGAAGCACCTTGCTGTGGTAGAACTGATGTATTTGTGTTCAGCACTGTCTTCTCTTGCACAGATACAGCAATGTTTAATATTAGATCTTTTTAGGAGGCAGTGTGAGCTACTATCAAGTTATCAATTATTTATCAGTGGAATAAGCATTAAAGGCTGTCCTTTCTACAAACAATCCAAGTTACTCTATCTAGCAACCTTAAAAAAAATTTATCTAATTTATTTTATTAGCACATAGCACCAAAATCAGACTAGAAGGTACCACATGGGCTGATTCAGGCAAAAGCTAGAGCAGGCAAGGTCTGTTACAGCAACCTGCTCTATAACGCAGGGAACATTGCAGAAGTTCTAAATTCTTATTGTAAAGAATACCCAGAAATGCGTACACAGGAATGTCTTGATTCAAGTTTATAATCTGTTTATATTAATATTGCAATTTGATGATACCTGTAGCATGCAAAAAGGTTTGGGTAAAAATTATTCTGAGAGTATCATAAAGAGAGATTTGTCTTTGTGGTAGGCAAAGTGTAATAATAATAGTTGAACCAATGAGCCTTGAGTCTGTTTGAATATTCAATCATTTTTTACACCTATGGGATTATTTTTTCACAGATTCAATACTTTGTCTTACCAAATAGCAATCACTGGATCCCCACGAAACTTTGACCCCCCATGCACTTCCTTCTTCCTGCCTTTCATATACCACAACCAGAGCTCCTCAGAGGTGTGCTGTGTTTACCTGGTGTCAGGAAGAGTTTGAGGTGTGTTGAAGCAGGCATATTTCTTAGGAAAGGCAATAGTCACTGGCTCACTCTTTTGCTAAAACTTAGATCGCTTTGTCTGGTTTTGCAGTAAGGAGCTTCTCGTGTTTTTCTGCATGTGTTATGCTGTTTTAAAAGGGCTTCATTTCTTCTTGTAACAAATGGTACAAGTGGGGAAAAAGTATCTGCTTTGTTTTCTCTTTGATTCAGGAGTGTCGAGTCTGCCAGACAACTTTGCTATCTTTTGTGTACCTAAAAGTGTGTATATAACTGTATATCCTTTTCCTTTTTCTAGAAAGGACTTCATAGAGCAGTAATGGTTTTATTATCTCAGGCCATGCGTAAGAAAGAACTGAAGCTGCCCCGGATAGCAAACAGAGTAATTCAGAATTCTCTTTTATTCAGTAACAATTTCACGTGGTTTTCAATTTATATAAACTTGGTTGATGAACAAATGCATCCCACATAGTAACTTAGGCATGATATTGACTATTTTTGAGGAACACAATTATGAGTTAGCTCACTGGTATTTATGAGCTAGAAGCAATCAACTTTATTTTTTAATTGTGATACAGGTACTGTAAGTTAGACAATGGCTTAGCTCATTCCAAACACCTTTTTAGTAACAGGTTCTCATACCTATATAATTTTGAACAGCAAATTATTTAATTCATACTTAACAACTGTAAAATTTCATATTTTACAGTAAAAAAACACAAAAAAACCACACAAAATGTGAGGTTGAGAAAAGTCCCTGCCACACAGCAGGAACTAAACATCCACATGCTGAAGTACCTCTCTAGGGTAGAACAATTCATAGATAAAAAAACCAAAACAAACACAAGTTCTTTGAAAAGAAGTACTAAGGGGTTGTTACATTCATCAAAACAGGATTATGAATCTGATATCATTTTAGCAAGAGATACTTTACCTCAATAAACCAGAATAGTAAAGTGTAAGTGTATTATCTGGGGAACTGCTAAACTTGGGACCATCACGTTGAGGTATTTTAGTCAGATGTCATTGCATGAGCAGAAACAAAATTGGGCAAGCACAATCATGAAGTTCAGATGAAGACTGCTTAGAAGAGGTACATGCAACAGAAGAACTTTGACCACATACCAGGCAGGTCCACAGTCCCAGATAGGATCACAGCAGGAGGTTAGTGATTAATGATCTCAGGTAATTTAGAGTCAAGTTCATTACAAACTCAGTAAATCTTAAAGCCAGAGACATCTAATCTAAGACTGATAAAAGGAGAAGGAACACTGGTAGGCCATTTGCAGGAAGCTTGAAGAACACACCATGAATGAGTTAAAGTCAGAAAAACTATTTGGCAATATTTAGGTTATAATTCTGTAATAGTTTAAATAACTTTGGATGGCAGGAAATACATATAGTCTGAGGGAGAAACAACATTTTACAGATGTTGATACTTAAAACTTTCTTAGAAATTTAATTAATTTGTCACATGCGTAAAGGAACTGGATGCACAAAAAGACTAGACCCAAAATAAAGCCTAAACCAGTAGCCAATGTAAACCCCCTTTGACTTTAAACAGCGTTATTCCCTGCTGTAGTATGAAGGATCTTCCTATAAGTCACTTCTCAAAATTCACAGGATGAATTTAAGTCAAATCTAGAGTAGGAACACCAAATATCTCAGCTATAGGACCTGTCCTCTGACCACTAAGCTATTAATTTTTCTGAGAGCTCACAGCATTAGATTCTCTAAAGAAAATATACTGTAATTGAGAGAAATCAAAATGATTAAATCAATTCTGACCACAGGGTTTTGTTTTTCAAAACAATTGCTGCATTTAAAAAATATTTACTTTTTTTTTTTAACTTTAATAAAGGTAATGTTTGCAGTATGACATGGAGAGGCAGAGGATTTTATACTACTTCACAGTGGACAATTTTTTTTACACTCATAGACTTTTAAAATGAGGAAAATCATCATGCTTCACTACATCATGCATCTTCTAGTCATGTCATCTGCACTTTAGTAATAGTGCTGTCTGAGCCAACAGCCCTTGCTTCGTTAAAGTAAATTTATGGCTAAATTAAATCCTAACAAGCACTCTGGATGTTCAACTTTACCTGTGTCATGTATGGTATGTTAGTCAAGTAAGAGTTTAGTATGCAATGAAATCAAATGTTTCCCGATGTTATCCACAAATGCTACAGTAATGGATTAGATGTTATCACCATATTTCTACTGGATCCAGGTATTCTGACTGTTCTGGAAGTCAAGTGAGAGAATACAACTGAAAAATGATTTTCAAATAACCCATCAGCTATCATCACTTAAATAACATGAATCTGTCTTCATGTGACATGAAGTGCAAGTTAGGATTTGGTATACACAGAAAGAATCTCTTTTACCTTTTTACCCTTTCATGTGTTTTTGTATAAAAGCTTCTATTTTGTTTCAAGTTATGTTTGTTAACACATTGATTGATAATCTGAGTAATACAGCTTTTCTTATATAAATTCAACCTGTATAGGGTCTTACAAGGTACACTTAAATTCAACACAGATTTTAGAGAAAGAATAACCTTTCAGAGTGCAGAACTGAATAGTGCCATGATGCATCTGCATCTGAATGCATCTACAGACTGACTGTACAATATCTGTACTTCATCATGCATCCTTCAATTCCATAAACTGCTGCTCTGTGCATATTTGGGTCTCGGTATCCGATGGAAACCTTCCTGCATCTAAAAGCAGAATGAAAGCATTGTGTCAGTCTTAGAGTTTATGGTTGGAGTACCTCTCAGTCCTCGTCTTACTGATTTACGCTAAATGCTGATCCTTTTTTGCTGCAAGAAAAGGGTATGATGAAGGAACACTTGGCTTCCATATTGGGTGTCAGTCCTGGCTAATGGAGCAACATATTTGGCCATTTTTTAGATTATCTATGAAACTCTTTAAAGTTTCTTTGTGGGAAATACTCACTTTTCTCAGTCTGCACACTAAAACTCACTTATAACTGAGTTGTAGCCATGTTTTCCTGCCTTAATATGGGAAAGATTTTTCCCTTTTTCTAAAAAAAAAAAGTGCTACTAAGGTATTAGAATGCTCTGCACCTGACCACAAGTCCCTCACAGCTTCTGAAGAAGCAAACAGGTTATAATGTAAACCTTTGCTATCTGTACCATCTGAGTAGACTGATGCCACAAGTTTAACCATTGAGTTCCAGACACTATAAAGGAATGAAGTTCCTAGAATTATATTATTAATAATTTAAATAATATTTTTATACGTAGAACCTGATTAGAAGTCATCTGAATAAAAAGGAAGGCCTCTTCCAATGAGCACAAAAAAGTTGTTAAGATTGTTCTGAATATTGTCAGTACTAAACTATATATTTCTTATTGTTTATTATTATATTTCTTATTATGAGAGTTCAAGTACCAGCGTACATTATTGATATTACCTATTAGCCCACAAAATGCTCCATCAAGCACTAAAGGAAGAGGAAAACAGAATAAAACAAATACTATTTTAATCATCAACCACACTTTTCATCTCCTTTTTCTTCTAATTCGACTCCTGTTGCATTTATCCTGCAGTAAACTCTACTTCCTTGCTTTTTTTTTAGTTCTTCTGATGAGTGTGTGTGTCTCTATTGGAATAACATTAATGACTCTCTGCTGAGTGACTTCTCTTCCTCAACTATTCTTTCAGTTGTTGTCCCATTCTGTTTACCACATTCAAATAATAGTATTTATTGCAAAAATAAAGATCACTAAAAAATTGGAGATGTTTTTGCTATCCTTAGACAACATTCCGTATATTAATGCTACAGGAATCTTAAAGGAATGAGTACAGATACTGCCTGATGTGACAGACAACTAGTTCAAGTAAAAACTGTCACATCTTAAAAGCTCATCTTGCTCTTGGTTTTTATTTTATTTATTTTTTTTCTACTTTTAAGGAAACAATTGCCCACTTATTTGCCAGAAAGAAAAAACCAGAATTTCTAATGTGGTGAATATTCAAAGCAGACAGCTCTGAAATAAAGAATCCTAAGAAAAATATGGAACAATGCATACAGTATTGCCACTTATGAATAACTTTGACAATGCTGACAGACAAAAACTTGTCTAATCCTTTGTTTATCCAAAGATAACTAAATTCAGCCTTCTAAAGACTTTTCTAAGTTGCTTTTCTGACTATGCAATGAAAAAGACTTACTTATGACCAAAGAGTCATAAATTTATAAAGTTAGATTTTTCATCTCAGAATCAAATTTATGTATTTTCCTTTGACTTTATAGAGAAAAAGTTATGATAAATGTTTTATAGGTTAAAGGAAGAGAAAATTTGGCTATTGAATCTGAAAAGTTCTACTAAGTGTAAGGTAATCATATGAATTTTATCAAAGTGTATGATCACATTTTTTGAGAGATTCTTTCTGAATCTTTAAAAGAGTTCTGCCTTTGTTCTTCTATTTGTCCAAGAAATTTAAAAGAAATATAGTGGCATAGGTCATTTTTACAATAACAGAAAATGGAAGGATCTGCATTTCAATAATTCCTGTTAAAAGGAGAAAGTTCACAGTAAGAAAAGAAATGTGTTTTTTTCCTCAATTGATTCATTCATCAGTTCATTAGTTGGATTAATCAATAGCTTATTTGTAGAAATGAAGTATGAAATTGTTTTCCATTGTTGTTTTGCAACTTCCCTAAAAATTTGATAAAACTAAATTTTAAGGAAAGAGCCTACTATTTCCTTGGGTTTTATTTGGATTTTGTAAGAATATATATGTTAACAATAAAATGATCTTTAAAGACGAACTCTGGAAGTGTTGTACCTAATCATTCAAACTACTGGCACTTCAACGTAAGTCTTCCACTATTTGATATAAAGTTTTGTACTGTAGCTTCACTTGCTTGATCTGTATTGAAGTAGTTATTCAACAATGCTTTCTCTGTGTTGAATATTCCCTAAGGAATAATAACTAATTTTTACACACAAAAAATATTTTTATAAGGATGAATCTATTTTTTCCTTCAGAATGCTTGTATGCTCTATGTATTTTGGAAAGTGGTGTAGCTAATCCCTATTAGCTGTGTATATTTAAAACTGCTCTTTCAGAAAACCAAAACTGAGAGAAATGCATATTTTGTGAGAGTTGAGTAAACCCAATTCTGGTTAGAAAAAAAATGTTTCTCTGCTGAGGAAACTCTTCTTTCTTTCTCTTTGTTGTCCCTACAAAGACTGATGTGTTGTAAAATATTTGAGCCCAAATAATTTCCTGAAGTAGTTGAACAAAACATTCATTTACCTTCTGCAGAGCTGCATCTACTCAAATGTAAAATATAGATGGTTTCTGGATGTCATTTGTGTCTAATCCACACAGATATTGTATACATCCATATGTTTCTTAGTAGAGCAGTGAACTCTTGACATTAATTTAATGTAATTTTCCTATAGTAATCTAGAAGCAGCTTACAGACAAAAATTATTCTACTTAAAGGGAATAGATTTGAGGTCACATCAGTCCCAGATGCTGGAAGAACATAAGAGCTATGTGAAGTTGCAATAAAGTTAACTTTCCGGCTATGACTCCATGGTAAGAGCGTACCTTGATGCAAAAAAATCCCACATTGGTACCATTTCACTCTCTTCACCTGTACCCACATTCCTTGGTAACACCAGCAGCACAATTTCTCTCATTCCCTATAGTCAACTACAAGATCAGAACAACATGCTGTGCAAAGGAATCATAACGTCAGGGAAGACTAACAAGAGTGCGTTAAAACCAATAATAGTTACTAGTGTCTGTAGAAGAGGGTGCTAGATATCTCATCTGCAAAGTCCTCTCTTAGAGGACTAGACTCTTGGTGAAATTTAGGAGTTCTATTAATTGTATTTGGTAGTGATTCATTAATTAAATTGATTGTGTAAATTTCTTTTACTTTAGAAGTGATGGAAATCAGGAAATAAAGAATTTCTCCCAGTTGTTGCTCATCAGATTCCTACAACACTGCTTATCCAGTATTAACTGACTATTAAGAATTGCAGTGTACTATACTAAAAGAAGTTTGAATTGTGTATAACTATGCACTTAATTGGTAAAAAGAAAAATTTAAATCTTAATTCTCTTTTCAGTAGTTTCACTTTTGCATCTTTGATTCCCTTTGGACTTTCTTTCACTGTTTATGCCCATCGATGAGCATATGATGGTTCATGTATGGAATATAGGGCATGGTTTCCAGTCCCACAGAAGTGTGGGGGGGATTTTCTGAAGTTCTGCATTGCCTTGCATATTAAAAAAGGGGAAAAAAAAACTATGGAAAATTTAATTTCTAAACTACTACTGATAAAAATAGGAATTAAAATTTGTGAATTAAAATATGTGTGTAGCTCCTGTTCCCTGTATTCATATAACTCTTGTCCCCCCCACACAGAAAAAATTAGTTTAGTCTGGAACCTATGCAGAAAAAGATTGACTGAAGTCGGAAGAGGGATTGAGAAAATTTCTAATGTTTAACTTGGTGATATTAAAACTTAAGTGACAAGTAAAATAATGCTGTCAGTAAACTCAATGAGAAAGAAAGCATTAGGGAGTGACCTAAAGAATATTGCTGGCATATAACTAACAAGTATAGGTGGCCATAAAGAAATTAAGGATACAAATAGAAAGCTTAGATGTTTTTAGAGAGTGAATACAATGTTGATGTCTCTACATAATGTTGGGTGTACTTATTAAATGAATACTTACCTGGAAAATTAGGCAATTTCATTCAGTCATTCACATGACATTTTTAGTTCTATGATCCCACTTCCTATTCAAAATTATTTATGCACTCAAAGCTATAATTTTGTGGCGCTTTCTTTCCATTAGAAGGCTTTACATCAGTGGTCTGAAACTGGACATTAACACTCCAGTTGTACGCAAGTAGAATTATGGGTTTGTACTAAAGAACGTGTTAGGACTCTTGAATATGGAAGATGCTATATCCTCTAGAGTCTAGAGAATATAATCAGTTCTAATACATCTGGAAACTAAGTATAGTCTCTGACAGGATCATTGTCCTTAATGTATTTTGATAATATGACATACAGACCAGTTATTTCTTCTAATCCTAGGATTTGAGCTGTGATATTTACCCATTTAGTTCAAAGGAATTACAATCCACTTTCCCAGAGAAACCTTGCTGATTTATAAACTCATATACACACCAAACCTACTTTTTTTTTAGAATTACCTTTCCTTCAGTTCTGTTAATTTCAAATTAAATATTCTGAATTACACAGAACTTCATTCCTTAAATCCTACATCAGTCTGACACAGTCATGATTTTGATAGCAAAAGTGTATTGTCAATACTGGGATGATTTTGCAGGCCTAAAAAGTACATCCCTCTGCATCAAGAACAGTCCTACAGATTTTTACATCTACTTGATTCTAAGGTAATGGTGTGTTTTCCTCTAGATCTTCTACTGAGGACATATTTTGAAAATAAGGAAAAAAAGTTCATAATTTATGGAAATGTCTAAATTCCTTGTCTGATTCCACAACTCTCCCATCTCTTAACACTGACGCTTCAATCTAGTTTCCTTATCTCTTTATTTCGAATCTGTACAGTGAAATCTTCAGATGACTTCTGGTCTACACTGCTTTGTAAACAGGGTATCCATGATGTGCTGTCTGTTATAAAACAGTAGTATCTGTTTTCAATTGTACTTTGCAAAGTGAAAAGCTTACCAGCATGCTGCTTCTAACACTGGTCTCTGCTCATGGACTGTATACATATGGCTAATAAGCCTTTTTCATGTAGGGTGCAAATCTGGTACGTTCTTCAGTTTCTACTATCTTTGTAAAACTGATCCATTTTGTGAGCTCATGAGCACAACGCAAACATCTTAGCTTTTGAACCACATGGCTGTCTCATATTCTTCTTATTCGGCTGGGATGGGGGATAGAACAGCTAATTGTGCCCCTATTTCTCTGTTTCTGCGCAAGACTAAGTTGCTTGTCAGTGCTCTGTTTTCTTGTCTTTCAGTTCACAGTTTTTCTCAAACAATAACACTCTTCTTTTTGAAGAATAAACAAGACTGCCAAATTTATTTTGAATGTTTGCACAACGAAAAAGAATTATCTTACTTTACTGTAAAAATGCAGAATTGTTATTTCCTTTTATTATTGTCTTTCATTGATGCCTATGTTTATAGAATGTTCCCTTACTTTAGTATATTGTAGAGTTATCTTGGAAATACTTGCTTTTTAAACCTTCATTCATTAGAATGCTGCTGGTCAATAGCATTTAGTTTAAGAAAAGTGCCTTGAAGACTTCTCAGAAGTTATTAGTTTTGTTCAGAAAATGTCTTTAAAAAAGTTCCCGCTTGTTGCTAGCTACATGAATTAGATAAGAAACCAGATCTGGATTTTGTTCATAATCAGGATTTTTCAGTTTCAATAATGTTCTTTTCTTATGTGTATTTGGGCTCCTACAAGAATAGCAAACTATTTTTTTACTTTACAAGAATATCAAAACACTTAAATGTCAGATTATATCAACATAGGAGAAGGAAGAGGGTCAAAATAAGCATCTTATTTACACCTAAATTTACTGGCCTGTTACACTGAAGCTGAAGACAGAATAGAAATTGCATGCTATGAAAATACTTTAGATTACTAAAGTTTTGCTAAGATTCTATTATTTTGAAATGTTCCTCCTGCAGCTTCAGTGTTCCTTTGCAAATGTGGGCATGCATAGACAGTACGACTATGAACATTCTGCTCTTACTGTGGATAATCAGCCCTTCAGAAACCTGCCACTGAGGCAAAGAAGTTGATATGCAAGTATCCCAAATTATGGGATTTCTAGAAAACCAATTTCATGCATGATGGAGTGCTAATCCCAAGACCAGGTTTTGATCCCTTTGCTTCTGTTTGTATCAGGAGTAACCTAACCTTTGATTTCTTTTGCAAGACTTGATGTTACCTGAATAATTGACAAAATTTTGGATAAAAAAGTCAAATGCATGAATAACTTTGCTTAGCTCTTGTGCAGGGCATTCTTTTCCAAGGCTTTATTTAAAAAATAAATTCTATGTTGTACTTTATAATTAGGGTTTGGAAAATGTGGGTTTTTTCAAGAGGTATCTCCGAAATTAAACCTGACAATAGTGAGAGAAAAACAACACCACACTTACAATCATTTATGAAAGTAGCAATGGCAGGTTCCTGGCACAATGGGTATTAGAGCTAAATTGTTTCCATTTTCTCCAGAATTCCATTTGTGTGTCTTTTCAAGTTGGTCTCATTGAAGAAGGATGACCCAGATGGAGGTGACTTACTGCATAATAGAGAGAAGACTGCAGAAAGGAATTGCTTTGAGAATTCATATGCACTGGTAGGCTTTGAATCAACTGCATCTGAACAATGTTTGAATGAAACAAAACATACAAGCAATGTTCTTGTGGTGTGCATTTTTGTCTTTCCAGAAAAAGATTTTCCTGTAGAGCAAAAAGCTAACTTGGTGCTTGAACTGTGAAATATTGTATTTTCAGAAGTTTAGTTTCTTCGTAACTTTAAATAGAGAAAGTTCATATTTTAAGCCATAAAAACCACCAAACATTTAAATAGAGATTTAATACCTCTAACATTCTTTCAGTGTAATAAATGTTTAAATCAAAGATCTCTGTCTGCATTCTTTTCCTAGATTTCATGTGGGTATTACTAAATATCTTGGGAAATCCACTGCTGTCAGTGAGTGTCATACTCACTGCCACATTAGCAGATATTTTCTTTTTAACACCCTCGCATTAAAAAATGGAAATTAACATTTTAATAAAGTGGCACTCTGGCACAGACAGAACCTTTCTTCAATATTTTTTGTGTGAGTACCTGAGAAGGAGTTGAGAGCTGGGAGAATGTTTTGACACTTCCTGGTGATTTACAAGTGCTTTCAATGGATAAATGTTGTAGGAAGGGTATGAGGAAACAGAATTAGAAGAGGTAGAACAAAAGTTAGAAATACTAAGCATTTTGCCTGAAACTGGTTGAACCCCTGTATAAAATATCTGTTGGGATGGATTCCTCATTATTTTCTTCTGGTTCTATTGGTGAGGTTGAGATAAATGGTGTAAATACTATCGGCTTAGTATTAGGTTTCATACAAAGTAGCTAGAAGCAGCAAGGAAAATTTATATCCCGTTAAAAGAAAAGAAACCCAACAAGATAGCAGAAATGATAGATTTGTTTCTCTCACTCTCAGCAAATCCTTTCCCCTCAGCAAGATGTGACGCTGAGGAATTTTTTGCTGGTGTTTTTTGCAGCATATGAACATATCCTTCTGGCTGCAGTCTCCACTGATGTAAGGTCTAGCCTTCCTTTAAGGAAGTCAGGCACTGAGATGGAGAGCAGAACTTGACTTTAAATAATGTGATTTTAATATTCTAAAAGACAAATTCCTTTGCCCACACAAGGTCTCTAATATTGCATTTTGGCTTGAGTCAGCACAATGAGAAACAAAATCCAGGAAAAGGAGTGTTTCTTGTGTCTGGAAGTGTGACACAGAAAATCAGTATATGTACTTCAGCATGGGGTTTGTACATAGAAAATATTTCACTGAGCTATCCTAGTTTACCTTCAATCAGTGCAGTATAAATTACAGAATTACAGAATCCCTGGGGTTGGGAAGAACCTCTGGAGATCATATAGTCCAAACCTCCTGTAAAGCAGGTTTGCCTAAAATAGGGTGCACAGGATTGCATACAGGTGACTTTTGAACATCCTCAGTAAAATCCACAACCTCTCTGGGCAACCTTTAAGTCTTTTGGGGACTGTGAAAGTATAAAAATTTCTTACCAAATGACAAAAGAACAAGAAAATACCTGTGAAATCTGGGAAAACCACTTCAGATCTAATTTTTAAATTTTAAAATTGTGCTCCTACTGGGACTTTTATGGAGAACTCAGTAGACTCTCAAAGGGGTTTTCTCATCTGCAGTGAACACAGCTACTGAGGCTGTTGAAATGTTCTTCACTCATTGAGTACTCTTATACACCTTTGTGAGTACTCATACATCTTTGTGTGTGCATTGTCAGGAAGTTTGTTTCAATCATTTTCCAGTCAGGGATTTGGGTTCCTGAGATAATTTGACACCATTTTCCTGATATTTCTGTTAGAAATTATAGCAGGAATTAACTTTGCCATACTAGTTTTGTCATACAGGTATGGAAAAATAATGAAAATAGAAGAGAATATATATATACACACATATAAGATATTTAAAATTTCAATTCTGATGTTGTTTTGCATAGTCAACGTGACAATCCCTCGTGTGGTCTGTATCCCCTTATATCTAGCTTCTGTCAGCTTGTCTAGGCTAGCTCTAACTCCTGCTAAAGACAATGCTAAGCAAAATATATTTGATTCTTTTTATCTGATTTTTGAGATCTACCTAATTTAAGTTAGTCCTCAAAAATTACAAAGACAGAAATGCTGTTTAATTTACTGCCACTGAAGACATTTAACCAAATGTTCATAGAAAGTAGCTGGGAATTAAAATAGGAGATTTAACACTTCGTTGTGTAATTCGGCTGAATCAGGAATTTTAAGATGATTTGCAGCTCTAGGGTGCTTATTCAGTCTCATCATTATCGTACTTGAATGGTCCTTTGAAGTAATGGAAATGAAAATACAGAAATTAATTGTTCTGGTGCACCAAAATATGTATAAAAAAGTCACTGCATTTCTTTACTCATGCAAGTATTCTTTGAAATGGTCCCTTAAATTACTTTTAATTTTCCAAATTATATTGATTTTATAGCTTTTTTTTAGTATAGTCAGAGACAATTAATATTCTATCTTACTTTATATATAAATAAAGCAACAGTACACTATTTAGTTCAAGTACTACCAGAATTTAGATATGATCCTATTGTTTCCTCTACTTTTTTCCTGGCTAAGAAATGCACTTATTCCGAGTGAACTACTAGAGTCCTGTATAGTTTTGTTCCTTCTAGTCTGAGAAATACTGTCAGTCCGATCTCAAAACAAGGAACAGTCACAATAGCCTATGATTTATATCGATATGCTGCAGTAGGACTAGCACAGCACTGAATTATCCTAGTTTACCTTCAGTCAGCACAGTATATTTTCGGAATGAAAACTTATGAAAGTATAAACGACAGATTAAACATTTGTTTCAGTATGATGCACAATATCAAAAGATCCACTTGGATCCTTTCTCTTTCAATCCCTCCACCCACAAATAAGTATCTTTAAAAAAATAAAGCATAATTAGAAACTTCTCCCATGAAATGAAATTCACTCTGTTTCTACATTTAATTGAGTAAAATATAAGTGTTTTATCATTCACTTCAAGAGAAATTGTCAGGTGATTTAGGCAGACAGCTACTTAGAAAAATAATAAGTGAAAATTTTAAATCACTTCATTAATTCCTTGTCTTTCACAAATTATTTCCTGAATGATTACATATGCTAAACAAGCTGATAAATCATAAATAGACATAAATAAAATACTTTATTATTTGTTTTTAATTTCAAGAAAAGTTTCCAGGAAAAAAGTTTTTCAATACAAGTATATATATGAGATTAAGTTGTGAAAACATCTGACAGAAGATTTCAGTGAAATAAAAGTGTCTGCTGGTGTCAAATGGGAGCACATAAAAATTGACATAAAAAGTGTGAGGGGGCCAATATATTATCTCAATCTGTATGGAGCAGGAACCTTAGAAGCAAGATGACAAAGATGTTGATGTCATATGGGGAAAAGATTCGATGAGTGTTTCAGCTGGTGAATCAGAAAGTTTGCTCATAAATAAGCAAAAAGGGATTTAGGGGAAGATATAGTAGCTATGTTTTTGTTGTAAAGGATGGGTGAAATATTCATGGCAAAGGTAGAACTTGTACAGAAACAAATCAGAGAAGATACTTTCCCTGTGTGGTTTTCCAGGTACCATTTGTATGGAACTTGTTGCTTGGTGAGAGAGGATCAAAGTCAGCATTAGGTAGGAATGGCTATCAGCAGGTGATGGCTATGACAGGGGAGCTTGCTCTATGCTACATCACTTATTTTGCTGTAGGAAAAAGAAAATATATGGACTTTTTTTTAGGTGAGCAAGGGAAAAGGAAAAAAAAAACAACAAATCATTACATTAAAGAAAATCTAGGTTACCCCATTTGATTTTTTAAAAAATAAGAATCATTATGACAACTAAAATGATCTTCTGTCATTTGCATGAAATTACAGTATTATAAAGGAGAACGTCTTTGGCATGTTTTGGACAAACTAAAATGTAAATGGATTTTGGATATTAAAATCACTAGATTTTCAGAAAAAGGAAAAAAGTATAGATTGGGTTTTCTTGTCATTAGAATCAAGGTGTTTAGTCAGATCTATTTAAAGAACAGAAGACTCCTGACTGAAGCACAAGCTCCAGATAAAGCAGACTAAGGCTCCTTTGTCACTATACTAAGATTTAAAATGTAGATTTAGTTTTTCTTCTACTAAGAGGCTTAAAAATAAAAAAAAAAAAAAAAGACAAAGGAAACAGAAATTAAATTAATAATTCAAGGTTATTTTACAGAAGTAGAAATTATGGTATATTTCTCAAGGTTTTGTATATGTTCAATTAGCACTATCATGAAAATGTAATTGTCAATTGATATGCTTGGATTACATTTTTAAAATTTAAAAAATTACATATTTACATTTTAGTTTGTCCCAAACATACCAAACATGTTCTCCTTTATAACATTGTAATTTCATGCAAATGACAGAAAATCATTTTACTTGTCATAATGATTCTTACTAATTATCTAGCAATATTTTTGAAGAAAGTCAGTTTGATACCAGAGCTAAAAAAGAGCAATAAATCCATCTCATCTTTCAGTACCTTATGCAAAGAACTTAGAAAGAAAATAATCCTATTGCAAAACTAAATTGTCTACTGTAATCTGTAACTTACATTTTTATTGTTTTGTGGGTGATTTCAATTTTTTCTAATCAAAGCCTGGTTTTATACTCTTTATAGTTTTAAAACTGATTTAGGTAACTTTGTTCACATAAAACGATCCATGTCCTGAGACTCAAGTGACAAATTGAATTGAAATATTTCTGTCATGCTAATCAGGCAATTTTTCAGGAGACATTCAGGCCAAGAAATAACGCTGAATTTTGTTTTTTCATGGAAAGGACTTTCACTCCTAAGCAATTAACAGGTACACATAATCTTCCTGGTTTCAATTTTAATCAACTACTGCTGTGATTGCAGTCAAGCCAATCTTACAGCTGTAAAATGTTTTGAAATAGTCTTGTTAAACACACCTGAGGACTTCAGCAGCATTGTGGCTCCTTCCACCATCTAAATAGGGCTTTTCTGGGAGAAATTTGTGGGCTTAAGCTTAAGGTGGGCAAGTCATACAGCTGCAAAGAATCAAAGGATTTGCAACACTGTGTAAAAGAGGGAGAGATGTCCTGTGAGAACAGGATGTGTTGGAAGCAAAGGAGGAAGAGATGTCTATGTGCCTTTGTGATATGCGTATTTGGTAAGGTCTCAAATTTAGGCTGATGTGCCTTAGTTTTATGTAAGTTTTGGTTGGGTGCCTTAGTATGCTACTGGAATTGTCTGTAATCACCACAGCTGTTCTTTGGATAATTTCTATAAGCAAACATAGAGCTTTGAAGATGTGCTTTCTTAATACAAAAGATTTCTTTGTTTGCCTTTGAAAAAGACAAGATGCTTACTTGATGTAAATATCACAAACAATATGGCTCAGACCATAAAAGACAGTGACAGCTGTGCAATTAGTAGCCATGTAACAATAAATGCCTATGGGAAGCTGGGGAGCATGCAAATGCGGCTGGGACCAATCGACATATATCACAGTAGTTAATGAGAGTCCCTTGTTTGAGTAACAAACACAACTGAAGTTCAATCTAGGAAAGTGAAAATTCACGTATTCTTGACTTTCTTTTGTTTTGTAAAGTACCCAGTACATCAGTTGGTGTGTTCAGATTTCTAATTGTCATTCTACTACAGTTCAGTTTGTAGTTCATACATTAAAAATATGGCATTTAATCTCATCGTGCCACATTGTCAGAAGAACCAGTGGCTGACTTCTCTGTTGGCTTGTACTGCCAGAAAACAGGCCAACGGATTACCAATGTTTTACTTTCAGAAACACTAAATTTTCAAAATTGCATAGGTATCAGTCATGACAGCTGTCAGACTGCTGAAAATGAAAATGCACTATTGGTGAGTTGTTAAAATGAATATATAAAAGGGGAAGTATTTTCTAATGGTAGGTTATGTCATATTCCAGGATTGATTCAGTGTTTCTCAGAATATAATTAATTTGTGAAATATTCTTGTTCTATCTTTGATGCGTAAAACAAGGAAGGAACTATACAGGAGTTTCTCAGATTTCTTTTTAAATGAAATTTCATCTTCTGTTTTTCTGATAAAGTAACAATTTCTAATATAGGTGATGTAACAATTCATATGGAGTTCAGTCTTATGAAAACATAACCTCTAAAATAACAGTAATCATACATATTAGAATAGAAATTGCAAGTTACTGTAAATTTAATGGTGACTATTGTTCACCTTTGTGACATAAGATTCATAAAAATGCTAGAGAAAAGACAAGGCTGTGATTTTTAGTATCATCCTATGAGATAAAAAAAGTTAAGGGGGAAATTTTCAGAATCAGAGCACTTAACAAATCTAATTTCCTAGAACAATGTTTTTCTACACTTCTTAGTACTGAAGATGTATTCCCTGATGGCAGCATTTTGAATATGCTTAGTGTTAAAGGAATTAACTGAAGAGAACCTAAATATAGAAACTTCTTAGAGTTTCTCTGTTTGAAGAACCCTTGTTGCCTTGACCTGGATATTTTCATTTTAGAGTCTGTTAATGAAGAAGTTCATATGTTCCTTGCATGAACTGGTGATGCATTTCTGTTCCTTTGTTAGAAAGTGTTTCCATGTTGATCTTTTTGAAGAACGCAACCAGTCTGTTATCAGCTTAATGAGCACTTGTTTATCAATGGATTTGATGTACAGCAAATTAATTCAGTTTCAAATTTTGCATTACTATCACAGTCCTGGACACAGATGACCTGAGTTTAGTTCAGCTAATTCCTAGGGCAAACTGAAATTATAATTACTGTCAGTGCTAGCATGTTTTAAGCATCACTGCTGCTACCAATAAGAAAAGACAGTCTATGCTATACTGTAATTTGATAATACAGTTTTTTAAAATAGAAACTGGAAACTACTGATGTTTTATATAATTTTTATACTTAGTTTCTCATCATACAGTTTTCATCTGAATAACTTATTAAGTTACTAACCTTTGTAGAACCAGACAGAAGCTTCTGCAGGAGCTTTAAATCCTCAGGTAGAAGTTTTAACTGACATTTTGATCAAAGCAATTTCCATCAGGACTGCAATCATTATCTACCACGTGTTTGAAAATATGTCCATTGATAGACCTGAGTACACCTTTTCCATCTGGCCACACAGACAGTTTTACTTTTAAGGAAATGCTTTTAAGACAAAATATTTTTCAAGAATATTTGTTTTTCTTCTTCCTGCCCCTAAGCTAAAGGCTCTCAGAAGTTGTTTATAAAATCTGAGCACTCTGACTTGATCCTAATCAACTTCAAATACAAATGACTGAGGCTGCAGACTTTCTCAAGCAGAAAGAACAGAAAATTGCTAGAAAAAACCCTTCTACTCTTTCAGCAATACCACTGAATAAAAAAGAAAAAATTGCATGGATGTTAAATGCACTTTGCAGAATACTTTATTTATACAGTTCAGTAGTCTCTAGACAATTCAGAGTTTTTACTTGTGTAATTAGCCTATTGACCCACACAAAAAAAGTACACAAATAATACTTATCTCTTACTAGTTAGCTATTTCAATGAATGTGAATATTATTTTCATTGTTTGAAATGTTGCATTAAAGTGATCTTGAAATAAAAGGAAAGAAATAATGATACCTGACAAGCAGCCAGGAAATCCTTCTCTCTGGTTCTCCTGTTAGCTGCCACCCTGCTCCAGTTTTTAATCCAACTTTGATTCTGACAGATTTTGGTGAGCACAAATGCATATACCTGTTTATTAATAAGCCTAAAACATAGACACAGATGTGAAGCATCTTAAATATGAATTTCTCAAATCTTCATGCCAACAACATGCCTTTGAAGTTTTCAGTTTTATCAGAAAACTGATCTTCAAGATTACATGGGTCATTTTATAGCTGTGGTCATAATATACTTAAAAATTTATTTTTATATTTCTTCATCAAGAAGGCAGTAAAATCAGAGAAATCTTGACTAATTAGGCCACACTCTCTCATGTTTGTTTTTTGTACAGCATAGTTGAATACTTTGAAAGCTGTTACTAAAAATTTAGATGTTTCATGATTCTGAAACAACCCTGATGATGAACAGAAAAACAAAGGTGCTGATAGCTGAGGCTTGTTGTCTCCTGGCTGTGGAATAATTCCTTGCAAGCACTGACATCTGCTCTACAGTGCTTGTGCAGTTTTCTGTCTATCTCTTCTGAGGGACAGCTGGATTTATACTTTTAGGCATGGTAAAAACAACATTTCTGTCTCTGTAAGCCAGAAATCAACCACCCAAAACTTAATGACATATGAATGTAAGACATTCATGCCTTTGTTAGCCCTTCTATCTTATGAAATGGCCGTATAATTTCTGAAATGACTGGTTACCTTGGATTGAGATAAATATAACATTTTTGATATGTATGTACTCCTGGATAGCTGTAATGCAAAAATGGTAAGTGAATGAAGTTATGTGATAGATATGCAGTCTTATTGTTAATTAATTGACTATTTCAAAGAAATTTGCAGCACTAAGTTTCCAAAATTATTCTGTAGATTCGTATCAGAGCTACTAGCCCTTAACTAATACAAGAGTTTAGCAGAATAGTCCTGTATTATTTCTTTTCCATGTGGACTGCAATTTACTAAAAACTACTCTCTCAGGAGTTCCATTCTCTTGTTAATAACATTTCCCTAAATTGCTTGCAAAACCTGCTTACATAGGGGAAAAAAATAGAAAGCAATTTTGTTCTCATTTCTTTTTGTTGCTGCTGAATCCCATGTAAAAGACAAAGACTAAGACCTGTGAGGAATTAACCTTTTGGTCCAGCTTTGCAGCAGAATTTTACACCTAAACAGGCAGAAACATGCTTATCTTACTCATCTTAGTAGTTAGAGAATGGTGGTATCTATGCTATGGAGGTTTTCAAGTTTTTAATAATATTATTTTTTCATAAATGTTAAAATAATATTTGATCAATGTTGGAAATTAATTATGAAACTTTCACACTTGTTGAAACCTTTATTCCTGAATTTTAATTTTCAGGCTGTATTTAGCCTGTTGGTCATCCTGAGTAGGGTAAGAGCTGCTTTGTACCTCCCTGCAACACCCATGAGAGAAATGTCACACTGCAAGGATGCTTGTGGGAGCAACGTTTTCATAGTTCCCTGTATGTTCTCTTCCTAGGGAGAGTGAGAACTATTGTGGCTATGAAGGAAACAATGCTATTCTTAGCCCTTGTCAATCTCCCTTCATCTACAGATATCTACTTACTAATATGTCAGGGGAAGGAAGTGCCTGACATCCCTCTGCCCTTTTGCCATCACTTACTTGCACAGTTAGAGGAGTCAGATTGAATTGCAGAATACAGCATATCCGGCCTCTGATGTAGCCCTACTAATTGCTGGGTTTGGTGGAAACACTGTGACATGGTTCAGCTACAAGAACTAAAAATGCACAGTTTTCTTCCAAAGTCACATACAATGTTTTTCCTAGCTGTGATGAGTTTTTTTGTTATTCCCTTTCCTTAGCTAGGAAGTGAAGCAATTATCTATACCAAGTGTACTAAAGATAGTTGGCTGTACTTATGAAGTTTTTTTGATCTTCTGAAATGAAAGATCCAATAGAAATGTATGCAAATATACACATGTACCAGTAAATTTCTGGAGAAGTAATTACATAAAGCTTGGATTAGTTACAGTTGGTAAATGTGGCACTTGTTTTCTCCTATGATTTTTAAACAGATTTTAAATAACTAGATCTCTGGAAATTATCTTTCAGAGTATATGTGGTAGAGATTATTTAAGTAACAGAATGAAATGGCCAATATTTTCTGATGAAAGCTTTGACCTACCCTCTGGGGAAGACAGATTGCCTTTTGGGTAAGTGATTTTACCTGCCAGCCATACAGATGTGGTTCAACAAGTGATCCCCCTCCTCAAATCCCAAGCCACCATGTTGATCTTCATTTGATGCCTGGTCAAAGCAGAAATATAAACTCAGGTCCCCTCTAGAAAAAGCCAGCTCCGTGATGAGGTCATTGAGGAATGACTAGAATGTAAGGGAGGAAGGAGTTTGTGCTTAAAAAGGCCTCAACATCTAAATGTTACAAAGAAGACAATAAAAACAGGAAAAAACCCTATATGAAACAATTTATAAAATGACAGGTCTCAAATCTGCAAATATCAGCTTCTATTGAGTGACTAAATATGAAATATAACTGTAAAAAAATATATTGCTATTTTATAGTTAAATACTATTGACAACTCTATAACATTTCCACGTGACCTAAGGTTTTCTCAGGTATAAGGCAGTGAAATTAAATTCTCAGCAAAGCTGGTACATTTAACTTAAAAGATCAGAAGACTGATTTATACTGTTAGCAGATCAGTTGGTGTTTTTGCTCTTAAGAATAAGAGAAAAAATATATGTCTAAAAAGTCAGAATAGATTTTTCAATAGTATTTTGTATTTACATTTAAACATTTTTTTCCCAATAGTCCTTGAATATTTTTAAACATCTGATTTCTAAACATGTATTCAAGATTTCTCTTGAAAGCATAATTTCTAGAAAGATTCTAATTCTCTTACTAACATGTTTTATGGGGAAAAAACCCAGCAGGAATAAACACATTTGAAAATTTAAATCACTTTTTAAATCCAGTAAGTTGTTTTTAAAACCTCTGGAGGTTTTGGGGTGATTTTTTGGGAGGATGATGCAAGAAAGAAAGGGGTCTGTTTGGTTTGCATTTGGTTTTGTTTTGGCTTGTTGATATGCTGCTTTTTTTCTCCACAAAAGAGGGAAAGAAAAACAACTCAAAATTGTTTTGAACAAAAATATGTTATTAATGTCCATCTGAACACCACAACTATGAGATGAATTGAGGTTTATGAGTCTGTGACTTGGGAATAATACTTAATTTTGGTGGACTGAGTAGATACTCTGCTTGAAATGTCAAGGTAAATTCTAGAGGATTTGGAAGACCAGCAGTAACCCACCCCATTATACAATTTGAGATTTTGCTTATTTTCTTTATGCAGCCAGTCAACCTTAATACCTGGGGAATCGGTGAGAAATGAAGGCAGTCTACAATCTGAATAGCAGCAAATGAAGCATTAATTTTCCTCAGCTCTTTACAGGAGTAGAGTCCAAATTGGGCTCTTATCTGATCTAGAAGAACACAGTTTTACAGGACTAGCCCAGCACACCTTAAAACCTACTTTGACTTTGCTTTTCCTTTGCTGGGCACTGCAGTGGCTTAGAATATTTAAAACCTGATGAATTTCATGGGACTCTGGTACTCCAGGGCAAAGGAAGCCTCCTTGTGGGTGTAGATTTGTCTAAACTCAACTTTCCTGAACTTTTAAGAAATATTGTGTGTACAAGGACTGATACTGATGCAAATGTGAGAACCAAACATGAAATGGGACATACAAGCCAGCTGGCTTTATCATGCACTGAATTGAGAAGCTCTCTAGACAAGGCAAGCAGGACGGTACCATAATGTCCTGATGGGTTTGTACTGTGTTGATGTAAGATCTGGCACAGCATCACTCTACCAACTCCTGCAAGCTGTATCCTTTTAGCCTACAGATAGAACTAAAATTCAGTTGCTCTTTTATGTACTCATAATCAATTTCATCTACAATAATAAATTTCTCACCATATTTAAATCTCAAGTACACATGCTTCACCTTCTTTGGCACTGATCCATGTGAGTTTTCTGTGAATAAGTAAGAATATGCTAAATTATACCAAGATTAGAAAGCTGATAGAAAGCAAAACCAATAAAATTAAACTCAAAATACAAATAGTACAACTCATTGAATATATAGTATTAAAGTTGGAATATTAGAAATAAACTTACCATTGTTCTATAATGTCACGAAACTGCAATAATAAATGCCATTTTGCTAAAGTAATAACTTACCTAATTGTAGTGGGTTTCTGTGGCTGGGTTTTGGTAGCAGGATGGGGGGGTTGGGGTGGAGCTACAGGGGTGGCTTCTGTTAGAAGCTGCTGGAAGCTTCCCCTGTCCCATGGAGCCAATGCCAGCCAGCTCCAGGATGGACTTCCTGCCCCTGGCCAAGGCTGAGCAAATCAGGACTGATAGTAATGCCTCTGTGATAACATATTTAAGAACAGAAAGGTATTGTGCAGAAAGAATTCCAGCCAGGGAAGAGTGGAGTGAAAATATGTGAAGAACAAGGTAGACACCAAGGTCAGTGCAGAAGGAGGGGCAGGAGGTGCTCCAGGTGTGGAGCTGATGCCCTGCAGCCCATGGTGCAGCCCATGGTGGGGCAGCAGAGACCCCCTTGCAGCCCATGGGGGATCATCGGGGTACAGAGACCCCCCTGCAGCCCATGGAGGAGCCCATGCTGGAGCAGGTGGATGTATGAAGGCAGACCCTGTGGGAGGCCCAAGATGGAGAAGCGTCCCGCAGGGGACCTGCAGCCTGTGGAGGGGGGAGCCCACACTGGAGCAGGTTTTTATTGTGTAGGACTTGTTGGTACAGCTCATCTGTGAAGGACTGCACCCCATGGAGGAGTGACCCATGGGACAGCAGACTGTGCAAAACTGTTGCCTGAGGGATGGACTTCATGCCAGAGAGGTCCATCAAGGACTGTCTCCCATGGAAGGGATCCCACAAGATCAGGGGAAGGATTCCTCTCACTGAGGAGGAGAAACAGCAGAAACAACAACTGACTATAAGCCCCATTCCCTGTCTCCCTGCACCACTGAGGGGCAGGAGGGAGAACATGGAAGGAAGGAGGGGTGGGGAGTTGTTTTTAAGTCTGTTTTATTTCTCACTCTTTGGCTCTTATCCTGTTAGTAATAAATTTAAGTAACATCCCCACTTTGAATCTATTTTGCCCGTGAAGGTAATCAGTAACTGACCTCTCCCAGCTGTTATCTCAACTCATGAATCCTTAGCTTTATTTTCTCTCCTCTGTCCAGTTGCAGAGGATACTGAGATAGTGGCTTTAGTGGGTACCTGGCATCCGGCCAGGGTCAACCCACTACACTAATACACAAACTCATACAATCATTAAAAGTAGAGATGCACAAATTTCTTTAGCAGCATAAACTTGCTATGAGTTAAGCTCCTATACTGAGTTTCCGTATTGCTTTGCTTTTTCAGAACTGAAACGAGAGTTACATATAGACATGAGCTTAAAATATAAAATAATGAAGTAACTTGGGTAAGTGTTCTCAGGCTTTTGTCTGCCTATATGACTGCAATGCTTTTGTTTTTTTTAGGAGCAAATACCCTTTACCTAAATATGGCAACACTGTGTAATTTTATAGCGTCTGTTTTGGCTTTAATCTTTCCTAAGGTCATATTTAGCTTTTCCAGAGAAAAAACAAAAGCATATTTTCACAATGTTACAAAATATAGAAAGAAACAAGATGGAGATAAATAAATCTCCTAAAGGCATAATTTCCAGACAATTATAGTTAATATTTAAAGAAAACATCATATGAAAAAGTCTAATTTAAGCAAAAGAAAGATAGTTGTGGAAATGAACAACACATTAGACAGTACAAGGAACCACAAAGATTGACAAGTTCAAAAGGACTAATGTCTTCACAACCTTCTCAAAGGATGCACAGCAAGACTGGTTGTCATTTGGTGACTGCCACTGTGACAGAGGGGTATCTTTTAAAGTAGTAGGAGAGTTAAACAAGAAAGGATTAAGACAGAACTCTAATTTAACTAGATCTTCCTTTCTTACACACATGATTCATGTTCCTAATTAATGCCAATTAGAGCTGAACTCAGCACTAAAAAGCAATTAATTCTTTTTTGGCATTGCAGAGAGTGCTGTAACATAAGTGCACATAGTGGCATACCTACTACTATGCTGAAAGGTAATATTTAAATGTCAGAGTCAGCATTTTCTTCCCTAAGTGTGTTTTCAGAAGCAACACATCAGATTCTTTCTGGAGTCATATTATTTCAGATCTTATGTACGAGGATCAATACTTTTACAAAATCTTGAATTCCTTTTTTTTTGCAGCATGATGTGCATTTTCACATAAAGAAATTTTTAAGGCTTCTTATTCTTCATAATCTGAGAACCTTCTGATGAAAACCTTTATCAGAATTACTCATCTATGGGTCAAAGTTGAGATCACTTCCTGTAATTGCAGCACTGATCCACAGTTTGGGTATCATACTTTAATTTGACTGAACTTCCATTTTCAGGAAAGCACTTAAAAGACATCTAAAAAGAGGATGTAGGCTCTCTCTTCACAAGCAGTCACAGAGAAGACAAGGGTCAACAGGTACTAGTTACAACACAGGAGTTTGTAAAAGAAAATGTAAGAAAATAATTTTTTTTACAGAGAAAACAG